>OZ057413.1:13501407-14117526 GCA_964056705.1 Troilus luridus | reverse complement strand
GCTCCTAGGACTCAGGATCTAAAACCTCCTAATTCCAACAAGAAAAGCTCCTTTAGTTTTTCTCTAAACTTTTAACTTCGTTTCCCTCTTGACGGTTTAAACTTGGAACAATTGATTTTTCTCACGATTTAATTGCACCTCGTTCCTCTTAGGTGGAATCACATAACACCTCCTATACTTAGAAAATAATCTTCAATTATCATAAAAATTTAAAAAAGTTAATTATGTGCATAGACTATCGGGGACTTAATCAGAAAAATATAGTCGAAAAAGTGAAAACTAGATACAAAAAATTTAGTTAATATAAAAATTTATAGATTGAAAATATTTGAAATAGAAGATAGTTAGATCACATTAAGCGGAAGCTAGGAAAAGATGAGAGACTTTACAACATGTGAGGCTGCGCATTCGAATTCACAGATATATACAATTTTAACTGTATAAACCAGTCGTTCGTTGTTACCCAATAAAACGCATGTAATCGAGAAAATAAATGATATTTGAATTTATTTTTATTTTCGTATTTAAAAAAAATGTGGATGGCTGGACGATGTGGAAGCAGACCTTAAGTGCCTGGGGGTAAGAACATGGAGAAGAGCAGCGAGAGATCGGTCAAGGTGGAGGAAAATTGTTGAGGAGGCCAAGGTCCTTCATGGACCATAGCGCCATGTAATGATGATGATGATTTAAAAAAAAATATTTAAAATATTTTTCCAACCCAAATCACCAATGTGTGGCAAAAACAGGGAAAACCATAAGAGGGAAAAAAAATTAATTTCATTAACCAGCCATGATTAAGGAAAATATTCGCATTCAATTTAATCATCAATTCTTCAGTAGGAAAACGTATATTTATTTCAAAAACCAATTGTTGTAGAGATTAGGTCTTTTCATGTGAAATTCCTATTTTCAAAGAAAATTCCCTTATATTTTCCCAATTTATCAAACTTTTAACTGAAAAATTCTGGGCTTTGTAATGTGTCAAAAGCTTTTTTGACTTGAGAACCATTATTAAAAATTTTATCCTTGAGGAAGTTGTCCAAATTTCTCAACAAGTGAAAATCAGCTGGTGACAAGTCTGGCGTATAAGGTGGGTCCGTATTCGAGCTCGTTTAGTTTCTTCACAGTCTGTGAAATTTGAGAAACCTTCCGATTCATTACTGCAGGTTATTTTTGGTTGCATTCATTCAATATCCCTGCAGTACGATGAGAGGTTTTGCATCTCGGTGTAAAGGAGAAATGAATCATTCCTGCAAGTGACAACCACACAGAAACCAATTAATTTCTTTGTTGCCAAATTTATCAAACCAATAGCGAATTCGTTACAACACTCTTTACCAAACGCTGTGGAAATGTATCTTGAAGCTTGGGCTGCCAAGTTTCCTAGTTAAAAGTAAAAAAAACCTTATTTACTTGCCTGCTAAGCAATGTTCGTTCAACAGCTCATTGCTTTCTGTTAGCTTAAGGATGGTACAGATCAGAAGACCACTAATTAGACTTTGAATTTTATTAATAATTAAAGCGGGGATGTTTATCAATCAGTGGGGAAAATATGTTTCCCTAAACTAAAAAACTTACTTAAAATAGATAGAAGGATCCTGACAAGAATCAATGGTCTAAGAAAACACAGGAAGGCTACAAGTTAAGATCTATCTAAGAAAAAACACAGAGAGATAAAATACCTAGAAACCGAAATATCAGAAGCCTAAGATTCTACAGGCACATGATAAGAATGGAACATTGGGGACTAAACAAGAAACTATTTGACAAAACCCGTAGAAGAGCGTAGAAGCGTATGTAAAACAAAAGAGAGAGGAAGCAGAAAAATTAAACATAACAAACAAAGACGGCCTAGATATAAAACAATATAGATATAGTTCTTATTGAAAATAGAGAAAACCGGAAGGGTACTGCGTTGTCAAAAATAGAGAAAAGGAAGACGAAAATGAGGGGGAGAAAGTAGTGATATACGCATGGTATTAAAAAGTTGTTTAGTGAAAAACTAAAAAAAAAAAACGGACATTTCATATGCAACTGCGCTACATAAAACTTCATACTTATAACATGGTAAGATTTCGCAGGGAGTATAATTAACAACGAAGGAGTGGTTGTTAAATACAAGTTACAATTAGGAATCAGTTCTCATTTAGAGCATACAAGCGTGTAGGGTATTAGGAGGAAGGGATGGAATAAAACAAACAGAGATTAGGAGTAGGGCTAACCAAACCTGTGGTTATCCTTCCTCTGCCCTAGATCGGATAGCCCTACAGTAGGTGAGGCTTATGTGCTCATCAGATCTCTAAAGGATTTCCAGGGATACAGATAAACCGCTCGAGCTCCTTGAACAGAGGCAAAGGGGATGGGTGGGATGGAAAATCTATATTGGTAGTAACATAGCAGCACACATTAGTTTAAAATAAATAATGGTAATTATTCCGCAGTTTGTCGCTTCGAGTTCAGTCACAAGTTTTAACTTTTCATTCATCTCCTTTTTAGTATTTTCCAAAAATACAAGCTATCGTTGGAAAATATGGACACTTCGATGATCATTTCATCTAAAAATGAACGTTTCAACAAACATGTAGGGGTGACCTTTTGGTCAAGTGGTTAGCATAACAAGCTACTAAGCCCAATATCGCGGGTTCGTAGCCCGGCAGGTGGCCCTAGGATTTTTTAAAGGGGTTAAAACATCCTTAGTTACGCCGTCCTTCGGAAGGAACGTTAAACGGGGTACCAAGCCTATACGATGACAGGTATTCGTAAAAATCCCTATCCTAATTAAACCTGGATACGCAAAATTTAGAACTCCCAATGTAGTATCGTCCGATTAGCCATAGGAGCAAAAATGACGTTAAATGAACAAATGTTAGTTGAAACTTTCATTTCTTTATGAAATGATTACCGAAATCTACTCATTAACAATAATTACATATCTCTTCTATACTATAGCTTAAAATAACTTGTATTTTTGGAAAACATTAAAAATGGAACTAAAAAACCGTTAAAACTTGTAACTCAACTCGAAGTGACAACCTGTGAATCAGATATATGAACAGTAGTTAAACAAACTAACACGCAATAATATAAAACAAAATTAAAAAGTAGTTGAAAATAATTTTCAATAAGTTTAAAATAAGAATAGAGTGATGAAAGAATAAAATCATTTTATCGAAAAAAAGGTGTGTGATTTTTAAAATAATTTCTTAATGAATCTAGTTTGAGTGGTAAATTGTTGACTGGATGATTCTAATGATGGATTGAATTGGTCAGGGGTTGCAGTCAATGATAACACAAATATAAGAATAGCTTACTTTTTAATAATAGTGCCAAAGTTTCGGCCTACGGTGTAGGCCACCTTCAAGGCAAATAGAGGGTGCCTCAGCTGTGGCGACTGTCAAACTAACATTTGTCAACTGTGTTAACTTTGTCAATTGAGTATACAAATGTTAGTTTCACAGTCCCTACAGCCATGATACCCTCTTTTTCCCCTGAAGATGGCCTACACCGTAGGCCGAAACCTTGGCACATTGACTGCAACCCCTGACCAATTCAATCCATCATAATGACTCTCGTTTTACCAACATCAGGAATTGGTAAGTTGGTATCAAGCTGTAAACCGATTCGTTATATTCTTCTTCTATGCAGTGTGGTTTATGCCCCGTGTTTTAATTCTAACAATTATGTCCATTAATTAACATTTAAAAAAAGTATTTATGCTTTATAAGTACTACATTGCTATAAGCACTAGTAATCGTTTAATAATTGCTTAATGCATAGAACGATTAGATTAGTATGGTTAAGTTGGATCATATCAGAACCTATTAGAACTGAGAAACTAGTTAATATCTAGTCTCCATTTATATTCATCCGAAATAGAAAAGTTTATAATTAAACAGAACATAATTTTCAGAAGTTAAGCTCACTCATTCTTCAAACATACGAAGATTACTTACGATTAACAATTAGAGAGCTCGACACCATCTAATGGAAATAATATTACAAACTTAATAAGGAAAAACTTCATTCCTAATCAAACCTAGCTACTTCTTCAATTCCTGATAATCCTCCGAGGGGTCTGAAAAGAAGTTGGTCTCGTGACCTACTAAGTTGAAATTGCTATTTGAGTACTACCACTGGGTTGTTTCTCTACTTGTCTTTATCCATGTCTCTATGTCTCATTACTGCCATTTACTTGTTGTATTGCTGTAAAATTCAATGAATATATTAATAAAAAATTACAAATTACTTGACATCAAGAAAATACATGTTCATCGAAATATTATTAAGTTTAGGTATCGCATTCTTCCAGAACCATCGGAAAGCAGTATTCCCTTTCAAGCTAGCTTAAATTTTACTATATTATCTACCAGCAGATGACTTATAGTGATCTATATCAATCTCAGTGCAAACTACAGCTGGTGTGCCAAGAGTTTTCTCGTCGCTGGATCTAGATCTCTTGATCAATGCGTTCATTTTTATTTATGACAACTCCCTTTCAGGAGCTATTTTCACTTCTCGTACTGTGTTCTTTCGTTTCTATGTACAATATTGCCAATCAATATCAGTGCCTCCACAATTTATTCCGTGAATATTCTCTATTCCACCGTTTCTCTTCTCTTTGTAATGAAAGTATTTTCTTCTTTCTACCATAGATATGAATTACAAAGAGTAGGTCACTATCTCAATTGATAAATGTCAATATATTAATAAAGTTTTATTAGGTCAATTTATGATTAATAAACCATTAATTGTAGATTGTTACAGAATTTGAAAATGAAATATAAATGTGGTTTTTGACAGATATTTATTCATGATGCTAAAAGTGCAAAAAATATTTAATTAAAATGATTACTAAGGGCTCAGAGAAATAATATTTCAAATCGTAGACAAGGCGCCTATTAACAAAACAGGAGCAGAAAAGGAAATCTAGATAATACAAAAAGGTTTTAAGGAGATAAGGCAAAGGGGAAAGAAGGAAGGAGGTGGGCAAAGTGATAAATATGTATGAAGAATCTGGTTTGAAAGTGATAAGGTAAGATTAAATTGAAGATAGAAAATGGATTAAAAATATAAATAAGGAGGGATTGTTTCGTAGCTTTAGCCACTACAAATTTTTGGGTTCCATTTTTGAAAAGGTCTCAGTACATGGAAGAGACTATAGTGCTTCTAGGGTTGTGCTGGGAAGTAATATCCCCGAAATCGTTAGGATTTTAATAGAGGCTTGGTGAACCCTTGAAGGGTCTTCAGTTCCCACAGGATCTATTCGAGGCTGTTAAATGATTAAATAATTTATCTGTCACAGCTTGTACCCAAGACCTTTAGCAGAGGAATTTAGCGCTCTACGGAAGTATTTTTAATCCGTATTTATTAATATAGGGGGCGGAGTGGCTCAGTGATAGAGCACTGAGTAGCCATGCCGGAAATCCTGGTTCAAATCCCGCTGCAGGCAGTTACTTTTATTTAGTCTGTTTGCTGCGGGAGATGGATCATATGGGATCTAGGACCCTCCTGGGGCTCACCCAGACTCTTTAAATTGCTATAAAAACAGGGTGCCCAAATTAAGGGGGGAAATCTGGCGGTTGGGCGTGGTGTAGGACAAATCACCTCGCTGCAGAACCGTTGTCAATGAAACAGTACAATATCTACCATGTACTGAACCTCAGACCTGTTCACGGATTGTAGTGATAAAGGTTTTTTTTTTTTTATATCACGGACTCATTTTTGAAGGGAAACGTTAGAGTTCATAATAATCAAAATTAGATAATTTTGCAGAGACGCAATTTTTGACATAACAGATTGACAATGTGTTGTATAATAAAAATCTAAATTAGGAAAAATTAACTTAATGTTTTTTTAAAATAAATATTCTAGCCTCATTTATTTTCCACTACTGAAATCTTGTACAAAATAAACAAGATGCTACACAATAAGGAGGATAAAATACTTTTCCAAGATAGCATCCAGGACTTCTTCTAAAGAGTTATATTACATGTTCTCCAATTATAATTTCATTGAGGTTATTATAATCGCCAAATAATATTTCATATAATAATATTTTAAAACTTTTAATTATAATCATTTATAAATTAAAATACTACACTTCGTAATAGCACAACATTTCAAGAGTAAAAACCCTTACCAATCCTGTCCTTCGGAAGGGACATAAAATAGGATTTCCGAGCATGTGCGGAGTCAATTGCTCTTTAACCTGTTAACCAGGCGGGTCGTATAAATACATCAAACGTAAACCATAGCGCGTACGGGTAGGACATATAAATACGTCCTTGAAATATATGGGTGGGACGTATAGTTTCGTACAACAGAGGTATTAGTCATCGATACATGTTTCAACGTGAATTTAATCAGACGCGGAGAAAATCAGTTATCAGTTCGCTATTAAGAGTGGTGAAGAGTACGTACTTACAATTACCTACCTATTTTATATTTTATTTACGTATATTTTTTATTGTGTATCTAAATAAAAAAAAACTATATATATATATATTTACTTTTGTACGCTTTATAATTGTTTGTAAAATTTATAAATTCTTAATTCGATATTCCCATATTTTTGGTGGTATTCTTTTCTATTTGTTTGTAATTTTGTATTTTCCTTTGTGCTACATATATATATATATATATATATATATATATATAAATAAACTAAAACCTATATATTTCATAGTATTTTCATTTATTTTAAGCATAAATAAAAAAATATGATATTACATTTCTCTTGGCGTGACGTACTGACAGGTCCTATTTAAAGAGCTCGCGCCCGTTATATGATGCGTAATTAAAAATGTAGTTCCCCGGTTAACAGGTTAAAGTTCCCTATCCTAATTAAACCTGGGTATACAAAATTTAGCACTCCAACATTGCAGCATTTTCCGATTAGCCGTTTCTGCGTAAACAGACGTTAAATGAAAAAAAAAAATACATTGATAGTAACTATTCTTCTGACAAGGCAAAATAAAAAAAATATATTTAAAAGAATTGTTTGTCTTTGATGTGTCTTTTTCTAAAAATGTTTATCCAACAAATTGGTTAATTTTGATCTAGATGCCTCTGGTTCTATTCCAAACTTGTTTTCAGGGGAGCTTTTTATTTTATTGTTTTCATTTTACAGAACCTTTATTGACACGTTTGAAGGGATTCCAAGAAACATATCAATTAATAAAATCAACTTTTTAAACCACTCACAATTATTTCTATTTCTCTAGCTAGTATTATTTTTGGGTCACTTAATAATATTTACATTGTTTATCAACAATGAACTGAAATATTGTTCAACAAAAAGTTATAATTATTAATTTATCAATATTTATTTCAAGAGGTATTATTTGTTTTACCAGGCCAAATAGTTGATATTTAACATCAGAATTAAAATTTCCATTCATACAAATCTACCATTTTACATTATTATATGATTTTAGAACTACCAAGTCATAAATGCACACGGAAGAAACAAGAAGAGATTATTTTCGGATTATTTATAAAAAATTATAAAAGAGAAAAATATGGAACAGTAACTTCCAAACGACACACCTACGCCTATCAATTTTAATTCTAAAAAAAAATAATACGTATTTAAATCAACCAAGAGACACTATCATATCATTATTCATTAATAACAAAATTTATATATTTTTAATATTAAATTTATAAAAAAAACACCTTATTTCTGCTGGAACTAGCTACATTTACAATAAAAACAATGAACATAACTATCATGTTATTGAAGGCCAATTTTAAATACTAACAACCACAAAATATATAATAAAACAAAAATGAACAAAATATAATATTATCTATAATAAAATATGTTAAATAAAATATATAAGAAGTTAAATAGTTGCTTTAATAATTCCTAGAAACTGCCACCTAGTACAATTCATAGATGTTGGTAATGATAACTAAATAAGAAAAAGTAAATTAGAATTTTAATCCAGAACTATTAAAAGTATCTTTCATTCCACTTATTAATAGTGTCCAAAAACAAATACATGACTATGAAACTATAAATGAGTTGTATAATATAGTATAGCTCTTCAAAATCATTTATTTGATTTAGAAAAGTGGTTCAATAAATGGCAAATCAAAATAAACGCCTCAAAATCGAGCCATGCAAGCTCCTCTCTACGCAAAGCTTCGTGTCCAGCAGTCAAAATTGACAACGATGAAGTACTTTCCAAAAACTATGTACGTTATCTCGGACTATACTTGGACAAAAGACTTACAAAATTAAAAAGACAGAACTGACTAGACGGTACAAACAACTATCACATCTTCTGGACTACAGATCTTCACTTGACTTACGGAATAAACGACTTATCTATAACAATATACTAAAACCTATTTGGACATATGGAGCAGAACTTTGGAGTTCAGCAAAACAAGTCCACATACAAAAGATACAAACAACACAGTCCAAAATTCTCAGAAAAATTTTTAATACACAACGACATGAACATTCCCACTATAAAATCATCTATTCATAACAAATACATGACATTCCACTCATCGACACAAAATCACTCAAATCCCTCGTTCTTCCGCTTTCCTACTCCTTGTTATCTGGACTTGATAAGAAAAGATTAAAAAAACATTGGTCAAGAGACCTACTCAAATATTGTTATTTCCAGCCCAAAACTCGATGCTCCTGTACAAAAGCAAAGAGAAAAACACTTGGATATTATTTTCTGGATGCGCTATTGCGCAGGTGCAAATGGAAATTAAATAATCTATACATATTATAAAACATAGTCCTCGGCCGCGTTTGTTCACGGTAAACTCTATAACTACTGCACGGATTTTCATGCGGATTTCACCAATAGATAAAGTGATTCAACAGAAAGATTTAGGGTATATAATTTGCCGAGGTTTTGTGTAAATGAGTTGGAATATCGATGGGTTTCACCGAAGACGCTGCTTGCCTAATCCCGTGCTATTAACTAACGTGCAAGTTAATAAATTCGTATTTAAAGAAATATTTGTCTTTTGTTCTTATTTTTATAATTTCTATAAAAATCACTGATCTTAGCTGAGATAGGAAGAAAGAAAATCGAGACTCCCAAGGAAGCCTAACCATAATTATATTCACGTGGTCCTTAGTAACCGGTACGTGATAATATTACCAGAGCAAAGCTGGGGTGGATCGCTACTAAATAATAATATTAATATATTAATTGTTTTTTTAATTACAGATGTTTTTGAAATAGCGAATAAAAAATTAACCCCATTTTTAAAAGGAATAAAACGAAAATAAAAGAAATAGGTTAAGAAACAATGAACATAGGGTCACATGTGGTGTAGTAATTAGCATAACAACCAAGATCGCGGGTTCACAGCCCGGCAGGTGCGCTTTGGATTTTTTATAGGGGGTAAAAATCCTTACTGATGCCGTCCTTCGGAAGGGACGTAAAATGGGTCCCGAGCTTGTACGATGCCAGCTATTCGTTAAGTATTCCTATCCTAATTATACCTAGATAGCAAACTTTAGTACTCCCACTGTAAAATCGTCCGGTTAACCAAAGCTGCATAAAGTGACGTTAAATGAATAAAGATACAAACAACAACGAACTGAACAGCTGTATGCGTATGCGCGCGCATAGTACGTATTGTATAACGTATTGTTACTACAACGGAAAATCAACCCACACCGATTAAACGGTGTAGTTTGGTCGAAGGGCATTTAGTCGAGTGTTAGTTTAAACACAAAATTGTACATCCGGTTGTTGGTCCAAGAGTATGTACAATAAAAACTGGCCATTATCTTAAAAAGAAAAGAAGCTTTGATATCAATTTTCCTAATTCTCTTGTTATTGAAAAAAAAATAAGGGTTAGCCTGTCATGAAAAAATACCAAAAAAAGATAATTCCTAAACGGCCTAGTCTTTTAAAATGGTTCTGGTATATTAAATTAAAAATAATAAAGTACATCGTAAAAACCATATAATATGCAATTAAATTTACCATAATCTAAGGTCAAATAATAATCGACAATACATCATATAAAGATGCAATTTGAATACATTATGTAATATAGATACTGAAAGCAATTTTAAGGCTTGTACTCGCATCCCTCACATAAGCCTAATCATTTACCAATACAGATAAGCATCGTTCCTTGACAGTATATTTTAGCAACACAATATCTAACGTGATTCAGGCTACATATTTGTATACACACAGAGTATAATGTCCATGTTGTATAATTTTACAATGCAAGCCTGGTAATATTTTTCTCACAAAACCTTTTACATTTTTGTATTGCATTGTTTGAAGCTTTTTAATTCAGGAACGACATATCTGAAATTCAATATCCATATTAATGTTTTTTTTAATAAGATCATAATTGGAGTTCTATCATGTTTGAACTTGAAGTTTTTAGGAAATAATGACATATGTTTAAATCAAAAAAGGTTTCAAGCTTTTAAAAAATGTCTAATGGTTAATAAAAGAGTTTCAATACCATCATTATAATAGGAATGCCTTACTTTATCAATACCCAAATTTTTAATTTTTTAATACGCATGTGACTTTCAAATAAACTGAAAAATTAGTTTTTTTGAAGGAGCGTTATTAAACATCTTAGAGATTTACACGGAATTATCTAGATAGAAGTGACAGTGCTATCAATACTCTATTAAATACTAGCGACCCACCACAGCTTTGCTACATAATTTGTCTGTGTAAAGTATTTTTTTATTTATCACGTACCGGCCACTAAGGACCACGTGAATATCATTAGTTAGGCTTCTTTGGGAATCTTGATTATCTTTCTTCCAATATCAGCTAATGTACTTTATTGTATAGAAATTATAAAAATAAAAACTAAACCAAATATTTCTTTATATATGAATTTATTATCTTGCACGTTAGATAATTGCACGGGATTAGGCAAGCAGCGTCTTCAGTGAAACCCATCCATATTCCAACCAATTTACACAAAACCTTGATACATTATGTACCTAAACCTACCTGGTGAATCACTCAATCCATTGGTGAAAACCGCATGAAAATCCGTGCAGAAGTTATTGAGTTCACCGCGAACAAACGCGGCCGAGGACTTTGTTTTACAATATGTATAGATTTATCATATAAATGTATAATAAAAAAATATTATACATAGAACAAAAACAAATTTAATAATTTCTGAAGTTGGTTCAATACTTTTTAAAGACTAAAAATGTTTCTCTGTACGAGATACATTTTAATTTATTTATTTTTTAATTTAAGACTAATTTTATGAATTGAATATATTAAGTCATATTTGGATACGAGAAGGTATCCCTTTATGTGGTAATATTCAGTAACAGTTTTGTAGCAGGTTCCCATTTCCCTTTTGCATACTTTAAATAAACTTTCCAGGGAGGCTTAAATTTTCCATTTACTGTATTATTTACAGTCAGTTGACTTAACGAGTTGGAATACCCTTCGTCGCCTTTGTGATCACAACCTGTGACTAATAGAATTATTAAAAGACCACGTGAACAGTCTTAGAGGGGATGTGTGTGAATGCTGGGGGCTTGGAAGTTGGGGAAGAGCTTCTCAGAAGTGAGAGAATACATTCGTTCCCTACGCATTTATTATTATTTTTATCAGCTACTGCTTCATTGAAGTAGTCATGTAAAAATAAAATGAAAAAAAAATGTATGACATGAGTCATGAAGAACGATTTTTGAAGTGAAAACTTCTTCAGCCGCGTTTAGCGACTTTCGGTAAGGAAACACTTAAGCAGTTGCGTCCCCGACATGCTCTGAAGTATTTGACGAGACTGACGCCACCTAGCGGCCTAGGCATAAGTTATACAATTTACTTTAATCAACTAGAAGAAAATATAATTTAAAATATCAATATTTAGTTGAACTTTGCGTTCCCCCTAAAAGATTTTATTTGCCATAATTAAATGTCTTGTTTTATACAATGAATATAATACAAATGATATAATTTTTGTTGAACTTGACAATGATAATATTGTTAAAAATGAAAATAAAGTTCTTCAACATCTACGTAAGTACAAATACAAAGTATAAATAATATATTATTATTTTGAAGAGAAAAGATTTGCACCCAGCCGGGATTCGAACCCGGATCTCCGCCTCACCGTGGCAACGCTCTTACCATTTGAGCCACCGGGGTCGCTCCTTACCTAGGCCAAATCTGTTCTCTTCACCGATCCCATATCCTCCGAGCTCTCGCAATTTTGCGATGTATACACGAGGAAGAATGTTCATTGAACATTACTTTAAACTCTAGGATGGTCAGAGCGTTGCCACGGTGAGGCGGAGATCCGGGTTCGAATCCCCGGCAAAACTTTTCTCTTCAAAATAAAAATATTTAAAAATTAAAGCAATGATTAAAAAAATATAATAGATTTTTAATAATATAATGACTTATGTCAAAAAGATCCTAAAATTAAAAGTAATGGTTAATGAACATTCTTCCTCGTGTATACATAGCAAAATTGCGAGAACATGGAGGATATGGGATCGGTGAAAAGAACAGATTTGTCCTTGGTAGGGAGCGACACCGATGGCTCAAATGGTTAGAGCCACGGTGAGGCGGAGATCCGGGTTCGAATCCCCGGCAAATTTTTTCTCATCAAAATAAAAATATTTAAAAATTAAGGCAATGATTAAAAAGTTATAATAAATTATAAATAATATAACTATATACAAAACTATTATTTCAATAAAATGATTTACTTGTATTGAGCTTGTGGGGCCTTTAATATATTTTGATTGATAAATAAACTACTTAGAAATGTATATAATTATTGTTCGGAGTATCAGGATATGTAAAAATTAGACTGATGTTAATAATTAAAATTTACAAATTTGAAATTTAAATAATTCAGACTATAATTGATTCAGAAATTAAAAAAAAACACATTTATAACTAAGTTTTGAGTTTTCACTTCTGTCAACAGTTGTCGTGACTGACCTTTAAAATATTCTTTTTCTGTCGTGTACGTAGTAAGTCTATCAGGCAATAAACACATTTATATAAATAAAACAAAGTAATTAAGTAATTAAAACACATAATAAAGACAATTTTAAATTAATGAAGCCGTAACGTGTGGTTAAAATAAATACAAACAATAACATTATGAAACAAGTTAATTCCAGTGGACTTTACAAACAAGGATTTAAAAGCAAATAATTCAATGTTTGTTTTCCAACAGAGCTCTGTCCTACTTAGCAGAGTTAAAACATGATGATACACATATTTTATTTTTATTATAATTATATTATAAAAACATACCGTACAGTTATATAATTTTTTACTTTATTTAATATCAAAAATAATATAAGATTATGGCAACGGTCAATGATTTTATCCATTGGGATGAGAACATATTTTTTTAAATATACAACTCTTCTGGAGCCAACTACCTTAAACACTTAGCTATTTCACTTTGATGCTTCGAATTATTAAATATTAGTATGCATTTGATGATTATAATCACGCATCAATCTAGCCATTAATGTAAATCAGTGTGGTTATATTTAAATATATCTATTTTTAAGCCCAATAAACCTTTTCTGAATTCGATGCCTCTTCCAAAAAAATATGTCGTAACAGCTCAAATTTTCTCTAAATGTTCTATTTAATATCTTAAACTCATTGCAAGAAAGAACTTACTTTTCAGATATACTTTTTTTGTTGAGTGTTTATAAATTATAGGAGAAAAAAAGATCCAAGTGGATTTTTCTTCAAAATATTGTACTTGTATTTTTATACTGAGTTTACGTCGGTAAAAACAATATATGTAAAATGCCTTGCTTATTCTTCACCAAATTTTTTTTTTAAATAATAAAAAAACAAAGGATCCTATTAAGCATTTTGTAGTGGGAAAATTAGTCCGAAACTGATATCTGCTAAAATATTTTTTAATTAGCAAATGATCCTTTTGTTTATAGAAAATAATTCCTGAATTTGTTTTGTCGTGTATTTATATTTACGTATAAATAAAGACTATGTTCCGGCTAGGTGTCGATATAAATTCTCAAATAGTAAGGAAGTCTCGCACAATACGTCACGAGCATGTCTTTGATGCGAATCCGTAAGTTTTTCCTTAATCAAAAATCGCTCAACGCAGCTAAAGAAGTTTTCATAAACAAACCTACCTTCCAAAGCCATTTATTGTGTCATTGAGTATATTTAGAACATCGTTTCTTATTTGATTTGTTCCTTTTCTGCTAATTCCCTCTATTATACTGTTTGAATTAAAGAATAAAATGCGATAAAATTAATTACATAAAATATTGGGGGAGGGGGGGGGGGTATTCATGAATGAATTTTATATGAATGAGGAGAAATATGCTAAATTAAAAAACTGAGCAATAATTCACATATTGGCAAATTAGATGCCCATTCATAACTATGATCAAAGCGCCCTTCCCTCCTCCTCGACCCAATCAACATAATTGACGGCCAGATAACGGTTAATTGAGTATTTTGACTACAGTAGTTAATTGACCGTATCACATGGAGTCTGATAATTACCCATATCGATGGCTAATTGCTAATTACATGAGCCATAATTGAGCGATATCATACGTCGGAACGTGACCAACTCGAAGGGTCCATTGCGGGGAGAGGTCCTGGACAATGAGCTGAGAACTTCTGGCCAGAACAATAAAAGCCAACTTCAGTCCTATAGCGCCTCACAAATCAGTCCCCCAACATCTCGTTCTGCCAAAGGCAACTCGCTATTGAAAGAACCATCAACTTGTTTCAAACATCCCCTTTATGGGAGTAAAGATTCCCCCAATGTTAGGAAATTAATTACTCAATAATATCCAACATTTATCGGTACTCTCCCTATAATAGAAAAAATATATAGGTTCTCCATATAAGATAAAAAACTATTGTAGATTATAACTACAAGAAAAAAGGTTATAGATTCTCCCTATAAGTAAAAAAAATATTGCAGGTTCTCTCTTTAAAGAAAAAATGCCTGTGCCAGGCATACGTGCTCCGACACGCGACTGGAGTTGTCAAACTCCTTAAGAATATTTGATTTATTTAACAGAATATTTGAATTTTTCATTTGTATAAAATTTGATTATATTTAAAACAGCGAAGTTAACGACGCATTGTAAGGTACGGAAAATAAATATATTTATTGATTTATTTATGTATAACAGAACATTTTGATGTATTGTGATTAAATTTACATTTTTTTCTTTTTTCAACTCTAACTAAACTGAAAGAATTTGAGTCATGAAATTATGCTTATTTTAAAATTAATAATTGAGGAGAGAGGGAATTTGGATCTGTGCATTCGAGGGAATGGAATTGAGTTTGCACACTTTAGTGAAATGTGCGCAAGAGACGTTGCGCGGTAAACAGTTACTCTCAGTGTTACTCTTTCACACGATTTTACTACCCATATTTCTTTTCATACCACGGGCCTCATATCGTTTCTTAAGGAGTAAACTCCGAAAAAGGTTATAGGTTCTCTGTATAAGGAAAAAACTTATAAGTTCTGTCTATAAGTAAAAAAAATATATTGCAGGTTCTCTCTAACAGGAAAAAAGGTCATAAGGCCTCTGGATTTGAAATCTAGACCAGTGCAGGTACGTAGGATCTGAGCGTATCTCATGAAACTTTTTTGTTATTCTTATAATAAAATTTTAATTTTAATATTAACACGTTTCAAGGCAAACTAATTTAAAGCCAAAGTTTAGGATTTAGCTGCAGTAAGGGTAAACACTTTTTAATAATAATTTTACGGGAAAATTTTTTATTTGTGGCTGCTCTTTTCTATTTTCCAAATTTATATTAGGGGTCGCTCTGAATTGATTACGAAGGTAATTAAATGATTATTGAGGTATTTAATTATTATATAATTGAAGAAACGGTAACTGAATCGAAATGAATAAATGAACATAAACAATTTAGGCCTGTTAAAAATATACAATCAAACAAAGGACCCATTTATTAAAAATGAGTTGGGAATAGTTGATAAAAATAAATAATACAAATATTCAACTAAATCGTTTTTTCTCTATGGGGCTCCACCAAACCATCGAATTCCTCTCGTATTCAATCCTTGGAATCAAAAATCCTTCGCAAAATCCTAAACGCTCCTTATTTTGTCACAAATCACCTTAACGTTCCATATGTTATCGATTTAGCCCATTCCAGATACCTATCATTCCATAATAAACTCCAGGCCCATCCAAACCAACTAGTTTCCACCCTTGCATCCAATTCCATCCCGGACAATCCTCCTAGGGGTCAAGAGAGAAGATGGCCTCGGGACGTTCTATTATAGAAATGTTATTAGAGTGCTGCCAATGGGTAGTGCCTCTACATGTCCTTTCATGTATTTATTTATTCATATAGCCATTGTACTAGATGTATATATTACAGTACAATTCAATCAAATAATTTAAAAAAAAAATCGTATTTTCTTATATTAAAAATATATAGTTTTCTAATATTAAGCATATATTTCTTCGTTGGGTAGACAAAAGACCTTTGTGTGTCTATGTGAGTGTCTTAAGTAACGGAAAATACCTATCATAGCATAGACATGGAGATGGAGAAAACTCCACCTGAAACAATAGAAGCGGTTAGATTAAATCTGTCAGATAACACTAATAATTATGGATATGATTTTTGTCCAAAATCAAGATTGTACAATACTGAAAGGGCTGTAATCAGTAGAGCCATGATTAAAATTATCTTTTATGTATAAAAATTGAAGATTTTACGAAAATGTACTAATTATAAAAATTGTTTTCACAGAATTTTATTTTGTCACTTGCACACTTTAACTTCTCATCTTTATAATTCTTTAAAATAATATTGGAATGCTGTTAGATTTATTTATTTTGAAATATAGGATTAAGTACTTGTGTTAACTCTATTCCCTTTTCTTAAGGGCAGGAGATTAGCCAAGGATACTAATAAGAGGATCGTCTCAAAGGACCCCGAGGGGCGGCTTTGTTCCTCTATTAGCCGAGTTCTAAGGTGGAAGGGCCGGCTACAAGGTCAAGGAAACGGTCCTCTCATCTCAGCGGGCGGTGTCCGGATCAGAGGGGGCCTTGTCCACTAGCTGGTGGACAAAGGACCAAAGCAAACAAGGTTATCAATTCGTAAATTTGACTGAGTTTATCCTTGCTGCCTTTGGTTTAGGCAGGGGTAGGGGATTTCACGAGAATTTTCCAATTTAAAATGCTACAGGATTTTCTAAAACTTGAAAGATCTTAAAGAATATTAATCAAGAAGAGTATAACTCAACATTATAAGAAATATTTACTGAATGAAATGTATTTAAATGCTGTGCCGAAGGTCATGAATTCCAATTCAGCTCAGGCAGAAAGAATATTTAATATGCTGACAGTCACGGTTGGACCATGTGGATAGATCCCAAACACATCCAGACCCTTATGTGGCCCAACTTGCATCTATAAAGTGGGTACCCTTAATATGGGAAGAACCTGGGGTTGAGGAAGATCTCGGACAATGAACGTACCTCTCTGCACAGCCGTCCTAAAAAGAGTAAATGCGTACCTTGTACTAAACACAAGACCCTTCGTGGGATCTAATAGTTTTTTGTTTTTTTTATTTCCTTCAGGGACGTTTGAACATGAAGATCGCAAATAGAATAAGTGCCAAATTAAATTTGTATATTTTCTATAATTAATTTATATTGTTTAAAAAAAAATTATAGTGCGTTTACAAATTTTAAAATTATTTTCCAGCGTGGTTTTAGCTACCTATGCAACACTTTGATGCTTATTGTTAGTTTAAAATACAATCAATTTTTTTTTTTTTTTTGTTTTTGGAAAATGTTATATTATTCATGTTCTCGATTACGTAAGTTGGATAACAACGAATGACGGGGATTATTGTTAAAATTGTATGTATCTGTGAATTTTTTTTAATAATTTATTTATTGATATTTACAACTGTATTAAAAAAATACATCAAGTAAATAGGCTATGTGATACAAAATGACATGAGTTAATGGCAAGTTGATAAAATACCCACTGGTAGTACTCAAATCACTAGTTCAACAAAGAAGGTCACGTGGCCATCTTCTTTTCAGACGCCTCGGAGGATTATCGGGAATCGAAGAGGAAACTAGGTTTGAAACTAGAGGGTTTGAGTGGGAATGAAGTTTGTTATGAAAAGATAGATACCGGGTTCGGGCCAAATCAGCAACAAATGGGACATTAAGGTCGTTATGGATGACGGTATTTTTAACAAAATAAAGAGCGTTGAGGATTTTACGAAGGATTTTGGATTGTAGGGATTGGATACGAGAGGAATTCGATGGGTTAGTGGAGCCCCAAAGCTCTACTCCGTAAGTTCAAATAGGTCGTATGATGGTCATGTAGATGAGTCTTTTGTAGTTAATTGGGAGGTAAGAGCGTTTGTCTAGTAAGTGTTGAAGTAGCCTGAAACGTCGAGCGGTTTCTTGTCTTTTCAGTCTAGTATGAGGATTCCAGGTTAATCGTTTGTCGAGGTGCAACCCTAAGCATCGGATCTGTTCTACAGGCACCAGTGGGGTATTATTAAAGGACACTGAAGAGCAGGAAGTCATTGGTTTACGACGTAAGGTAAAAGTGATTTGATGCGATTTTTCAGAATTTATTTTAATTAAGAATTAATTATCCAGTTTTGACGCCATTCTTCAAGATCAGTGATATGGGATTGGAGGCTTTGGGATGCAATAACTGGATTGGTGTTGACTGATAATATACATGTATCATCAGCATACGTGGTATGGATAGTATTAGGATGAGTTGGGATGTCAGCTGTATAAACTGTATAAATGATTGGGCTAAGGATACTACCTTGAGGAATCTGTGAATTCAAATTATTTTATAAAAAATGCATCTTATCCTTAGGTTTATACCGCTCATTGGAGACAAAAACCTTACGATTGAGGGTGATCTTGCACTAACTTTCCTGTGGAAATAGTTTAGTCCCTATCATGTACTGAGCCCATGACCCTTCATAGATTGTATTAATATAACTCTTATTTACTAATGGTTTAATTAATGATCTGTAAAATAAAAGACAATCAGAAAACTATGTAAGGCAATTAATTCAGTACACAATTATTTACGATTATATAATTTCTTTAAGAGATTGTTTAATTTAATAAATAGGGTCAGAATTTATTAATGAAAAAAGGTAAGAAAACGGAGCTATAATATGCGATGAAAATATATCAAACAATTAGTATACTTAAATGCTTCAAAAAATAAAAATAATTATGAGTAATTTTATCATTCACTGGTCAGAAGTTGGCTTTATTAAAACGTATCATACAGCACAGCTAATTGCAGTTTGTTGTTGTTTTAATGTTCCCGATGAAATACAACGAAGAGATACAACTGCCAGATTACAGCTCAATGAGCAAACTCCTTTTGCCTCCCGAAGTCAATTAAACTCGAAGCAGGCATAAATATAATTTCACCTCATTAAGGTGGACGTGGGAAAGGAACGAGCGCATGGGATGCGGGATGTGGAGGTCAAACCCAGACCAGATTTATGTAATTATCCTCTCCCGGAACGGGTTACAAATCCGCCACTTTTATCGTGGAGCCTCCCCACAATATATTTCAAGGGCGCTGAAATATCTGGAAGGGGGCGGCGCCCCAGAGCACCTGAGGGGGCCGTCCAGCTCGGGACTATAATAATCCCCGGAGTCCCGAAGGGGCCCCAAACTTCCCTTTTCCTTTCTCGATGGCCGAGGAGGTTCCGAGGCCGATAATATTCTTCTCAGGATTGGAAAAGTTTCGGTTTGTAACATAAGCCATTAGCTGTCGTGTTTATCTTTGAATACCGTTTCGATTTATAAACAGGTTTTTATTAGCTTCGCTTGTATGAATGAAAAGGAATCTTCGACCGCTTCGAAACATCGAGTTAAGTTTGCATACTTCTCTCAGAGACATATGACATACGACAATTTAATAAGTTTGTCTCATAATCTGACCAGGATCTTCGGATTTGCGATTTTCCATATCCGAAGACACAGTAATGTCTTGTGCCAACTTCTGAGGCGTGAACTTAGGCATACATGGCTTATATTTGAGACAAGCAAATGTCTACCAACATGATCAACTGGGGAGTATCCATGGTCCATTTTTTCACTTGATTAGTATCAACTTGAATCTTCGTGAATAGCTTCGTTTCGATGAGACGCCCAACAATTTCCTGCTCGAAAATTCTCGTTTGTGGTAGCTAAAAGAGGTAGCAAGGATGAAATATTTTGATTTGATGATTCTCAAAAAATTATTACTAACTGGGTTTTTTTTTGTATAATCTGAAGATAATTATCTAAATTATTTGAAATAATATTTGTCCTACAAAATGTATGGTTTGATCAAAGAGTCCCGTCCTTCCAATATGTATCGATAACGAAGTCAAAAAAGAAGAAGTAAAAAAAAAACAGCTGGTTAGTAATCATTTTTGATGACCTCGTTATCGATACACGTTATAAAACATAACATGAAAAGTTATGACTATACCAAGTGGTTATACACTTAAATTTATGATTTTTTAAAAAGTATAGTTAGTCAATTTGAGCAGTGAACGGCTCATATATAAATACAGGAAAAGAATAAAAATTGAAAAAAAAATACACAATAACCGCATTATATATACAATGCAAATGTACATTAAAACATTGTAGATTTACAGAGTATTATAAAAACAAAATGCTCTTAAAATAAATAAATAAAATAAAATGAGCTAACAGAAAATAATAAATAAATATGCAAAAATAAGAACAAAATAAATAGCATATTATGTAAGCATTGAATCGCACCATTTCACAGTGCTTTCACTTAATTAAACTGAATTTTACTTAGTCAAATAAAATTTTTTATTAATTTTAAATATTCTCTTTTCGCGACACTAAATAGATAAATAAAAATAACCGGTCATATACCCATTTATTTACTTAACATTTATATATAAATTTCACGTTTGTGATATATAAATTTAAACTGAAATTTATTTGTAAAAATGGTGATTAGATGAAGGAGCTTAAAAGTTGTATACAATAGATCAATTTTATTAATTTAAAAGGCTGGTAAGAACCCATAGGTTGCTGGTAATTATTAACTTGTACAAGATTTCATCAGATGTTGGATTAACAATTCAATGGCTGTATCTGAGCGGAGAATGTCACCTCCGGGAGATTAATATTAAACGCTGCTGACGAAATATTCCAATATGACCGTTTTGTGTCGGCCATTCGAAACAGGACTAATAGTTCCAGATGTGTAATAATGCCAAGGCAAATAATAACCGCGTCATTTAGAAGTTATTTACATTAATACCCCATTATTACATATATATTCGCACACACACGTATATGTATATATATTGGAGAAGGTTCCGGGTTCAAGTCCAGCTATGGAAGATAAACTATTTAATATGTTAACAGGGATCTATGGATCCAGTCCCTAATATAAAAAGGTAAGTCCCTAAATGAGGGAAAAATCTGGCGGTTGAGTGTGATCTAGGACAAATCACCTAACTGCACAACCGCTGTCCAAGAAATAACACAACCTGTAACACGTGCCGAACCCAAGACTCTTCATGAGTTGTAGTGGTACAGGCTTTTTTTTCTCTATACTTCCTTTCTTAAGATATTAATAATAATAAAAATATATATTAATTTGAAAGAAACTCAATATTTTTTATTTATATTGATTTATTTATGTATCGTGTCAGGCTAAATTATAAAAATAAATGTGAGTTTTACAAAATGATCAAAAGACGGTAACAAGAACTAGGACAATCAGGCAGGTTGCAAGACCCCTTGGTGAGGTAAGTTCAAGAGATACGAAAGAAGAATGTAGAGACATTCTCTGAAAAGACTCCGAGAGATCGGGAGTTGATGTGGACTTCTGGAAGAAAGATCGGCAGTGGTAGCCGAAAATAGGGAACCTGGAGTGGGACAGAACAGCCGGACACAGGGAAAAGACATACCTCACAGAGGACACAGAAAAGTTCTAATTTTAGTTCTGTATGTTTTTTATGGCAGTGCTCCATATTTGTCTGGATCATTGATCGTAATTTCTTAATGTATATCATAAATGACATCGGAGTGGAGTGGCGCAGTGGTAGATCACTAAGTTCCCAAGTCAACAATGTTGGTTCAAAGCTCTCTGTTGGGAAGACTTGTATTTAGTCTTTTAGCGACCGGAGATGGATCATATGGAATCTAGGGTTCGCCCAGCCTCTATTAAGTGGGTACCCAAAAGAAGGGTATAATCTAGATCAAATCACCTTACATTTCATTTCTAATGAGAATGATAATAAAAACGTTATATTTTTATTTAAAAGACGCTCAATACTATTTTTGTTATCTTGTCATATTAATTGTAAACAGTAAACGTTGTAAATAACTTGTTTACTCTACGGTACCTTAACGGTTCGGATATCCTCAATTAGGGACATCCCATTACCGTAACGAAATCGCTGTCGAGTCGCGAGTTAGGGAAGAAAAGCGGAAAAAAGAAAATATGAGAGGGTTAGGAAAGGGGACAAATATGGGTAATAAATTCAAGTGGAAGGGACTAGGAGATCACGTAAACGTCAATCGGGAGCAACGCATTCCCTTTATCGCATTCTACATTCACCTCTTGTCGCCTCGCCATCCTTACATCTCCAGATTTATAAATATTAAAACGAGGTTCTCTCTCTCCACCACTCTCTCTCTCTCCCTCTCTCTCTCTCTCCCTCTCTCTCTCTCTCTCTTTTGGTTAGCGTGTTTGTTTCGCGAGTTTTCTAGTTGCTAGTTCCTAATGTCGGAGAACGCCCCCTCATCTCACTTTGGCAAAAAGAAAATTTTCTCATTGTCCATCTTTCTCGCTAGTAAATATTGAACTACCTTACAGAATGAAGTTTCTCTCATAAAAACGAAATATTCCTTAGTTGCCTTTTAGTGTTATTGGAAATTTTACATATGGTATTAATGAACTAAGGTTCACATCAAGGTACATTAAGATCTTGTATACTCATGACGTATCTATAAAATATATTTAATTTATTGTTTATGACAGTTTAGTAGGGCAGAGAATATATAAGTAGGTTGAGCCTTGAGTTGCTATGCTAAAATTCCATTTTTTATAGACATACATAACCTTTCAAGAAAGGCAAAGCCGGTAATATACTAGACGGAACTAAGGCCGACAGTTATGTCACGGACGGTTTTTTTTTTCTCTTTATATTTTTATCTACACCTGTCAAAACAGTGACAATCGGCAGATAGTCTGACAGTAAAAAAAAAAAACACACACAAAAAACAACAAAAAAACAAAACAACAAAACATGATACAAAGGTCACGGACGGTAACACCGGAAAGCAAAAGGATATTAAAAGTCTAGGACAGTATAGGCGATTTAGAACAAACAAGTAACCGCAGGACCTTTTTGGAGAGGGAAACCTCTTCCCATTTATCCGGCAGGGCGGATTGAGATGGTTGGGACACGTGGATAGATACCAAAGATGGAGAGATATATACCAAAAAACTGCTCCAGGAGGAAAACGAATGCATTGGCTGAAAAAAGTCGAGGAAAACTTGAAGACTTAAAGCTGAATGAAGCATGCTACTGGCGTAGGCAATGGATATATGCACTGTATTTTCCAGAATGTGAATGATGATTGATATAATAATAATAATAAAAAATTATTATTATAATTTATTTTATTTTATTAGTTATTGATTTTATTAATTTTTAAATATTTTTATATGAAAAGAAAAGATATGTCCAGACATGAAACTCGAACCCGGGTCACCCAGATTGCTAGTCTGGAACTCTATCAATTTATCTATAAAACAGGCTCGCTCCCCAGTCATGGCCAGATCCTTTCTTTTCACTGATCCCATGTCCCCGCGTTCTCGCAATTTGCGATGTATACGAGGGGAAGAATGTTCTTTGAATGAACTTATGTCATTATATATTATTATAATTTATTTTATTTTATTAGTTATTGATTTTATTAATTTTTAAATATTTTTATTGGAAAAGAAAAAAATAGTGGTCAGGGTTCGAGTCCCGGTCGTGGACATATCTTTTCTTTTCAAATAAAAATATTTAAAAATTAATAAAATCAATAACTAATTAAATAAATTTAATTATAATAATATATAATGACGTAAGTCAACATCATCCAAATTAAATAAATGTTCAAAGAACATTCTTCCCCTCGTATACATCGTAAATTGCGAGAACGCGGGGACATGGGATCAGTGAAAGAAATGGATATGACCATGACCGGAGAGCGAGCCTGATTGAGCCAGGATAGCTCAATTGGTAGAGTTCCAGACTAACGATCTGGGCGACCCGGGTTCGAGTCCCGGTCCTGGACATATCGTCTCTTTTCAAATAAAAATATTATTATTGTATTATGTTGGCAATACAACCCTGGCCGTTGTTATCCAGCTATTCACCCCACCCTCTAGGGATCACTTGCCACGGTAACCATGCTTCTCTGCCTTGGCCTACCAATCGCTCCGCGCAAGTGTTTTGTCATTAATATCTGTGAAGTGGTATTTATTTGCATTCCGCTCATCGAAGACAATTTAATATAACTGTAAATATATATATTGTTGGATTGGTCATAAATATCTTCGTTTGTTCTCTTTCACCATTCCACTCTAATATTAACGGGAACGACGATTCGTCGGATTAATCTCATTTCGAAAATATGAAGCGTTTTATCTTTCGACTTATACATATAATAAATTAATTTATTATTATATCCTAATATATAATTTAATTTATGACTATTATTGCAATAATTGCAAATTTGATTTCTTTTTTTCTTTATTTAGTAAATTAAGTTCAACCAATTATTTCATTAATTAATGTTACTCTAAACTTGCCTTGATAGAAATTATTGACAACTAAATACTGTTTATTTTCATATTACCAGAATGTTTAGCGAAGCACATAATCTACAATATTAACTTTGAAATAGATTCGCAAACAAAGATCAGGAGGAGGTAAGGTATGATGACATTACTAAAACAACACAGCCATTTAAATGTTATGCTAAATATGCACCGGTGCTCTTAAACGGTGTAGTTACAAAACTGCCTGCGCTGACGACATAAGTTTCCACATGCCTAAGCAAAATAAGTTCGACTTATGTTGTTTAAGGTAACTTAAAAGTTCTCATCAAGAGACTTAGAAATACAATATTTCAGAAGTAAATCTTTTGCAATTTCGATCGATATAAAAAACATTTAAATTCAAGCCAGCCCCTCTATATTTAAACTCTCCAGCATAATAATGCATTTTATCATCTTTGATAGGACCCGTTTTTTGTTTTATTATTTATCTGCTTTTGATCGAGTCTGGCATCCAGGACTGCTGTACAAACTCCGTAAATTCTGACCTTCTACTTACTTCCTTATTATCAGTTCCTACCTCAGTAATAGAACATTTAAAGTAGTAAACCATAATTTTTCCTACTCTTCCCTCTTTACGCAGTCTGCCGGTGTTCCTCAAGGTAGTATCCTGGGTCCCATCCTATACACGATATATACAGCTGACATCCCAACCCATCCAAGCACTGTCTTCACTACGTACGCTGATGACACATGTGTGTTATCAGTAAATAAGGATCCATTTGTTGCATCCCAATCTCTTCAATCCCATATCTCAAACCTTCAAGAATGGTGTCAAAATTGGAGGATTAAAATAAATCCTAACAAATCCCATCGAATTACCTTCACCCTTCGTCGTAAACCTACGAATTCCTGCCCTACTGTATCCTTTAATAATATTCCACTGAACCCTGTCGAACAGATACGTTACCTAGGACTCCATCTGGACAAACGTCTCACATGGAATCCTCATACAAGACTGAAAAGACAAGAAACTGCTCGACGTTTTCGCCTACTTCAACACTTACTGGACAAACGCTCTAAGCTACTAATTAATTACAAAAGACTCATTTACATGACAGTTATCAGACCTATTTGGACATATGGAGTTGAGCTTTGGGGCTCTACTAAACCATCCAATTCATCTCGTATCCAATCCTTACAATCCAAAATCCTTCTTAAAATCCTCAATGCTGCTTATGTCACAAACAAACTAATCCATCATGATCTTAATATCTCATATGTTACTGATTTGGCCTTAACCAGATACCTATCCTTCCACGACAAGCTCCATACACACTTGAATCCTCTAGTCTCTCAACTTGCTACCCATACTATTCCTGAGGCGTCTGAATAGAAGATGGCCTCGAGACCATCTACTATAGAACTTTATTGGAGTGCTGCCGATGGTTAGTTTCTCCACAAGTGTTTTTCATCTCATAATGCACATATCAGCAGATTTACTTGTTATAATCATATTATAGTTGTAAATATCAATAAATTAAATTTAAAAAAAAAAACTATTTATCTCTTTCCTTTTTTTACAGCCTCCTTACATCATTATTGGTGAATTAACTTGGACAAAATGATTCATTAAACATTTAAAAATAAATAAAATATTTATAACCTATGAAAAGTAAATTATTTTACCTTTAAATTAGAATAGACTTGTAATCGGTTATACAAAGGGGAATTTGGATTTGGAAGAAACGCTGTAGCAACAGAGAAGGAAAAAAAACTATTCAACAACAACCCATGAAGGATCCTGGGAACAGTACATAGAACAAATTTCTTCTTTTTTTTTACATTTTTTTGTTTACTATTTATTACATAGGGAACAGTAAAATTTGTAGGACAACAATTGAGTAAAGAGACCCGAGGTCACGCTCCGTCGCCAGGTTATAACCACAATTAAGGTTACCTACATTATAGAGACTGGTGAGCCTCAGGATGGTCTTTAATTCCATAGGGTTCAACCATGTTGTTTGCCTCATTAAATCATTTATCTGCCACACCCGGTTTAGCACAACAACTCGGCATTTTACACACTATGCTAGAAATGCAATAACTGCATTAATGTTTACTGATAATGCACACTTATCATCAGCATAAGTGGTAAGAATAGTATTGGGATGGTTTGGGATTTCAGCTGTACAAACTGTGTAGAGCACTGTGCTTAGGATATCGCCTTGAGGAAAACCAGCAGATTGAGAAAAGAGGTATGAGTAGATATTATTATGATTGACATTAAATGACCTGTTAGTGAGATAGGATCGTCTTACACATAATGAGTTAGTATGTGTAAGGCGTGTTAAATTATTGATCAAATTTCATGTTGTTCATACTAAAAAGTAGAGATTTATATAGCTATGAAAAAAGTATACATATATCGAACTTACCTTGTAACTGGGAGGTACCATTCCACCACTGCACAGTCGGAATGGGTTTGGCACCCCCAGCCTCGCAGCTTAAGCTGATAGTCTCGTCTTCAGCGATGGACTTTATCACAGTACCGTTGTCCAGTTTCTCGTGCACGTCCGTTCTTAAGGCTCTCACGAACTCTGGTTTAACTGAAAAAATAATAAAAACATTATTAATTTATGTATCAATCATAATATTATTTTAAATAATATGGCTTCGTTAAAAGAAATTGCTAGATTCTCTGCTTTGATCCATTTAGGACCTTCATACCATTGTATATGGTAGTTTGTAAGGTGTTATAAGATTGAATAAAGATATATATGTACGAGTTATAGCCTGACAGTGCAAGTAAACAACCTGCACAAAAAGCGAGCTACGCATAGGGTAGCTATCTTTTATCCCCCACTACCTAGGTCGCTTCACTAACTAATTCTCCTCCACAAGACCTAGTTTGCTCATACTGTATTCTCTTGGAGCTATTATTGTTATTTTTTTTAACCCTGCTACCCTTGCACATCATTTTAGACTTTTTATTGTGTTTTAGACTCGGCTTCCTATGCCTTTTCCTCCACACTTTCCCATCCCCTCCTCAGATTTCACCAAAGGACGTTTACTAAATTGTCTAACTATAGTAGCGTAATATATAGAGGAACGTTGGTAACAACTGGAGTCCAGTTTTTGCCATCCATATATTACAATACTGTAAGATAGCTAGGATAGATTCTCAAATATTGTACATACAAGGTGACTATTGTACACAGGAATAGGTGTTAAAGATGTTTGTTTTATTTCATAATAACTTTTATTCCCTGTTGTCTTTTTTTATAAGCTCATATATTTTCTATATTGCCGTATTAATCAATTTCTATATTCCTTCATTTCGAAGTATTTAGAATTAGTAGAAGTATTAAAATAAAAAAAAAAGTAAAACTCTAATTCTATTGAGAAATAAACTATTTCTAAGGAAATCACAAAATACTGTCGAATCAATATCGTCCCTCTGTCTTTGACCAGCACATAAGCCTTTACAGTATATTTCTACTATAAAAGCGATATTTTTGATAAATTTCAATAGAAGGCCAAAATAAAATATGAAAAAATGTAAAATAAAAATAGAAACGGTTCCACGTGCTTCCTGAGTACCACCGTTACGCCTTTTTTAAACCTTGGTCGATATCAATATTTTTACATTCTGGAAAAAATATCATTTCATGAAACTAACATTTATCACTATCTTTTTTTATAATTGGTTATATATATAATTTATACATGTGGTTCTCGAGCTTCAGGCAGTTCTTAAAGAACCGTAAAAATTATTTACAGTCAAGAAAATTAGAAATCGGTATACATAAAAAGAGCATATTTAAATGTAGTTTTCTTCTATATTTATTATAATTATTTTAAAATCCGCTATTATTCTTCACGATTTTCACATACCTACCAGTTCAAATAATAGGCTTGTACTACAGATTTCCGTTTAAGTGAGCAGTATTTATTAAGGATCTTAAGGATTTTAGGAATTAAAACCGGAAAAGTTGAAGAAGGATTAAATTTGTATTCTCCGTCCATAAAAAATGTAATTAATGAAGATAATTACCAGAAAAAAACATACTTCTTAAATGAAGTAATGGAAACACCAGAAGTACGTTATATATCATCGTTAGATTTAAAAAAAAAATCATATGGGACTAGTTTTATGTAAGCAAGGTGAGACTAATTCACCTCCTGAGAAATATTAAAAACTTCTCACTAACTAACAGTGTCTAAGTAATAAATAATTATAACACCCAACCATTCTCTATTTGCGATTTCTCCCCTATGAGACATTATACTAGAAAAAATACTTTCAACACCAAACTTTGCTTTAGCAGTGGGTACTGAGTAGTGTTAAATAAGATTATAACATATATAACACAACGTTGTAACATATATAGCATAATGTTGTAACGTATATAACCTATATGCCCTCTAGCACATTCTTTTAACGTTTCTAACGTAATTTAACAATACTGCCCAATCATCAATGCTTTCAGAGAATTATATTAATTCACTCACCAGTGAAAATATAAACATTAGCACTTGTAATACTAGAAGACAATGCTAATACATAAATTGTACTGATAAATTAATATTATATAAAGTAGAAAAAGATTTATTGGGTGAAAGTTGCTTTTCCCTCCTCGTCATAGACAATATTTCCTCAGTGCATTCTCATACCAATCCGTTAACACTCCACACTCTTATATCGACATTCTCCTTCAATCCAAATATTCAGTCCAGCGCCATGAAACAGGATCTAGCATTACCGATTTTCATAATCACCTGGATCAAAACATTCGAGCGGTCCTTTCTCGCCCGTTTTCCTCAATTCAATCCCCCCTAATATCCGCCATGCTTCCTTCCTACCCTTATTTAAATCCTTGCTTTTTATATCTTATCACTTCCCAAACAGATGTTCTCAAAAAAGGTTAGTCATTTGCTTAAATGAATCTGCATTAAATAAGGATTTTGTTGTATATTAATTTTTTTTTTGTAATGATTCATTACGAAAACAGTTATTACATCCTAGCTCATGTTTTTTAAATGTTCTTTATAATTTATTTATTCTTATTAGTTGGTCAATATTTTGTCACAAATTGTAATTTTTTTCACATGCAGTAATGTACAATTTACATTTATTGGAAATCATCTAGTATGTATTCTCTAAATCGATATTCCGATGCCTCCAGTTGTCTCACTCGAAATTCGGGTGGACTCTTCAAATCTCGAATGCTATTATCAAAATGAAATCATGAATAAACTTAACTTCATTTGAATTTTTAATGTTTATGAAAAATAATTTTTTGTAGAATAAAGAATAGTACTTCTTAATCACAATGGATTTTTTTTTTAAATATAAGATTGGTCGACGAAATTTTTATACATTTATTTTAAAAATGTTTAATTAGTTTCGCATGATTAATATTGCAGGGAATTTTCCTAGGTCGAGGTTTCTTTTGGATAAAAAAAAAGACTCTAATTAATTTCTTGATAAATTGATGAGCCTGACTCAGGACAAAGTTCCTCTTGTAGTCGTTAAAAGGTCGTGAGAATCGATTTTTAGTTGTGTTTTTTTTTTTTTTTAATTTTTTCATGTCATCATAACTTAACGAGAAACCTTTTTTCTTCAAAATAAAAATATTTAAAAATAATCACCATCAATAGAACCATAAATAAGAATAAATTATAAATATAAAATTAACGTAACAAAATCCCAATGAAAGTTGAATGAACATTCTTTCTCGTGTATAAATCGCAAAAATTGCTAGAACACGGGGACATAGGATCAGTGAAGAGAATGGATTTGTCTGGCTTCGATACGAACCCTGGTAGCTTAGAGCATTGCACTAGAGATGCAGTCGACCTTCGTTCGAATCCCGGCCAGGACAAATCTTTTCTCTTCAAAATAAAAATATTTAAAAATAATCACCATCAAAAGAACAATAAATAAAAATAAATGAGAAATGTTCTGTTTTGTTCCATTTAGGTACGGATTATTAATGATTCATTAAGAGTGTGTTATGGTATACTAAATTATTAAGTTAATAAAAATGTTCATTTCATGTGATTTATGAAAGAAATTATTATTACTTTTTCTGCTATAGCATATAGCTATAGTAGAAAATTGAAAAAAGTACGACTATATTTCTACTATAGCATTCCATCGTCTCATTAGCCGATGTAGAATAAGATGGCGTTAAATTAACAAACAGAAACAAAACTATTTATATATTTTTAAAAATCTGTAATATATATTATAAATGAGGTATTTATTGATTTTGAATTTAGTACTAGATTGCATTCGGGTATTTTTTGAAATAATTTAGATAATTATCTTAGATTTGACAAAAAAAAAACAAGTTAGTAATAAATTTTTGAGAATCATCAAATCGACATATTTCAAATCATTGCTACCTCTGTTGTTGTTGTTGTTGTTTTATTTTAAGGGCAAACAACTACAAATGGTTATTATTGCCCTCACTACTGGAGAATATAAATATTTACAGTATCTACATAATTACCACTAGAGAATATACATATTTACATTACCTACATAATTACATTTATATATTCTAGTTACCTTATTATTGTACACTTAGTAAAAATATTGTTAAATATTTAAATAATAACATACCATGCTATAGTAGGCACATAGTAAAACCATATTAGCATATTAAACATATGATAGAAATGTATCTTATATGAAGTTGTTCATATTAAAATAAAACGTTATACATAATTATATAAGATTTATGATATAATATAAAATTTATATTATCTATATAACATTATACACACCGACAATATATATATATACACACATATATTGACATTCTATGGCATACCATCATCTTGATCTACATCATGTCCATGCCATCATCTTCATCTACAATTGTACAATATTTGGTGGGAGCTATGTTCAGGATCGGTATCTCTAGACCGGTAACTGGGCCAGCTCAGTGGTAGAGCGCAGAGTTGCCGTGCTTAAGTTCAGGCTGTGGCAGATTTCATTTAATCTGTTAACAGCCGGGGATGGTTCCTTTGGAATCTGGAGACCTTAAGTAACTTTTGACATGAACTACTTCGTTTTCTTGTTGGAAAATTATAGACATAATAACGAATAAACTATTATTATTTTTTGGAGAGAGCGGGGTATATTAGTGAGTAGAGTGCTGAGTTGATATGCTGAAGCATGTTCAAATCCGTCTGTGGAAGATGGAAAAAACTCAGCGATTGAGCCTTGAATCAATTCCCTGCAATACCAATAGTACAGTCAGTACCGCGTTCTTGACTCTTCATATTGGTGCTTATTACTTGTGCATTAGCCGGAACCCATGTAACCTACTTTCTTATCTCGTGTAAACCTCTGCTTATCACTTATCTCATTCGAGTTATTTGTGTGTACGTTATTAAATTTTAATATAATTTAATTTATTTAATAGTTATTGATTTTATTAATTTTTATTTGAAAAGATAAGATATACCCAGGGCCGGGACTCGAACCCGGGTCACCCAGATTGAGCTATCCTGGCTCCATCAGGCTCGTTCCCCGGTCATGATCACGTTCTTTCTTTTCTCTGATCCCATGTACCCGTGTTCTCGCAATTTGCGATGTACACGAGGGGAAGAATGTTCTTTGAACATTTATTTAATTTGGATCTTGTTGACTTACATCATTATATATTATTATAATTTATTTGATTTTATTAGTTATTGATTTTATTTTATTAGTTATTGATTCTATTTTATTAGTTATTGATTTTATTAATTTTTAAATATTTTTATTTGAAAAGAAAAGATATGCCCAGGACCGGGACTCGAACCCGGGTCACCCAGATCGCTAGTCTGGAATTCTACCAATTGAGCTATCCTGGCTCCATCAATCAATCAATAACTAATAAAATAAAAGAAATTATAATAATATATCCAGACTAGCGATCTGGGTGACCCGGTTTCGATCTTTTCTTTTCAAACAAAGTTATTAAATTTTGTTTTTCTAGTGTTTTTGTGTTATTCCTTTTGTTATAGACTATTTAAAACGAGGAGAATAACACTTTGGAAATAGGAGTCTTTAAACGAAAAAGCTGTGCATAATAATAATGTAAATATTTCTCATTAAGTTTGAATAATTCCAAGGACATCAGATGGCCATCAAACGGATTTTGACTAGGATAGAAATGGTGAAGTTTTTGTCGATAGAGTGGGAAAAATGTATATATAAGAAGAGGCACATGGCTGTAGCGTTCTAGAATCAATTTTTTATTAATATGAATAAGAATGTAGGTGTTATCAGTGCCCAGATTATAAACAATGGTGGATAACAGGCTCTGGGTACTGGCTAAAACACAAGTGCTTTTTTTTTAGTATCTCCAGACAATCGTAGGCGGTTTTGTTAATAATCGATTTCACAAAATAACTTATAATTACTTCATGTAGAAACTAGATTGTCCGAGCGAGGACACATGTTGCTCCGGCTCAACTTTTAAACCAGATAAATCGGGCGCGGACTCCCATCCCGCATCGTAATCCAGGCGACGGGTCGGGAACAGGTGCGAAAACCCCACCGGCAGATTTACGGCCCTAAGGCGAAGGGAAAATATTACTAAAGGTAAATCCCATATAAATTCCTTTCGGATCTGGCCTGGGCTCGCTCGGCCTCGGCTAAGAGCGGAATAACGAGGAGCGAGGAAGAGGGCGTTAACTGATGGCCCTTTATATTAGTGCCGTTAATTCCGATAAAGAAAGGTTTCCCGCCGGAATTTGATAATTGTCCCGCGCGAAACGTTTTCTCCCGCGCGCGCGGAGGCTAATTGCCGCCTGATTTGTTCGCAAATTACCGAACCTTGAGCAGACAGCTCTCTCTCCTTCATTTGTTACTCCAGAGCTCTTCTAATTGAAGCCCCCTCCCCACCACTTCATCCCTTCCTCTTCGGCCATAACCATAACAATAATGATTATTTACACTCCTTTCTTCCATCTTACTAACAGTTGCGGTTCTCTAATTCATTTTATTTCCTATTTGAAATCATTATTCCGCAGCCCTCTTATTCAAATCCGATTTCTTTTCAATATAAATATTTCATGTTAAGAAATTATTGGAATGATTACAAACAAAAAAACCTTCTTATTTTGAGCGTTTGTTTTTCGTCCTGGATTTGCTAGGATATGAAGTTTTAGATACGATCAATAGCTCTTGAGCAGATCTCTTGTCTTTTTATTTTCTCTTTGCCCCTAGCAAGTTCGGGTAACAGGGAGTAGGAAAGAGAAATAACAAGTGGATTTTGGTGAATTTTTTTGGTGACTATATATGTTCAAACAGGTCTTAGTATAGCTTTAAAATCCTTAAGTCTCAAAACTAAAATAGGAACTCAAAACTAAAGCACAGCCTAACATCGAAATGCAACAAAAGATTAACCAGAGGAAATCAGGAAGGTTACATGACACCAGCAGGAAATGGTTAGATTATAACAGCTGATAAAAACTAAATATAAAATGCAAAATAAATTAGTAGCATTCAGTCGTTCAGTCGTTCAGTAGTTGCAATCCTCTCAGCAACCATTATTCCGCAGCCCTCTTTTTGAAATTCAATTTCTTTTAAATATCAATAGTTCATATCAAGACATTAACAAGAAACATAAATGCCTGCGCTTCAATATTCTCTTTCTGTCCTGAAGATCCAAGGATATCTTCAGGATAGAAAGAGAATAATAACAAAGTCAATAAAATGAATAAGCATTCTAATCTCAAAATGCAACAAGATACAAACCAGGGAAACATCCCACCACCTCCAGGGCTCGAATCCAGTAACTGTATTACTGAATCCACTACGGTATTTTGCGTTTTATATTTAGTTTTTATCATTTTTTTATATAATCTTTTCCATATGTTATCCTGTAAACTTTATGAGTTCCAATTGGGCCTAGGAGGTGGTGGGATGTTTCCTCCAGTTGGTGCCTTGCTGCATTTTCATGATGAGATGTTCTTTATTCATTTTTCCCCTTTCTATTATTCTCTTCCTCCCCTCAAGATGGTCGAATGGGTGAAATATTGACAAGTATTTTTGTTTATCTGGTTGGAGACTTAGAGCTTTTTGGTTTGGAATTTATCCAACAATGCCTTAAAAGGTATTTCATGTCTCTTTTGGTATTTTACTCTTCTATATTATAAATATTTCATATAATAAAGTCTAAACGATCAAAATTAATTATGACTATTATCAATACTCTAATCTGGGCTAACAAAAAGAGTTAATAAATATACAACTTGTAGCTTAAAGTTATTCATTTAACGTCAAATCATGCTACTATAGCTAATCGTACAATGCTACAATGGGAGTCCTAAATTATACCTATCCAGGTATAATCAGGATTGGTATTTTCAACGAGTACCTGAGATCGCACAGGTTCGGGACTCAAATTTTTCATCTCTTCCGAAAGACGGGATAACCAAGGAATTTTATCCGGATACGTGACCCAACGCGGATGTTTTTGAACTTCAACTTATTAATCTGGGGGGCCAATAATTAATAATGGCTTTGAAATTCAATTTGGGGGGCATAAAAAATTAGGGGTAGATCTAAAGGGCACTTTTTTCAGGAGAACAATTAGGATGACCTCAGGGTTCTTAAAGGTCTAATGCCTTGCTTACTTATTTATTTTTTCTTCTTATTTTAGGCACTATGAGGTGAAGAGTTATAACAAATAATTCGATTTCAATAAGTGTTAAATCGTTCAATTCATTCTCTCAATATTAATCTCGTCCCGAAGATCAGAATTGATTAATTCCCCAGGGGCTGGGGGAGCCGAGCAAGGGAGAGAGAGGGGTCGAGGGATAGAGAGAGAGCGGTTTGAGGGAGAGGGCCGTTCTTCTGCGCGAGTGAACACGCTAAGGTCACCTTGATGGGGCCGACTACTGATAAGATAAGAGCGCGCTGCAGTCTTATCACTGCACATGCCCGCGAGGCAGTCGAATCGATCTAATGTTGTGTGAATGTGATAGGAGATGAATCGCCGCACGGGGCGCGATATTTCCCTCTTCTCCCTCTTCCCCTCTTTCCCTCATCCCCTAAGCCCAAGATCCCGGCTGCGAACAAAGGAATGGCTTGTTATCCCGTTGACATCCCTTACATTATCGGCGGCGGGGGTTCAATTTTCCGGAATAATCCGCCCATCGTGTGAAATCTCCCCATTTGCGACGTGTTTATGCAAGCGTTAATCTGCGGGGTATCAGGTGGCGTTTCTTGGTAGGGAATAGTATCGATTATTCTCTTATTGTGCAACAGTGGTAGAAAAATAACGACATTTATAATTGTTGTTTTAATATTATTACCATTTAATATAAGTAGTAGCTTAAAAAATAACGTTTGTATTATTATCCTGACTAGAATATTCAGGATTAACGATTTATCATATTCGAGGTCATGTGCTAAGTACTTGTATAAGGAATACTCTAATCTGTCAGTGAGACAAGCATATAACTACGGGCAGGATCAACTGAAGGGTTTCATATATTTATAAATAAATAATAAATAAAAAGTGTGTGGAAGAAAATGGTCCGGGTAGAGGTCAATAAATTTCTCTAAGAGGTGGAGAAATGTTTATTAATTAGCCAACGTTTCGACCTACTTTGCAGGTCTTCTTCATGGCTGGATATGCAAAATACAGACAATTGAAAATTAAACAATTGCTAAACATGGTAAATATAAAGGTTAAAATTTATGAGTGTATAGTGTTAATAACCAAGCGACAGGAAGGTAATAAAATAAAGAATAAAGAATAAAACAGAAAGTTTTAAAAATTAAAGAATAAGGTAATAAAGATAAAAATTAAAATGGGTTAAAGTTAAAATACATAAGTATCAGGTATCTGAGTGGTGGACAATAAAGATGGGGGAGGGGAGAGAACATGAAATTTATATCAATAAAGAGCAAGGATGATCCTGTGGAGCATAAATAACCATAACAATAAAAAATAAATAAAAACTACAGTAAGTAATAAAATAAAATAAAAAATACAGTAAGAAATAAATATATAAATTTAGAGGTAATGAAAATAAAAAATACAGTGTGTAATAAATAAAGTAAGGAATAAACCAAGTAATAAAAATACGGCATAGTGTAATAAAAATAAAAATGTTAGTTAGAAACAATGATGATAAGTAAAAGAAGTGAGAAATACAGGTTACTACCAATGGGGACGATAATGTATACAAAAAGTTAATGAAATAGTGTAAAGGATAGATGTAGTATAATAGGGCCCGATACAGGTCCGTCACAAGCTCTAATCACATCACTGTCTAACGTACAAAAGTTGTTATGAGTGGTCGGATAGGTATAACTCCCGTCACAAGCTGTGTTTAAAAATACAGAAATAAAAATTAATTAAAAAATAATATCCAATATTCTACTTTTTATTTCGGCTGGATACAAAAGCGTGTTTTTATTCTATTATTTTTTTTTGTTGCTGCAAAATATACTCCTCTAACTCCCTAGTTGATCCAAGCAGTATTCATATCCTTGTTTTCAGGATGAAACCATGTACGCCTTTGTACTTGGCACAAGACACTACCGCACAAGACTTCGGATATGAAAAATCACTAATCCTGCAGATCCTGGTCAGGATAATGATACGAAGTTATTAATTTAGTGTATGGTTATCTTTCCTTGAGAGATGAATTGAATTAAAAAATTCCGATACAAACAAACATCCATACAGGCGAAGCTTATAAAAGCGTGTAAAAGTACCAGGAAGATTTGTTTTTAAACTACTAAGTAGGTTAAAATGACTAGTAGATTCAAAACAGAAGTTGAACGTAATATAAACAAATTCATTTAGAGATAAGATACCTGAAGTAGTTTTAAAGTTCGTATATTTTTACAAATTAAAAAAATTATGTGTATTATTTGAAAGTATACAGATTTCAGAAAGATAATGGAAAGTGGTAAAAAAACATGGTACTAAGGTGATTAATGTTGGAGGGACTTGAAAGAAGAATACCCCCCCCCCACCAACGTTATTGTTGCCGAGCTGACTTTTCTGTTTCCTATTTAATCCTATGATTAAGTGGTTCCTAAGATCTAAAGAAAATATCTCATTTTCTTTTCTTATAGTTTATTTTATGAGAAAAAAATTCTTAACGTAATAATATTGTAGCCATTGATCCGTCACTTTCTTCTTTCGCATATAAGGAACTGCCATAGTTTTGACAATAAAAAATATCCTAACAAACTTCACAAGCCTATCTTAATCTTCGTGACGCTATCACTTGAATAAAATTTACTGGATGCATGGCTCGCAATTCCGCGTTATGTAATCTTCTATATTCCCCAGTGGTCTCCATCCGTTTTTGGACCGAATATTCTACGTAGCAACTTATTTTCGTATACCTGAAGACGGTGTTCGTCTTTTAGCGTTAGCGGCCATGCTTCACATCCGTAAAGAAGAGTTGGAAGGATGATGGTTTTATAAATTCTTATTTTTAGATTTCGGGACAAAAGACGCGAACATAGTTGTTTAAGTAAGAAGGTGTTTACCCTACCGGGATATTGGGCCTCTGGATAAGAGTGCTTGTAGTGGACTGTATAACAAATGATGAAGAATGAATAAATATATTTACTAAATATATTAAAATAAAAGAAATACCATATTTCTAACAAATGAGTATCATTATCCATCTGTGAACGGCATCTTCTCTTTGGCTGTGGGTTCCTCCTCACCCTGCGGGCTTCCTGCTTGTGATCTACCCCATGATGATGCGTGTGGAGCACATTCTACTCTCGCTGTTCCTTGTCTACCCCTGAACAGTCGTACTTGTACTGTTCTGGCTCTACATGGCCATTTTGTCCCTGTAGTAGTTGGCCCAGGAAGTGATAGAGGCCTCTGCCTCAGGTAAAAGGAGGTAGGTGAGGTGAAATGAGAAGAGCGGTCGTTTTAGACTGAACAATGGTTTTATAAATTGTTATTTTTAGTTTTCGGGACAAAAGACACGAACATAGTAATGTCGAGACAGAATAATAACAATCATTTCCCGCCTTCAATCGCGCATTTATTTCCTCTTAAATTTCGTTTTTTCTAGTAACCATAGATTCTAAGTACTTAAACTCCACCATGTTCGAACTTATTCCTTTGAACAGCAATATCAACGACAAGAAACAGCACGCCGTTTCAGGCTTCTTCAACATTTACTAGACAAACGCTCTAAGCTCCCAATTAATAAAAAAGACTCATATACTTGACAATCATTAGACCCATCTGGACTTACGAAATAGAGATTTGGGGCTCCACTAAGCCATCAAATTCCTCTCGTATTCAATCCTTACACTCCAAAATCATTCGTAAAATCCTCAATGCTCCTTACTTTGTTAAGAACAAAGTAATCCACAATGACCTTAATGTCCCGTTTGTTGCTGATTACGCCTGAATCCTACATCAATCTTTACATGGCAAACTTTATTTCCACTCAAATCCACTAGTTTCAAACCTCGCAACCTCTTCAATTCCTGATAATCCCTTGAGAAGAAGATGGCCTCGTGACCGTCTAAGTTGAACTTTTTATTTTAGTACTACTATAATAAAATACTATTTTATTTAAGTATAAAATATTTATAATTTAACTGATCGAGGACTCCTAAATACTAAAAAGAAAGTAGTTCCTATATGCGTTGCTAGCCAACTACTATAAAATAACCTTCCATCCTTAAAACCTTTTTTATATAATAGAAAGATTGGATATATGTTTCATACAGGGATATACAAAGGATGAGAAAAACAAATTTTTAAAATAGAGAATTCAGATTCTGGGTGATTCTTCGACATTAATAGTGTATTGATTCTCAGGTAGCATCTGAATCCAACATTCATGTTATAGTTCATACATTATAAAAATGCAAATATTAGTCTCCATCAAAAGGGAAATTAAAAATGCATAGAATTTAGAACGTTTTTTTCGGTTCTAGAAAAAAAAAAGTGGACTAAAACGCAACGCACACAGTGGATTTTCAGCTACAAAGGCAGATATTGCCATAGGTCGTATAAATAATTGATGCACTATACAAAGAGAGGCGAGGCTGACCCAAAAATTCCCGGGAGAAACGAATGTACTTTAGTGCTGCTATTAAAATTCAACAGCCGATGCCCTGATGAAAAACCATAATTAAAAATTAAATCGAAAAAAAAAGAAGTGAGCCATATTGATGGTGTAATAGGACAAGTTAGTGGTAGATCTAAATGCTCGTTTCGCTGCCAGTCTGCTTTGAAGCAGATCTATTAAAAAATGCATGTTTTTAAATAATTAATTGGCTAGGTCTTAATAGGTGTCCGATAGAAACAACCTTTCAGGCTGGAAAGGATATGAAATAGTCGAAGAAGTGGTGATGTATAGGCGAGTCAAGAAAAAAATACCCTAACGGCGGACCAACTTCTATTTTACAAATAATACAATTGTTCGTTTAATCACTGATTCAGACTTATTTCAGCTGATACCCAAAAATAAAATGTTTTTGGATTTATAATTTATTTTTATTAATTGTCATTTTTATGGTAATTATTTTAAAATATTTTTGTCTTGAAAAGAAAAGATTTGCCCTGGCCAGTATTCGAACCAAGGTCTTCTGCATCTCTAGTGCAATGCTCTGAACACTGAGCTACCCAAGGTCGTGTCCCAGTCAGACAAATCCGTTCTCTTCACCGATGCTATATCGCAATTTTTGCTATGTATACACGGGAAAGAAAGTTCATTGAACATAATTTTATGGTAATTATTTTTAAATATTTTTGTTTTGAAGAGAAAAGCCCTGTCCGGGATTCGAACCCGGGTAGTCTTTATGCATCGCTAAAATTGCTAGAACACGGGGATATAGGATCGGTGAAGAGAACAGGATTTTTCGTTTTTGGATTTAAATTGAATGAAACAATTTCAAAAATTAAATCTCTACTATATTTCGATTTTAGGGTTGTTGTTTTAATACAGAGCGAAATAGCACAAAAGTAAGACTCAAAGTTGCTCTGCCGCTAGGTCCCGGATTCAAATCCGGCTATGGCAGATTTTAATATATCTTTTAACAGCCAGAGATAGATCCTGTGGGACCTGGGACTCTCCTGCGGTTCACCCATTTCCTATAAAGTCGGTACCCAAAATAGAGGGAAAATCTGGTGGTTGAACGTGATCTAGGTGACAAATCATCTCCCAGCCCAACCGGCGTCAATGAAACAGACCTTTCATAGATTTTTAATTTTTTTATTTTTTATTTGAATACAGAGAATGCAATGGAATAAGATTAAGCCATTTTCTTATAAACTATAATTTTTTTTAATCTATAAAATAAAATTAAAATAAAAAATAAATATATTTTTTGTTTACAGTATAATACTCAATAATTCGAAAAAAAATCTAAATGGATACTTATATTTTACTATATTTACTAACTATGCACAAAATAAGCACTAAATTAAATTTAAATTTCAGGAATAATAACGAGATACCTCTACTAAAACGTTAAAACCCTACTGAAGGACAATTAAATGAACTTGCATGATTTTTAAAATATTGTTGGTCCACCGTTGAGTTGGGCACGGTCGACCACTATATCTTTTATAAGTGTTAAAGAAAATATTAATAAATATATTTTTCAACAAACATTTCCATATAACGTTGTGAGTTTATGAGAGGAACAGTAAACAGAGTAGAGATTAATGCCCGAATACCTCACAACAAAAATATTTACTCTCCAAGCGAGCTGGATCCTGAGTTAAGTTGAGTTTAAGGACTATTTACAGCGAGAGTCACGAAGACTTATTTAAAGTTTTGCCTGGGCGGAAAGAAGTTATTTTCAACACTTAAATAACTCTCTAGATGCCAACTGAAGTAACTGATATAGTTATGTAATTTATAAAAATGAAAAGACTGTAATATAATGATATATTAAAGGTTAAAAAAAAAGAAAATAACCATTTATTAAAAATAAATTGATTATATATTGCTCCTTCAAAAGAACAACGGCATAATTTAAAAATTGGCATTTTCATTTAGTAGCAATCGTATTGGTTGTAGTTTTTTTTTTAAATTCAAAAACAACATATCTGGTATTCCATTTCAAACATATCCTTTTTATTTTAATTTGAACTTGAAAGTTTATTATAAAATGTTCCATGATAAAAGTTGAGTTATAAAAGTTTTATGAAACCACGATGCAAGTGAAACTTTTTTCAGTTTGTAAGCATTTTACTAAAAAAATTTGGAAAATTATTCGATTTAGGGTATTAAAATTGCGTTTTTAATCTTAACCTAATTAGTGAAAAATGGGAATGATAATGGGTAATCAATAATAGAAAAAATATTCAATTATAAAATTTAATTTTAATTTGTGTATTAGAGTACGGAATACATAATTAATACAATCATTTAGATGATAAACCCATATTAAAAAGTAAGAGCAATATTTATATAAATCATTGAATCGTTGTCAACTTCAATCATCCAATCAATAACTTCATCTTCGCCTCGAGTCTTACAGTTTGTAAATGTAATTAACGTTTTATGGTAACTAAAATAAGTAAATGCTTATATTATGTATCTCGACTCGTACTCGTATCACTGCCTTGATTATAACTGGCGCTCGATTTTGGCCGCTTGCATTTCTGACGAAATCTGCGGTATCTTTCCGCATTTAGTTGCTTTCGATGCAGATTTTTTTCTGTAACGATATTTTCGTATATAGGTTCGCCAGTTTGAACGATAAACGTATTAAATCCAACACTCGACACTGGATTTAACACGCCCTACCAGTACTCGGCATGACATTTGTCGGTACTCTACTAATTTTTTTCCGGTTGCTCAGTGTAGTTCAGCTTGTGAAGATCACTGAAGGCCTAAACAAATTAAATATATTGAGCCGGATTTTTTTTTTTTCTTAGCCCCTTTGGGTTTGAACGTTTCTAAGCAGGATTTAAGATAGGATGGAGAATGAACCGGATAAAAATTACAATACTTCATTAAATATTCATATGAAATAAGTAATGCGAGAAGGTAATGTAATGCGACATGCGATAGATGTACGAAAAATATTGGGGCGATAGAAAAAAAGTTCCACTTTAAAATGATATTAGTTAAAAAAGAAAAAAGTTTAAGGCTTTTAAAATTGTCTAATGGTTAATAAAAGGATTTTAATACCACTATTTACAATAGGAAGGCTTTTCTTCACCAATCCCCAAATTTTTAAACTCATATGGAACGTTCAAAAACCTCTATTGAAAAATTAGTTTTTTGTGTTGTGAAGTCCTTTTGAACATGAAACATGAATATATTTAACCAGTTAACAATTCCCATAAGACAACCAGGCAATGACGATCGAATAACAACATGAAGTAAATTTGACAATCAAATTCTTACAGGGAATAAATCGGAGGCATAAACAAAACTAGCTCATCCAATAACTATTATAATAAACGGAACACTTATTTCTTCTACTTCTGTTCTGGTACAGTGGTTTTATAAAAGATTAAAACAAAGTTTTGGTTACGCCGTCCTTCGAAAAGGCTGTAAAATAGGGCACAGTACATTGTCAGGTAGGTACTCGATAATAATTTCTGTCCTAATCATACTTGGATATGTAAAATTTAGGACTCCCGCGATAAGTTCGTCCGGTTGGCCATAGTAGCATAAAGTGGCGATAAACGTAACAAACCAACTTCTCTGGCTGTTGAGCGTGATCTCGGACAAATCACCTCCCTATATATTTGTTTTAGAAACAATGCAGTCTCTACCATGTACTGGACCCAGGTCCCTTCACAGAGGTTTTTATTCTTACTATTATTAATTAAACTATTTAAGCCTAGACCTAAGTGGTAATTTGTTGTTGAGAAAGGTTTCAAGTGACAGGCTTGGTGTTGGGAAGTTTATTTGTTCCTCGCCTTTCGGAACCCTCAGGCGATTCTAACTTTTCTCCATCTGGAACCCTATCGGCTAATCGCTGAGTTGGTTAAATGAACCGGCACACGATATGTTGTTATACACTTGAGATGTATAATATATGCTATTTATCTTAAAAAAATAATTAAATAAGCAGTCATGAGGGCTACCGACAGAAGTGAAAACTCAAAACATCAGAATAACTGTGTTCTTTTTTGAATTTCTAAATCAACTATAGTCTCAATCATTTAAACTTTCAAATTTCTAAATTTAAATGATTAAGATTAGCCAGGTTTTCACACATATTGACACTCCAAACAATGATTATATACATTTTTAAGTATTTTTATTTAATAAGCAAAACATATGATGGGCTGCACAAGCTAAATACAAAATATAAATAATTGAATTGAAATAATAATTATTATATAGTTATATTATTTATACCTTGTATTTGTATTTACGTAGATTTTATTTTAATTGTTAGCATTGATATCATCTTAAGTTCAACAATTGTCAGGTCATTTGTACTTTCAATCATTTCATAAAACAAGACGTTTAACTTTTATAACAAATAAAATATTTTAGGGAAAACGAAAAGTTCAACCAGTTATTGATGTTTTTTTAGATGACTTTTTAGATACATATAGTTATTATTATATAAACGGAATTCTAACTTTATAACTAAAGTTGATAAAAATAATTTGTGTTTTGTATTAAACTTATCCACTGACCGCTAGGTGTCGCTAGTCTCGAGCATGTTGCTGACGCGAACCCACAACTTTAACCTCTATCAAAAGTCGCCAAACCCGGGTAACGAGGTTCTCACTTTAAAAATCAATACAAATAGTATAGGAAATACTTTTTATAAAAGGCGGTAGCAATACGTCATATCTACAGCCCCGGTGAATAAGTGAATAATCCGAATTTTGTCCAGATAATGTTGCACTTAAGTAAGCGGAATCGTGTTATTTTCGTACTGTATATGGGGCTAAGTAAGCCATTGGCTTGAAAAGGATTTATTGTTCATATTACAACTCCATTTCAAGCCAAAAACTTCGAGAATGATACGATTCCGGTTATCTGACATTACCATTCACACATTTTTTGTCTTGAAATAGAGTTATAATATAAAAAACAAAACAAGTCATAACTTAGCCACTTACTTAATAGGAGAATACACAATTCTACTCTATTAAGTACAAGAAACTCATTTTGGACAAAATTCGGCTTAAACACTTATTCATTGGAGCTGTGGATGTAACGTACGATAAAATAATGTTTCAAAGATGAATTCAGACGAACACTGCGGTCATCAAACTATATTTTTTTATTTAATTTCGACTTTTACAAATTTTATTTGTAGCTTTGAATATTCAGAAGATTTTCATGTTTTATTCATGTGATTTATTTCGAAGGAAAACCCAACAGGACGGGCCCTGACGCGGAGTACATTGTTAAAGCCAACTCCATTAGGTTTATTGGTCTTTTTACCAGAGGCGGATTTATCAATAGGCACGAATATATGGGCGCGTGGAAAAAAAAAAGAAGAAAGGTTTAATAAAAATAAAAATGTTTATATAGAATTGATTCTTAAAAGTCTTCATTTTTTACGAAAAAGTAATTATACTATATTTATTATTACTTATTAGGGAGCGGAGTGGCTCAGTGGTAGCGCACTGAGTTGCCATGCCGAAAATCCTAGTTCAAATCCCACAGCAGGCAAGACTTTTATATAGTCTGTTAGCGGCAGGAGATAGATCGCAAAGGATCTAGGACCTTCCTGGGGCTCACACAGCCTCAAGATTAGGTACCCAAAAGAAGGGGGGAAATCTGGCGGTTGAGCGTGATCTAGGACAAATTACCTCCCTGCTAAACCGTTGTCCTTGAAACAGTACTGTCTCTACTATGTACTGAACCCCAGACCCTGCAAGGGTTGTAGTTGTACAGTTTTTTTTTTAAATTATTACTTATTAAACATAATTACAACACATATGTATTATATTTTAAGGAGGGTACTTGTGTATTAGACAGACCTAGGGACTGTTATCCGCCATTATTAATAACCTGAACACTGGTAAGTATGTTACTGACAACACCTTCTTCCTTATCCATATTAATGGAAATCACGTTCCTCTTCTTATATAAATGTTTTCCCAATGAGTGCTATCGACAAAAATATCACCAATTTTATCCTTGTCAAACTCCATGTGATGACCTTTTTCCACATTATGTCATCATAGGAATTCCGAACTTCAGGAAGTATTTCACAATGTAGGTACATCTTCTTCTAAAGAGGGCTATTCCCAAATTTTTATATAAATATTTTGTACATCGTTCACTTTAAATAGCTAATAACAAATGGAATAAGACAAAAACACAAAACTATAGGGAAATAAAAAACCATGTATTCAGTAACATTTAATGTGAGTATTTAATAGTCATCTTTTCACTTATTAATAAATTACTACTTTTAAAAAATAAATAATTTCAATAAAGTTTTATAGCAGTTCAATTAATTAATATCATTATTAATAATATTAGTATTAATACCAACTCAATAACAACACCTTTTTCAGCATTGAGTTATCCACACGCTGTATTAGCACACTACAGTGTTAATTAATACAATGTATTAACAGTGTATTTAATTTGGCAAAATTAAATTCCCTTTATTATTCCTGCTTACATTTTATATTTAAATTTCCAATTTACTATGGGGCTCCACCAAACCATCAAATTCCTCTCATTTCAATCCTTGCAATCCAAAATCTCTCGCAAAATCCTAAACGCTCCTTACTTTGTCACAAATAAAACCATCCATAAAGACCTTAATGTTCCATATGTTACCGATTTAGCCCATTCCGGATACCTATCATTCCATAATAAACTCCAGACCCATCCAAACCCACAAGTTTCCATCCTTGCATCCAATTCCATCCCGGACAATCCTCCTAGGCGTCTGAAGAGAAGATGGCCTCGGGACCTTCTATTATAGAATGTTATTAGAGAGCTGCTAGTGGGTAGTGCCCTTTCATTTCCAATTTTGTAGTACCATAGTACATAAAATACCAAGTACATCTTAAGATGTTTTTTTAAATAGAAAAAAATGAAAAGAAAAAACACAGTAAAACTACAAACCATGTATTGGATTCAGTACGTAGTAGAGAATGTCTATTTCTTAGACACCGGTTTTGCTAGAAGTTTATTTGTCCTAGATACGCTTAACTACCCGATTTTCCCTCTGTTTTGGGTTCCCACTTAACAGAGCCTGGGTGGGCCCCAGGAGGGTCTTAGCCCAACGGGATCCATCTCCGGCCGCTTTCAGATTTTACAATAACCAATATAAACTTACATTACTATGCAACAAAAATATTATAATTTTACAAATATTAGGCAGATTTTTTCCCCCTTTAATATTGAGTATGGCACTCCATTTAACCAGATTATTTCTCTAACCGTTATTCTAATATCCAAGAGTAGACATTATTAATAACAATTAAGAAAGTTATTTATAGAGCTGCTACAATCTAATTATAATTTACTACACCCATCCTATTCCGAAGATTTCCAAGTTGTAAAACGAGGGGAGAAACACAAAAGAACGAAATCCGGGAAAGACGACCGCACTAACAACAGAGCCCTGAACGTTTTCCAATGCAAATAAAGTTGGTCCAAGTTGGGAGCTTTTGGCCGAAATTATAACCACCACTTTCCCCTAATAACCTCTTTATCTCGGGTCATTATCACCATCCAGTCACCTCCATCACTTCTCTCTCCTTCGGGACGGTCCTCACCTCTTACCCATTTCTTATTATACCTGGAAATAAAGTGCCCTCTCTTCTAATATTGGCTTTAATCCAGACCAACTGAAAATAGCTATTGGTATAGTGAGTATACTCCATAAATTATTGTGCGCATAGAAAATCGAGCCTTAACTCCTCCCACCCAAACAAAAACATAGTACTTTCAATTATTATGAATCGAAACACATACATAAAAGTATCGTTTGTTTGTTCATTTAACGCCAATTTATCTTTCTATGGCTAATCGGAAGATAATACAGTGGAGAGTCCTAAATATTTAATATCCAGGTATAATTATGATGGGGATATTTAACGAGTAAATGACACCGCACAGGCTCGGGACGTCTAATTTACGTCCCACCCGATAAGAGGCATCACTAAAAATTTTTTACTTTCTTTTAAAAAATCCCAAAGCCTACTGCCAGGCTGAGAATCATTATCATTATGCTAATTACTACACCACAGAAGACCATTCATTAATAACTATTTAACTTATTCCGGTGCAGTAAGTGTTGTCAAATCCATATCATATAATAATATATTCCAAAGAGAAGCTTTTGTAATAAACTTAGACGAATGCCTACCATTATGTTTTTACTGCATGCATTACATATATACTTACACTCATTATGTTCTCATTTACTATTTAATTCCTAAGTACAAACACCGAATCTTCTAAATAATAATAAAGCAATTCTGAGGTGTACAGAAAAAAGTAAGTTTCAACGCTTTTTAGATGAAAATTATGATCAATTATGAACAACAATCAGTTTGCTTATGTCTCGAAAGGTTTTAGTTGAGTATGAATTGATGATTTTGTACCATACAGTTTACACTAATATTGTTTCATTAGGGAATCATTAAGCAATGTTTTTTTTGTTTGTTTAAATTTTTTTGGAATATTTTTATATCCTACTATATTTTTTAAAACATTTCACAATGCTTAATATGGAAGATTATAATGATGTTGACCTTTTTTTTTTTTTTTTAAGTTACAATTGTATTAAATAATACAACAAGTAAATAAAGGTAATATTAGAGAAACTACCTACTGGTTTTACTGAAATAAAAAATGCGACTTAGAAGGTCATCTTCCTTTCAGACGCCACGGAGGATTATCAGGAATTGCCAGGTTGCCAGGAATTACCAGGTTGCCAGGAAGGTTTGAAACTAGTGAGTTTGGATGGGAATAAAGTTTTTCATGAAAAGATTGATGATGAAACCGCGCCAAATCAGCAACAAATGGATCATTGAAATCATTATGGATTACTTAGTTCTTACTATGTTACGAACTAAGTAACAGAGCCCTAAAGCAATTCTCTTGATGTCCTAATAGATCTTATAACATGCATGTATTTGAGTCTTTTGTAATTAATAGCAGTTTAGAGCATTTCTCTAGTAAGTGTTGAAGTAGGCTGAAACGATGTATACTATCTTAGTTAAAATTTATCAAACAAACTACCGCCAGGGTATTGATAAGAAGTATGTTTCATAACATTTCAGAGTCTGAGTAACTAGTCCGACAGAACTATACCAATAACCCGTAAGTATTGATAGCACACTGTCAAAAAAGGGTCCCGGCCTAGGGTTACAGGTGAAAACCGGCCAGTGGTCTCAAGGGCGGAAGAAGAAGTCACCACTTCTAAACGACCAAGAGGGCAGAAGAGCCAGAACCCCGCTGTCTTGTGGGCACGGAAATGAAATTCCAACGACTAAAGTCAGCAGAAGTCGGAGAGGTCTCACCGAAAGGTGCAAATTGACCTGGTAAAACCAGAAAAGAAGACCTCAGGCATTACCTCCTAACAAGATTGTACACCGACGTTAATAAATAACCATAAGCTTTTTCAAAAAATCTACAGATATTGTATAATTTTCGCTACCGAATTTTAACGTAAATTAAGTTAACATTTAGCAAAACAAAATTAAAAAAAAGTGTTTCAATAGCTTTTTTCTCTTGAGTGGAATTTAACAAAATAATACCCATTTTTTAATTTTTATTCTAAAATTGTTTCTTGTGTCTATTTCTTTTTTGTTGATTTTGGCTAATTTCAGGTCTTTTTTAACCTTTCGGATCCATTCCCCTCCATTAACTTTTTGTTAGACTGTGTTCGGGAAACCTCATTATGTGGCCAAAGAATTTGAGGCGTCTTTTCCTCATGTCTGTCTCTATATTAGAATATTCTTAAATGTTAGATGTTTTCTGTAATCTATGTCCATTTTTGGTACATCATGCTCCCATAATTTTCCTAATTATTTTTCTTTCTTCTTTCTTCAGATTTTCTACACTAGTTTTGTGTAGAACTAGCTTTTGTGTAGAAACAGCTTCGCTGTTTGTTGGTTTAATAACTGTGTTATTATGTCTGATTTTGGCATTTAAGGATAAACATTTTTATTATAGATGTTTTGCACTATTCCTAAACCTTTACGAGCTTTTTGTATTCTTTCTTGTAGTGCACATTTTTCAGAGATAATTTCTCCTAGATATCTAAAGTGTGGTACCCTATTCATTTCTCCGTATTTGGTTTGTAATTTGAAAATTTCTAAACTTGTTGTCGTAAACACTGTATTTTCAAATGATATCTGTAAGCCAATCTTCTCTGCGCATTCTTTTAGAGTTTCTATCTGTTTTATAGCCACCTCACCAGAATCTGCCATTATTGTGAGTTCATCTGCAAATGCTAAATAGGGGATTTGTAGGTTATTTTTCTTGTTTCCTAATGAAATTGGTTTCCAGCAATTTTCTTCTTCAAGTTTCTTCTCCCATTCTTCCATAACTCTATCTAGTATTACATTGAACAACAAAGGAGATAACCCATCACCTTGTCTAACACCAGTTTTTATCTCGAATGGTTTTGAAAGTTTTCCCATAAATTTCACTTTTGATTTTGTATTTGTTAATGTCTGTTGAATTATTTTCTGTGTTTTCCGATCCAATCCTTTTTTTTCAAGAATTTTAAATAGTGTAGGTCTGTGGATTGATTCATAGGCTTTTTTGAAATCAACAAAGACATACCTGTAGGTTTTACTCGCATCTTCCTTATTCTTGTGATTAATTTTAAGTTTAAAATTTGCTCTGGGCATGATCTGTTTGGCCTGAAACCAGCTTGGAAATCTGAGATTTCGGGTTCCAGCAATTCTTGTGTTCTTTGAAGAATACAGGCTGATAGTATCTTGTATGTGACAGGGAGTAGAGAAATTCCTCGGTAATTATTCGCATCATGTTTGTCCCCTTTTTTATGTAACGGGTATAATAAAGAGCACTTCCAATCTTCTGGGATTTCTTCAGTGACTCATATATTTTGAATAATTCTTACTATTTTATCTTACTGTTTTATTATTATGAAATTGCAAATTTTAATTTAAAAAAATAAAATATTGGACTCTCGGGTTGTTATATACTACAGCTAAAATAGCTTTTAATAAATACTCAGGATAGGTTAGATTATAATATTGACTAAATATGAAGTATGCTTTTGATCTACGAATATGCAGGAATGACTGATCACCGCAAAACTTTAGCAATATAAGAATGGACAACTCACATAATTCTCAACAGCCTCTTTAAATACTTAAATAAAACGAAGACGAACTAAAGATAAGAGATGCAAAACGGGGTAAAATGAGACTGAATGAGGGGGTTTTAGTTGCGGCTCGGAAAACGGGAACTTTGAGAGAGAGAAGTGGGCGCAGTTTATATGTTAATAGCATTTGCCTTGGCGTTATGATCGCCGGGTACTCTTTAAACTTTATATAAGCGACCGAAGTTCTCTCCAAGGGAAGGGGCGTAGGGTGGGGACAATGAGAATCCAGATTAAAAGGCAGTGAAATATTTGCCAGAGGTGGAGCGGTGGAAGGGGCCCCTTCATAATTCCGGGCTATGGGCTCCCTGCTCGAGTGGTTTACTTAAATCCCTGCCCCGGGCCGCCGTTAGGTTCGGCCATTGGCAGCGCGCGCTTATTAACCGGCAACTCAGAGGATTGACTATAACTATAACCAAACCAATAAAACATGTAACATATGATTCGTAAAGAACCATATTTGAATAACCTCATGAGCTATAGGTTTGATGAAAAACATTTTGAGAATATTAGAAGAATAAGAAGATTATAAATGGTTTAGAGAGCGATGTAACGCCCTATTTTGCCGTGGCAAAGGTACCGGGTTCGAATCTCGTGTTGAAAGATAATGTACTTGTTCTATTCCCAGCCGGGGATGGATCCTCAGGGATCTGGATAGCCTCTGTATGTGACGATTATATTGTGATAAAAGCACAAATTGTAAGAAGCTACAAGAAAAGAAACTCTTCTGGTTTTGACGGCGTCGTAAATTTATTCCCAATTTGACCTAGACATATTACTAGATTCCGCAGGGCTCAATCTCTTTGGTTTTATTATTATGATAGAACAGCGATCCTTTGAGTTCTGAATTCTGTTTTAACGAACAAACATATAGTGATCCCTACATATTTGAAGAAAAGCTAGTCTGTAAATCGTATTTATTTTAAGATTTTCTAACATTTTCACCCTCATAGCTATATTCTCCCTACAGAGGCTGGTCCATTCATCTCGTATTTTTTGGTTTCGACCGTGTCGTTAAATTCCTTTTTTTTTATCAAAACACTTTATTGAAATATTATTACAATCTTCCACTTGTAGGCAATAAGTAATAGCGCTAAGTAGCTATGCAATCATACAATAAAAAACAACTACCAGAAAATAAAATAAAAATATATACATGCGGATAATAAAAACAAAATAAATACTTGCGGAAATAATAATAAAAAGAAAGTCTAAAAATAAAATAATTTCTCACATCCATACCATGATAACAATATTTACAAATTGCCTGGGTTCCCCGTACTATGCTTCTTCCCCAGGAATGAAGGCAAGAGTCCGGGAGGCCACTGCGCCCTTTCCCAGACTGGCAGACGTCAAATTCTACGTCGACAGCATACTACTAGCTTTTTCAAGGAATACTTGATGAATTCTTTCAACATATTTGCCGCGGAAATTAAAGAGAGTATTTAATAAAAGACATTATTTACTGCTGACCCGTTTAAGAGAAGAACTGCTTAGAGAGGCCTCTATACCAGTAGCAAATTTGACTATTAAACTGAATGGGACCGTAAGTGGAATTATGTCAAACAGCTCAGGGATCTATAAACTGACCAACCCCCCTCTCTAAATAACGATCTAAATATAGCAAATTTGATTTATTAATTTAAATAATAATATTTGTGTGAATAGTATCCATATAAATTATCTCATAGGTAATTTTCTCTGGGCACCATCGTGCCCTTCAAGTTTAATGATCTAGCTATATGTAGTCTGGTCTATTCCCAATTCTTACTTCAGATGTGAAAGGAATTTCATTCATAAATTAAGAAGATAGATTGAAAAAGATTGACTTTAAAATATGTCGAGGTAAGCTGGTAATGTAACCACAGTGTTGTGGTTCAAGATCACGGGTTCGCAACACCACAAGTGGTCTTTAAAGGCAGGAAAAAAAAATCTTGTCCATACGGTCCATCGGAGGGGACGTAAATGTGAGGATGTGTGATACCAGGTATTCGCTAAATTCTATCCTAATTATAATTTGATAGGGAAAATTTAGGACATCCACTGTAGCATTGTGAGATTAGCCATGACAGCATTAAGTGACATTAAATGAAAGAGACAAACCAACGTAACAAACATGCAATTTTGTTATAATGGGGGCACTAATACATAGTAAGAGCTTGTATCGATATCATTGAATATATTATATATCAATAAGGAAAGTCCATTCGAAGCACTCAACAGATTATAAATTCGTTAACTCTAAATAACAACATGCAACAGAAGATTCAATGTTTTCCTGCATCATTTTAATTAAATTGATTGACAGGGTGAACATCAATGTTTACAAGTATTTTGTTTGAAGTGAAACATTAATTTAATTATTAATGCAATTATTTTAATCACTAAAATAGTGCTTTTGACCCTTACCGAATCTGATTAAATACCAAATCCTGTTGGGTTTAGCCAAGAAATGTTTCCAGATAAATTTGAATTTACTTGAAATTAACGAAAACTTTCAGGTCAATATGAAATAACATGAATGTGAAATAATTGATACAATAGAACGCGATTTCAGTAATCAGGCCACTTAAACTATATCTTCTATTAAACTATGATTATTAGACAATCTAGATATTTTTATTTTATTTTTTTTTAAGTTTATTTATTGATATTTACAACTGTATTAAAATAATACATCAAGTAAATGGGCTAAGCGATACATAATGACATGTGAAAATGACAAGTAGAGAAACTACCCACTGGTAGTACTCAAATCACAAGTTCAACTAAGAAGTCACGGGGCCATCTTCTTTTCAGACGCCTCGCAGGATTATCGGGAATTGAAGAGGAAGCTAGGTTTGAAACTAGAGGGTTTGAGTGGAAATGAAGTTTGTTATAAAAGGATAGATAGCGGGTTCGGGCCAAATCAGCAACAAATGGGGCATTAAGGTCGTTATGGATGACATTATTCTTAACAAAATAAGGAGCATTAAGGATTTTGGATTGTAGGGATTGGATACGAGAGGAATTCGATGGCTTAGTGGAGCCCCAAAGCTCTACTCCGTAGGTCCAAATAGGTCGTATAATGGTCATGTAGATGAGTCTTTTGTAATTAATTGGGAGCTTAGAGCGTTTGTCTAGTAAGTGTTGAAGTAGCCTGAAACGTCGAGCGGTTTCTTGTCTTTTCAGTCTCGTATGAGGATTCCAGGTTAATCGTTTGTCAATATGCAACCCTAAGTATCGAATCTGTTCTACAGGCACCAGTGGGATATTATTAAAGGATACTCAAGGGCAGGAAGTCATTGGTTTACGACGTAAGGTAAAAGTGATTTGATGCGATTTTTGAGAGTTTATTTTAGTTCTCCTGCTTTGACACCATTCTTCAAGATCAGTGATATGGGATTGGAGGCTTTGGGATGCAATAATTGGATTGGAGTTGACTGATAATACACATGTATCATCAGCATACGTGGTAAGGCTAGTATTAGGATGAGTTGGGATGTCAGCTGTATAAACTGTATAAAGGATTGGACCAAGGACACTACCTTGAGGAACACCAGCAGATTGGGAAAAGAGGGATGAATAGACATTATTATGATTTACTTGGAAAGTTCTGTTTGGGAGATAGGATTGAAGGATGAGAAAGTAGGTAGGCGGTAGGAATTGACGGAGTTTGTAGAGTAATCCCGGATGCCAGACTCGGTCAAAAGCCTGTTCCACATCAAGAAAGACGCCCAAACAATATGATCCACGTTCTAATGCAGAGGAGACTATATCCACCACACGATGACATTGCTGAATAGTGGGAGTGGGATGCTCGGAATCCAAACTGGTGATCTGGTATTATTTGATTTGCAAGAAAGATGGGGTACAATCGTTTGATAATGAGTTTTTCTAGGATGCAAGGTAAAATATAGGACGATCTAGATAGTTAATTTTTTTTAACATGTATTTATTGAAATTTAAAACTGAATAATTGAATACATCAAGTAAATATAATCAAAGATAAAAAATGTCCCGAGATAAAGGCAAGTACAGAAACTACCCAGTGGTAGCACTCAAATAAGTTATTAATTTGAAGGTCTCGAAATCATCATCTTTTCAAGCGCTTTGGAGGATTATTGGGATTTGAAGATAAGAAACTATTTGGTTTGAGTGGGAATAATGCTTTTCATGATAAGATTGATAACGGATTCGGACCAAATCAGCAACAAATGGGACGGTAAGGTTATTATGGATTACTTTCTTCGTCACAAAGTAGGGAACATTGATGATTTCACGAACGTTTTTGGATTGTAAGGATTGAATACGAGAGGAGTTCAATGGCTTAGTGGAGTCCCAAAGCTCTACAGTAAGTCCAGATGGGTCTAATGAATGTCATGTATATGATTCTTTTGTAATTAATGGAGAGCTTAGAGCGTTTGCCTAGTAAATGTTGAAGTAGCCTGAAACGGCGATTTCTTGTCGTTTCAGTATAGTATGATGAAGATTTCAAGTTAAGCGTTTGTCAAGGTGTTGTCCTAAGTACCGGACTTGTTCTACTGAAGTCAGTGGGATGTTATTAAACGATACAGGAGGACATGAAGCCATAAGTTTACGACGGAGGGTAAAGGTGATTTGAAGGGATTTGTGGGAATTTATTTTAATCCTACATTTTTGACACGATTTTTCAAGGCTACTGATATGGGATTGAAAAGTAAGGGTTGCTATAACTGGATTAGTGTTGACTGATAATTTACATGTATCATCAGCATTAGAATAGTATTAGGATGGTTTGGTAAGTCAGATGTAAAGCCTGTGTAGAGGATTGGGCCGAGGATACTGCCATGAGGAACACCTACAGATTGAGAATAAAGGGATGAGCAGATAAAAAGGGGTGACATTTTCATGGTTTACTTTGAATAGCCTGTTGGAGAGATATGATTGGATAATGAGAAAGTATGTAGGAGGTAGGAATCTACGGAGTTAGTAAAGCAACCCCCGGTGTCAGATAGTTCAAAATCATGTTCAACAAAAAATAAATTTAATATAAATAAAAGGTTTAATAACAATTCAACTAACCAACTAACAAAAACATTCAAATTTAAAAATACAATTGCTTTTATTAATCCACACAAAATCAATGAAACAGTTAGCTAAGAGCAGATTAGACACTAATAGCTCTATGACACATACAGAGACTTGAGCCTAAAGACCTTGCTCCGAGACGACACAGAGCCAAGCTAGAGGGGCAATAAGGAGCGCATCAATCATTAAGCGGTTCTTAGCAACCTCCCATCGCCTGGTTTTTGTCTCGCCGGTGCTGATTGCGCCGGTGATATATGACCCAGGATTAGGTAGCGAGATGGTGATAACTCATCTTGCCTTGTTTTCAGGCTTTTTTTTTCTTTTTATCCTCTCTGACAACCCATCGAATGTATTTTTCTTGAGCATTAGAAGTATTAATTACCTTGTCAAATAAATTAGAAAATGATTAATTGAGGTAGAAAGGTGATTAATATAGATTGTTTTCAATATCGTACAGCAGTTTTATGGCACTTCAACACTTACTAGACAAACTCTCTAAGTTATCGTTTAATTACAAGAGACTTATATGCAGAATTATATATGCTGAAAAGACTGAGTTACAAATATGTTGTGAAAAGACCGTTTATGTAGAACACAAACATTTTATAGAAAAGTTTATGAGAACAAAGTATGGGGAAATTAAAATAACTCGGGGAATGGATCCCAACCAAAGGACTGGATAACACAACAAATAGAGAAAGGGTAAAGAAGTTACAAATTGACGAAAAACTACTACTAAAAGAAATCGATATCCATCCAAGCAAAGATTATAAACATTATAATTTACTTATTAGGACACGAGCAACATATGGATCACAGATGGATGCTTAACACTGAAGAACTTGATTGTTAATACACTTGTATCATCAGCATACGTGGTTAGGGGATAGTATTAGTATGGGATGGGATGCGAGTTGTGTAAACTGTGTAGAGGTTTGGTCCGATTATACTGCCTTGAGGAACACCAGCTGAGTTAGATAAGAGGGATGCATAGACATTATTATAGGTTACTTTAATTATGTATGTATGGATATATGAAAAGAAATGGATATTTGTATAAATCATAGAAAAAATCACAGATACAATGAGGAAGAGACGGCTAAAACTGTATGGTCATTTAAAAAGAATGGAAGAAACACGGATTGCAAAGAAGATTTTTAATTACGTTAACAAACTGAGGAAAACAGTAGGATGGATAGAAGCAGTGAAGGAACATGCCAAGAAAAAGGTGGTACAGAGGAAATAATACGTGACAAGAACCGCTTCAGGCTAGAAATAGAAAACGCTAAAAAAGATTTAACAGCGAGAAATACTACTAAGAAAGCGATTATTTGATAGTGGATACCACAGCTGATCCATCAAAAATTAAATAACACGTGATTCAATAACAATATGATACCGATATGGTTAGATGTCAATTCCAACACACCCTCAATCCACCAAGGGTTTATCATTACACCACAGGTGACCCCAAAAATTATTTCATTAGCAATAAGAAATTTATTTTTATGTTTCGATAGAAGGTGTTCACTAAATTCAATGAGATGATTTAAAACCGGTTTTAATAATTGTGAAACATTAAGTGTACTTAAATATAACTAATTATAGAATATAATAGAAAAATAATTTTACTCTGGGACAAAGTCCCTTAAGAATAACAGAAGTGTACAGAAATTAATAAAAATTTATCTGGCCAAACGGCTACATCATTAGAATACTACAATATTAGCATAATAACATGAAATTAAATATGAACTAAAGGGTATGTTCTGATAAAGAATAAAAAAAGTATTAAAAAAAATTGTATACAAATTTGCAATAAAAAGAAATTGGGTAATGGAAAAATAAATAAGTAGATAAGAATATCTTATAATCTAATATATAAAATTGTCGTGTCACATTGTTTGTAACAAAACTCCTCCGAAACGACGACCGATTCCTATGAAATTTTGTGTGTATATTCAGTAAGTCTGAGAATAGGACGCAAAGTATTTTTCATACCCCCAAGTGATTTGTGTCTGCCATTATTATTGATTATGCGTCGATCGTAGCAGTGACGCTTGATGTTGCTGCATTTTTTATATGTTGTAACAGCATGTCTGAGTAGTGTAAATCCAAGTTTGCAACCGAAGAAACGGATGGGAAAACTTCTGGTTGCAAAAAAACCTCGAAACCTTCGGAGTTATTTCAGTTTTTGGTCTGTATCTCTTAATTGGTGCGTTTTGGGGAAAAACATATCAAATATAATATAAAGCATATTAAATTTGCTACATTTTGAGCCAAAATACACCTCTGTAGGACTAATAAATCCTGAGTTAAGTTCCAATTATATAATAGGTAACTGGAATCATATCTCTATCAAATATATAAAATTGTCGTGTCACAGTGTTTGTAACAAAACTCCTCTGAAACGACTTGGTCCGAGAATAGGACGTAAACTATTACAAAATAATCCGTCAGCTAATTACAAAACTCCGTAAGATAATTACAAAATGATCCGTCAGCACAAATGTTTTCAAAATTACTACTGGATATTAGAATCGCTGAAATTAGAAGTGTCTTTCCGGATCTACAAAATAATTACATTGACCGTAATTGGCTCTGTAATCTGGATCTATTTTGGCAGCGAAAATGCGACGGAATGATGACGAAACTAGCCTTAAAATGTATTACGAAATTAACTTTAAAATTTAAAATGTAACAGTTGTTACCAGGTGATCCAATGTCCTTTAAATCAATCGATATTATTTATGATGAAAGCCAAGCCGTAAATTATCCAACTGGATTTTGTGAACCACGCAGTCTTTAGTTGAAGATCGGTTCAACTATTATTCTTCTGCATTATTTGAATCTATCTAAATTATGGAATAGCACACGTTTGGTCATCAAAAATATCACCGGGAATGTTATTGAAGCAGCCATATTGAATGGGATCTTTAAAGGAGAAATCGTCCTGTAGCCACGTATTCCAATGATATCATTAGAAGCCATAATACCGTTCAAAAGACTTCAATTTGCTATACGCTTGGCTTTTGCTATGACCATCAACAAGTCTCAAGGCCAGACAATGTCCATTTGTGGTTTGGACCTAGAACATCCAGGTTTCTCCCATGGACAATTATATGTTGCATGATCACGTGTTAGTAAATCATCTAATCTATTTGTATTAGGAAAGGACAGATTTAAAAAAATATTGTGCAACGATTAGCACTCAATTAAATTGAAATAAAAAATTATAATTTAAAAAATATTAAAAATCAATATAATTAAAAATCAACCATGACATACCTCATTCACTAATCTAATGATTATATTTTATCAGTTAAGAATTTTGTACATTATTTATTTACTATATATTATACTTAGATATAAGATGAATTAAACGTAAAATCAAAAATCTATTTTAATAATTTTTTCCATTCATTCATTGTTTCTTTAAAATTCAAATTTTAATGTAAATGTTTTTAAAACTATTACAACAGCCACACAAACTCTAGCCGGGACAGCTAGTACAAAAATAATATCATTATTAGTGAGGAATATTTACAGTAATTCATGAAATTCATTGGGTTGCTTATAGCAATTAATTTTTATTGATTAGAGAGCATCTGTTTGGGAATTTAGGAAATGTAGGAATAGTTTGGATTTGACTGTTGATAAAGAAGGCGCATGACGGATATCGGGTGGGAATGAGTTACAAAGAGAAAGGAACGCTCAAAAGTTTTGGTTCTGTGGGAACGGATATAAAAGTCGGAAAGGCGAGATCTTGTGCCCTGGGATTGGATAGAGGATTTGAATTGTAGGAGATTATAGATATAAGATGGATGTTGTGAGTTGATGGTTTGATATAAGAAAGAACCAAGGAAATAGATTCTACAGAAAGAAGGGAAGAAAAAGAAGGAATTTATATTAGAAATATAGCGCGTCCACTTACTAAGAGTAGTTAAATTGATGTGGTGCTCTGCCTGGCAGTTATCCCTCACTTCGAAGTATGTTATCTTGCATTTGTAAATATCTTCGTCGGTCACTTCAACAGTTTTTATCACGAGAAAAGACTCCGATTGGTTCCCTGAATGGTCCACTTGGATCCTGTGAAAAAAACAACAACATATATTGTAGTGATTGTTAAGTAATCTGATTAAATACGCTAAACCTATTAGTTAACGTATCATTAATAACATTATTTACTATCTAAAAATCTTGATAAAAAAAAAGACTTAAGAAAAATGCATAAAATAAACATTCATAGCAATTTGCAATCTAATAAGTGAATAACAAATGTCAAAATAATTGGATTCAATGTTAGAACACTTGAAGAACTCGCAACCGACTATAATGTGCTACAGCGTGTATCCTTGGAGTTTTCTGTAAGGATAATATTCAAATATTCAACGATTTAAAACACTATCACGCGACAAAAACAACAATAAAGTGTCTGCAAACTTTTTGAAAAGAAAAAAAAATGCACTCCGACTAAATGTCAACTAAAGTCATTAGATCAGGTCCCAAAATAATTCATAAATCAAACCAAACACAATTTTTTATAGTTTTTATAGATAAATGTGAACCTCAATGTTACCTTCTCCCTTCCATACATTGAGTTTATATCATATATCTACAGCCCCGGTGAATAAGTGGTTAAGTCGGATTTTGTACAGAGAGAGTTAAATGCTTCCAGATAATCGGAATCGTATCATTCTCCGAGTGTTTGGCTTGAAATGAAGTTGTAATATAAACAACAAACTTCCGTATCACATCCGTACAAGAAGCTCATTTTAGGGAAAACTAGACTTGACCAATTATTTACCGGGGCTGTAGATATATTGTAGATCTTTTAATATTCATAGGTTGGAATTGGGACCGAATACAGTTTACAGGTGAATCATGTTATATATATACATTATTTTCTGTATATGTATACATTATTTTTAGACTTTTACAATGCACTGTAATTTGCGATTGATTGTCAAATAATCACTAATGTACTAATTAGCTAAGTAATATCCTGACATACCAAAAAAAAAAAAACACACACATATGAATGAACAACATCCTTCAGATTGACGAGACCATGAAATGGCTTCCAAACATATCTGTAACTGTGTCTATATTTGTCGTTTTTTGCATTATATTGAGTTTTGTCATTGGTCAAGTATTCCTTCATTTTTCTATTGAATCTTTTCTTCGCCGTTTCAGACAACTTCAACATTTACTAGACAAAGGCTCAAAGCTCTCAATTAATTGCAAAAGACTCACATACATGATAATCATTAGACCCATCTGGACTTACGGAATAGAGCCTTGGGGCTCTACTAATTGATCGAATTCCTCTCGTATTCAATCCTTAAAATCCAAAAGTCTTCATAAAATCCTCAATGCCCCTTACTTTGTTACGAACAAAGTAATCCATAATTACCTTAATTCCCCGTTTGTTGCTGATTTCATGATAAGCTTTATTTCCACTCAAACCTCTAAAACTACTTTTAAACCTCGCAACCTCATCAATTCCTGATAAATAATCTAGAAAGAAGATGCCCCATGACATTCTAACTTTTTACTTGAGTACTACCGCTGGGTAGCTTCTCTACTTGCCTTTATATCGGTATATGATTTATCATTCATTATATTTGCTTGATGTATTCATTATACGGTTGTAAATTTCAATAAATACATTTTTTTTTTTATTTGTTTCTTATACTTGTCAAACCAATTTCTGTTTGCTTTCTGGGTAGCTGCTCAAACGCTTAGTTCTGACCATGGATGTTTTAAGATTTCCAGTCCCTATCAGAGATTTGCTATTGTTCGTGACAGTTTTGTACGAATTTAGGTATAGGTAGAACTGTTCCTTTTTCTTTTAATTCTGATTGATTCATATGAAGTTGTAAATCCCCAAAAATCCGACTATGCCATTTTAGCGGAGTAAAATGCTCCTAATGATTCAACTATATAGTTTAAAGAAGATCTATAACACTCACTACAACTTACAAAGGGTTTTGGGCTCAGTACATCGTATTGACTTTACTCGTTCTAAAACAACGGTTGTTTAAGGAGGTGTCTGTTTCGAGATTACACTTAACCGTCAGATTTCTCTCGAAATGAAGAGCCTAGAGAGCGGGTGAGCCCCAGGAGGTTCTTTGGATCCCACAAGGGCCATCCGTGTAAATAGATATGAATTATCTTCCACAGCCGAATTCTTCAGCAAAACAGCTCAGCAGGGATTTGAGTAATATTAAGGTATAGTTTCTAAACATTTAAAATTAAAAAATTGAATTTCCAGCCTTGAACAACATGAAATCTGTAAATGGTTGACATTTTAAACTTTTCTATCTCAATATAAAATTATATACCAAGCTAGAAAGTCCAAATGGCAAATGGTCAACGTTTTTCTTTTTCATTCAATAATTGGTTCTGGGAATTATAGTCTCCAATGTCAATAGGGATTGGTTTTAATAATTTATTATTTATTTCAAAGATTAATTATTGAACTCTAACAATAAAGTTTCCCTAATCTAAAATAAAACGTAGTTCCCAAACTTCAATATTTTAGAAAATTTAGAAAACGACCTTCACAGAAGTCACCTCGGCCAACCACGTATAAGGAACATTCCTCTACTGCCTTGCCTGCTTTACTTGTCTTTTGTCCTTGTCGTGGCTATGATTATATTATGTATCCAAAAATTATTAGGTGATGGTTATTAGTGGTAATTTTTGAATTAATAATAATGTGACTAGGGTCTTCCAACCTACGTCACAAGCCTGGTGGGCCGCTCTCATGTTTCGTCAGCAAGTCAATCGGACTTAGTCGGGAGGAAAGCAAGGAAAGCATTGCCACCCCCTTCTTGATACATGAATGTAACCTGGATAACCGATAATGCATTATAGCTTTGATAACCAATGGCAAATCCCCACCTCCGATTTCCCAAAAAATCATTTTCTAAATTGGTAGGTCAATAGAGTGCTTCTAATAACAAGAATAATGCACGTTAAGAGTTGTTTGTAGACGGTATTGAATGACTAATCTTAAGCTGACCAAATTAATAAGGCAGTTATTCATGATCACGAGCACACATACGCAGACAGAGGAGGCCGGCGTAAATTAGGAGACCAACTTGAACACCAGTTAGCGGATGAGATGAAGGCTCTGTTTGGGAGCAAGTTAGCTTCGGGGAAGTTGCCAGTTGGTCGAGCGAGCTCGTCTGGAGTCGGGTCATGCCTCCACCGCGTCGTTAGTGTAATGCCAATACGGGGCAATAGAGGGCTCTGTAATCTGAGGGAATGAAATTAATGACTCCAGGTAACATCTAATCAACTATAACCCCCCCCCCCTCCGGTCCTCGTTAGGCAAATACGAGTACGTCGCCTGGGCCCAGCGCGTTGTTGCAACAACAACACTCTCGTTTTAATCTTAATCGCGTATTAAGGGTTCGTTAAATCCTAGCCCTCTACTGGGAGCCTACTAGCAGGAGTAACAACGGACTCTCTCAAGTGGTTGTCGGAATTAAAGCTGAATTAAGCATTCACTTACCTTCTCGCATTACTTTACAGAAGGACCTCTCAAGATTTTCATTTGAATTGGAAAATAAATGAGACACGCTATCAATTTCTTTAGGGACAATTATGCGACTTTATATATGGTACGGTAGCTATGAAAACAATTAACAACAATTTCTGCAAAATGATCAACGAAATACTTATTAAAAACCATACGTCTTTAAGGTGAGAACATACCATCCTTTTTATGTGATTTTCGTACATTCCGCGCTCTGATTTTAGTGGATTGTAACCATATTAATAATGATAATTAGAATAAATACATACTGTTTTACAAGAATAACACCAAAAATGTTGATATGTGTGTTAAGTTGTATATAGAAGAAATTAAAAAAATTGGTGTGCCCCAACGTCTTCATAGTTGTTTTTAATACAAATCAAATATATAGCCACAAAATGCAATAGATTTCATAACAAGGTGACAAAATCAGAAGAAAAAACACTTCAAAAAAATTTATTTATTGGGGTTTTATACAAAAAAAGTAAAATAAAGACATCATAAATTAAAGCTTATATAATGATGATAAATTTATAGCATCGCTAAACAGATTCATAGAAAACAACTACAAACTGTACAATCAAAAGTACTCAGACTTGTCAAAAAAGCATATTGGTATGTCAATAATAAAACTATGCATACTGACTTAAAAATACAAACGGTTGATGAACACATACGGACTACCTACAAACGCGATCAAGAAAAACTACACAGACACCCAAACCCATCAATACAACAACTGGCCACGACTCTCATGCCTGAGAATACTAGGAAAAGACTAAAAAGTAGGTGGATGAGGGATCTGTTAGCATAGGAAATTGAATCAAGCCAAGGGAGAGGTACCGCTACTTCTTCATGCATCTCAGGTCATTTTGCTATAGTTATCTGACAGCCAATCTGCTGATTGTCAATTTTTTTTACTAAACCAGGTGTGAATACAAATATAAAGAGATAAAAACATATATTCATCATTAATATATTAATTTAACAAAGATAATTAAAATGATACAAAGCAGAATTTGTATCTGATCGAGAGACCTGTGAATGGCATGTCTATTGCTTTCTCCATGCACTGCTGACTGCCAGTTTAGGGTGTTGCATCCATGGTGATGAGATGAATGGAGCACATACTGGTTCGAGCTGTTCTGATGTTATTCTAGTAGCTGCAGGCCATTTCGTACCTAGTTGAAGGTCTAGCCATTATAGAAGGCTTTGCCAACTCTCTCCTTCTGTTCCAGTACATTCCTCTCCTACTGAAAGCATCATCTCTTACTACCCTGGAGATGCCAGGCCTTACCTCTATGCCTTTTTCCTCCTTCTATGTCTTTCGGGCGGTTATTTCTGGGTCCATCCTAAGGAGGTGTCCGAACCACTGAGTTTGTGCACCTCTAGAATGGTCTCGGCTGGTTCGACGTCGAGATTAGCTCTTATCGTTGCGTTCCGTATTCCCTTTATCACAATTCCGAAAATATAGATTTTATTTTGTTTAATAAAACATCTAACGAATTAATAATGGAAACCCATTAGTCTGACGAACCTTATTTTAAAGAAAAGAGGACCAAACCAGCCTGATTCGGAGAGGAAAAAAAAAATTACAACAGATGGAGATTACCTACAAGGATTTTTTGGAAAACAACCGTCTCAGGATGAAACTGGATACTCACGCGGGTGTTTAAGAAAAACCAAAGCTGAAGACAGAAAAGAAATAGACGGAAGAAAAAGGGGAGCAACACTGGAGACGACTATCAAGAAGAGAGTTGAAATGACGTGGTTCTAGGCCAATACGAAAAAAAAAACATCTAATTTAGTAATTCGTTGATTTATTTTTTTTTTTATACTAGTTCCCAAGATAAATTATAGTTTTTTGAATATATTATTGTGGTTTACTCTGCATTTATTCATCCAAAAGGTTCTGTCTTGTCGCAATGCGGTCTGTGAAGAGCCTCTTGGTGTGAATTGTGTTGGCGAAATTGTGAGACAGGTGGAGGGATAAAGAACCTTTGTGCCTTCTGTAGGACCGGCATCCCACAAGGTTCAATACTCTGTCTCTCTTCTCCTCAATATCCTCCTTCCCAGACTCCCCCAGTCTCTTGATCGTCACTGATTGATACCTTCAAAAATGTTCAGATCGCCCTTATAATTTATTAATTCTTTTCATCGGGAACGATACAATAGAAAATACAAAATTGTCTGTTATAATAATCTGTTATATTAATTGTCTGTTATATGCATTTTAATTGTACCTAAATTAACGTTTGATATATAATATACAACATTTGAAAAACCTTTATTCTTCCGAAGATTATAGTTATTCTGTTGAACGTTACATTATAGAATAAAATATCACCAGTACACAATGTAAAAATCCTTTAAGCTTTTGGACAAGCGACACATGAGTTCTCGTGATGGTAGGATAAGTAGAATGTATCGGTAACATGAGAATGAAGAAGAAAAACAGAGTAGAACGGAGGGTGTGTAGAAAGAGAGTGATTTGTGAGTGACAATCAGGGCCGGGTATCCAGAGGGACAGCAATGTGTTTGTCCGACAACAAAGGAACATCTTCCTCCGAAGAGTCGTTGATGGAAAACCAGCGCCTCCTTGTTCAGGATATTGCTCCCCGGGGATGGAAATAGTTACATAACGGTCGTCGGGGATATTAAAAGGGGGACAAAAAAGGGAAAAAATCCCTCTCTCTATCCTTCCTATATCAGCTGCTGTGGGATATGTGCTTGCTCAGCCACTGCATAGGATGTGTAGGGTGGTTAACAGGGCATAGGGAGCTGTATTAATAGTTCACGAGATGGATGGTTCAGAAAAGACAAGTAAGCAATACAGAACGTTGAATAATATGAAAATATACATCAGATATATATATATATATATATATATATATATATATATATATATATATATATATATATATATATATATATATATATATATATATATATATATGAACACAGAATAGAATAGAAAAATGATTTTATTCTGGGACCAGGTCCCTTAAGAATAACCGAAGTGTGCAGAATTTAATAATAATGAATCTAGCCAAAAGGCTGCATTATTAGAATAACAGAAAATTTACATAATAACATGAAAATAAATATATACAAAAAGATATGTTTCGATAGAGAATTAAAAAAATTAACACACACATTTACAATAAAAGGAAATTGACTTGAACATCTAATTATATAAAAAATAATATCATTATGAGAGAGGAATATTTACACTAATTCATCAATCTATTATGTTGAATACACGTATTAATTTTTATTGATTAGAGGGCATCTGTTTGGGAGTTCAGGAGATGTAGGAAAAGTTTGGATTTGAATGTAGATAGAGAAGGCTACAATAGCTCAACTAAGACGAGTGATAATAAATGGTTACACGACATAAGGAGGTAGGTTTCAAGGGTACCGGCTAAATCACAAGTATCACTGTAACCCATGAAGGGTCTTCGGATTATTACGCGATAGAATATGTACTGTTCCTTACAAAACAGTTGAGAGGGAGGTAGATGATTTGTTTGAGATATCCCCCCTTATGAATGGTACCCACTTTGCAGAGGCGGATTGAGCCCCAGTAGTGGCTCCAGATCCCGCAGGAACCATCAATGGCAGTTAACAAACTAAATAATGAATCAAACAAAAGTAACCGATAATTATATTATCGGTAAATTATAGGAAAATATTCGAGAAAATACACACAAAAAAAACCTGTAGCACTACACCCATGATGGGTCTGGGGTTCAGTACATGATAGAAACTGTACTGTTTCATGGACAACGGTTCTGCAAGGAGGTGACTTGTCCTAGGTCACGCTCAACCGCAAGATTGTTTCCCCTTATTTTGGGTACCCTATTTTATAATATTTTATAGAGGCTGGGTGGGCCCCAGGAGGGTCATAGATCCTATACGACACATCTACCGTTGCAAACAGACTAAATAAAAGTCATGGCTTGCAGCGGGATTTGAACCAGGATTTCCGGCATGGCAACTAAGTGCTCTACCTCTGAGCCACTCCCGCTCCCCGAGAAAATACACAGATAGATCAAAAACCTACATGTTTTAAAATCTGAACAGGATGGAGATTATTTGAAAATATCTAAAAACAATTAATAAAATCATAATAAAAAAGAGAGAGGGAAAATATGGGTATGAGGATTTCAGCGGAAAATATTTAACATGCATTAAAATCACATAAAAGGTCCAAGGTTTTTTTTTTTTTTTTTAAAAGCACTCTGCTAAAAATACAGGTTGCCTGAGGGAAATGATCTATCCATTTATACATAGTATATGATTCATATTGTACATATAAACTTTTTAGGAGAATAAAATGGTCGCAATACCGATAAAATATGTTAAAAAGGTATTTAAAAAATACAGTAAAAACCTTGAAGAGGAATTTTTAGCGACGTTGAACAACTTCAAGAATGTCTCAACTGCAACTAGGACTCGTACTCAGACAATTGAGTCATGCAGGATTGGTGCCAGGAAACGTAACCTTTGCAAGTGTCTGTAGCTCAGTTATTTAGAAAGCTTAAGATCTAACGAAACTTTCTTTTTTTAATCGCCTTAATTGAAAAAATAAACAAATAAAAGCCTTGTGTACATTATTTTTTCAACTAAATAAAAATTTGGACTCGGCTCTATAGCAGCTGAAAAACAAAACAGTATCTACATAAAGAAGTCTAGTCTAGGATTTCTATTTACTTTCTTTATTTCAAATCCCCTTTTCACTTGCTCTATTTATTTATTCGGGTTTTAATGTATTATTAATTATTATTATTTAATTAATGTATCCCGATACCCAAAATCCTTCTTATCGGCCCATTCATCTTGCTGCCATCCCTTCTCTTAAGCCGCGTATACACTTGAGCATTTGCCCCGAATGAGCATGCGATCCTCCGGGAGGGGGAAGCATTCCCCAAACGTCCACGCACCACATGAGCACTGAGCCGGGAAGGTAGAGCCCCGAACCCAGAACACGGAATTCACTCTGCCCTGAGGCCCTGTCAACCATGGTGAACAGAAAAATTCTAGTTGCCAGTTTCTTCTAAATATACATACAGGAAACCAAAACAAAAAACAGAAAAAGCGATGGTGGTAGAGGAAACTCTACAGGGAAAGAAATGCCCAAATGTTAATAACTATTAACGAAACAGAATAAAACTTCACTAAGATGTCACGAGAGAATTTTGACTTTCACGTCCATAGTAGGAGCTAATGCTGAGAGAAAGGACACTGCTTTCAGAAAAGCCATATCTACAGAATAACGCCTAGCTCTGACGCTCAGATTTCTAGCTACTGGTGATTCATACTCGAGTCTGCAGTACCTATTCAAAATTTCAAAACAACCGATTGGAAGAATAATTCCTGAAGTGTGTCAAGCCATAGTAGTCTGCGTGATGGATTATGTAAAAGTAAGTAGAAAAAAATTTCTTTCTCACAAGAAAAAAATATATTTATTACAACATTAAACAGGGAGTTCAGAGTAGAGAGGGGATGTTTGTTCGGCCATTCGGGGAACCGAGTTATTCCCAGTACCCACCGAGCACAAAATGAATGCGTGCTCACTTTGAAGTACCGACAACTCTCTGCTCGGGCTGAGCAGTGCGGATTCGTTCGGATCACCTTGTACTCACCTGAGCAAATCAGGCCGAACGAATGCTTAAGTGTATACGCGGCTTTACGTTTTCCATCCATGTCTCACACGGTCTTCCCCTCTTTCTTCTATAATTTGGTATATATAGGAAGAATTTCTTTGGCCGGCTATTGCCGCTCATTCTCATCAGGTGGCCAAACCATTGAAGCCTCCTGGTCTATATTTCTTATAATATATTTTTCTCCTGCCCTACAGTTTCTCTTCTAACACTATTGGGTAAGTGTTGGAGCATTGAGATGAATAAATGAAAATATTAAATGATTAACAAATGCTTTTGGAAGTAGCATTCATAATTAGCTGAAGAAAAGTTTTCTGGATAGTTGGTATGTTATGTAAGAAATAATATTCAAAACCGATTAATCTCATATAGATTGTTTTTTCTCCCGTTGATGTAGCCTATACAACGAAATATTCTTCCTATTCTGAAGATAATGTGCTACTATGTACCGCCCTTTCGAAAGCTACTGCCAATCTCCTATAAACCATTCCCAATCTAGATTAAGATCTAGATCCTCTCAAGTCCAGTGACAGCCAAAATGATATGTCCGCACGTGATCTGTATAATGCATTTCCAAAGGGTTTAACCAAAAGGTAGAGGATTCGATACGTGTCGAAAATAGAGGAAGAAGTCAACCAATCATAAAAATATTTTTTTTTTTACAATTACAATTATTTTATCGTCATTGTTTTATATTTTTGTATTTGTTGATCAATATCTGCCAACAGCACTTTGGATCGCATAAACAAGCTCAAAACGTCATATGGTACATAACAATCTATGTAAAGCAATTGATTTGACTCATTTTTTAAAAATATTCAATAGCTCTACTGTGCTAATAATTTATTTCTTAATAAGAAAATATCTTTTTAAATATAAAAAAACAAAACAGAAAATATGGGTGAGGATTTATGACAATTATAACGATATTTCATTAATCTATACATATTAAAAAACAGTTCTCCGCCGCGTCTGGCGGTCTGTTCGCGGTAAATTCAATAACTACTGCACGGATTTTCATGCAGATTTAACCAATAGTTAGAGCAATTCACGAGAAAGGTTTTTGTATATAATTTATCAAGTTTTTTTGTAAATTGGTTGGAATATAACGATAATTGTTGGAAGTGTAGGACAAAATATAGCCGCCTAGGATGTTTCAACGAAGACGCTCCCCTTTGACATATAACAAAACAATGCATGGGGGCATATTCTTCTTTAATAGGTCTACAAAAAATCAGAGATAGCATTTATCTATCTTTTTAGGATAGCTTACTACACTTCATTTATCTTTTTAAAAAACTATAACGTACAATGCGGTATTTGGAAAGCTATTTAGACGAGTACTGTATTAATCCTTATCAACTTACATACTTTAGTTACTTTAAGCATTTCATGCGCATATTTAGAATATTTTATACCATATACTTTAAATGAGCATCTTATGTGGTATCGCAAAAAAATTGACGATCATGAAAATAAATTCATATGTAAAGGAATATTTTGTTTTGTTTTTATAATTATAATATCTACATAATAAAATAAATCAGACAGACAAAATATGTCAAACTACCCGTGCAAAGCCGGGATATGCAAATATAAGTTAAAAAGTTAAAACAAACCCATGAAGGATCTTGGTAGAGAATATACTGTTTCCAAGACAAAGGCTGTGGAGGAAAGTGACGTTCGAGATAGCGCTCAACCGTCAGGTCTTTAATTCAATTGAGGGTACTCACTTTATAGAGGCTGGATGATCCTTAAGCAGACCCTACAGGGTTCATGTATGGCAGTTAACACATTAGATAATTTAATTTTCAGAACAGGATTTGAACCTGGAACCTTCAGAATAGCAACTGAGAACTCAGTAAAACATAAATTTGAAAAAAAAAAACTTTCCAAATAATTAATTGATGACGCATCAATACATATTGATTTGAGACCAAATATATTCGGGGGCATAATTTGAATATTAATAAAATATTAATATTCCTTCCAGAATAAAATAAAATTATTCTCTCTACCCACATGCCTCACGAATATTTAATTCAAATATGTAAATATGTATATATATATATATATATATATATATATATATATATATATATATATATATTGGTTTCTACTTATCTTGACTGTTGTAGAAATGTATTGTTTATGGTTTTTGAGCATAACACGACCTTAGACTTTGAACATCCGATTTTTTGTTTACAGCTAATTTAATTAATTCTTGGTGATTTAATAATAAATAGTCTAATATGATTCAACAATTAAATAAAACTGCTATTCCTAAAAATCGATTACTTATTCGTTGATCATAGCTAATGCAATATAAACATTCTATGATATATTGCGAAATAAGTGATTGATGATAAATTGATCAATTCTTTGGAACTTGTAAGTATACCCTATCCTATTACAACTTACAAGTGTCATTTTATATTTCTTTTAGTGTGCTATTTAATGTTTTTACTAAAAGCTCATGTTTTCACTGTCAGGGCATCAATATGAGACTAACCTAGTCTCGAAACGTCGCCTAAGAAGTTGAAATAACTGACTGAAACTCAAGAACCATAAACGATATATATGTATATTCAAAATATAGAAATACAGTTTTTTATTGAGATCTTCAACATCCATTTTAGATTGATTTGAAATTTGACTACAGAATGAATCGGTTTATACTTTATGGGGTATGTATACATTGTGTGTAATGTATGTATGGTTGAGTGTCTCAGTGGTTTTGAGTAAGCTTATGTGTGTGGTTTTGAGCGATTATACTCTGAGTTGCCATGCCGATGGTCATGGGTTCAAATCCCACTCGCTGGCAGACTTTTATTTAATCTGTTAGGGGCTGGAGATGGATCCTATGGGACCTTGGACTCTCCTCGGGCTCACCCAACTTCTATAAAGTGGGTACCCGAAATAAAAGGGGGAAATCTGGGGGGTTGAGCGTGACCTAGGATAATTTACCTCCATGCACATCCGTTGTCTAAGAAACAATATAGTCTCTAACGTGTTCTGAAACCCAGACCTTTCATGGGTAGTAGTGGTGTAGGTTATTCTATGCAGTAGCGTTTTTTACAGAAAAAATTAAATTTCGGTTTAATATTTCCTTAGGTTTCCTTATAATTTTTCTATAAGGGGCTGAGTGAACCACCCGGATCTAAAATCTTTTGTAACCATCATTATCACCATTTATTGAGGTAGTTAGTTTAAAATAAAGTCCATATGTGCTAATATTCATCGCATCCTTTTACCAAGGTGTTGAGATGACGGTGAAGCCGATGGCAGAAAGTATTGGGGAAGTAGAAGGGGACAAAGCTACCAACTAGCGTTTTTACTGTCCCGTTGTGCAAGTGCTGTTGACAGCGGCTGAGGGGAAAAATACAACCTACATTTTACCAGCCACATTTTGTAGCTAAGTTTCAAGTGACAGGGTAGCAGGTTGTGTGTCCGACCCGAATAATGTTTCTCCGTGTCAAATGAAAAAAACAAAAAAGAAACAAGAACATCAAAGAAACAGAAAAAAATAAATAGAATTCGTACGTCATATTTAACTAGATATATGAGTATTTAAAATTAATAAAACTGGTTAAACAAAACTTATATTTCCACAAAGAAAAACGGGAGTAAATTGAAACAGTTCAAGACATTCATAGATGTTAAATATGCTGGAAAAAATTAATACAGTTTCTAAAATTTAACAAACCAGATAAATGTAATTATTTTTTAAACAACATGGGTAAACAAGATGCGTACACTTGGTGTGCCGTTTAGCATAACAGCATAATATCCCCAAGAAAACTTACAGCCCGGCAGATGACCTTGAGATTTTTTGAAGGGATTAAAAAAGATCTTAATTATTTCATCCTTTGGAGAGGATGGCTAAATTTATGAATCTCACTGTAGCATCGCACGAATAGCCATAGCAGCATTAAGTAATGAGGATGAAATGAATAAACGCAGCGAAAACATCAGTGATAGTGTGTGTATACATATATATTTATGTGTGTGTGTAAAGGGGAAACACTTTGATTATTAATAACCATGGATTACCAATGATAGCTTATATAAAAAAGCTATATTTTGGACATGCCTTTTATATCTATGTTACTACGAATGTTTTAATTAAACAAAATAATTGCAAAATAGAAAAAAAGTTAAAACTTAGGGAAAAATATTCATTTGTATAATTAAATATTCATTTAACGTAAAGTAAAAGTGATTTGATGGGATTTTTGAGAATTTATTTTAATTCTCCAGTTTTGACACCATTCTTCAAGATCAGTGATATGGGATCGGAGGCTTTGGGATACAATAACTGGATTGTATTGTTACGGTCAGAGAAAGAGAAAGACCGGCTGAAGGGATTAAGACGAGCTGGGAGGATTAAGACCGATTGGACGGGCCTCGAAGGGCCTAGAAGCTCCCCCACTCTCTTCCGGCAGTCTCGAACATTCGATGGGCCTATATATGCCGCCCGCCTGAGCCTTAGTCAGTCAGTAATAAGGTATTAGTAAAGTCGTCGACTTCAGTGACAGTGACAGTGACAGTTAGTGGCAGTGTGGACTAGTCTGTGATAAGTGCTAAGTGAGTGTAATAAACAGTTTGTCATATTTGGAGAGTATTACGTTCGGTGAACTTTAATTAGCGAACTGTAAGTGTTAATTTGTAGTTATAATCTATAAATTTTATTGTATTTGTACAAATTTAGGTAAATAGTTAGGTTATTTAGTTTTAGTAATATCTTATAGTATTTTAGTAATTATATAACAGTTAGGCCTAGGTTATTATCTGTAGAATATTGTTACGAGGTAAAGATAGTATTAGGATGAGTTGGGATGTCACCTGTATAAACTGTATAAAGCATTGGGCCAAGGATACTACCTTGAGGAACACCAGCAGATTGGGAAAAGAGGGACGAATAGACATTATTATGGTTTACTTGGAAAGATCTATTTGCAAGATAGGATTGAAGGATGAGAAAGTATGTAGGCGGTAGAAATTTACGGAGTTAAAGAGCAATCCCGGATACCAGACTCGGTCAAAAGCCTGTTCCACGTCAAGAAAGACGCCCGAACAATATACAGAAATTTAATTAGACAATAATTTAATAATAACGCATACACAAATAACTAAAATGAAACTTGTCGTAAGAAGAAGTTACACGAGCTAAGGACGTAGGCTTCATGGCCTAATTTAATGCGTTATTCATTTAACGCACTGTATACTGCTATGGCTAATCGGACGATGCTACAGTTGGGAGCTCTAAATTTTTCCTATCCAAGTTTAATTAGGATAGGGTCTTCAACGGGTACCTGACACCGCAGAGGCTCGGGACCCACCATTTTACGGGCCTTCCGAAGGTTGGCATAACTTAGGATTTTTTACTACCTTTCTGTCAGCTGGGTTGCCCCGAGATCTCGGGCATTGTAGGTTGTTATGCCAACCACTAGACCACGGGTATCCTGGGTACCGGGTATCTGTTCTGCTAAGTCACAAGTACCTAGACATCAGTAAATAATAACATAGTGCATAAATAGAATTCATAAATTCCACGATAGTTTTAGTAAAATCTATTGTAAAAACTTTTTTTTTTTGTATTAAGTTTTAATTTTGTCTCTAATTCTAATTTCGGGCATCTTTATTCTCGCATCATTAATTTAATGCCCAGAGGCATATTAATATGAGTATTAATGAACTGACGCTTTGAAATACCTTGAGGGAGCCTCTAGGGTCTTGGTGGTTTAGAATATTTCCCGAAGCGTTATTATTTGGGGTTTAGTAGGCGGGGTGTAATCCCTGGAACAGACTGTAATCCCCTTGTTTGCGTCAGTGAGGGTACCCTTTCTGTTTATCCTTAGGTCCCCACACACCCGCAATTTTAACCCCGTTGCTAAATAATGGAAACAGAATTAAACCTATATATGACGCTATCGTTATATTCTCTTGAAGCTCGAGATGAAGATAATGGAGACCTAACTAATTTGTTTTAATAATCTCAGATATTCTTCATAAAACTGGAAGCTAACTAAATAAACTCAATCCAAGACACTAAGACTAATACAGCAAACGCATCTAAGAATTTCACAGCAACACAACTGTATGCGTAACATTAATCGATCTAGATCTTCACCTCGCAGCCCATCTAGAAAATTTGTAAGAATTGTTTCTTCCATACAAAGAACGTAGATTACTTAGGGTCACCCGTGGTGTAGTAATAAGCATAATACCTATTATGAACCCATTGCAGCTGTCCTTATGATGAAAAAGCTTTGTTGATGCCACCTTTCATAAGGGACTTACGTAATATGAGGATCCCGAGTCTTTGCAGAGAGAAGTTCCCATTGAAGATTCCTATCCTAATTACGTTTCGATAGGCAAAATTTATTGCTACTACTTTAGCATCGTCCACCATCGTAAACCGCATTAAATTACGTTAAATAAAAAAAAAAAACAATATAAATAATAATATAATAATGTAATATGTACGCAAATTTCGAGAGGCAGTTTAGTAATACTCTATTCATTAAATGGTAGATCTCCAATACGAACAACCATAAATCACAACATATTTCATCAACTAGTAATGATGTTAGGTCGCTTGCATGAAAAAAAAAATCACAATCGATTAATCTAGTTATAATCGATATTCGGTTTGAAATTTGATGACCCGGCTTGGGAGGGATAACAGGGGCGAGAGAGCCGGTGATTTGAGGAGGTGAAGTTGTTCCTGGTGGAAGTATAACTGAATTAGCGAGGTTAGGATCCGCTCATTGGTGGTTTCATAATTCCATCCACTCAGCCGTCGGCCAATCAGAATCTCTTTCCTAAATTACCAATTATCCCAACCCCATGCCTTGTAGTCCCCCCTCTCCGCTCCCACGTCCAGAGCTGGAAGTGCTTGAAAAATATGCTCCGGAAGGAAAATATTTTAGAGAAAAGAAAATATTCATGAGATACAACACTGGAAAATACTACAAATAAATAAGTAGCACTAAGATTTCTAAGGAAATATTTCCTGCTAATATTAACAGTTTCATTTCCTGCTATAAAACTTGTTTGTGGAGTGTCTTGGAGCAAGATTACTATTTGATGAGACTGTTGATGTGTGATGTACTGTACTTTCTCTTCGTTGGTGTGATTTCCTCGAGAAGTCACACCAAACCTGAGGATACTAGAATAGGCGAAACATCCTTTTCTTCAAGTATTTTGGAGACTTAGAGCATTGTTTTTTGGGATGTATCCGGTTACAATCTATTTATAATTTATGCCTATTTTTGAGTTTTTGCTCACCTCTATTGTTAACATTTATTAATTATTAAGGAGTTAACAGTTACTGCATTGCATGGCTTTCTGTGAAATATAGCAAAGTCGTTTTTTTTCTCTTTATATTTTCATAAAAACTGTTTAAGTATTAACGATTGACAATCAGCAGATGCTAAGTAATTAACTGTTATTAATTTTATTTTTAATTTATAACTGTATTATAACAATACAACAAGTAAATATGATAGTATGAATGATGATGGCACGGATATACATAAGTAGAGAAACTACCCATTGGTTCTACTCAAATAAAATAAAAATAAAACAAAATAACAGGTGAGGCAAGAAGATGAAAAAGAACTCCCGCGGCTAGATCTAAAGGTACTAAAGCGGATTCTTTTAGATCAGAGAACATAATTCAAATGGAAAGCGTAACATCATACAAAATTAATAATTTTATATAGCATAAAAACAATGCTTCCATCACTGGTATCGATAAGAGCGTTACTTACAACAACTACCAATAAAACACCTTTACCACTACTACAAGTCATCAAGGATCTCGGATTCAGTACATGTTAGAGACCGTTTGCTTCCGAGACAACAAATATCAGTCATCTATGACAACTTCCATGTCGCAACATTTCCTATCAGTTGTAAATAAGTACTAAAAATTAATTTAAAAAAAACTACACTATTACAATCCATGAAATGTCTTATACTCAGTTTATGATACATACTGTACTGTTTTTAAAACAATGGTTGTGCAGGGAGGTGATTTGTTCTAGATCAGGCTTAACCGCAAGTTTTTCCCACTATTTTAGTATCCATTTTATTAAGGCTGGGTGAGCTCCATCTCAGGCTGCTAACGGATTAAATAAAAGTATGACAGAGTCGAGATTTGAACCCAGAACCTTTGACACGGCAACTCAGCGCTCTATCACTCACTGACACGTTTAAGAGTAGAGCTAAAGTTAAAAAGTTTATTTACATTTATTATATTGATATAAATACTCCTACTCCTTCAAATTCATTTATAAAACATCACGAAGACCCTATCCTAGGGAGGAAATTACTTTCGCAAGCGAAATAATAAATGGCAGCGAAGACTTGAGATATCAGAAAACTAATGAAGATGGCACAGAACCCTTCAGCTTTCTAATAATTCAAGTTGGCGATCCGACTACGTAGAGTTGATTTGATGTCCGAGCTCATCAATCAACGTGTAATTAATAGCATCAACTGTTGTGATTTAAACTTCGAGACTCTCAGAGAGTGAGAGAGAAAAGAGGTAAAATACATTGAATAGAAACAAGTTGGGGGGGGGGGGACATTAAAGACTAATCATTCTTACCCGCAAAGTTTACTTTCCAAAAGATATGCCTGCCTCTTTTAAAAGGCATTTCGAAAAAGTTATTTAGCTGTTGCTATGGATAAATTATAACTGCAACCGAAATTAGGATTCGAATAAATTTCGAAAACGTTATAGAAGTCCTATACAGAATTTAAGGATTCAAAAAAATTATTAGAAATCCCGACCCTGTTCCTATCTTGCTAGTAACTTATTAAATGTGAAAGTGGAAGTTTGGTTCTACAATTAGTTCACAAAATAAAAGCAACTCCTGGTCCCAAAGACCATACCTCAGTATTTGTGCGATTTATTTGCTTTTTGCAAGGTAAGCTTTCATTTAATGTTTTCTATTTATTAGTTAACAGTAATAACTAAATTTTAAATTTTATCAAAATATTAACTACTATTCTTATTATTTATGAAATTATGCATTATTTTATTTTGATTTGTAGTTCTGTTACAATTATAAAACCCCAATCTTGCAAATTAAAAATAGTTATTAGGACCCGATCTTTTGTGAAATATGCGCTTCTTATTAGATGACATACGAAAGCATTGTTACATATGCCCGACAAAAAAGTGAGGAAAATATCTTTTCCTGAAACCATCGAGTGCTGCTATCCATTACTCAACTAAAACTGGTGTGGAAAGTCCCACTTTCGCCCATTAGTGAGGGAAAACCACATTCCCTCACTAGTGAGGAACAGTAACATCCACCTAGATCGAATTTGACAATCATCACTGTGTTATTTTAAATGCTAAATGTATAATATTATACATTTTATATTCCTGGAATGTTAAAATAAATAATTTTAGAACTACTTTATATTTAATTCAAGATAGATTTTATTTATTTTGAAGCGATTTTATAGAAATATGTAATATACCCTTGAATGTATTAGAACATTCACACATCAGAAATTTGTAGATCTAGCATTAAAACAGTGATGAGACCAGAAACAAAATAAAAAAATCGAAACAGATAGTTATGAATTCATAGAATTTACTCATCCATTCATAAAATAACAGGTAATAAATCAACTTTTACCAAAAACATCTAAAGTCAGATATGAAGAGAAATATAAATATAAATCAAGATATAATAATATACGTTTATTTTATTTTTGTATCTGTTATCAGAATATTATTTTCTAAATAATAATAAATAAATGTTTCAATGAGTGAACCGTCCTAGAGTTATAATTTGCATGGTCGGTAATAGAAAATTGTAAGAGATAGCGCTAGTGTTGTTTTAACGAATCTAAAGTTTCACCTTTAATTTCTTAATTTTTTAATGGTTGCAGGAAAAATGTAATATTTAACACGTGAGAAAAGTGCTTATAACACCCTCGTTTAATTACCAAAATAAAATTCACTAGGGTGTAATAAAGTGACACATTCCTCACTTGTTAAATAAATAACTATTCCTTTGTGATGTATGCAAAAAAACCTAATATCCTTGGAGTGCTCCAAGAAACTTCGCGGCAATTGCTTGGAATATTGGTAATTTTAATTTTGAATTTTTTAAATATTTTCATTGATAAGTTTTCAATTGTATAAAATCAAAATTAAATATATTGTAATTAAATAGTTTTTGATTTTAACTATTTCCTTCATTGATCTTATTCGTTATTTGTTTGAAATCATTTGAAAGAAGGTAGTCATACAAAAAAAAATAAAATGTTTAAATATTTTATTTTGTATTTATTAATGAATTTTTAAATCAGAGTACTAGCGGCGTAAGGAAAAACTATGTCAGGATATGATTGTTAATTAAGTGATAAAAAAATTTTTTTTACGGCATTAAGTGACCCGGACGGTAAGAACATGGAGAAGAGCAGCGATAGACGGTCAAGGTGGAGGAGAATTGTTGAGGAGGCCAAGGTCCTTCATGGACCATAGCGCCATGTAATGATGATGATGATTAAGTGACCCAGAACTCAGGTAACCCACTGAATTCACAATTCAATCAGGCGCTGTTTAATAATTAATTCATGTATTATTAAAGAAAAGAATGAAAGTCGGGATGCTCAGAGTGGACTTTAATTGGAGAACTGTAAGTGTTAATTTTTAATTATAAACTATAGTGTAATTTTACTGTATTTGTACAAATTTATGTAAATAGTTGAGTTATTTAGTATTAGCAATATCTTATATTATTTGTATATTATATTAGTAATTAGATAACAGTTAGGCCTAGATTATAATCTGTAGAATGTTGTTATTGTAAATTTATATCAGTTTAATAATTTAATTGTTTTAAATAATTTCTTGTATTCTGTTTAATTTGTTAATAAATATTAGTATCTTGAATTTAGTAAAAGTTTAATTCATTTTACACCCAGTGTCCTGTAACATTAACAATAGTAATGAGCAGATATAAAATTGTAATTATTTATTTTATTTTATTTTTTATTAGTTGTTAGAATTTTTAAATATTTCTATGTGAAATGAAAAGATATGTCCAGGACCAGAGCATAGGGAGAGCACCACGCTAAAGACAAGACGACCCGGGTTCGAGTCCCGGTCCTGGACATATATTTTATTTTCAAATAGAAATATTTAAAAATTATAACAATTAATAAAAAATAAAATAAAATAAATTATAACAAAATATTTACAAAATTTGAAAATATTTTGATTTTTTTTAATTAACATTAGAGTAAACTACAGTAACAATCTTGTTATATACAATACATATTGTAATTATTTTAAATTCAGGAAAGAGAGAAAGAAGTATTTTCAGGCATAATCCGAAGTGGCAGCTGAGGATGAAGTGCCGCTTGGAAGATCTATTTCGGACCTGGAAAATCCCCATTGGAACGAAAGCTTCCCGCCAAGGTCGGGATATTTCCTTTCTTTTTTTTTTTTTAGCCAGCTGGCTGGGGTCCAGCAAGTCCACTCCTACTAACTGGAGGATCGTAAAGGAGTCGAAGATCAAGTTGGCACAGGATAGCCACTGTCTGTAAAACCTCTTGTAATAGCGATTCCAGAGGAAATGTTTTCAATTTTTTTTTTCTTTTGGCTTTATCCTTTTATTCATACGCTATTCACTTGTATGAATAATAAAAGAGTGGGATTATAACCAGTTGAATAGACAAACCTGCAGAATGTCGCTCCTTAAAAAGAAATACCTCATAAACCAAAAAAACGTTATTTGTTAATAGAGGTATTTGAAAGTTCCATGTGATTTAAATATATAAAGATGTGGGTATTGGTAAAGCAAAGTTAAATGTTTTAAAGAATGAATAATAAAATACACCACCTAGAAACACTACCGTCTCTACTATTTAATAATAATAAAGTCTTTATGTATTCTGGGACAAGTCCCGTTAGATTAACAATTAAAATTCACGTATATGAAATTATGTCCTACAGTTAAATGTAATTATATTTAATTAATTAACCTACAAATTGGCAGAATTTTATTTTTTCTGTCTAGAAAAAATCCCATGAGGGTAGTTAAAAAAATGTATGCATCATGTGGGATACATTGCCTAGAGCATTAATAAATATATTACGCTAAACTCTGATGTGCCTCCACAGATATATTATAAAGAAAAGGTTAATATAATTAACAAAAGAAATGAGAAAGAATTAAGAGAACTAATGAGAAAAACTACGAATAACGTCCAATGACAATATTTAAAGAATACAAAAACAGAGTAAAAGAAAAAAAATATATATAATTATATATAGAGAAACAATTGATAGCTACATATGTATGCAAAGTTTTGTCAATTAAAAAAAATTAAATAAAATACAAATAATATCAACTTATTTTTTAAAACAAAATATCTAACTGGATGAGTGGATGAAAGCACATCATCCATTCATCAATTAGTAAATTCTAATCTCAAAACTGAATATATTTTTTCCAATTTTTTGGAGATTGTAAAAGGATTTTAGGTGAATAAAAGTTGAAAGATCATTGGAAGGACGAATGGAAGAAGATATAGAGTTCCAAAGGGACGAAGATCGGATAAGGAAGGCTTCTTCAAAAGTTGCTGATCGGTGGGATGCTATATATAGATCTAAGAGCCGATCACGGGTGTTACGGGAGTAGATCAAGGATTTGAATTGAAGATCGGAAATGTATGATGGTCGGTGGGATTGAATAACTTCGTAAAGAAAGGAAGCTAGGAATTACTTATAGCGATAGGAAAGGTACATTACTGTAGAAGGAGGATACATGAACTGAATACAAGACGCTTCATAGTTTGTAATGGTACAGTTTTTTTGTTGTTTTTTTAAATAAATACTTAAAACATTCCATTAATAATTAACAAAATCGATAGCTGCACAATAATCGATGAGGAGAAAACCACAATGTTTGCGAAATAATTTCCTTGATATCGGTCAACTTTATTGTGAGGTGCTGAAATAGTTTCGATGTTAATGCATGTCAGGAATTTCAAAGTTGGAGAATTTCATAGAGTGCTGAAATTCCATAGAGTGGTAAAAGGGAAAGTTTAGGATACTGTAGTTTTGTATAGTAATAAACAAAGATCAAAATGATTAAACTCGAGTGTTGAGTGAGGATTTATGACAATTAGAACGTTATTTCAGTAATCTATACATATTATAAAACAAAGTCCTCTGCCTACTCAAAAAGTATTGCACGGATTTTCATGCGGTTTCGACCAATAGATAGAAGAACGGTTGAAGAGGAAGGTTCTGGTTAAAGTTTGTCAAGGTTTTTTGTAAATTGGTCGGAATAATGACAATTGTTGGAAGTGTAGAACCAAATATAGCCGCCTGGGAGGTTTCATCGAAGACGCTGCCCTTTGAGATATAACGAAAAAATGGATGGTGGAATATTCCTCTTTATAGATCTACAAAAAAGTCCGCAATAGCTTATATTTATCTTTTAAGGATAGCTATTATATCTTCTAAAAAATTGGTTACGTATAATGCGGTATTTAGAAAACTATCTAGACAGATACAGTATTAATCCTTATCAACTTAAATACTTAGGTTACCTTAATTATTTCAAACTTATTGTTATAAAATTTCACACCATTTAACTTAAATGAGTATCTCAGTGGTTGATTGATTGATCAGGTCAATCAGATGTTGAAAAATTGATGTGATCCTGGTACAGACAAAACATGTGGGTACAATATGGCCTACTACCCTTCCGAAGCTGGGACGGGTCTCTAGTTATATATAAAATTCTTTTGTTGGTGAGTATTTCACTTAATACTTCCTAAATATCCATTGGATCCACTAGTTTCCTTAAAATGTTTGATATAATTTTCGAAAATTACAATAAATTCGAATATTCCAAACATTCCTATATTGCTTGAAAAAAAATCCATGAAATTCCTGGATTTGATATAGACTTAGGCATTTTTGTAAAAATGCTGAGCTTTATCATCTCCTCTTCATTGATGGAGCACTCACATGCATCTCAAAATTCAATAAACTTTTTATTCGATGAAAGCCGAGTTGAATCCTTTCTGGACGTAAAGCCAAAATCAATCAACAATACTGCATCGAAAAAAACAAGCCATAGTAACGAATTAAACAAGGATTTTATCCCAGCATTGTCTGAGTTATTTCCCTTTGAAAATGAATACATTCCATTCTAGTCATGAAAAATTTAAGTAAATAATAGTTGTTTGTGATAATTTAGTAACACTTTATTAACAATAGCGTTACTATTGTTTACATTCCATTATTTTGTGCAAATAAGAATAATATACCGAGGATTAATATAACTTTATAATATCTGTAGTACAAATATTTATTATCTTAATTAATCATAGTTTACCTTTTACTTTTTTTCCTTATATATTATATTTCTCTATTGTCACTGAACTTCTGAAGTGTTGCACCGATTTTTCTGTACGCGAAAAAGGTATAAATTCTAAAGGGTTTAGCGAGCCTAATCCCGGCGTGATATTTTATCAAATCTTTTCGAAAAATGAATCATTTTTATATTATTAGAGTTGAATTTAGATGCTATGATAAAAAAAAAACCTGTACCACTACAACCCATGAAGGGTCTGGGGTTCAGTACATGGTAGAGACTGTACTGTTTCACGGGCAAAGGTTATGCAAGGAGCTGACTTGTCCTAGGCCACGCTCAACCGTCAGATTTTACCCCTTATTTGAGGTGTCCTATTTTTATAATACTTTATAGAGGCTGGGTGGGCCCCAGGAGGGTCCTTGATCCTATATGACCCATCTCCGGCTGCAAACAGACTAAATAAAAGTCTTGCCTGTAGCGGGATTTGAACCAGAATTTCCGGCATGGCAACTCAATGCTATACCACTGAGCCTCTCCGCTCCCAATAGATGCTACGATAGTAAAGTTTAAATAAATTAGATAATTCAGAAAATTGGTGTTATAAAAATCGAATAGATGAGTGGAGAAGACAAGGAAAGATCAATATTATAAAAGAGCAGCTGGATATATATATATATATATATATATATATATATATATATATATATATATATATATATATATATATATATATATATATATCATATTAGATAGCTAGTAAAGGCTTAACAGTATTCGGAATTAATATTTGGCACTATATTGTAAAATCGGACCTTGGAATCATGACCAGATGCAATGTTGAGATAGGAATGTGGCCCGGACTGGGTCAACATTAGGTTTGGCGTCCGGGCGATTGTTTGCTCCCACAAAGCCAACCCTTCCTTTATCTACGCCTCCTCTGCAAGGAATATATTCTCCAAACCAGTTCCCAAACTCAACTCCACCACCATACCAATTATTAATACAACTATTTCTATAAAATTAATCGAACTTTTTTTTTTAAATTTAATTTATGCATTGAAATTTACAACTATATTGTTATAACAATACAACAGATAAAGGATACATAGAGACATGGTTAACAAATGTAGACAAATTAGCCAAAGGTAGTACTCAATTTACGAATTTAACTTCACGAGATCACGAGACCATCTTCTTTTCAGACGTCTCGGAGGATTATCAGGAATTGAAGAGGTTGCTTTCAAAAATAATAAAGGTTTTAATGAGAAGATTGATGTCGGATTCGGGTCAAATCGGACATTAAGGTCATTCAGGGTTACTTTGTTCGTAACAAAGTAAGAACCTTTAGAAACTGACGGAGACTTAGTAAAAAGCATAATAAGGAGGATGTAAATAGTTGGGGGTGCAGTCAAGTAAAACACAGCAAAATAAGTGAATCTTATTGTATTTTGTATGTGCCGACATTTCGACCTACTGTGTAGGTCATCATCAGGGCCAATAGGAGTGGCTGCTCGGGCAGAAGGTAACTGACCGCCGCTGGAATAAGATTAACTTATTTTGCTGTGTTTTACTTGACTGCACCCCCAACTATTTACATCCTAACTATATACCAGTCAACGAATTTCTCTCCTACATGAAAAAGCATAATAGATGACTATTTTGAATTAGGGAGTAGAGCTTTGGGGCTCCACTCTTATCCTTACAATCCAAAATCCTTCGTACAATCCTTAATTCTCCTTACATTATTACGAATAAAGTCATCCATAATGACCTCACTGTCCCATATGTAGCTGACTTGGTCCGAACCCGATACCAGCCTTTTCATGAAAAACTTCATTCCCACTCAAACCCACTAGTTTCAAACCTAGCTACGTCTTTAACTATATTCCTTCGAGGCACCATTTAGTCGGTAGATGTCGTAGCGTAGTGCTAACGGTGTCGTTCGAGAGGCGAGACTATAAATTGAAGCCCCGATACATTTCAGTCACCATCATCGATGACTGTTATGAGGAAACACTTCCCAGAGCGCCTCATCTTAATTAGGGTGTATTTAGAGTGGCCATTCCGGTCTCCCGATTTATCTCCTTTTGATTTTTGTTTATAATGTTGAAATCCTGTGTCTAAGTGAACCGTCCAAGGACCTTGCGTGATTTGAAGACCAACATCATGGAAAAAATTGTCAACGAAACGCCCACAGTGGAGACAAGAGTCATGACAAACAGCAGAAATCGGTTTACTCAATGTATGGAGAATGGGAGATGACACCTATTTGATTTAATCTTTAAACAATTAAAACGTAAAACAAAACTAAATTATAAAAAAATGTTCTAATTCGTACAATTATTAAGTTTGGAAAAAAAGAAGTTATACTGCCACACCCTTAATATATCTTGACTGATATTAAAAAATTTAAAAAAGGCTTGGGGAACCCGAAGGCTCGATGCCGATTCAACCAATCTCTATCCACGGACCACTACCCAAATCCAAATCCTTCACATCAATCTTAATGCAATATTCCCACCTACGCCTCGGTTTATCCCTCAGACGTTTACCAGTCGGCACAGCGCTTATAAACTTTTTAGGGATTCGTTCGTTACTTAGTCCAACAACTTTACAAGCTCATCTTAATCTTCGCGACGCTGCCACTTGAGTAATATTAACCAGGTGCGTGCTTCGCAATTCCGCATTGTCTAATCTCCTGAATACCCTTTTTACCATACATCATAAGTACTTAAACTTCTCGACATGTTCGAACTTATTCCACCGTACAACGATATAATCAAAATTTCTCTCTTTTCTGCTGATAACCATATACTTGGTCTTATACAAATTTACACCCAGTACTATTCCCTTACCTACATCCATCAATGATTCTTTGTTTAGTTTATCAGTTTCCGCTTCTTCGCCCAACAATACCAAATCGTCCGAAAACCCAAGCACGGATAAGTTACTATTACAGATTCAAACCTTTTTCGGCGTGTGTATAACCTTTGTAATAACGTACTCAAGTGTTGAATTAAATAGTACAGGTGAAAGCGAATCACCATCTTTTAAACCTGAGCGAGAGAAATTATTTGTGATTCTAATCTTATTGAAAGTTTCACTCATAAACATCCTTTCTAAATTTACTAATTTCTTTGGTATACCCTATTCAATCAATACGTTGTACATCATTTGGCGGTAAATAGAATCATTTAAAACTTGAATAATATTAGTATATAAATGTAAATAATTTCCTAAATAAGGTTGAACTATTTATTTTAAACCAACGTTTCAAAACTAACAGGAGGTCTTATTCAGGCCTGGATGGAAAAGATACTGTCAAAATAAGTTGAAAAGAATAGAAATAGAGAAAATACAATATAGAAATAATTCTATTCTAGTAAACAACAGCAGGGATGATTTAAATGATTAAAATAAAATAAAGGTAGTGTTTCCCGTATTACAAATAATAAATTTATTGTTATTTATATTTTTGTCACAGATGTCTCGAGCTCCGGAATTCAAAATTCAAGTGTAGTGTAAATGTTAGTGATTTCACAATTTTCTTAAACTCTGCAGGTATCCGACAGAACTTCTTTTTGCGGCAACTTTAATTTTTCCAAATGGAGGCCAAGGCCATCTGTACCCTCCCTTGTGCTTTTCAATATCAGCCATTCGAGGAAATTAAAATTGGAGTTATGAGCACTTTCTCCAAATGATAAATTTATTATTAATGATTTATTATTATTCCAATAAATTTATTTTATAACTTAAATCATCTCTACTTTTGTATCTAGTTTACTCCGATAGCATTGTTTCTATATTGTATTTATCTATTTCTATTCTTTCTACGTATATATATATGTATATATAAATTTGATTAGTTTGTGTCATATCTATCCAGCCCTGAAGAAGGGCTGCAATGTCGGGTTTTTTCTTCCTCTAAATAATATATAGTATGAAAGTATTATGTTTCATTTGAAAAAAAAAAATTTCCAAGGAGTATGAAAATTAATATTTATTTATTTTTAGTTTGAAAAAATTTAAACGAAGGGAGAATGTAAAAACAATATTATGAAAAAAGAAAAATGTGAATGCCATAGAAGTAGTCGGTATTCTAAGGTGGTTTTCAGTGACGGTACTTTAAATTTTTCTCTTAGTCTTTCATTATGTATTCTGTCTCTTCTGGTTTTACCAAATTTTCTTAGGAAAATATTTTATTAATAAAAGGAAACGAATTTCATTTATAAACTATCTCTTATTTTATTTCAATTTTTGAGGTAATCTCTGAAAGATAGGAAATCAACAAATAAAAATAAACAAATAACAAAAAAGTGTTTTAATTATCTTAAAATATATTTAAGTAAGTAAAAAACAAATCATTTATTCTGATCAACGCAACTATAAATGGGATCTCTGTTGATAAATTAAAACAACAATAATTATAAAATACAAACCAATTTAGGAACACCTTTATTTAGACTTAATTAACTAACTAATCCAGATTTATGGGAAGAGGATTTGGAAAAGGGCAATTGAATACGATTGGATAACATAATCCTCAATACATGTTTCATCCCTAATTACCCTAAAATGTTTCCAAATCATTCAAATCATGGCTCTCGTTAATGTCACGGACGATTATTTAAATAATCTGTCCATTGGCAGGGAGAAATAATATATAGGTACATTCAGTCAATCTTATGAAATATTTAAACATTTATCCATTTCAAAGTTCAAAAATTTTAATGGAATTTGGAATTCTGAACTGAAAAATAAATAAAAAATATATTAGCACTAGTTAACGTATATATATAAAGGGCACAATGGATATCAAAATAAAACAATGATATATAATCGTCTATTACGAACCTCGTTAAACGAAATAAACCTCATGTTATCGGCGCATGCTCAGAGTATCAGAGGTTATGTCAGAAATGAAAGCAAACTAAACCAAATACAGAAGCCTCTAGAGATATTGGACAACGCCAAGAAATATAAATTGGTATACTTTAGTCATGTAATGCGAAATGGAATATACCACCTGCTGCAGTTAATCATACTGTCACGGTCAGAGAGAGAGAAAGAATGGCTGAGAGGATCAAGATGAGCTGGAAGGGATTAAGGGATTAGAAAGATCGAGAAGGATTTCGAAGCGTCGAGAATATTCGAGAAGCCCCCCCCCCCGGTCCAACCTTGCCTATATAGACTGGGAGGCGTTTCAGCCTAGGGCAGTAGTAAAGTTGTTGACTTCTGTGACAGTCAAGGGTGTGAGTACGTGTGAGTGACAGTGACAGTTAGTGTCAGCCAGTGGCAGTGTGAACTAGTCATTGATAAGTGATAAGTGAGTGTAATAAACTGTGTGTCAGTTTGTCATATTGGGAGAGTCTTACTCTCGGCGGACTTTAGTTAGAGGACTGTAAGTGTTAATTTTTAGTTATAAGCTATTATATTGTGAGAAAATGTTGGGGTAGGGCATGATCCCAAGGGAATCCCTGCCCTGCACAACCGTTGTTCTTGCTGTGTCACGTTCTGAACTTATCACTATTCATGGATTGTAATAGTGCGGACTCATTTACAATGTATTTTATTTACCAATTTGATTTAATTACAAAATAATATAGACTGAGAGAAATCCGCCCTTTACCTCCTCGTTTTCCTCCTCGAGAAACACCATACCAAGGCCACGCTAATACAGATGATAACAAAATAAATTTAAAAAATAATAAATTAGTTTTTATTATTTATTTAATTACATATTTGCATGCGTGCCAATATGGTAAAACTCACTAATTGGTATTTCATTTTTATTTATTTCATCAATAAACGGGATTCAATAGCCATTACTAGTATTAGACGATTTGAATAGTCGGAGAATGTGCTTAATGTTAGTTTAATCAGATCTTACATAGGATAGCAAACTTAAACCGATAAAAAAAAAACCTGATCTGTTAAAATGTATTAACATTTAGTAAAGCGAAAAGGTTTTTCTCAGAACCCTATAAAATGTTTTCAATGATTATTATACCCAATTATACGAGATTTAAGAAAGTGAAATTCTGAGAAAGAGTTCTTTAGTTTCGTACCATAAAAACAAAATATACATGTATATATATATATATTTAGTCGTTGTTATTGACGATGGGAGCGAAGTGGCTCAGTGGTGGAGTGCCGAGTTGCCGTGCCGAAGGTCCTTGGTTCAAATCCCGCTGCTGACAGACTTTCTTTAATCTGTTACTGACCAGAGATGGGATCTAGGACCCTCCTGGGTCTCACCAAGCTTCTATATAGTGCACACTCAAAATAAGGAGGAAAATCTGGCGGTTGAGCATGATCTAAGACAAATCACCTCTCTGCACAACTGTTCTCCAAGAAACAGTTCAGTCTCTACCCTGTACTGAACCCGAGACTCTCCATTATTGTAGCCGTACAGGTTAGAATCATTGATGCATATATTATTTAGAAGATCGGGGCTAAGTGTTTAGAGCGCTGAGTTATTACACTGAAGGTTTAAATCTTGCAGTGAAAGATAAATTATTTAATTTCTTAACAGCCGTGGTTGGACCCTGTGGTATCTGAAGACCCTCCTAGGGCTCCGCCCTACCTCTATAAATTGGGTACCCTTAATTGGGGGGGAATCTGGCGGTTTAGAGTGTTCTCGGACAAATCACTTCCCTGCACATAGGGTTGCCATACGCCCGGAATTTTCCGGACAAGTCCGGAATGCGGGGGGAATTCTAAGCCGTCCAGATTTTCTACAATTCAGGTAAAGAAATGAATAAAAAAATTAAATAGACTCAAAATTTTTATTTAAAATCAATTTTACATTATTATAAATTATACATTATTATTAAGAACGTCGTTCTTATATTTTGTGCTCCGAGAAATAATTTTTAACACTTCCGAATCGTTCCTAATAGTTTTATAGAACATTTCACAGGACATATTTTATTTTTTAAAAACGATGTAAAATACTGGACTATAAATCTTCAATTTTCATAAAAAATGGAGAAAAACCATTATCCAGTCTGTATATATTCTTAATTTATTAAAATTATTAGACGTTTCTACAAATTTATGTAATTTTCAATCTTTCTAAAAAAATTCGTCTGCATCAATTAACAATCATATATAACTTAAAAAAGTTATGTCACAAATCGCATAAAATGCATTTTTAATGTCGAAACATGTATATCTATATATATATATATATATATATATATATATATATATATATATATATATATGTATATATATGTTTTCTTAAGGATTAGCTATCGTCCATGGTCCATCATCCAATTGTTAATATTAAAATTTTAATATTAGACACATACTACATACTCTCACGTGAAAATACTAGAATTAGCTTCGTTTTCTCATAAAACGACATTAACATTGTATTTGAAAGAATGTCCGGAATTTTTTTCAAATAGCGGAATTTTGTCCGGAATTTTCATTTTTTGATCTGGTAACCCTACCTGTTCACCCATTGTCCTAGAAACAGTTCAGTCTTTATCTTCTATAGAACCAAAAACCCTTCATGGGTTTTAGTGGTACAGTTTATTATGATACAAATTAATTGAACTAAACGGTCTGAAAATAACTCCTAAAAGGTTTAATAAAACATTAATTAACAAAAAAAAACACTTGAAAAAACACCATGAGAAAAACGAAGCAAAAAGGTAATAAGCCATAATGGAAACTTTACCTTTCCAGCCTTAAATGAGTACTTCAGTTGAGTGCATGCGTCTCAGATGGTTTAGAACTTGGAAAAGAAAAGTGAAATCCTTAGAGGTAAGGGCAGAGTTGCCATGAAAGGCTTCATTGTTCGGCCGAACGGGGTGTGTGCAAGGAAGGGCGTACTGAAGGGAGGCCATCTCTTCCGCTTTTGTGCTCTATTTATAGCCCGGGTCATGTGCACAGATAAGCTTGCCACGCCGTTTCGAACATTCATAGTGCCATCTTGAATGCAAATAAAATGTCGAATAAAGTTTAGGAATCTGATGTGGCATCTTGTTAGTCTACCCACAACCAAATGAATTATGATAAGAATTAGTATTAATCACAGTGTATTATAAATTATAGTTATATATTAAGCATTATTTCTAATATAATAAACATAGTATATTATTTCTAGTATAGTATACAGTAATAACAATAAAACTTATTAAATCACCAATTAACTGTGACAAAAATATTTATTAAATATCATTATTAATGTTTAAAAAATCAACTTCTTCTTTCATGGCTCTACAGCACATGAATGATAAACTACAATATACTTTTTATCTGATGAACAGAAAAAAAAGTATTTACAATGATATAAAAAATTGAAGGAAAAAAGGAAGGAGATACAGTAACGAGCTTAAGAACGAACTACACGACCGCAGTAATCATTTATTGTTAAGTAAATAATATAACTTACTACCGGGGACACCAATGTTACCTTGTCGGGCAAAATAATATCAGGTGTTTTAGTATAAGTACACTTTTATTATAAGTTTACAACTTCTTTTTAGTATTAATGCATTTCTATTGATGCCGTACTTAGCAATGTTAGCTCAAATATACTGATAGTAAATATTATCAAAGGCTTAGTAACGAATGAATTCCTAAAAAGTTAATATGATGTGCCGTCTGGGAGGAGTCTGAGTGGTAGACCGAGACGTAGGTGGGAAGATTGTGTTAAGAGTGACCTGGCGGATTTGGGTTCGGGTAGTGATCCGTGGACAGAAGTTTGTAAGCAGGGATTGGTGGTATCGGCATCGAGCCTATGGGTTCGCTGAGCTTTATTAATACTGTTATTATTATAAACCTTTATTTAAAAAAAAATAAAACAGACTAGATGTACTAATATTTGGAAAAGCATATGTGTCACGAATACCGATGGATGAAAATAATCAGACCCCCTGCAGAGGTGCATGGTCTATCCCACACTAACAATGGCAGCACTGTGGTCTCAGCGCTCAATGAGAGCATTATGCTGCGGTCCGCAGGTTATAAGGCTACAGGGGGATACACCGCAACTCTATACACGGCAATAGCTTTACTTAATTTCATCAAAACTTCATCACAATCTATCAAATTTATTACCTTTTAGTTTAGACTGTATTTTAGTATATTTATTATTTAATTAACAGGTAAATATTCCTGAGAAGCTCCATAAAAGTTTGGCAAACTCGATAAATTTTAAAAAATAAGCTAATATTTGTAGAAAGAGGAGTTTTTTTAAAATTTACTATATCATACAATTTTTAATAATACACCATCTTTAAACGAACATTGAACAATTTAGGGTCCCCCGTAGTTAGTATAACAACCTTCTACGCCCAAGACAACGGTTTCGCAGCCCGCTATGTGGCCGTGTGTTTTTTTAAATTAAGGAATCCTCAGTTGTGCTCTGCTTTAACAAGTACTTAGGATCTTTAACGAATACTTATGTCAAGCACTCGTTAAAGATCCCTAACCTAAATATATTTGTATAGGGATAATTTGGGAGCCCCACTGTAGCATCGTCCGATAAGCCATAGCATCATAAAGTAACGCTATATGAATAAGCAGGCATACTAACCTTGGTAAATTTATATAAGTAATTAATTACCTAAAGCCTTCATAAACTTTTAAAAAATACATAAAACATTTATTAGATTGTAATTAAAATACTCGACAACTCCCAGCTTTAAATATTTAGAATATTTATAATAACTTGCCAGGGAACGTTTCTCCAAATTATGCAATATTAGAATACACTAAAAAAAAATTTACATGTATGTACATCAAATACAGCAAAATCTCACGTCAACAGTCCTTACAGATTCATCAATCAGAAACATCAACATCACTCCAAGACATTCACTAACTTATGTTTAAACAAAATATATACGTAAGATGTATATAATAAAAGTATTATATACATCTTAATTATTCTTAAGTATAGAATACAATATTGAATATATGCACTAAACACGACATGAGCGTTACCACTGTAATGTATTCACAGCAAATATACAACATTTCACTCGTCAATACATCACCAAAATCCTCTCTCTTTCCACCTTTCTGTTACCGTGACTTCCTAAGAGAATATTAAGAAGATAATGACTTAGAGACCTACTCAGAAACAATTAATCAGTCATCATAAATTTTTCATATTTCTGAAAAATTGAGGTGAAATAATAATCATTTGGATCAAATTAGCTGGGTGCGATACTATACAGGTGGAAACATAACATTAAATAATAGTAAATGAATAGGATCAAACTTAGATAAATATATGTTTAATTTATTAAAAATAAAGTTAAGATCTACAGATAAATCAAAGACCTGGAAACCGAGACAAGAATCAGAAGGCTGATGTAATATGGGCATATGAAAAGGATGAAAGAGGAAAGATTGAACCAAAAGATCTTTAACAAAAATTTTAGCTACATAAGCATGGGAGGATACACGAAGCAAATAAGATAAGAATTAAAGAACCTTAAAATGTCAGATGCCTACTGTCTAGATAGAGGCAGATACAGGAAAACACTTAAGGAGTAACATTTGTAAGGTTATACAAATCTGTAAAGTGCTACAAATCAGTCTTGGTGTGTTCTGGTGAATATAAATGCTTACGGGACACTGCAATGCAACGGCTTTAAATGAGCTGTGAACGGGCACCGCAATGTTGATTTGGGCATAAAAATAGCAATACAGGAAGATGGTTTGACTCTAAAAATATAAGGAGGGAATAAAAACTGAAAAGGCTGGCAAAGATTGAAGTATAAAATAATTGTAATTTATTTAATCTTACTTTTTTTTTATAATTATGATAATTTTTAAATATTTTATTTTGAAGAGAAGATATGTCCAGGACCGGGATTCGAAACCGGGTCTCCCATGTTTCCGTCATGGCACTCTGCCACTTCTTCTCGCAATTTGCGATGTTGAACATTACTTTAATTATTTAACATTAAATAATTATGATCTTGTTCACTTAAGTCATTATATCATTTATAATTTCTTCTTTTTTTTTTATAAATATTATAATTTTAAATAGTTTATTTTGAAGAGAAAATATATGTCTGCAATTTGCGAGAACACGGGGATATGGGATCAGTGAAGAGAATGGATTTGTCTGACCGAGATGCGAGCCAGGATAGCTCAAGTGGCGGATTACCATGACGGAAAGATGGGAGACCCGGGTTCAAATCGTCCTGGACAAATCTTTTCCCCGTCAAAATAAGATATTTAAAAATTATAAAACAATTATGTTTCAAGTCATATTAATAAAATTAACTATGGACAGAAAAACAAGAAAAAGTAGTAGCTCTTAAACTCATTCATTATTATAATTGAAATATGGATAACTAGAAATTTACTTTATGGTCTATGTCTTTTAAAAGAAGCGGATAAGTGCGTCGGTTATTAAAATTTAATGGTGCTTTTCCCATTTTGGCTCCTTTCAGAGTAATTTTTGCCTATTTAAATCTGCGGCTCTGTGACAAATTAATTAATATCGCGACGATTATGATCACTCCAAGGAGATATTGAATGAAACTATAAATTACGCTCGTTAATTCTTAAAGACGGTGACTCGGAAGAGTACGCACTGCTCTACGCAGCACTCAAGATTTTAATGGCTGGCTCCGAGGTTTTAATGACGTATTCCCTTAGTCTTGGAGTAGTTATGGAAACGTTCGTAATTATTATCGACAACGCGTGCATAAACGGAATATTTAAACCGTTAATTATATTCCTATTGCTTACTTCTTTATTGTATAATTTAACACTGTTCTATGTATATTTTGGCAATCGGATAATTCTATAGTGGAAGCTAAATTTTAATAATCCAGGTGTAATTAGGTAAGGGATGTTTAACGAATAGCTGACATACGCTGAGGACATGAGTGGAGAAGCTGGCTACTGCCAGAACTTCAATAGCATTTTTATTTAGCATTATAAGCATATTTACTTGGCCATTGACGCTTATACGTTGGTGTGTTATATAATAAGGATTCAACTAGAAGATTCGGAAATTGGATAAGTTTCGTGTGGATTTTATAAATTTTGGTTAGTATAAGGTCAAGTAAGAAGGGGATATGAATGTTGTGGTGAAGTGATTTACCGTTACGTAGTAGGAAGCATTAACAATAATTAAATGTAACTCACTTATTTTTTATTTTATTTATTATTTAATTTTCATTTGCTCCTCCGCAATTCCGCATCCAGAATTTTTTCCAAGTACTTATTTAATATGAAAAATATCATGATCTATTATATTAAACCTAATGTAAACATTTTCATTTAAATGAATAAGAACTTATTTTGTTCAGAAAAAATGAGAAATAAAAAGGTTCTGATTTATTTATTTATTTTTTTCTGATGCCAAAAAACGTTTATTGGACAGATAAATAATACAATCCGTGAAACTTATATATTACTTAGAGATCAAGTAGATTAATAAGGAAAATCGTTAACATAATTCAATGGACTTATATTAACAGAAAAAACTCTACTAATTTGAACCAACAAATGCATGACAAAACTGATAATAATGAAAATAATATATGAATACAAAAAAAAAATGGATTCTTTACAAATTTTTAGATATTATTTTTGAAATACTGGAGAAATAAACTCCAGCAGGATTGAAATTTCTAGTTCATGATTGATTAATATCAAGTGGTCGACTTTATATTCGCATCTAGTGTGTATGAAAACAAATTGATATAAGACTCTTATAAGAAAATTAAAAGGGATCCGTCAAGCCATATCCATTATAATCAAGTCAACGTCGTGTAAGCAATATGTAGAGAGCGGGTCGGAGGGACAAGTGATTTGATGAGTAAATGTTTGATTAAAAGCTTGGGAAGGGGACCCTCTGTTTATGCCAGGGATAATCTGGAGGAACCCCGCCGAGGGCGAGGGGGACTAGATTCGATTCCGTCGAGGGGGAAGGAGTCACTAATCAGGCGGGACTCGGACCCTTGTCTCGAGCCGAGAACAAAAATACCAAGAGAGGATCTGAGCCAACATCAGTCGGGAGAAAGAAGCCATAGGACTGGGATGAGCTGGAGATGGAGGCATTCATTCTAGAAATATGTGGCGAAGAAAGAAACCCTTCAGGTGTCTAACGTTCAATTTAATAACTTCGGATTCAAAAATATTTCCAATACCATAAATATACTTTATATAGAAATATATAAGCATTTTCAGGTTCTATGGGGAAGAATAGCTCAGTAGTAGAGTCCTGAGTTCCGTGGCAAATGTACTAATTAACACATAATTTATTTAAACTATTATCCAACCGTGTTTGGATCGTTTGGGATGTAGAGACCCTCCTGGACCTCACTCAGCCTCTGTAATGTAAAATATGGGGGAAACCTGGTGATTGAGCGTTGTTCAATTAAGATAGTCTCATTCAAATGATAGGACATTACTATTAATTTGTAATCTGCCGGTTCTGTTAAAAATTTAGTTGATGGTTTTGGAAAATAAAACATATAACATTTTATTTAACTACGTACGAACTATTTTATAAGAAAATAAAATTGATACATATTTCAGGTGGGTAGATCTTGGTTATAGATCTTGGTTATAGATCTTGGTTATAGATCTTGGTTATAGATCTTGGTTATAGATCTTGGTTATAGATCTTGGTTGGTTTGGCATTTACTTCAGCCGCCCCCTTGTCCCATTTCTCAATCTGAAGTTATTCGCAAATTGGAGAATTTAAAAAAAATCCCATCAAATCACTTTTACCTTACGTCGTAAACCAATGACTTCCTGCCCATCAGTATCCTTTAATAATATCCCACTGGTGCCTGTAGAACAGATCCGATACTTAGGGTTGTATCTCGACAAACGATTAACCTGGAATCCTCATACAAGACTGAAAAGACAAGAAACCGTTCGACGTTTCAGGCTACTTCAAAACTTACTAGACAAACGCTCTAAGCTCCCAATTAACTACAAAAGACTCATATACATGACCATTATACGACCTATTTGGACTTACGGAGTAGAGCTTTGGGGCTCCACTAAGCCATAGAATTCCTACCGCATCCAATCCCTACAATCCAAAATCCTTCGTAAAATCCTCAATGTTCTTTATTTTGTTAAAAATAAAGTCATCCATAATGACCTTAATGTCCCATTTGTTGCTGATTTTGCCCGAACCCGCTATCTATCCTTTCATAACAAACTTGATTTCCACTCAAACCCTCTAGTTTCAAACCTAGTTTCCTCTTCGATTACCGATAATCCTCCGAGGCGTCTGAAAAGAAGATGGCCACGTGACCTTCTTAGTTGAACATGCGATTTGAGTGTTGCCAGTGGGTAATTTCTCTACTTGTCATTATATCATGTCATTATGTATCACTTAGTCTATTTACTTGTTATATTATTGCAATATAGTTGTAAATATCAATAAATAAATAATACAAAAAAAAAAAGTTATTCACTCATATTTTGTTCGTGATAACACTGAGAGTTCTCTTTAGCTTGCAAACGATGATTTTCTCAAGATGGCGATCGAAAACAAAAGAATGCCTACAACTGTAGTTGCCAGTTTTTACTTTATCTCCGCTGTCCTGCGCCTACTAGATATATTTCACAGTGTGTCGTGAGCAAGCGTGATCTCAGAAAAATCATCTATCTGCACAACCGTTGACTTAAAAACAGCACAGTCTCTACCATCCATCGAGTACTGAAACTCTTGAATGAAGACCCTTCATGGGTCGTAGCGGTAGAGTTTTTTTTTGTTTTTTTAGGTTGTTGAGGATCAATCTATAAAATAAAGCTATATTTGAGCAAAAATTCTAGCTTTTATTCTCATATCCGTACCCTGACAGTAAAAAAACAAACAAAAAAAGCACAACAGGCTTTTAGTGAATTACAATAAATATTTACAGAGACTAACTTCGCACACTAGACTGGGCCTAACAACTACAATCCAGACTAATTTACAAAAAAAAATTGTTTATACGATTACAGTACAGTTACATTGAGCGATGTAGTGAAACATATGTTTTCATCATCATTAACTTTATTTTAAATAAAAATTATTTCTCTCACAAAAAAGAAAACCTCACCATTTTTTAGGAATAGTTTGTCATCTTACTGACACAAAAACGTTTCTTAAAAAATTGCCATTTTTCAGAAATGAATGAGTGAGTAATTTATGAATGCAAACAAATATAATAAAAACAAAAACGTATATCTACACAACGCAGACATTTGGGATATTATTTTTTTATTACAAGTGCTATGTATCGTACCGGGCGGGATAATATATATAAATATGTTTTTACACAAAGAGCATTGTTTGGTTGATAATAAATAGGTCGCTCAGCTAAGAAGGATTTGCCCAGAAGGTCAAGGCGGGTGAAGAAATAACAAAAAGAGGGGGGTCTGGGACTTTGAGAAGGACTCTCTGAAGAGATCCGGAAGAGGAAGGACCGAAGATGCGGAAGACGGAAGCCGGCGAAGACCTACCTATATACCTAATCTTATTAAAGAGTATAAAACACAGCACAAGATTTTGAGATTCTAAAATAAAGCATGAAAATAGTTTCACGCACAACGCATATCTCAAAAACTTATGATGTAGAAATATCTTTGTGTCACTATAGAGGGTGTAGAGACTGTACTTTTTCTAGGACAACGATTTTATAGGAAAGAGATCACGCTCAACCTTCAAGTTTTCCCAGGAATTTATAGGGCTGAGTGAACCCTGTAGATCCTACAGGGTCCATCTGTGCCGGTTGAAAGATTAAATAATTTATCTGTCACAACGGGATTTGAACCCGGGACCCTCTGCATAGCAACTCAGCTGGAACTACTCCGCTTCCGAAAGCACTTGGGAAATCGCATTAAAATGTCTAATTAAGAATGGTACCCATAATTGATTAGACAGACCTTTATGTTGGTCTGACAATTTTTAAACAAACAGTTAAGCTGCAATATTAACGTGAAAACACCCCCCTAATTATCCAAGTAGTCCAGCGACGTAATTTGTAACTCATTGTACTTTCAGAGTTATTTTAAGAATAAATTAACAGAACAATGAAATAATTTAACGAAAACACTAAAGAACATTAAATAATTCAACAGGACAGGCTTCCCATTGGTTATCGTGCGCAGGGACGGTGTAGTGCGCTAATAACAAAGCCAACCGTGTAAATATTTAAAGGGAAAACAATGGAGCTTGCACGGTCTGTCCGGAATTATTGAATTACCTCTCTCACAAATATATCCCTACTATTGACCTGAGATATAAGAATTTCGTACACAAACGTCAACAAGGAATTGAACTCGGTCCAGTTTAATCATTTGATATAACACTCTGGGATCTATGGGTTTTAATTTTGTATGAAAAACAGCCGCATTGGTGCAATAGATATGGTTACTATAGGCGTTACCTAGCAACGGATCGAGGGACTACTTTTTCTTGCAACCATTGAGCAATGCTATCCATTACTCAACTAAAACTGGTGTCCCCTAGTGAGGGAAAGTAACAGCTACATAGATCGAATTTGACAATCAGCACTCTGTTATTTTAAATGTTAAATGGCGGTATTATAATATTATTCACTTTATACTCCTAAAATATTAAAATAAATAAGTTTAGAAAAATTTTATTAAAAATAATATTTAATTCAAGATATATTTTATTAATTTTGATGCGATTTTATAGAAATATTTAATATAACCTTAAATGCTTTAGAACCTTCACACATCAGAAATTTGGAGTCTAGCATTAAAACAGTGATCAGACCACAAACAAAATAAAAAATAGAAATAGATAGTGATGAATTCATAGAATTTACTCATCCATTCATAAAACAACAGGTAATAAATCAACTTTTACCAAAAACATCTAAAGTCAGATATGAAGAGAAATATAAATATAAATCAAGATATAATAATATACGTTTATTTTATTTTTGTATCTGTTATCAGAATGTTATTTTCTAAATAATAATAAATAAATGTTTCAATGAGTAAACTGTCCCAGAGTTATAATTTGGATGGTTAGTGTTAGAAAATTGTAAGAGATAGCGCTAGTGTTGTTTTAACAAATCTAAAGTTTCACCTTTAATATCTTAATTTACTCGCCTTCGGCTCGTGTGGTAAAATTCCCTCGGGTGTAATAAAGTGGCACTTTCCTCACTTGTCAAATAAATAACTATTTCTTTAGTATTATGTTTTCAGTGTTCCTTACCTCTTTAAACCGTTACTGAAAATATAGAACGGTAAATTTAAATGGAAGAAATGGAATACATCTATTTAAAAAATGAAACAAATCACATATTATTTTGATGTTAGGAAAATTATTTTAATACAGAGAATGCAGTGGAATAAGATTATATTTTTCTTATAAACTATATATTTTTTTAATCTACAAAGCCAAATCTAGATTAAAAAAAAACATTATTCTATTGAATGCAAATCAATTTCACAAAACAATATTAAGTTGGCACTCATACTTAGCGTCGGTTGGTGGATCTGTTGTCATTCTCGATCTGTTAAAGTCGATATTATTAAGAATTGCAAATAAAAAAACCTCTATTCCTTATTTATTTAAGCTGGTGCACAAAATATAGCATTGCTTTTTAATTTCGATGGAAAAATTGAATCAATGGATTTAAGAAATAAAACAAGCAACAATTTATTCCAATATTTCAATTATGGGATGTTATTTAAATACAAGTAATGCAGTGAAATACCATTAACACATTTTTCCTACAAAATATAATTTGTTTATTTTTATCTATAAAACAAACCTAAAATATAATAAAATAATTTATAATTGCTCTGAAAACAACACCAAGTAGGTACGAATATTTTAATAGCCTAAAAAATAGGAAGGGTATAAAATAAGTACTAAGGTGAATTTCTATTTGTAGAATATCAAGTGAATTCTGTAGTACAATTAATGGACAGTTTTATAATTTGTAAAATAGAGGCCAAGGACACCCTAGTATTGTAAATTTATTTTTTAAGTAAAAGTAATTGATAATTGCATGCTTCAATTATTAAATAAAACAAGCTACATCTTATTCCAATATTACGATTTTAGGATATATATTTCAATACTCAAAATGCAGTGAAATAAGATTAAGACATTATTCTTATAAACTGTAATTTTTTTTTTATAATCTTAAATTTCATATTTTAATTTAATGCACAATATCTTAAAATAATATAGGGTGGCGCAATAGAACGTGCAAATTTTAAAAAAATATTAAAAAATAAATACAAAAGGTATAGTTAAAATAAAAATGAGGCATTGTAATATAATAATTGAAGTTTATTTTTTATAAATTACATCATCCAAATGATGACCTTCTCTTCGACGGCACTCCTCTAACCGCAAACGGAAATTATTGAAAACTTTCTTCAATAATGTTCAATGACGTTTTGCCCCCGTGCATTTTCAAAGAAAAAAGGACCAATAATTCCTCTGCCACAGATTGCGGTCCATACTGTCACTTTAGGACTGTGCAGTGGTTTCTGATGTTTGAGTTTAGGATTCTCACTGTACCAGTAACGACAATTTTGACGGTTTACGAAACCATTGATGATTCTCGTAATATGCGCGTACGCAAAATGCGCGACGCTTCCCGTCGAAGTGACTCATAGCGACTAAAACTCCATGAGCCCGCCTATCAAACGATGTAGGGTCCCCTCCCCCCGCGCGCTTTGCACTCCGCGGAAAAAGATGATGCAATATGCACGTTCTATTGCGCCACCCTATACTATGCGGTTACCCATATATTAATAGGCTGAATAGGAGGATACAAAATAACCACAAACCTGTGCAAAATCAGCGCATAAATTTCTAAAATAATACCTTGGTTACCTATAATAAAAAATAAACACCGATACTAAAGAGATAAGTGGCTCAGTGGTTGAGTTGGACTGCCGAAGGTACCGGGTTCAAATCCGGCTATTGCAGAATTTATTCAACAGTCAGGGATAGATCAATTTGGATCTCTAAAGTGGGTACCCAAAATAGGGGGTTGTCCAAGAAATGGTACAGTCTCTACCACGATTACCATCAGTAGATGCCAATACTCTCCATGAGTTTTAGTGGTACAGTTTTTTTTCATTCTAAGTGATAAGTACCTACTCCCCCCCCCCTGGCCACCTACGGACCACGCTATTTCACCTTTCTCTTCCTTTCCCTATCCATTCCTTTTGCCTGGGGTTTAACTTTTGCCGAGTATTCTCGCATTCGTTTCTTATGTTATGCCTTTCTCGCTTCTGTCCTCGTCTTGCCAGTTTTTAGCCTTGGCTTTTGTTGGAAATCCCGGTGTTCTTGGAGTTTCTTCCTAAGCAGAACACGTTTCTCAATGAACTCCTGTGTGATCTTTACTTCTCGTAGATCGTTTTCAACCTCTGTAAACCATGCTTCCTTACATTTCATGTTAAGGGATTAGCTGAAAATCCGTTTGCTCTATCTCGTCGGATTCATAAGAGCAATGTGTCTGCAGAAAAAAATCGAATAGTGTCTATGATCTTCTCTACATATTTGTAGAGTTCAAAGTTGTGTCGTATTTAAATTTACATACTGTTATAATTTAATGAACAGTTTTATAAATTGCACAGTGGAGGTTGGTCCAAGGCTTATCCCCTGATGCAATATCAAGAAAAATGTAATTCAATACTGTTTGTTTCCTGGGGTTTTGGGGGGGTAGAACATCTAGGCCATCAACGCCCGTTGGTTATTAAGCTGTAGGTCTTGCTATGGTGCCCCACCTATCCGGGCCCGAGAAAAAAACGAAGTAAAAGGCGCGCCCAGGCCCGAAGGGGCCGGCCGAAGTCCAGAAGGCGCCTAGATCCCACAAGTCAAGTGGTGGTTATATTGTTATTTAGGACACGAAGATTGATCAGATGGTGTGGATAAAAACCAGTAATTCAATACTGATTCCCGTCCTTTAATAAAAGTAAAATCAAAACACGTCTTTATAGCAAAATAACATAAATTGCAGTCTAGGATTTCAATTTATACAAACTTTTGCAACCATTTCACTTGATTTTTTTTCAAGGGAGTTATTTATTTCGAAAAATAAATAATAATAAAAAACCTTAGGATGGGAAGTTAAGCGGAATAAAGAGGTCTGGAGGAGAGATATGAGAAAGATGAGTGATTTATGAAAATACGAAGACTTTCGAGAAGTTTTATAGCCGTAAGAGCCGCTTCAACAAGCAGCTCCATACGGAGTCTTGTTAAACTTCAAGCCTTACCCACTTAAGGTCCTCTCTTCACCCTAAGGCATCTCAAAGTGTTTTTATTTTAATATATATTTTTATTCACAACTCTTCAAGATATTTCCGTATAAATGTCAACCAGTAACATGTCAGAATAATTTAATTTCCCACACAGGGGGAGTAATATTAAATATAAAATAATATATTTCATAGCTGGGGTCACCTTTGGTCTTGTGGTTAGCATAAGAGCCTACTATTCCCGAGATAGCGGGTTCATAGCCCGGCAGGTGGCCCAAGGATTTTTTAAAGGGAGTGAAAAATCCTTAATTATGCCGTCCTTCGGAAGGGACGAAAAACGACCTGTGTGAATCAGGTTATAGTTAAAGATCTCTATCCCATAAAGCCATAGCAGCATAAAAATGCGTTAAATGATGATAAGACTTCTCCAATACCTCACCAATACAATCTATTTTATTTTTAACTGTACCACTACAACCCATGAAGGGGCTTGGGTCCAGTACATGTTAGAGACAGTACTATTTCAATATCACGGTCAACAGCCAGGTTATTCCCCCAAATAAGGGTACCCACTTTACGGTTTTAGACTGCGTGAGCCCTAGGAGGGTTCGTCAGGGTACAACCACTGCTGTAAACAGATTAAAGAATTTAACTGTAACCGCCGTATATGAACCCAGAACATTCGGCATAGCAACTTAGGGGCAATTCCGCTCCGTAATACCTCCCCCAAATTTATCTTCTTATTTTTAGTTTATTCAAAAAAAAATATTGAAATTGACAACTTTATAATGAAAATACATCAAGTAAATAGAATGGAAGATATGTAATGACATGAGATAAAGGCAAGTAGAGAAACTACCCCCTGATAATACTTGAATAAAAAATTCAACTTAAAAGTTTCTTGAAAATGTTTTCTTTTTTAATACTTTATTGAAATATTAGAATCTGCCACTTGTGGGCAATAAGTAATAGTTCTATGTAAGAATACAATCATTCCATAAAAACAAAACAAAAATAAAATAAATAAATGAAATAAAAACATATGTTTACATGCGGTAATAAAAACAAAATAAATGCGAAAATTATAATATAAATAAATGCTTAAATTCATACCATAAATATACTATTTAAAATATGCCTGGGGTTCCCGAACTAAGCTTCTTTTCAAGGGTTGAGGGCAAAGCAGGAGTCCAGGAGGCCCCTGTCCCCTTTCCCAGCTGCGTCACTGGCATTAAATGGCCAATGGAAGCTGGTTAAGGGCGCATGACATCACGCACACAGGTTGTGAGTGGGGAATCTGGCCAGTGCCAGTATTCTAATTAACATTATTTTGAACAGGTTATTGACGGTTTAGACGGCGGGGTGTGTTATATGGATGTGTGGAACTGGATAATGACTGAGCCAGGGGCTGGGATGACAGGCAAGGTTTTGGTGAAAGTTTGAAAATTTAGTAGGGGTGAGGTCGAGGATGAAAGGAATATTGAGATCATTATGGAGGGTTTTGTTGGAGACCTAGTAAATGTTGAAGTATCCTGACACGGTGGGCAGTTTTTATTAATAATTTTACTTATAATAAATACAATGATATATGATAGGTGAGTGCACTATACTAAAACTATTGACTATAATAGCCATTGGTAAAACTAACTCTAGTGGGCTGACTGTTAAATGTTCCTGAATGTACAATATTTTCACCTGAAGCACTCAAGGTGCTGATCAAGAATCAATAGCGATACAAAGGTTCGTTTGCTTACTCGGAGTTGTTAGTGACAGGATAATTATTTGTGCTTATTATGGTACTTGTAGTCCAATCTTCCGATGAATGGAGCATTAAACCCATTATGAACATTTACACTCATGTCATAATAAAAAGTATCGAAGGTTTTAACAGGAAGAACCTGATAGTTCCCCGCCCCAACTATCTCGGTGGTTGAGCGCGGAAGTGCTTGAATTGGTTGAAGATCCCGGATTATTAGATAAATTATTTAATCTGTTAATAGGCCCTGTGGGGTCTACAGACCCTCCCTGAGCTCACCCAGCCTCTTGAACTTGGGAATCCTCAATTGGGGGGAAATCTTTCAGTTGGATCATTATCCCTAACAAATTAACTCCCTGCAAAACGGTGTTTTAAAAACATTATATTCTCTATCATGTACTGAATCCAAGACCCTTCGTTAGTAATACTGGCACAGGATGTTGTTGAGAACTTGATTTATGGTACACTCAACCTTAAATTTCTGACATTTAGTCTCGCCAGAAACTAAAAAACATAAATATTTATATATTGGTTTATGTAAGGATTGTATTGGCTTATTATGTTATTCATTTATATATATATATATATATATATATATATATGTATATATATATATATATATATATATATGTATATATATATATATATATGTATATAACCATGAAATGGGCTTGTAAAGGTGTTGACCTTAGTTACGAACGTATTCTGTAAAAAGATAATCAGCTCTTAGCTGACTGGTAAACATCCGAATGGTAGAACGAGGCGTCGGTGGGAGGATCGCATTTTGAGTTTACTGGAATTTCGTAAATATACATTGATGGTATCAGTATCGAGCCTTCAGGTTCGCTAAGCCATATTCTTATTTATCTAAGGCTACTCCTACATTGGATCCGGTGTGATACGATGAGACGTCGCTAGCAAACCAAATGACTGAAATATATCGAGAGTTATAACATTTGGTTCTTTAAATTTTTAAAATTAAGATTATTTATTAATTATTTTTAATAAATTTATATTTTACTAAAATGTATAGTAAAATATGTATAATGTATATACCCCAGCATCGTATGTGATGGAATCACGTCGCACCGAATCGGATCCAATGTAGGTGTAGGCTAACCCGTATGCTATCTTTACGTTACTGCAAGTCTGGAAAATTTGCAATCGCGATCATATTGAAATGTTTGTCATTCGGATTATTAACTAAAAAGTTATTTAAAAAAGAAGTTGCATGACTTATTATTATCGGACGATGCTTCAGTGGTAGCTAGAAATTTTCTCTATCTAGGTTTAATTTGTAACGTGTACCTGTCATCGTTAAGGCTCGGAACCCCCGTTTAACGTCCCTTCCGAAGGAGGGCATAACCAAGGATTTTTTTACTCCCTTTAAAAAATCCTAGGACCATCTTCCGGGCTACGAACTTGCGATGTTGGGCTAAGTAGTCTTGCTAACCACTAGACCACAGGTCACCCCCTCAAAAAAAAATAACGTGACTTTGAGGTATATAACTGTATCAATAAAATATGTATATTTTAACCATATTTAGGAATTATGATGTTGTGACTTTTCTTTCTTACGGAATTGTTTATAATTATTATTATTATTACTACTTTAGTTCAAATTAAATTATAAGGATAAAAAAAAACAACGCAGAGGATCATTAAGAAATAGCCCGCCTTGAGTAGCAATAAATATCTCCTTGCCTCACCTCTCCGACAGGACTAACTGCCCGGAAATTCACAGGAGCCAATACAATCCCGTGCCCTTTCCAGCCTCTAGGTGGGGGATAAGGTTCGAAAAGGGGGAAACTTTTAGGCTAAAAACGCAAACTCCTACCTGCTTTCCCTATATTACATTTATTAGATACTCAATAACACAACTCTTGGGAAGAACAAAGGAGGAAAACCGTTCTGTTTTATGCAAGCGATTCCGGTAGGGGAGCCTCTGATTTCCTATATCTTCCAACTTGTTAAAAAGTTTCTAGAGAGATATCACAGGGCAACTATATCTTCCTCTTTTTTACCTCGTATAGTGAGGAAAAAACCTTACCTTTCGGCAGTACATTCGTAATGGTCCTGGTTTGTTAAAGGCAACGATACTATACAAAAAATAGGGAGTCATCAGGATTGCCGAGTGACGGAAGTGAAATCTCTTATAGAATAACTTAGTTCTGAATTCCAAAAAAAATTGTTTAATTTTTTCTGAGTGCGCCGCCTCTAGTTTTTAATCTTTTAAGCCCCATATCTAACACAAGGCCCATCAGCAACATGATAACAATGATTTATAACTTTAAGATAGCTTAAATAATTTTGTAAAGCAACATTTTAATTTACTAAATAAAATGTTCAATCTTAATAAATTTATTAACATTCAAAATAATCGTAATTTTTAGTATGACGAGAATATATTATAATATAGGATATCAAATTGGGGCTCTTAGATGAGCAAATTGGATTTTTGTTGATCCGATTGTGAATTCGCACATGGTGTAATCTTAATGAGCTAAAGAGTAATGAAAAACGTAGATGCAAAATAACCGAACCAAATCCACTTAATCCCCGATATAATTGTCCCATAAATCATAAACATTTAGATACGAAGATCTCAGGCAAACAATGAGGTATAAAATTCCAATGAGGGCTTTTTTTACTTGCAGTGTGTTTTTTTTTACAGTCACGGTATCTTGAGCAATTCTGTACCATATTCCTGATTTTCATATTAGTAACATTAGTGATTTCACGGAGTATTTGGTCTGAACAAAATAGAAAAAACGTTGTAACGGAGATTTACAATTTTTAGCTTCATTCTTCAATCCTAGAAGATTACTTACAGTGGGTCTAAGCGCTGCCTATCGGTAACCCGAACAAAAGATGTATTGATACCGACGTAAAAAATCGTAAACATGTACCCTAATGCCTAAGTTCCATGTAGAAGGAGTTCTTTTGGGAAGGTTAATGGAAAGTGGAAGCTCAAAGTTCACCCGGATCGTGATGGCACACAAACGAACAAAAACGCGACTTATTATTTACCTTGTAAAACGCAAGCCCACAAGTTTTACTATACCAAAAGTCCGTTAACACGGCTAAAGAAGATTTCAATTTTTAAAAAATTAAACATCGTGACACCTTAATTAGCATACAACTAAAACTATATTAACACGAGTAATTATCTCCACACTACAACTTCTAGCCTCGCCGACACAACTCCTCAAATACTCGGTTCCAGATACTCCAGAGATACTCCAGGCAGAACTGAAGGGTGATATCCATTATACTCCCTCGAGAGGGAAGGACACATTTCCTGAAAGCGAGCCAGGTCGGATCCTATAGCGGGACAGAACGAAGCAGACACTGACGTATCGCTCTGAGCGGAGGCCACGAAGCCGTACCCTGGCCTTAGTTAATTGACTAATACAGAGGACACCTAAGTGTCGATAGGGAAACCGCTGGGGCGATAAATAGTACTCCGTCCCTTCAAGTGTGCCTATAAAGTTAATTTATTTTTATTACATAAGGTTCTAAGGATTTAATGTACATCCTTTACTATATTTGGATTAAAAATACAGTTTCAGTTTTTAGAATGAACAAACGATTAAACTTATTAAAATACAAAAAATAAAACCTGCCCCACTACAACCTATAAAGGGTCTTAGGTGATCAATTTTTTTAGAAGATAAAACGGGTATAGTAAGCTTTCCTTAAAATATAGATATATGCTATCACTGACTTTTTTGTTGATCAATAAAAGAGGAATATTCCACCATTCATTCTCCTTTATATGGATATAATGGATACAAAGGCATTAGGCAGCGCCTTCGATGAAACCTCCCAGGAGGCTATACTTTTCCCAACATTTCCGACAATTATCATTATATTCCAACCCATTTACACCAAACCTCGATATAATATATACCTAAATCATGTCCTATATCCCATAGGATCCAGGTGCTAACAGAATAAATAAAAGTCAACCATGATGAATGATTTATTTTACATTTTACATTTTACATTTTACAGCAATATTTATAATGTGTGTCTCTGCATAATTGTATATGTGCATATATATATACATGTGCTTTCTCTGCTAATTTGGCTATTCACACTTCCAGACACATATCTTTATATTTACTTATTTATAATAGCTTTAATAGTTATCATAGTTAGTATTTTCTTTCATTATTTTATTCCTTGTTTTGTTGTTATCTTGTTTTTCAAAACCAAAGTAACCAAAATTGTTACTTTTTTAGCTATGACCTTTTATTTCTATTTTACCCTAAAACAATAGTCCATGACAAACAATGTTCAGCTTCCACGACTCTGCACTAATTGTAAGTAAACATTCCTGTAGCGAAGTTCTGCTGCTTACATCAATGCTTACTATTTCTAACTAAAAAAAAAGAATCACAAGATCCTCCGTCGCAATATTTTTTTAGTTTATAAATGATTCAACTATTAAAAAAAGGCTATGATTAAACGAACATAATGTATTAGATAATTTTGTGGAGTTTGAATTGTCAATATCCTTGATAACCCTTTTTTTTTTTTGGAAAAAAAATGTCCTTGAATTATTGAAGTAATTAATAAAGTAGCAATAATAGTTGACTGAACAGAGCAAAGTTTAAAATTATATATTTACATAGAAGTTCATTAATATTTATGCAGAAGGTATAATAACTAAATAAGGTAACTAACTACAAGGTATAATAACTATAAATCTATGGAGGGGTCGGAATTATCATCCACAATTCAATAGAATACACAAAAATCACAATTAACAACACCGGACCTATTGAAATTCTCGCCATTCAGTCTACAAACTTAGAGCCTCAGATCTGCTTTATTTCCGTATACATCCCACCCTCTGCAAAACCAAACCTCTCACACTTCTCAAAACTATTTTCAATTTCCGAAAAGCTTGACTGTCATGTAATTATGGGAGGGGATTTCAACGCCGAATCTAGATTCTATGGCAGTGTGAGCGACTCCCCAAGAGGCAATATAATAATTGAACAAATTTCCCAACAGCCCATCATACTACTAAATGAATTTGGTATAGCCACACGCGTGGGAACTCCAGGACATAAATCCTCCATCACGGATCTTACCTTTGTAAGCTCAGAACTATCCCATAGGCTGTCATGGTCAATAACTGATGAAACCCTGGGGAGCGACCATCTAATAATAATCATTTCGTTTTCATCATTTACTTTCACTGGCATAGCACGCGCTAAAAGGAACTTCAAAAAATTCAATCGCGATTTGTATGTAGCGCAACTTGAAAGTTCTAGCCTTCACATGGATTATAGCATCCAAAGTTTAACAACTCTTATAAACCAGGCAGGTGAGATAGCAATACCCAGAACGAAGTCAAACCTAGGCAAAAACTTTACCCCAAAACCTTGGTGGAATGAGGCTCTAGAAGCAGCTTATAAACGAAAGACCAACTCAATAAAACAATATCGGAAAAACATGAATATGGAGAACTATAAGGCAATGCGAACTGAAATTAACAGGGTCAAAAAGCTTACAACAAAAGCCAAAAGGGATAGCTGGAGGAACGAATTCACTGGAAAAATCGACCCTGGTAATTACAAATCGATGTGGAATAAATTGCGATGCTTTCAAGGAAAAAAATCCCCTTCATCGAAGAATCCTATTACTTCAAGCAAGACCAAGGCTGAAGCCTTTCTCAATCTGATTGGAGACAATGCCATATCCACACCACCACAGATGCTGACAGGCACAAGTTTACCAAACAACGAGGAAAACGCAGATCATCCAATTACGGGTAAATTCAAAGAAACAGAGCTGGACGCAGCACTACATGGTAAAAAATGCACAGCACCAGGCCAAGATGAAATAAACTACGAGATGATAGCTCTTCTTCCAAGATTTTTGAAGCTTAAATTACTCAGAGCGTTCAATAACATTTGGGAAACGTCAAAGGTTCCAGCCGATTGGAGACTAGTTTTAATTATTCCAATTTCCAAACCTGGCAGAGACCCTTCTCTCCTCTCTAGCTCGAGACCTATTGCCCTCATCTCCTGTCTAGCCAAAACATTCAATATTATAGTAAAACACAGACTCGAGTGGTTTCTGGAAAAAAAAATCATATATTAAGTCAAAATGTTTTTGGCTTTCAAAAAAACCGTTCAACGTCAGACAGCATAATGTTTTTTATTAATGAAATATATAAAACCTTCAAAAGGAAAAATATACTCCTAGCGGTTACCCTGGACCTCCAAGACGCCTACAATAAAGTAAACATAACCAAGTTAAAAGAAATATTGAGATACATTAATATCCCAGAAGTAGTGATAAAGTGGATCTTTAATTTTTTCTCACACAGACTCTATTATTTACAAACATCCGAAGGAGAGGCTAAAATTCACTCAACCACTGGCTTGCCCCAAGGAGACCCTTTAAGCCCCATCTTATTTAATATATACACACACATGATAACCAAGCACCCTCCCGAAAATTGCGAAATTTTACAGTATGCCGACGATTTAATACTCTACACAATCTGCCCCAATATTGCCGAAGGATGTCATGTTCTAGAAAAAGGTTTTTACACACTGGAAAAGAAGCTTAATGCACTGAATGTTCAAATTAACATATCAAAATGCAAAATCATCCCGTTCACTAAAAAAAGAAAACTCAACCTAACTCAACTAACCATTTGCACGGACAGAGGTATGATAGAAACCACTAATACAATCAAATTCTTAGGGGTACATCTTGACACGAAACTCACGTTCAAAACGCACATACAAAACACATACAACAAAGCAGCAAATAGCCTAAACATTATCAAATCAATAGCAGGGGTCACCTGGGGAGCCCATCCCCACAATTTACTTACGGTATACAAAACCATGGTCAGATCGATAATAGACTATGCATCTGTAATATACAATGAGTCCAGCTCACCACTAATTAAAAAACTAGACACAGTACAAAACAACGCGTTAAGGATTTGCTTAGGAGCTTTTCGCACTAGCCCCACAAATGCGCTGATAGCCGAAGCAGGGGAGATGCCACTTCAATTACGAAGGGAATGGGTTACAAAAAAGTTTCTATTAAAAGTAGCTTCAAACAGTACCCACCCTCTATACGAAGCAGTTCTGAACGACGCCATACTAATTCCAAAAGCCCGCACCATAGCCCAAGAAATGAGACATATGTTTAATTCACTTTCCACCTCTGCCGGACCACTTGACTTATGCACTCCCTTTCCAAAGTCACAAACCACCATCAAAACCAACCCCAAGTTGAATCTATCAGACTCCTCGAAATCACATTATTCATCAATAGCTCTAAGACAAAAAACTCTTGCAATATTATCTGAAAAATATAAAAGCCATCATAAAATATATACCGACGCGTCAAAAGATAAAAACAAGGTTGCTATTGAAATATATGATGCAGATTCCAACCAGAAATCATCAATGAACCTCCCCACAAAATTCAGTATATACAGTGCCGAATTATATGCCGTTACTGAAGCCTTCAGGTTAGCCAATAGATCATACAAAAATAAAAAAATAGTCATCTTAACAGACTCCGCTTCGGTATGCAAAACTCTTAAAAACATCCATCGACAGCACATTTCATCATACCTAATAAACGATATAATACACGTGGTCAATGGTACATCAAATAAATTCACAGTTCAGTGGGTACCTGGGCACGTTGGTCTGTACGGAAACGAATTGGCAGACAAACTCGCAAAACAGGGGATAGAAGGGCCAAAGAACGCTAAGTTACCTTTACAGGAGGTTGTTAGGTGGATTAAACAACAACAAGTTAGCGAATGGCAAGATAGGTATGCCTGGGAATCGAGAACGAAAGGTAGGGACCACTACGCCATCCACCCGACCGTAAGTCTGCGCCCATGGTTCTCTAATACTACCTTCATGCTAAACAGAAAGCAAATAGCGATAATCACTAGGCTTAGAATTAACCATGGTCGCACGAATCGCGGACTTACAATGATTAAAGTAAAAAAGAACGAGAAATGTACGGAATGTAAAATTGTCGAAGACCCAATCCATGTCGTCGCCAAGTGCAAAAAATACAACGACAAACGGATCAAATATCCCGACATTCAAAATGACATGGTCTTTCAAAATAAATTCAAAATTTTGGACAGAAGCCTTTTAGAGTCCTTATGCCGGTTCTTGAACGAATGCGATATTGATTTTTAAAAGTTAAATTAACTAGGGTAGTGTCAAGTATATGAATACGGGCTGTATAGGACTTCAAAGGAAGTCTTTAGCCAACAAACAAAAAAAAAAAAAAAAAAAATAACTATAAATATATACCTATTATTATTTCAATTAAATGATTTAATGAACAGATCTAGGTGACCCGGGTTCGAGTCCCGGTCCTGGCCATATCTTTTCATTTCAAATAAAAATATTTAAAAATTAATATAATCAATAACTAATAAAATAAAATAGATTTAATGAAATAATAGGTTTCAAAATCGAGTTAATTTATTTTTTTTAAATGTTTTTATAAGTTTTTAATACCTGAAATGATGTGTTAGATGTGTTTGTTTTCAAACCGTCTAGATCCTTCAAAAATCAATACCAAAAGATTCCATTTCTTTTCAAAAGCGGTTACATCCATTACATTAAATGAAAATTTTTGGTGTATGAAAAATCTACACCATGTATATATAATGTTTAATTATATTGATTAAAATGATTTGTTTTTAAAAATTACCTCAACCATAAACTAACCAGATATCTGATTTTCTGATCAAAGTATATCCAACATATTTTTTATATTAAATAAGATATAAAAAAAAAAAACTTGTCCGTAATTATTATTTGAAGCGTATTTTTAGCAAAATGACGAAAAATAATAAACATTTTTTGTTATATTGATTATTTTTAAAATTAAATCTTTTTTGATCAGTCTTGAAAATTTTTTAAAATAGATGTAACCGGTTTTGAAATCACACGCCTCAAATTATTGATATTTTCTATTGAGCTAGTGTAGCCCATCATATGTTTTAATTAATAAGTAAGCTTTCTTAAAATTTATATAACTATTTATATATATTATGTTTCTTTTTCTGTTCATGTTTATTATTCTAAAGGGACTTAGCCCCAGAATAAAATTACTTTTCTATTCTATTCTAACTATTGCTCAGTGTACCAATTAACAAGACTACTGTTGACAATTTCAATTTACAAATTATTGTCGGTCTCAATGTGATTTTTGGATAGTGTAACTACATTTTCTAGCTCAGTATTAAACATACAGAAGAAGACAGTGCTTTTGCCCGGATTGCTGTTGGGTTGTGCATAAGTTTAGCTATGTATTATATAGTTTACATAGTTTAGCGATATATATATAGCGTCAGTTACCTTCTGCACCGAGCAGCCACTCCTATTGGCCCTGAAGATGACCTACACAGTAGGTCGAAACGTCGGCACATATAAAATACAATAAGTTTCACTTATTTTGCTATGTTTTCTTGACTGTGCCCCCAACTAATTACATCCTATTATAATATCTACCAGCAACGAATTTCTTTCCTACATATATATATATATATATATATATATATATATATATATATATATATATATATATATATATATATATATATAAGTAAATGTATATAAATGATTGAATACATGACGGATTTTTTTCTCAACTGAAGAGCGGGCAGAGGTAGCTGCCTAGCAAGGACCATCCATTAGGGAAGAAATAAATCATAATTTAGCCGAGGCATCAGGTGATGTTAGCCCCGGGGTAATCACTTACCTGCCTCTACATTACTCTCGCTAATCAACTGATAACTTTTTATTAATTCAATTATGAGCCTTGCTTGTAAGGTCGGGGATAGTTAATTAATAATAACAAATGCTCTTAATAATTTTAAGACAAAGGAATACAATGCGGCCAAGTACTTAGAAATGGACAACAAAGCTAACTGTTTCGAGTTACAACAACTTCTAATTGTTTATAGTTTACAATGAGAGGGAGAGCGAGAGTGTGTGTGTGTGTGAGAGAGTGAGTGAGAGAGAGAGAGGGAGAGGGAGAGGGAGAGAGAGAGAGAGAGAGAGAGAGAGAGAGAGCGAGAGAGAGAGAGAGAGAGAGAGAGAGAGAGAGAGAGAGAGAGAGAGAGAGAGAGAGAGAGAGAGAGAGAGAGGGAGGGAGAGATTGCATTGACTTTAAACAGTGCATATAAAATTAAAGTATTAATTAGTAATTACTACCTGACAATTTAGGAAACGATCTTATGCGGAATCCGAGGCGGAGTTGATGAAGAGCGGCGGCATCTGACTGAGGAGCGTGGGCGGCGTTACTTTAGGAAACCAACACCATAAATATTGACCGATGAAGTATAAAACATATAAAAGGCATAACAGAAAGAGTATACTGGGTCATTATGAGGACAGAGGGCGAGTGAAGTGAGTTAGGTAGTCCGGTTCTGTTTGCGCGGGCGGACCGGAATCGATTTCTGCGCAAGTTGTTTATTAAATACCGTCAATAGCTAGTCTTAAATGGTACGGATATAAAACTCTTAATTCAGATAATTCGGCAGTAGACAATCTCTTCACCACTACTATTCAGTATGACCGTAGGCGTCTTGAATTAAACTGCGCGAAAATGAAGAGGGGAAGCACTAATTTTGTTGAATTTACTTTGCCTTGTATTTATATTTATCTTCTCATTTCTGTCTAACTGCGGATTCCTAAATGTCGTTCCTTTTTACATACAATTCTGATAATATATAATCAGCCCATCTTAACCTATATACTTTTATACGGTTTGAATACTGCGATGTTCGCAGGCAACAGTTGAGACTTATTATCTATGAAAGATATTATTAGTTAACTAATAAATTTAAGAAATAAGGAAAGTCATGTAAATAAACACACTGGATGATTTTGATATAGGTACATAAAACACATTAGGGGCACCTGTGGTCTAGTGGTTAGCATGACAAACTCAAGATAAAGGGTTCGCAGCCCGGCGATGGCCCTAGGATTTTTTTAATGGGAGTAAAAAATCCTTGGTTATGCCGTCCTTCGGAAGGGACGTTAAACGGAGGTCCCGAGCCTGTACGATGTCAGGTACTCGTTAAAATACCCAATCCTGATTAAACCTGGTTAGGCAACATTTAGAGCTCCCTCTGTAGCATCGTCCGATTAGCCATAGCAGCATAAAGTAACGTTACATGAACAAACAAGTAATACATTATGTAATAGTTTGCAACTGTAATAGGTATTTATAAAAACTAGTGCTTTTTGATAGTACATATAAGGTATGAAACATTGCTTACAATAAAATCGATACCACCTGAGGTCTCACTACGGCATTGACGACAGTCCAGATAGTTACGATCAGATTGAGGCTTCGTCTTATTTCGCTCCGTCAAGGCCTAAGGAGACGAGTCCCCGCATAATGTAAGAATAATCAGATGTAGGAATCGAGTTGTGGCAGGATAAAATAAAAGAGGAATATTTGCATTTCGAGTATCTTATCGACTGAGAGGATTATCGAAGAATACTCCGAGCAATATTAAGCGGGTAATATCGAGAGGTGAAGCAGCCGTGTAATGTTTGAGAATGGAGCGGGATGGTAGAGGAACAGGAGTTGAGGAACGGGAGAGGCCCATGAATCAGCTGTCCCGGGGGGCCCCTGCCCGCGCTCTACATTATAAATAAAACCATGTGCAATTCTCTTTTTTTATCTTTTTTTTTTTATCCCGACTCCTGTCCCGTTAACCGCCCCGAAACTAATAGGGTTAGCCCACGACAGGCTAAATAGCTACCACCAGCAGGTCTCGGGGGTACGAGACGGGAAATCCAAAAAATTCCAAAGGACGGAGGTCCAGAAAATAAAATATTTTTATTTATCCTTATAATTACAAAAACGTCCCCTTTTATGTGGAATCATCGATAATTATGATTATGATATATCATCGAACACGTAAGACGGATTTGAGACTATTGTTTTAGGACAGCAAATGAACTTTGGACAAAAATAAGATTAGATTGAAGAGGCCAGGGAATTAAATATATACATATTTAAATTTACAATAGTAATATAACAATACAAGTAAATGACAGGTATGATACATATACATATTAATTGATTCTATTCGGCAGGAACTCCCCCCCCTGATCACTCAACTCAGTTCCTATCAGGTCGTCTATATGGACCGGTTATGAGGTCATGACTCAATATATTCTACGCCACAATGCTAAATAATAATTTTGCCAGGCTATCGCTCATAAAGTGTATAGAGTTGCTGAGCTTAAGGTCTCGTTCTCGGTGGACACGATGATGGAAAAGTTGAAGGAATCAGGTGGAAAACGAAGAATATTAAACGTTTTTTATTGAATTGAAAACTTCTGTAAATTCGTTTAGAGAGTTTTGTAGGGGAAAAGTTATGGTTACGCGTAACCGACATGCTGGTATCCAAGGCGAACAAATCCATTCTCTTCACCGATCCTATACGTCTGTGTTCTCGGAATTTTTGCGATGTATACACGGGGAAGAATGAAGAATTTGGATCTTGTTGACTTACTTCAATATATTATTTATAATTTATTTTTATTAATAGTTATTTTGATGGTAATTATTTTTAAATATTTTTATTTTTAAAAGAAAAGTTTTGTCGGAGTTGCAGATGACCCGGGTTCGAATCCCGGCCAGGACAAATCTGTTCTCTTAAAAACAATAATATTTAAAAATAATTACCATCAAAATAACTATTAATAAATATAAATTATAAATAATATATTGACGTAAGTAAACAAGATTCTAACTTAAGTAATGTTCAATGAGCATTCTTCCCCGTGCATACATCGCAAAAATTGCGAGAACACGGGGACATAGGATCGGTGAAGAGAATGGATTTGTCTGACCGAGATGCGAGCCAGGATAGCTCAAGTGGCAGAGTACCATGACGGAAACATGGTGGAATCTCGGCCAGGACAAATATATTGTTTTCAAAAAAAAAATATTTATACTAATTGTAGTTTCAATTAAATTATTGATGTTTTGTACTAAGCTTGTGGAGCTTATGTTTTGATTAATAAAAAACTACTCGAAAATGTATACAATAATGGTTCAGAATGCAGTCAGTATATTTGAAAACCTCTAAATATGGAGTTCTCAGGACTGCCTATTTCTCTTCATTATTTTCATTTTTATGAGCACAAATGAGAAAAAAAATCCCACGTTAAACGTATCCAATCCCAAAGACTAACTAAATGCCTAAATACATTTAAAAAACCAGGCATTACCAATAGAGCTAATGGTCTTCAAAATGAAGAGTACATCTTGTTACGCTCGGAGGAGTTTAGTGCTCTTTGAAGATTCTCCAACTTGAAGAATCCAGTTTGCATCATAAATAGACTTCTGAAAAACTTCCTGTTTCAAAAGATCCGATTCAAGAAAAGAAGAAAAAGAAAAAAAAAAGAAAAGCGGGTTCCTTTGTAGCGACTTCAATGACGAAACCTCCCACTCATTAAATTGTCTAACTGCGGGATTTCAAGGCTCACTGCTTATCAATGCTTATGTGAAAGGGCCACTATTCTCTTCTTTCATTCTACAATTGAATATAACTGTCTTAGAAAAATATATATATTCATACTCTATTTTGAAATAAATAGAAAAAAAAACTTTAATTAATAAAGAAAATATGATAATATTAAATTAAGAATGTTTAATTTAATAATGATAAACCTGTATCACTAAAACCAATGATGGGACTTCTGTTTAGTACGTGATAGAGACTGTACTGTTTCTTGGACAACGGTTGTACAGGAAGGTGATTTGTCCTAGATCATGCTCGACCGCCATATTTCCCTCATATTTTGGGTACCCATTTTATAGAGGCTGGATGAGCCACAGGAGGGTCTTCAGGGTCCATCCGAGCATGGCAATGGATTAAACAATTTGTTTCCCGCATCCGGGTTTGAACAACCCATCATAGGCTTGGCCTTCTTAATGTACCTTCGCAAAGAGGCTCCTTGCATCCGTTGCCACCCCATGCATCCAACGTAGCTTCGAAGACCGTCTCTCCTAGTGCAATGCTAATATAGAGCCTATTTGTTGCTGCTATCCTTCTTTTAATTTATTCCGAGATATCATGTGATATAATATGCTAGCTAAAACAAACTTCAAACAACAAACATCATAAAAGACAAAAAATGGAATCAACACTGCGTACAGATTAAAATATTTAAATTGTGATAAGATAACATTTAATCTAAAAACCTTGTCATAGCAGATGAGACAAAGGTTTTAAAAAAAAAAACAACTGAATAATTACGTGTCACATGAACGAGGATAGGAGTTATGCCAGGACCTCTTTTTTCGACCCCAACATAAAGAGAAGGGAGAGTTTTGTGAATAAAGGTCAGACAAAGGAGTCCTGGGACGAGGGTAAATTGATAATGAGTGGATGAGTAAATTGTGGTAAATGGCCGTGGAGGTGGACCACAAAGGACGGGCGATCGCCTGCTCTCACCCCCCCCCCCCTCAGCCCCTCTCTCTCTCTCTCTCTCTCTCTCTCACTCTGATAAGTCAACGGTTATTATATTCATTAGAACCCTTCTGCTAAATGTTTGTTCGAAATGCTCGCATCAAACTCTTCTTCGTTAATAACTTGTTTAAGCGAGAACTTATGCAATTCGTGTAAACAAGATAATTAAACAAAGGAATACTGAAATGTTCCTATTCAGAAATTACAACAGACCGCAATTCTTGTATGCTTAAATTGTCACCTAACGTAAAGGTAGTTAGTCACTCCTATTCGGTGGGAAATCATGTACTTTTTGTATTGTTTAACATATTATTATTAGCCAATAGTAGTATTGTAGATATTAAAGCATGAATAGCGGCGGGAAATAGATATCTGTTCGGAATTCACAAAATATTTTGGTGATGGATTAAATTAGTCAGGGGATGTAGTCAATGATAACACAAAAGTATGCAGAAGTTATTTTTTAATTGTGCCAACGTTTCGGCCAACGGTGTAGGTCACCTTCAGGGCAAATAGTGGGTTTGGTGACTTGTCAAACTAACAATTAAAAAATAAGTTCTGCTTATTTTTGTGTTATCATTGACTGAACCCCCTGACCAATAGAATTATCCAGTCAACTATTTTCCACCCAAACAAGAAAATATTTTGATGTAAAAGGATTTCCAGAAAGTATCTCATTAATAAAACAATTGTGAGACCAATTGAGACTTACCGATCCGAGGACTGATCACTGACAAAAGATTGCAAAAGAATTAGCATAGGCCATGGTTCTTCATGGACTGTATAGCCCAGTAATAAATAAATACATTAATTACTGATTTGTGGAGAAGGTAGGTACGAAAAAAGTACAAACATCAAGTACCTCGGAACAAAAATCACCTGAAAAAACGAAATAGATGAAAACATTGTTTATCAAGAAAATTCTTCTTAATCAAAATACATCCCGAGAGGACAAAGAGCGAGTATATAATATCGTTCTTCGATGAGTAGTGACATATGCTAGTAGATGGGGAGTTTTATAAATGAAATAAGTGAGAATCGATTGGTTCCTTGTGCTCTGAGTCGATGTCAAAAAAGTAAAGTTGGGTGGAATCACTTTTTTGCTTGGCCAACTTTACTTTTTGACATCCACTCAATGCACAATCAATTAATTAATTAACCAATCGATTCTCACTTCTTTTTGTCGAAAACTATTAATTCGTGGTTGGAACTCAGCCCCAACGCAAATTTTCACAGTTAGATCTAATCTTCAAATTTTCTGTCGAGTCTTAGGAATATGATAGAAATGTAGCTGCAGGGTGGACCCCAAACTGGTCTAGTGTCTACCCCTGACCCCACTACTAGCCCTGAAGAAGACCTGCAATGTGGGTCTTAAAATTAAGCAGTTCTCCTTTACTACGATAATTTTTCAGACCTCCACCCGGACCATATTCTTCCTTAAAATATATTTCATCCCTCATGTTAATAAAGTCAGTATTGATTCTATCCTCGTAATAACAAGACGGATACATTTATACTCGATATATGGAAATGGAAACTAAGCGTTAATTCAGGACATGACACTACATAGGCTAACATGGGACTCAATCAGAAAGAAGAGGAGGCGTATCATTGGTACCAATGGTTGTTACCAATTATCACTTGTTACCAATTTACAAGGATGCGTACCGTAAATTGGAACCAATTTACAACGCGGCGCGGCAATGACATTCATTAAATAGACTTTCACTAATTAATGCACAACCAGTGTCAAAATAACTACTTGGGAACTTGGGGTCAAACTCCGGCCAACTCTGATGGACTAATTAAATGAACCTTCGCTTACATGCATAGCCCAACAGTGGCCTACATCCAGCGAAAAGTAACTACGTCCCACGGGGGGAACTTTCAGGCAGTTTGTCAGTTCAGAACTAATGGGGAGGATTATTTATTTAATAATAATACGACTAGAATATTTAATCCTGAACAAGGAAATGTTGATACGTAATCTAGAACACGGATATAAAAATATAAAAAATATTTTGGGACCGATTACAGAATGAGACCAATACAAACGACGCTTTAATAAGAAAACGAAGAATTAGAATGTTCAACACTTACAAAGGATTTCAACAGAATGACCAAATTTCACATATTTCTAAAAAAATTAAAATGACAACAGAAGAATTAAGAAGAATGAAAAAGTATTGAAGATGTCGAGGCCTGTGCGGATTCACATAGAAAAAAACTTCGGAAATCTAAAGGCTTTCAAGAAAGAAGAAAAATAAAAACAAGCGAAATTTTGAGAGAAGGAAGAAAGCCAAAAACACAAGCAACGAATAAAAAAAATGCATGGAAGAGAAGAAAAATGACACAAGCGTAGTCCATAATGGTTTCGAAAATAAGTATAGAAATGAAAACTGTTTTGATAGATAATAAAAAAAAATGAATCGAAAAAGGAGTATCAGGGTATAAAATGTATGAATTAAAAGAAAACAAGTAGGTTGTTTATATTAAAATACTTACTATCATATAATAAAATAACAAAATCCTGCAAACTAAGAAAAAAGATTAAAGCGACAAAAATAATTATTTGGAAATAAAAAAGATTCCTTAATAAATTATGTGAATTGTTATAAGATAATTGCAACAAAGTTATATGCATAGCTCCAATTCGGTAAATTTGTTAAACATTCCATTCTCATAGCCTCCAGATACCAGTACAAGTTCGAAAAACAAACAACAAATTAAAAAAACACAATATTAAGAAGTTACAGTTTAAACATTTTGAAAACAACCTGCGCAAAAGGCGGGTTGCGCATAGGGAAGCCGCGTGCTTCTCCCAACTAGCTCGTTTCACTCTCTCTTTGTCCTCATTGTGACTTAGTCTGCTTCTACTGTAATACCATTGCATTTAGTTATTACTGTTGCTTAGCGTTCGATCTACGGTTGGACTTCATTTGGACTTATTATGTCTTAGACTCAGCTTTCTATGGACTCGTTTTTAGATTTTTTGTGTTAATCTCCATCTTAATATTATGCCTTGGACGTTTCAGACTTTGGCTATCAACATATTGAGCTTAATTTTGTTGATTGCACTAGACAATTGAATAGTTTTGAGACCAAATCATTGTTTTCAATGTAATTAGACTCTGCAATAGTCTAATACTCTGTAGAAAAGCGGGCATCGAACTTCAGTCAGGTGGGGAAGTCACTTTTTCCAACTAACCTCCCCAGCCCGCCTCCGATCTCGCGAAATATCGTTTTCTAAATTACCAGTACAGGTACTTTAGTCTTAGACAATAATTGCATTCGTCCTGTTTTAAGGTCTATTTGGAGGTTTAGTCTTTATTTTGCATTTTTAATGTTGTTGGGCCCTGCAATGGCTAACTCGTTAAGGTGGGGAGCAAAAGGTCGTTTTCTTAAGTGATTAAATATTATTTATTTTTCAAAGCGATTATCAGCTTTGTATGTAACTAAACAATTACTGTTTACGTTTACCTTAGGACTGCAAGCGTAATTAAAGTCAGGCTTTTTAATATGTATGAAAAAAGACCGTAAAAAAATAAACATCGCCATTTTTTTTAAAGAATGCAAATCGCCTAAGGCATGATACGAAGAATCGAAAAATAGTAAAAAAAGACAGTATAAAATATTCCCCCTGTCCATTCCAGTTTATTGCTAGCTCGCCAGCGGAAGCGAGGAAGGCACTATTATGTATTCCGGTGAAGCATTTATGCCTACAACTGCCCGGCGTATTTCAGCCCTTACTCACTCGACGTGACAAATTTAAATATTTTATCGTCCCCAGTACCCCCGGCTTAATTTCCATGTACCATCCCCTATCCACCTCATCCAAAAAAAAAAAAAAGTAATATATCATTAGTCTTCAAATCCTGAAAAGTTCTATCTTCAAACACTTTCACACTTTCACCAATCCATATAACACAGACACGTTCCACACACACACACACACACACACTTATACATATATTTATTTTTCTTGACTGATTTCAATAATTTTTACACTTCTTCCTTGAGATTCGATCCTTTCAACTTCCAGGGAAAGAATAGGATTTTAGGGAATCATATATAATATCACACAAGTCTAAATATAATTTGCAGACGTAAAGATGAATGGTGCTAATCCAAAGTATTTAACAGGTATTTTGGTTTATTGATGGGGTAATATCATTTCGTCATCAATTTTTCAAGTACTATTTAGGTATTAACATCGAACCTATGTCAAATTTGTATTTAGACTAGTCTGTTATTTAATATAATTTTATTTATTATTGAAGGTAACAATTACGCCCTTTAAAAATATGTTACACTGAAAGAATGGTGTTACAACATTCACCATTCAGCGGTTGTTCAACGCTCTCTTCCGGAACGAAGCGGTTTAATATTGAACCATTTTCTATAGAATCGTTCATTTCTCTTTTATTACAGACGGAACAAACTGAGGTTTAATTATAAGTTGAATTTAAAAGTTCACCTTAACAGGGAAGTAACAGAGTATAACCTACAACAGGATATTAAGCATATGGTCTGTTTCGGAAAACGCATGCAGATTATTTTTTAGATATTTATTATTTATCCTATTAAATAAAATACTCATAACAAAACATGTGTATATTTATAAATAACCTCAAAACGAAATAATTGCAATTAAATTTGTGGATAAAAATCAGCAATGCTTTCTAAAATCTTAGTTAACAAACATTCTTTCTCGTACCTTCTCCTCCATATGAATTCGGATAAATATGAATACAACATATTTCTACTCGTTCCACATTATTTTTTGTTTTCCGTTTGACTGAAGCCAAAAGTGATTTCACCCTCTGAGTATAAGTACCTGTGTTTAAGTCAACGAAATTTTTTGAATAGTTAGCAACGTAATGTTTATTCTTCATCCCTTCAATGTGCTTTATTCCCTTACAGGCCTTCCAGCAATTAGTATATATTGTTGTCCCAAGTCGTATTGCAGCATTAATGCAAAAAGTCAGCTTTCAGCTGTTCTACTTGGGACAGAATATAGGAAACACACCTTAGTTTCCCTGCGTACGCTTCCGAACACCCATTGCTGCGGGTATATCCTCTCCGCATTATATTTCCTTTCGGAGAAGCAGGACTCATCGATTTCAACACTAAGACCTGCTCCTCCAATCATTATAGGCTTTGTTAATATATCATTTGCACAAACTTCTCATTACAGGTTAAATTTCGCAAAGATAAGGAGTTATTATATATATTCATATAAGTTATCTGCATGAGTTTTCCGAAACAGTCCCTAAGCATATATTAAGCAGGAAATAACAAGATGGTTCAATTGAAAATGCTTTAATAGCAATATATATATATATATATATATATATATATATATATATATATATATATATATATATATATATATATAACCATTTTCTATGGATATAAATTGGTACATATATTAAGAAGTTGTCATTTAATAATAATAATTTTATCAAAAATATATACATATAATAAACGATGTACACATAATTAATTTTAGAGGCTGGGGGCCCCGTATATCCGTATACTGAAGTAGATACTACACTCTCACGGCACATCGCATGTGAATCCTTGCTTTCTTCTGTGAACACTTCACTTAATATTATTACAGACGTAAAATGAGTTGACAGTTCGGAGTGTGAAATAAACACTACATTAGATTAGTGAAGATAAGAAGACGATATGATGAATAATCTTAAATGGGATGTAAGCGAAACATTACTGTTTTAATTGAAAGGTTGTATTTTGTCGTGTTCGGTGAGTCATGTGTCGTAGCCTAATTCATAGAGGCCCTGCCGCCATTTCTTTTTATCGTAACAGTCCTCCTCTCTTTGCCGCTATTGCCTACGGGATCCCTTCCATCCACCTCTTTTCTGAACTACCTCTCTTCCTCCTTTCTGATAGTACGTGTTTCAGTATCCTTTTAGGCCATCGGTCGTCCGCCATCTTCATAACATGACCAAACCAACTCAGTTTTTTTGTTTCAACTGAGTACAGGATGTTAAGTGGTCTGTTTACTGCTTCCCTAATTCTGTCATTAGGAACGTGTTGTAGTCTTGAGATCCTACAACTACGCCTCCAAAAATCCATCTCCATTGAAAGCAGTTTTCTCGCCGAGTCAGTTGAAACGGACCAGGTTTCTGAGGCATACAGAGCGGTACTTATAAGAAATGGATTGTAGAGTCTCTTTTTTGTTGCTATCATGACGTCCGTACTCCACATAACAGAATTTAAAGTCCTAATTACTTTTCTGCCGCTTATTACCTTTTTGTCGATATCTTTTTTGCTGCTGGTCCCCTTCGAAAGCCACCTGCCTAAATATTTAAATTGTTCAGTTGGTGCCAAAACCCATTCCCCATATTTAGTGAGGAGTTTCCACTATTGTTTAATGTCATGTACTCGCTTTTTGTTTTACTGATTTCCAGGCCTCCTGCCTTATAGGCTCCATCAGTTTCCTCATCATAAAGATAGCATATTCTTCTTCATTTGCAATAATGACCTGGTCATCTTTCAATTTGTACTATATTTAATTAGATTTTCTATTTATTGTAGTCAAATATTTCATTTTTATTAGAGACAAGAAAGGGGGGGGATTGTCTGATTAGTAACCCTCATTTTACTAATTATACGACTGTTAATGGTATTGTACTATTCTTGACGCAATTGTTAAAGTGAAATTTACTTTATCAATTACAGATGTAATTGTACACCTGAAATTAAATATTACACGGTTACTAACAACTTTATTAGATAAACTTTAAATAAAAGATATATATATATACATTAATTAGACTAGCCAGGTCAAACAATGATGTCATAATTGTACAAAGCGACTGGCGTAAAAGAGATTCTAATTAAACTCCGGTCTCTCGTTAAGTTTATTATTGAGGGGGTCGCTATTGTTTACAAATAAGAGAATCAGCTAATAACCTTTCTTGCTCAATTTATTTAGTTTATAATTCTCAACTCTCTTTACCTTTCTCATTTAGGTATTTTTTTTATAACCTTTAAGGGAAAGGGTCAGTGCCTGGGCTAACCTGAATAAATTAATGTTAAATGCTGCGAAAACTCGGGCCATTCTAATTGGTTCCAACACCCTAGAGTTTTCGGCCAAACCCTTTCCTTGAAACCCTACATTGCCCAAATTTCCCGTCGATCAATAAGCTCCCTAAAGTGATTCCATCGTTCCCGGCATCTTCTAACACTACCTATCCGTAAGCTCCTCATCACTTCTTCCATCTTTCCACACTTTGACTAGGGCTGTGTGGCTTATGGTGGGCTCTCGAACAAGCTCGAGGAAAGACTGGGGCGAATTATGAACAAACAGCTCACTTCGCTTTGTCTCCGACGCTCCGAGGTAGTCTCATATGTCCCACCTCTATAATGAGTAAAAGTGGCTCTTCCCTTCTTTCCGTAGACTCTATTTCCTAGGTTCTTTCCAAACCATCAACTCACAACATCCATCTTATATCTATAGTCTCCTACAATTCAAATCCTATATCCAATCCCAGAGCATTGGATGATCTCGCCTTGCCGACCTTTATATCCGTTCCCACATAATCAAAACTTTTGAGCTTTCCTTTCTCGCACGTTCTACCTCTCTTTGGAACTCACTCCCACCCGATAGCCGTCATACGTCTTCTTTATCCACTTTCTATACTGACTGACATGGAAATCACAAGTGAATAACTTGAAGAGAAGATTAAATCAACGGCTATTATACCATATAAATAAACCATCCCTGACTAGCAAAATTATTATATATCACATGCTACTTCAACCAACATGGACTTATGGACCTCGCAACTGTAGGAATCGTGAAAAAAAAATCTCTTTTATGGACAATCAAAATTTCTTCGTAATATTATGCATTGTCCCTTTAACATAACTAATAAATAGTTGCACAAAGATCTCAACATACTACTCGTGACTGACACGATCAAGAAAAGCTACGAAAAATTTCAAGACTCACTTGCTAGACACCCAAATGTACTGGTACAAATATTACATACATTGCCACAGAATCCGACAAGGAGGCCGAAACGTCTCTGGAGCAGGGATCTACTACAGTTTGATGAACCACGCTAGGAGTGCCTTCATTGGGAGGTATCTTTACCCACGCTTCTACTTGAATCCGCTAGGGGAGGTTTTCGAAAAAAGATCACTAAATACAATATATGCCAAATGGCATCGTATAATTTCTATTGATACATATTTATTATTATTATTTTTTATTATACGCACCCAGCCTACCCCTCTTTATAGATGTATTTTTTTGCATAATGAAGCTTAAGTTGAAACCGTTGCATACCATCAGTAGTCATCAACCACAAAACTGTTTTTTACTAAATATCAATTCCACCTGATATTATGATTGGGTTTATCCTCCCATTTACTTCTTGACTGGTAAATACTATTTCTTCGTTCATGATGTTTTCTATTACAATATACTATCAACATACTTCATTTGAAAGTAAAGTTGAATAATGATGGGAGTAACTATTCTTATTACATTTAAAAGTTAATATAATTGTTTAAATGTTAAAAACTTTATTATCCTAACACTCTACGCCTAACTGCCGACCGACCCCCACTTAATAATTAATAAACTTTATAACTACTACTCATTTAATTGTACTTATAATTATTAATAAGTACTTAAAACTTTATACATAATTAGTTCTCATAAGTTTCAATTGTTGTAATATTTAACCATTGGAGTTGATGACTAAGCAAAACTCCTAAGCCTTTAAACACAAACAAACAACAAAAATCGTACTTATTTTGTACTCCCTAATGAATCTATTAAAACATGAGTACCCACTTCGTATTGCTATGAAATATTGCGTATTTTGCATTAAATAAAATAATAATTTTTTATTCATATTTTAGGTATGTTTTATATATTTTTAGTTAATGAGCACAATGGCTTAGTCTCATTCCACTTCATCCTCTGTATTGAAATAAAAGTCCTAAACCGAAATATTGGAATATAATGTAGCTTTTTTTGTCTTTTAAAATCGATATTTTTCCAGTTATATTAAAATAAAGCGTTATATTTTCTGCAATAGCCAAAAGAATTCATGAAAAGAAATGCTTAATGCTTAGTGATTTGCCATTTTTTTCAAAATAATTATAATTTAACTGATCGATCACGGCAAAACAAAAAGAAGTTCCTCGATTCGTTACTAGGCAACGCCGATTAAATATCACAAAAGAAATTTTTTAACTAATTATTTAATTATTCCGCAGGTTGTAGCTTCGAGTTGAGTCTCAAGTTTTAAATGTTCATTCTTTTCCCTTTTCCAATATTTTCCAAAAATACAAGTTGAGCTTAAGCATGGAAAAGAAAATGTAATTATGGGAAATGTGTACACTTCGATAATCATTTCGTCTAGAAATAAACAAACATATATCGTCTACGCTTTAAAATGTTTTTTGAAACTTTTATTTCTTGATGAAATGATTATCGAAGTGTATACATTTCCTATAATTACATTTTCTTTTCCATGCTAAAGCTCACTATTACTTCAATTTTGGAATGGTAAAAATGAAACAGTTAAAATAGTCAAAATTTGTAATTCAACTCGAAGCGACAACCTATGCAACAAATTTTGATTTATAAATAACAATTAATTCAGGAAAGAAAAGATAAATTAAAATCTTTGCAGTGATGTACAAAATTAGTACGTACTATTATTAACTAAGAAATCTAGCTTTTCTGATAAAACTTAGAAAGGGTAAGCAGTAATCCATGAAATCCCAAAGCTTCTCTCTTATCCGATTTTGCTTCACTGAATGCCAGTGGAGACTTTGCTATAACACTATTTTAGCAAGCACTCAAGTGAAGAGTCCGGCCAGATTTAGAGTCGGAACCCTATTGCAGATATTTACCCAAGGATCTCTGGGCCTGTGTTTCAGTCTTTGAGAAGGATTATACAGGTGGTTGGAGCCTGATAGGGATTGTACTCTACGCTCTATGTTGAGCAATACAGATGATATAGTTATTAATATTTCTCCAATTAAGATCTCTTGGGTTATTAAAAATCTGTACCACTACAACCCGTGAACGGGTCTGGGGTTCAGTACATTGTAGAGACTGTACTGTTTCATGAACAACGGTTCTGCAAGGAGGTGAGTTGTCCTAAATCACGCTCAACCACCAGATTTTCCCCCTTATTTTGGGTACCCTATTTTTATAATATTTTATAGAGGCTGAGTGAGCCATCTACGGTTGCCAACAGACTAAATAAAAGTCATGGCTGCAGCGGGATTTGAACCAGTAATTCAGGCATGGCAACTCTGTGCTCTACCAATGAGCCACTCCGCTCCCCCTAGGGTTATTACTGTACCAAATTTAGTTATGGGATTATTTATGTTTATTAGCTCTAGTTATTGAAATTACTGCTCAATATCATTTCAATAAATTAGATAATCTCCACAACAATAATGCTTGTACTTGTGAAATACAAAAGACACACTTGAATCGAAACTAAAAACTAGAGAACAACTTTCAATAAATTTAAAATATGAATAGATCGTAAAAAAGCACTGAGTTCTTTTTAAAATATTTTCATAGTGATCGTGTCTTTGCATATGAAAAATAACTTATCCTTATGATCTTGCTCAAGATAATAAGACAAATTATTAAATTATTGTATTGCCGTCGATGCTTGAGTAGTGTCTCAAAGTTTCAATTTAATTCCATGTTTTGAAGCAGCCGAAAATCGATTTAATGATTCCGTTACATAAATATGCACATGTATGCCAAGCTAATATGCTATAATAATATGGTAAGTGTGTCAAAATGATGAAAATATTTTGATACTTTGAAACGGTTTAAGTAACCTTGCATTTACATTAACACTGTCGTATTGACTCATTGCATTGCTATACTCAAGTATAAATCGCTCTTCGAACAGACAGAAGCACTCCTACAAAGTCTATTAGCTGATTAGATTCGTTGGTGGAGTTGGGTCACGTTGCATCTACAACAGTCATAAATTTGGAAGGGAAGGGGAGGAAACCGGTTCCACCGGGCTTTGATTTACAATTTTCTTTCCAAAGCTTTTATTGCTTATGTTTGACTTGCAATAGTCTATTTTTGCCATGGTCTATTTTATTAGAAACACGTTTACGTAGCCAATGACGCGTAACAAGCGAATTATATCATATTGTTTTGTTAAATATAAACAATTTTATTTAGAGTTATTTTTGTATTATTTATTTTCATTGCCATACAATAAAATCCATTATAATTATCCCATTTTCAAGAGGAGCGGAGTGGCTCAGTGGATCCCTGAGTTTCCATGCCGGAAATCATGGTTCAAATCCCGCTACAGGCAAGACTTTTATGTAATCTTTTTGCAGCCGGAGATAGATCATATGGGCTATAGAACCCTCCTGAGGCTCACCCAGCCTATATAAAATGTTATAAAAATAGGGTACCCAAAATAAGGGGGGAATCTGGCGGTTGAGCGTGACCTAGGACAAGTCACCTCCTTGCAGAACCGTTGTCCATGAAACAGTACAGTCTCTACCATGTACTGCACCCAGACCCTTCACGGGTTGTAGTGGTATAGGAAAAGAAAAAACCGATACAGTTTTCCAGTCATCTTGAATTTATTCAAGAATTTTTTGTTTGGGATTCGGAAAGTTTGGTTTTCTTTAATGTGCCGCTGATGTGTATGTGTCATTTTATAAACTTTTTAAATTTTGAAATGCTTTTATCTTGTAGGTACTGGACCTGAAATGAACGTATCCTTTTTTTTTATATATCGAGAGAATTTTAGAAATACGTTATTTCTTGTCCTATTATTAATACGTTCTGACTTGTCCTAGAGTCACCTCCTTGCAGAACCTGTGTCCATGAAACAGTACAGTCTCCACCATGTACTGAACCCCAGACTCGTTCACGGGTTGTAGTGGTACAGGTTTTTTTAATCATAAAATCCAAGCGAACGCTTCAGATCGGTTCTAGTTTTTTACTTTTATAAAATTTATATATATTTTTAAAATAAGTATGATTCCTTCTATTTCATTATTCTTGAACGATACTTCAAATTAATTAATGAAAAAAAAACTTTACTATTACAACCCATGAAGGATCTTTGTTCCAGTGCGTTGTAGAGACTGTACTGTTTCTAGAACAAAGTTTATCCAGAGAGGGGTCTGTCACAGATCAATTCAGGGTAACCACTTTATAGAGGCCCAGGAAGGTCCCAGATCCCGAAGGATCCATCCCCGGCTATTAAAGGATTAAATGAAATCGGCCAGAGTCGGATTTGAACCCGGGACCTTCGGGACGACGCGTCAGTGCTCTTCCACTGCGCTACTAGATAATAAAAACCGTAGATTAGTACTTATAATTAGAAATTCAATTCAAATTGTCGAATTGTTTAAAATTTTATGATTTAATTCAGAACAGCAAAAACTCAAAAGTTACAACAAAAATTCCATCCAAAAAGCTTTATGCCTCTAATTTAAAAACAGGAAAAATAATAAGCAACATAAATATAATAATATAAACAATACATATTAATATTATTTTTCCCACTTCGGTCATACAAAGTATTTTATGCCTCTTTTGAGCCTTTGCTCTTCAATATTGATATATTTATGGGATATTCGTATGTCCACTGGGCTTTTGAAAATGTCCTTTTTCTCATAAACTGTTATCTTCCTTTTATCTTCTACTTTTGTGGTGGTCATTGTTTTCTTTTTCGTTCCATATCATGATTTTCGAAGTTTGTTGTGTTTGTGTATTCTGTATCTACGGCTCCGGTGTATATGTGTTAATGTTGATTTTCTTCCAAATTTAGTTTCTTATACTTAGGTAAGCGGAATGGTATTCAAAAACGTTTTATATCGGCTGTTTTATCTAATATTTTCCATCTGTTGCTCTGTAACCTCCATCACGATTCATTAGTTTCATTTGGGCCTTGTAGGCGGTGGAATGTTTTCTCTGGTTAGTGTCTAGTTGCATTTTGAGCTTGGGATGATTTTTTTTTTTTTTTTTTTCCTTTGCTATTATACTCTTTCTGTCCTGAAGAAGCCATAATAGGCAGATAATTGTCAGATATATTTGTTAACTTATTTTGTTTTATGAATTTCATCTCTTTTGTTTGGAATATTTCCACTTATGTTTTAATAAGAAAATTAAATCGACTTGAAAGTACTTCTCGTTTCCCGTTAATAATTAAAAATAACTGAATAATAAGGAATAAAGATACTAGAGATATCGCAATAATTTAAGGCGACTAGAAATAGCCAAAATTTCGTGATACCGCATTGAGTGAGAATTGCAGCCATTCCAGAGCTTATGATTTATTACTGGTCTTTTTCGATGTTGGAACGCTTCCAGATCAGTCGGGGTTAATATTCTTCAACATTGTTATTCCTGAAATTGATTTTAACCGAACGATGGATCTTTATATTACAATTGCTATTTTATTGAATTGAGGAGACATTTATAGAGAGAAAGACCAGAAAGAACTGAGTGAAAAAAAGAAGATGATAATCGAAAATGGAACTGAGGGAGATGATCCAGCTTCAGTCTATTTTTTAATTATTTTTTTTTTCATTAACTCATGAAGTCTAAGAAAAACATAAAATAATTTGAAACAAGATAATAAACACAATGAAAAACATATACAATTATGTGTATAATGCATTTTGTTATAATTATAAAAATTTAGAGGTTATTGTTGAAAAAATAAATATTAAAAGTGTGATGGTAAGAGATTAGGAAACTGAAGAAGGTTCAGGTGAATCACAAGATTAACTGCAACGAAAGAAAAAAAACAATAGAGCCAGATTTGTTTTTATTGAGTTTCTCATAAGATGGCGTTTCCTCCAACCAAAATTTACAAGAATATTTTTTCTAGGTCTTCCTGTCGAGAACAAATTCTTCATTGAGACCATATCCTACCGTTTCTTCCTGAACTTGGTTGATCTAGGCAGGCCTCTTCTTCTTTTTCCGCCAGGACACCAGTACAGGGTCATTTTTGGCATTATTCTGTCTTCCATCCACAGTAGGTAGATATTTCGAGGTATTGGAATGCTATTTATTTATACTTGTAGATATAGGAAGGTTGCATTGATTTCTATTTCCAATGTTTGTTTTTTTTACTTCGATTTTTAAAATTAAACGTCGTAATTAAGATATAATTGTTTTAAATTGAAATATTAAGATTAAGAACTATTCCTGCAAACTTATTTTTGGATATGATTTATGTTTGCTAAACCCCAACAAAGTGTTTCTATGATTATAAATAACCCTGGTTCGATAATAATTAATTTAATATTTTTTTAAGTAGTTAGGAAATTTAATTTCGCCCGCAATAAAACGTTATTTCTTTACCAGCTCGTTATTAGTAATATTTTTAGAATAATAATATTTAAAAATTCATGTCATGAGTTTGGAATGTTTGGAATATTATTTTGTTTTTAATTTTATTTATCAATACACTGTAATATGAAAAATATACAAACAACACTTCAGATTGTGTTGATAAAATGTAAATGCTCCTTGGGTTATTTCGATTCACGTTATTCTCAACGCTATTAAAATTTCCATTGTAAAACCATATTAATTAATGCAAATAAACGACGTGAAGAAAATTCTAACGTATTTCATCTTCCCTACACTGCTACTTAGACCTCTCATGAGAAGATTAAAAAGTCAATTCCTAGTCGGTTCTAGAGACCTGCTAAGAGACCAATAATCAGTTTTAAAAAAAATCATATTCTTGCAAAAATCATTGATATCAAAGTTGCAGGGTCCGTCCATCAACTGCGCAGGTGCAAATATAAAATAAAAAAATAACAATAAAAATAATTATTTTTCATAATATTTTACTAGTATATGTTTAAAAAATCCAAGGCCATAACTAAAAAAATTAATTTTTCAATAGGGGTATTTAAAAGTTTTATGTGAGTTAAAAAAAATTTAGGAATTGGTTAAGCAAAGCATTCCTATTGTAATGATAGTACTGATTTTTTTTTATTAACCGTTAACATTTTTTTTAAAGATTGAAACTTATGTCATTATTCCCTTAAACTTCGAGTTCATACATGATACAATATATATATATATATATATATATATATATATATATATATATATATATATATATATACATAAATAAAATATGACTTTATTAAAAAACATCTTGGAAATGAAATATCAAATAAATCGTTCTTGAATTATGATTGCTAATGAATGAAAGCTTAAAATTGTTGTTCTTTTGTTACAGAGTGATATGAGTGCATATAAATCTGACTATTGCCAAAGATCGATAGGTGGTTTTGTTATAATCCCTCACACATGACAAGGTTAATTTTATTCATTAAGGGAGAAAGTTAAATTACAATAAACTTCATAAAACATATCCGGGGAGATTCAATCACTGAGATCGAATTTATAACGAAATCGTCCCTTTCGGTAGAAAACAAAGGTATTAAAGAAATTGACAGAAGAGAGGAGGTAGCAATTACCCGGCGACCGTGGAACCGCAATATCAACCAGGGGGAGATCAAAGTGGTCCAGGATCGACTCCGCGCAAGATACCGCAAAAGCCATTATTTAATCAAGCCTCTACCACAATACCTCCCGTTCTCTAAATCACTGGCAAGCAATGACGGTTCCGATAAACGGAAAGGACCATCATTGGAATCCAGAATGGAAGTGAGATTTTTTGGCAGCCGCGCGCGAGGGTTGACCAAATTAGAATTCCAGTGAAACTGGCGCCCGAACCACCTCTGCACACACACACACACACATACTTTTCCGAGACACATAAATCGCAACCCCCAGGCCCTGGGAATCGGATGTCCGCCCGCTGGACAGGAAATCAGACTATCCGATGTGCAATTATGTACCGGCACATTCATCATCTTCTTTCTTTTTTTTTTAAAGGAAAAAAAATACTTCTTTTTTCCATAGTTCATTACTATTAGTCAGAAAATTTAGTAGGTATTTTTTAGTTGTAAATAAAAAATTAGCTTAGTTGAAAAAAAAAATAATGTAGAGGTTATGAGACAATTAAATTCAATTTTTTATGAATGATAAGAGTTGACCTTGTATATATAAGTAAAAGCATATTGGTCCGAGTGGTGGTCAATAATTTATCAAAAGTAGAGAGAAAAGTGTATTCAAGAGCCAACGTTTCGACCCACTTTGCAGGTCTTCTTCAGGGCTAAATATGTAAATTACAGACAAATGAAAATTACTAAAATATTAAAAATTACTGAATTATGGTAAATATTAAAGTTGAAATGTATAAGCATCAAGAATGGCTTCCTTTTAGATTTATCGGCATTACTTTCCATATTTTCGTTACCTTAGTTTTACATATTTCTACATTTTCAATTTACAGTTTTCGTTTTCACGTTTTCTCCCGCAGTAAAACGTTATTGAACGTTTATTTCTTTTAAAAGCTTGTTATTTATATTAGCCAGCCTGCGGGAACTGTAACCCTGCATTATTTATAACCTTAATACTGATAACACCTACTCAAATTAATCGAATCAAATGATATGAACATGGAAATATAGAAACGGATAGATTTAATTTATTTTTGAGGGCAGAATAGCTCAAGGAACAATCTTAGATCAAGATTAAGGCGGTTAAAATTGTTGTTCCAAAATAAGTATCCTGAGGAGAAAAACAGAATAGGGGGATCAGAAACAATATAATTAACACTTGAATATCTTCTAAATAAAGCGTTCGAGGACGTACCTCCAAAGGAAAAAAATGTCCTTCTTTTAATGCCCTCAGTTTAAATTTTCATTTTGGCTACATAATCCCGAAACACCCTATATATTTGAAAGCTGGAAGAAATAATAAGAGACTTATATAAGGGGAACGTGGGCGGATTTGACTTCCAGAGTGGGGTCTGTACCGTCGGGAGGGGAGGTGGTGCGATGAGAAAGTAGGGAGGGACCCGGAAGGGTAATCCAAGTGTTTGTTGAGGATTAGCATCGGTAAAGAGGGATTGAGGGATGCACTTGGACGTCCGCGCCTCTTGAGCAAACAACGGCCTCCGAGTCACATCCTCCGCCCGCCGAACTAACCCCAGAGAGAGGAAAACATTTTCTGTGATGGAAATTCATACATCATCTCTCTCGTAATCAGAAATGTGAAGGAAATCCGAAAATAGGGATCTGCAGGGATTAGAATGCATTCACTTCTGGAAATTTGGAAATTGCTCAGACCAATGAAAAGAAATTATGATTTATTTTTTTTTTAATTATCATTTCGAATCAAAAGTACTTAGACTTGTCACAAAAGCACCTTGGTATGTCAATAACAAAAGTCTGCATACTGACGTACGCTTATACTGATATTATACTGATAAACGCTTTCAAGAAATACTGCAGGTAAATACAAGGGTTTTAGTGGCTGAGAACACTAGAGAGAGACTAAAAAGAACGTGGATGAGAGATCTGTTACCATAGGAAATAGAATCAAGCCAAGGAAGAGCTACCGCTGGGTACTGTTCTTCTTCATGTCTCTCATGTCACTTTGTTTTATCTTTCTAACTGCCAATCTCCTGATTGTCGATCCTTTTTACTTGAGAGGTGTGTGTACTAATTTACAGGAAAAAAAAAGGTACTTCTAAAACAATTCTTTAAGGAATATTTTTCAACATAATGCTACGTATAATGACCTATCTATCATTATACGTAGCAGTATAAACCATTATAACAGTAGAAAATTACCTGCTCGTGCTAGGAAACTAAAAGTGAACCTAGTTTTACTACTGTAATTTTAATTTGTCAGTATTTTTTATATTTAGCGCTAAAGATTTCTAAAAAAAACAGTTCTCCCTACTTAGGAGAATTTTTTTTACCTCCACCCGAACCATTTTCTAGCTCAAATATATTATTGTTTTTTTGAAGATAAAAGATTAAGTTTTTTTATAGAATATTTAATAATCAAAAAGAACCAATAAGTAAATAAAAAATATATATTTTGTATAAATTCAAGATAAAGGGGAGCGGTATCCGTGCTATTTATGTAGATATATCTATCTATCTATCTAACGGTGCTATGGTCCTTGCAGGACCTTTGCCTCCTCAGTGATCCTCCTCCACTACGACCTGTCTTCGGCTGCCCATCTCCATCTGCTGTCTTCCTCCACATCCTTCAGTCAACGAAGTCTAAGTCTCCCTCAGCTCCTCCTTCCACCAGGGTGTCCCTCCATCATCATTTTTGGTAATCTACTTTTCTCCATTCTTTGTACGTGCAACAGCCATCTTATCCTGGCACTCTTAATCGTGGCAGCGATATCTGGTATACCATATAGATTTCTTAGTTCCTCGTTTGTCTTCATCCGCCAGCGAACTCCTTCTTTTGTAGGGCCAAAGATCCTTCTGAGGAATTTTCTTTCCCACTATTAGTTATATAGAAAGTAAAATTACCAAGCAGATTCTCTGGAGGCTAGGAATAGAAACCAAATAGAAACCAACCAGAATTAACCAAACTAGGGAATGATTTTTCTACATAAGGATCATTCTAAAACTTGAGATAAGACGCCGAGGAGAGCAATGATTAAGTCTGAAGGAATGAAGGAAAGTTGGAGAAAATGAAAGAAATGAACGATGAGAAGGAAATGGAGTGATAACTACACGATCCTTATTTTTGGCCGGTTTGGAAAGTTCTTTAATGAGTACAGTTTAATGAGTACTTGAAACCAAATAGGATCAGGACCCCCATTTTACGCCACTTAAAAAAATCCTAGGCCCACCTGATGAGCTATCTGGTGGTCTTGAGTGTTAGTATATTATTATGTTAACCACCACATATTGAATGACAGCTACCCGTTCTTCTAAATATTAATGGATTTTTAAAAGTAATACTTTTACTGCGGGAATAACATTAAATGTGTTTTCGGACCGCATTTCTTTGGTGACAGATTCACGCAATTGTCACCGTTGACCAACGGTACTGACCATTAAAAATCAGAACCTGGTTTGTAAAAGTTTTAACTGTAACCAGAAGTTTTAATTTAAAAAATATTAATTATTGTTTACCTGTAAGAGGTAAAAAAATTCGTTCCTGCAAACTGTAAAAGTGAACACTTCAACCAGAGATCGCGCAGGACACTTGTCGAGGATGGATCATTAGTGAGCGTTGCAATTCTAGAGCCTAATTGCTTATTTGTTACGCCAGCAATTGCCCTGCTAAATTTACATGTTACAGCTAACAGGGCCATCACCGCATTCCGTCTGTAATGAACGTTTGTTACCAACATTATCGCCCTACAATGCGTACAAACTGATCACTGCAATCGAACGGAGTCAGTTACATGTAAGAATGGCGTGTATGCTAATGATCGTATTTGAAAAATTGCTACTTAATAAAAGGCACAAAAAAAAAAATGATTCCAACATTTTTTGTATTATAATGATACAAGTAAATAGAATGAATGATACTTAACCTTACATGTAAAAACAAATAGAGAAACTCCACGGTGTTAGTAAGTACTCTACTAATAAACTCAACTTAAAAGGTCATGAGCCCATCTTCATTTCGGGATTTCGTATTTGGGGAATTGAAGAGGTTTGGACTAGTGGGAACCCAATTAGTGATGAAAGTATTGATATCGAACAGAATTTTCTCAGTGCCGATTTCCGTTAGAATGTCCCAATTTTTAGTTCTTAAAATCTCTCATTATTTCTAGCCAAAGTTTAAAATTGGGTTGTTGTATGAAAATGTTTAAGTCTTTAGCAAAATTAAATGGAAAGTGTTAAGTTACTAGGTGATTAAAGTGTTGAGTTGATTGGTGTAAATGATTTCACTATTCAATTGTTTTTATAATAATATAATAACTGTTCATGGCGCCTTGGATTTGAGCGCGAGAGAGAGAGAGAGAGTGAGAGAGAGAGAGAGAGAGAGAGAGAGAGAGAGAGAGAGAGAGAGAGGAAATTAATTGAGTAACAATTATCACACGTAATGATCTAGATAACTTCTTTTTTCTTTTTTTCATCAGCACGACAACCCATTACTGGATCTTGGCCTCGAGCACCTTTCGCCAGTTCAATCGATAAATTGCAGTTACCTTCTGATTCCGAACACCTATTAGAGTCCTCTGCAACACCCACCGATGTTTTGCGTTCTAAGAGTTTTTTAATCTTAATCCTGGCAACATGATCTTGTCATCGCAGACTCCTAATTCAGTCGATAGCTCTCACTAAATAAAAACATTTACATTTATCATTTTTAGTCAAGTCCCTTCTCAAGAATTTGCAAGTGAGATAAATCTGTTTTGTTGGTCTCGAAAGTCAGAATATGTAGATATCAACGAGCCCCAAAATATCTGGTTATCATCAATATTACCTTCATTGGTCCGTAATTTCGTAATATCAGTTGATACGCGCCATAAAATACATTAAATTAGTCATAAACGGCACAAGAAAATCAAAACTGAACTAATTACTAGAATCCTTTTACAAGGATTAAAATTGATAGGGAGCGGAGTGGCTCAGTGGTAGAGCACTGAGTGGCCATGCCGGAAATCCTGGTTCAAATCCCGCTGCAGGCAAGACTTTTATTTAGTCTGCTAGCAACTGGAGATGGCTCACCCAGCCTCTATAAAATATTATAAAAATAGTGTACCCAATAAATGGGGAAAATCTGGCGGTTGAGCGTGACCTAGGACAAGTCACCTCTTTGCAGAACCGTTGTCCATAAAAGTACAGTCTCTACCATGTACTGAACCTCAGAACCGTTCACGGGTTGTAATGGTAATGGTAATGGAACAATCCATCGGCTCCATTAAACTGGATCCCGTAAAACTGTACTACCACAATCCATGAAGATCATGGGCTAAATACATGTAGTACTGTCTCAAAGACAACTATTATGCGGGGAGGTGAATAATTCAAGATAATGCTTAACCGCTATGTCCCCCCTCCCAATTAAGAGTACTCACTTAATAGAGGCTGAATGATAATGGTCCCACAGGATCCATCCATGGCTGTTCAAAGATTAAATAGTTTACCTTTCACAGCTTTTGACCTTGATTTATAAAATCGGTACATTGAGCACAGCAACTCAGTGCCCTATAAACTGCGATGCCCCGCTTCCAATCTCCTTTGAGTGAGAGGACCTATAAATTTTCCGAACTACATCTTCGTTAGAACAACGAACATACCAGCAATTATTTATTAAGTTTTATAACTATTAAACAGTCACGATTTTATCTTAAAAATGAAAGATGACTATTCTCTTATATCTAGTAATCTCCCTAGTAACGATTCCCTATACTGGAGCATTGTCGTTGTGGTGAATTGTCGAACAGCAATTTTCGATAATGTCCCATCAACACCAGGACTAAATGCGTCATTAACAGGTTATTTCTCCTTTCCGGCCTAGTAACCGCCTCCAAATCGGCGGAAATGATTCCGAACCATGGCGGTGGATTTGGGATGCATGGTGAATTGTGCCAGACAGATATGTGTGTAGGGGGTGTGGAGAATGCAGTAGCTGTTCGTGGTCATAGAATAGTTCATTACCGTAGTTCCGATAGGTCAAATTATTGGAGCACAAAATTTAACAAATTTATTTGAACAACAATAGAAGATATAAATACTGTTTACTTTCTTCATGTTAGAAATATATGGATGTGTTTATTTAGGTAAAAGGATTTTTTTTTTGTAATTTTAATTATAAATATCCGCAACATTGTTATTTATGAAATTTAAGCTGGCGGCTTCGACTAACTAAAAATGTAAAAAAACCTTGCTGTGATTTAGTTCGTTGTTTGTTTTTAAGGTCAAACGATTGATGATGCTTAGCTTTGCCCTCATAGATAGACGAGATATATTTATTATTTAATTTCAGTCTTATAACGTAGTATTACTTAATATTTATACTATATTTTAACGATTTATACAATAATAATTTTAATTTATTTTTATTAATTGCTATTTTTATGGTAATCATTTTTAAATATTTTTGTTTTGAAGAGAAAAGACTTGCCCTGGCTGGGATTCGAACCCGGGTCATTGGCTTCTCCGTAGCAGTGCTCTAGTCCACTGAGTTACCAGGGGTCGTATCCAAGTCGGACAAATCCGTTCTCTTCACCGATCCTATATTTCCCGTGTTCTCGCAATTTTTGCGATGTATTAATAGGGAAGAATGTATACCATAAATCAAGAAATATATGTTTATCCATTTATGTATTTCCTTCCATATTCCATAAATAAATATTATCAGCTGAATATTTTCAGAAGGCTAAACAATTCCCGGATTACTGGATGTGATTAAATTTATAAAGACCGTTGAGATCATAAACCAAGGAACAATACAGTAGTTATAGGATAGAGGAACAGTTATACAATTTGTAGTGAACCACTTCCCAGAATTCGGGAAGCCAAATCGTTGATTACAGGTGTGTAGGTGTAGCTGGCTTAAATCGCGTAATAATTTCGCACCAGTTGTTATGGATGTGTTAAGTTCCTGGGCAGGGTGGTAAACGAACAACTATATTCTTCGGTGGTATAGTTAGTAAATTCACAATTAACCTCCTTGCAGGACCGTTGTCCATGAAACATTACAGTCTCTACCATGTACTGAACCCCAGACCCGCTCACGCATTGTAGTATTTATTTTTTTAATTTAGATACTTTATCAGAATTATATAGTATTTTTCGCACTCTAAAACGGTCTAGTATAATGTAACGAATTTTACAAGTGTAGATTAGATTCGAATAGTAGGCACGGTTCAAACTTTAAAAAGTATATAATTACAAAATCACATATGCTGCATCATCGAAAGAAATGTAATAACAGCTGACTAACTGAATCGTTTTATCATTGATACAAATTCAAATAATTGAATGTGAAAAAAACAACACTTTTTAAGACAGTCAACAACTCTTCCAAGGTTCATTAAATATCATTCCTATTGCCAAACATATCCCTATTGCCTATGCGATAAGTGGTTTTGTGTTTTATAAATGAAATAAAATTAATTTGCATCGATGATATTTAAATACCTATAATTGTAATAACTACAAAACATATGTGCTTAATAAATGAACTTCATTCATTTTAATATCATGGACCCATCATTAATATACATAGCATTATCTAGTTTTTAAATAATACAATCAAAATGCAAATAATTTTGATAAAGAATAAAAATTAATTCTTACCAAATATCGAAACAGCAAAATATCAAATTCTCCATACCTGAAAAAAAAATACATTGTCAGAAGTTATAGAAAAACATTTATAATAATATGACACAATTAGAATATTACTAAACTGCTAATAACATGATACATAGTGAAAGGAAAAGTAATTCAAGGAGAGACAAGATCAATAATCGAGGTTGGATTAATTTGTATTCAGTACGATTGTTCTAAGCAAATCTTCATGAATACATTTCGAACATCCCAAAGGAACTATATGACTAAAACGTAACAGTTAATCATGTTGTTTAGTTGTAATCATTGCGAAATCCAATCGTAAAATTATACGTACTAGATATGAAAAAAAAAATGGATAATGTAGTGGCCTAAGAAGTTTTATCGTAAATATAATATTGAACAAATATGTTCCAATTAAACTGATTGACTGAAATCTGAACCAGTTTTCAGGCTAAATATGAAAAAATAAACAAGAAAATTACCTTTAGTAGTCGAAGAAACTACACTTTACATAAAAATATATTTTAACGACAGAAAGTTTACAAGAGAAACAAGAAAAGGGATTTTGTCCTGGAATAGTCCCTTAAAATGCAGGAATAGCCCTGCAGTACATAAAATATTGAAGTTGTCAAGACTTATGCTATCTTGTAGGAAAGTGCACTTGGTGCAGTAAGCCATGACTACTGCCTCTGGTAAAAACATTTGATTTTGATTTGATTTTCTTACTAAAGTTCATGATAACATGTGTTTTTGGAAAATATTAAAAGGGAAACGAATGAGAAGTTAAAACAAGTTGTGACGCAACTCGAAGCGACAACCTGCGGAATAATTACCAAAAGAAGTTTCAATTAAAAAAAATATAAAGAGGAACGCAAAAAAGTAATTAAATAAGAAAACTATGATTTTTGAATATTATGTTACAACAGTTCACCAGATACATCAATACTTAAATCTTGTGATATAATGGATATCACGCCATTCCACCGGCGCCAAGTTTATTCAGAGCTGATATTGCTATGCATCGTAGCGGGGATCTTTATAAATAAATATGAATTTGCATAATGAGCAAAAGACGGTTATAAGAACTAGGCAGGAAGGTCTTGGTAAGGGGGGCTGAAGAGATACGGAAGAGGGAGGTACAATACCCCACATTTGAAAAAGGAGTCCCTGAAAGGACTCCGAGGAAGCAGGGTCATAGTTTGACATCTGGAAGGAAGATCGGCGATGCTAGCCAAAGATGGGGAAGCTGGTGTGGAACGCAGAAATGACAAGACCCGGGGACGACATACCTCACCAAGAACAGTAAATGGACTCCTGTTTTGCCAGATACGTTTTTATTTAAGTTGTGTATGTATTTTACGGAAATTCTTCATTTATATTTGAATCATTATTACTTATGTCAAAATGTACATATTAAATGATATTCCAAAGAAGAAATTGTATTAATAAAGTATATTCATTATAATTCTTTAGATGCTTACTTAACCCAGATGCACTATATGGTTATAAATAGTATATATAAATTGGTAAACACATGGCCAATAAATAATACGTCGAGTAATTATCTTAAATGGTTACTTTGGCATTGCGAAATCAGAAGAATTATTTAAAACATATCCATATCACAAAGTAGAAAAGGTATTTATTTGAGAAAAATATGATCTTAGAATTTACATGTTACATGTTACAACCGTTTGTCGGATACATCAATACTCAATATACTATTATATTGAATATGGCCGAATCGAGCAGTCATTTCGCAAAGCTTCGCCAGTCTCTCGCATGTCGGTAAAGTGAATCCATAAGATTTCCCCCTACCGAAAGTCCCTAAACGTGGCTAAAGAAGTTTTCACTTCTAAAAAAAATATAGAGGGACGGGAAATGTAATTAAATGAGAAAAATATGATGTTACAACCGTTCGCCGAATACATCAATACTCAATCTGGTGATATAATGAATCGAGGAGCCATTCCACCGGCTCTGAGTTGATTCAGAGCCTATATTAAAGGCACTGGGTGCCAGTTGGTCCTGGCTATTTAGAAGGAGAGTGTGTTCCCAGCGGTCGGTCGGCTACGCCCTTTGAATCGGCTAGATAGGCCCTGCAGATGGGACGTGGAGTCAAAAACCACTCCCATTACAAGACCAATTAGTAACGGATTGGCTGTTAAAATGTAATCAGGGACGGGACAAGATGAGAGCGGACCAATCAGAAACGTCGTTACATTCATCTTCCCCCACCTCAGTTGCCGTTAATCGGATATTAACTGCGCTGCACGTTTCAAGAGCCAGGCGGCGCGCTTCAAACTCCATCTTTGGCTCTGATGAACATGGTTGTATCAATGTTCAATCTAACTCTCTTATGAAGTGAATGAATTATTATTAAATTAAATTGTTGACAAACTATACAAATAAAAACTATATTCACTTGACATACGAAACAAACGACTAATCTATGACAGTATACGAAATATGAGGAAGAAAATGGTCCGGGTGGAGGTAAAAATAATTCACTTAAATAGAGAGAACTGTTTATTGCTGAAATCCAACGTTTCGACCCACCTTGCAGGACTTCTTCAAGGCTAAATATACGAGATACAGATAAATTAAAATAGTAATAAATAAATCAGCCCTTATGAAAACCTGCAATGTGGGTCGAAACGTGATTTTCCAATAAATAGTTCTCCCTATTCAAGAGATTTTTTTTTTACCGGTACCTGAAGCATTTTCAAACTTCAGCAAAACACATCCACATTTAAAATATACAAACAACACAGTCCAAAATTATAAGACAAATTCTTAATGCACTTCGGTTTATTACGAATCACACCTATATGACGACATGAACATTTCCACTACAAAATCATGTATTCGCAACAAATACACAACATTCCACTTAGTTAATAAGTTAGGTGTTAACTTAATAAGATTACATTTTGTGTTCGCTTTTGAATTATTAATCATTAAATATAAAAATAAAGAGATGTAAACGCTACAAATTTGAGCTACATTAGATTCCCCCCAACGGGAAGGTTTGTGCCAAAATCAAAACTGACAATGACTGTGTACCTTATAAAAACTATGTACTCAGAATATACTTAGACCAAAGAATTAAAAGTAAAATGGAACAAAAAAAATTAAGAACTGATAAGACGCTACAAACACAATATCATTTATTTAGGACTGCAGATCTTCACTTGACTTACGAAACAACCTACTAATATATATCAGTATTTGATGATTGAATTGACTAAGACCTATTTGGATTTACGGGGCAGAACTTTGGGGTTCAGCAAAACACATCCACATTTATAAGATCCAAACAACACAGACCAAAATTTTAGCTCCTTGGTTTATTTCGAATCAAACAATACACGACGACAGAAATATTCCCACTGTTAAAACATATATTCACAACAAATGCACAGTATTCCACACATTAAAACAAAATCCAATTGTTCTTCAACTATTCTACTCCCGTTTTCTCGGGCTTGATAGGAAAAGATTACTAGTTTGTTCCAGTAGCAAAGCAAATAGAAAAACAAACACTTGGATCGAATTTGCTGGATGCGCAATTGCGCAGGTGCAAATGAAAAATTAAAGAATACAGAAAATTATTGACAAACTATACAAATGAAAAAAAAAAATCAAGAGAACAAAAAATGAAGTTTTTAAGATACGAGTGGTATATAACACTATTTTCTATTAATTCCAACAAATCCCGTCAGATCATGTAAGCCCTTCGTCGTAAACCAATGACTTCTTGTCCTCCAGTATCGTTTAATAATAATAATAAATTTAGTAATTAACTTTCTAACCCGAAATCTTTCGTAATATCTTCGATGCTCCTTACTTTGTAATGAATAATATCATCAATAATGACCTTAGTTTCTGATTTATTATACAGTTGTAAATTTCAATAAATGAATTTTTTTTTAAACATAGTGTTATTAGCTTCGCCTGTTTGTACGTATGCAGGCCAGCCATTTGCTTAGAATGTTATGTATAGAATAATTCATTGTGTTATTTAGTTCTTTTACTTTTGATTTTTAAGAAGCTGTACTTCATGTAAAGAAATGATTGCATGCTAGCTCATGAATTTAACAGAAGCTATGGATTTATCTATTCTCTTTGATTGTTTAATATCCTGTCAAGGTCTGTACCCTTTATTTACTTATTATTATTTTTGTTTAAATATTTCTTTTAAATTGTTTTCTGTCACTTCTGGCCAGATATTTATGATGTTTCTTTTTCAGTTAATATTTGTTATTCTAAAGGGACTTAGTCCCAGAACAAAGTTACTTTTCTATTCTATTCTATGCATGTAACTGAATTATTGAAATATATTTTCAGTTACTTAAAAAGATCGAATTAAATTGAAACTTTGCAGTCATCTCACCGACAACAATGCAATCATTTAATAAGTTTGTCACATTATCCTGATCAGGATATTCAGTATTAGCGATTTTTTATATCCAAAGATTGCCTTGTGTTAAGTACTAAACGTGTACTGAGGAATACAGAGCTTAATCTTTCATACAACCACATGACTACTGGCGAAATCAATTCGGTAGTTTCGCATATATTTTACAATTAATAAAAATAACAGTTTAATACGTAGTTTTTGGCGTAGCTAGCGAAATTAAAAAGTAAAAAAAATAATATATTTTAGAAAGCCAAAAAAAAAAAAACAACACACATTAACTAAAAGGTAGAAAATAATTTTCACTAAGTTAAATAAAACAATAGAGTGATGAAAAAAAATTATTTTTATCGTAAAAAGCGTACCATGCTTGATGTTAATTATTGTAATTATTTTAGTTTTTTTTCGATAAAATAAATTTCTTTGTCCATTACTCTTTTGTTTAAGTTACTATTGTTTAAATTTACTGAAAATTACTACCTATTTTTTTAAAATAGAATTTGTTACCTATTAAAGGGTGTTTATTAATTTGTAAACTATTATTTATTCAGGTTCTATTCTCGAATAACAAGATGTTATGTCTTCGTTGTCTGTTTAAAAGTTGTTTGTTTTCATTCATAAATCACTACTCCAATCATTTTTGAAAAATTACAAGTTTTTTTCACTAAGACGATATTTTTCCTTTCTCAAATCCACACACAAAAAAAGTGATTTATTTAAATCGAGAAAACATCAATTCATTAACACCTCTTTATACGATTAAGAACCGTATTAGTGTACTGCTCTCAAGACTGTTTTTTTTTTTCTCAGATTTAAATACTTCATGAAAAAAACCCTAAATTAAGCACTGTAATATAATTTTAATGTATTTCAAAGTAGCATTGTTTGAGCTCTCAAAAATAATGGTTATTTCATCTTTTTTTATTTAAATTATATATATATATATATATATATATATATATATATATATATATATATATATATATATATATATATATATATTGGAATCCCGGCCGGGGGATCAACTACTGTTGTGTAAAATCATTTAGATGTTAATTATTAATTATTTATTTTTCTCTCTCAGATTAATTCTTGATATTTTAGATTTTACTCTATTTTTATCTTTACCAAAACGTACCAATCAGTTTATATTTATTTTTATGTACATTTGTATTGTATTGTATAATTCTTATAATGTGGACCTTTGGTCAGATATATATTCATTTAATTTTGTATACATCTGTTATATATAAGAATAGGGACTAGGTTCTGGAAGAAAATGATAGATATTGATTTATACTTACCTTTATTTAACCTATTAACTTCAAAGTATAACAGATCTAAAAATATTACGAGATAATTCTGGAGAACTAATTTTAAAATCGACTCGACGCTAGAACAATTTATCAAACAGAGCTAAATCCCATATTCCTCGTTAAGGGGAAAATTTCTTAGCATAATTGAAGTATGTTAACCCGAATCGATCTAGAGGCGCCTAACATTTTCGCTGATATCACGCTTGGCTTGAGCTTGCTGGGGAAATTCGCTTTTAATGGGAACTGGAAGTGGCGGTGGGGGAGAAGTCGAGGCGAGGAAAATCATCGTTCATGAACGAACCGCCATCGAGATTTAAAAGGCGAATAATTAATTAACAGAATCATTTGTTTATTAAACTTTCGACATGTCCAATCTGATTGAAAGGGTTTAAATAAGCCGGGCGTGGACGAAGCTTTCCGACCACATTTTTTTTCGTTAATCATTTTACGGGGTATATAATTGAATAAATACTTTTATACAACTATAAAAGTATTTACTACAATAATAAGTATACACAATACAACTAGTGATCAGGTTTGCTATAGTGGTTGGCATAACAACGTACTATGTCCGAGATTATAGGTTCACAGTCCGGCAGGTGGCCTTTAAATATTTCTTAAAGGGAGCAAAAAATCCATAGTTATGCCGTCCTTCGAAGAGGGCGTAAAATGGGGCCCTAAGTCTATAAGGTGTCATGTACTCGTTAAAGATCCCTAACCTAATTATAACTAGATTCATTATAGAGATCCCACTGTATTATCATCCGATTAGCCATTGCACCATTAAGTGACGTTAAATGGATAAACAATACAATCCAGTTATAATAAGATATGTAAATAATTTCAATAAATATTATATTGAATACACCATGGTTTTTAAGTTTAAAATTCACGGGGGACTGAAGTAGATCAGTGGTAGACCATTGAGCGTCCTTGCCGAAGATTCCGGATTCAAATCCGGCTGTGGCAGATAATTGATTTAATCTGCTAACAGGCGGGAATGGATCCTATGGGATCTGGAGAATCTCCTGGGTCTCACCTTGCCTCAGTAAAGTGAGTATCCTTTAAAACGGGAAAAACCTGACGGTCGAGTGTGATAACGGACAAATCACTTAACTGTACAATCGTTGTCCTAGAAACGTACATATCAAAAATAATATAACTCCAAATATACAAAACCGTAGTAGGACTGGTAATTATGTACAGCTGTAATATATGGCCCCTGGCCAGAAAATCGGAACTCTAAACCACCTCCTGGAAGATAAATGTATTAAGAAGAACAAGATAGGGCGGAGTAGCCGATAACGGAATATGAAGAAGAAGGAATGAGCTGATGGATTTTTTTGGAGATCAAGACATAGTGGCCAATTAATAAAAATAGCCAGAATAAGGACATGTGTGGAAAGGATGCCGGACCCCAGGGTACATAAGAAGATGCTCTATGGGAAACCAAACGGACAGCGATGTAAGGACGTCCTGAGATCAGATGGCTGGATGATGCGAAGGACGATTTAAAGCTGTGTTCAAACATATAGAAAAACTAGCTGACCCGGCCACGCCTTGCTATGGCTGTTATAATATTTTTTAAAATATTAGGTTAAAATTTGAATTTTAAAGAAATAATGAATGAATGGAAAAATGCAGTTTGTTTTTGAAAAATGCATTGTCAGCTAACGACATATGACAATTGTTGTAATAAAGTCGTATTTAAAAAATAATAGAAAAGTCAATGATTTTTGATTTTACATTTTAGTCATCTTATATCTAACTATAGTATACAATGAATGAATAATATACAAAACTGATAAAATTTAATAATTAGTTTAATGAATGAGGTATGTTGGGGAGAGCGACACCATAAAGGAAATAAAACCAACAGGTGTAAATCTCCGACCCCGTGTCAATAAATGCCGGTTATTTTGATCACTTACGATGTTAATGAATTTATCGATAAGGAAAAAAAAATGGTTATTACGCTGTTAGAAAAGAAAAGGATTAAAATAAGAAATATTGAAATGAACAAAATTAAATTTAATGAACGAGAGAATTACATATGATAGATAAAATACAAAAAAACATATGGTTAATGAAATATATATAACATGGAATAAACTATTAATTATGAACAATAACTACGCAGGCCTGATATTTACTAAATATAATTTAAAGAAGAAATTAATTAACTATATTAACTATTAATTTAAATTTAATACAAAAAATAATAGACTTAAATGTCCATAAGTGACAGCAAAAAATATGTCTCCGACGTCTTCTCTTCAACAAGGCCTTTATTATAATTATTAATTAGAAATACCTTATGAGAAGTGTTACGTCAGGTACTCAACACGATCGGCGATCGTCAATACTCCCACTGAGTAGAAAGATGTTGATGATGCCAGGAGCTCCTGAAGCACGAACAGTACGCACCATATAATTGGTCACAAAGAACTCGTAAAGAGTGAGTCGCATTGACTGAAGTTCAATTTGCAGTTACCAAAATGTACTCGTAATGAGTAATGTTAGACTAGACCAAGTCTACACTAAAAAAACTCGTAATGAGTGTTCACTGATTGAAGCCCAATGCAACAATGACTCTAAGCGTCTCGCCGCCGTTACCAAGACAACGGGGGTCGTGTTTTGTCGACATATGAATTAACGTGATGCTTCGCATTGTCTATAAACTATATATAATCTACTAACTTCTAATTACAAAATAAAGCTTTATGTACATTTTCTCCAATATTTTTCTCTCGTTCATTATAATAAAAATCAATTACAAACTAAAGAAAAAAAAAGTAATGAAACTAATTAATTTAAATTTGATAATAACGACATATAAAGGGGGGGAGTAATGTAACTAGTTTAATGAGCGTTAACAAGGTATAAGATAGTTGATTTTTATGCCTAGTAATACTATTTTAAATTATAAATATTAATTTCAATTTAATTGAGCGATAATCGAATCACAATATTTTTAGTTAATGTGTCCTTTGCTAATACAAATATATTAGATGTTTACTAAAACGTGAGCATGCAACAAATAATTTCCCATGGGAGAAACATGGATATTTGAAGTTGGACAATGTTAGATCTCTGTGCGAAATGTCATTAAAATCGGTCCAGCAGTTTCGGAGATTAGCCCGGACAAACATCGTGACATCTCTTAATCAGAAAATCAAACGGGGAAATAGAAACTAAATGGTGGCAAAAACCTATTCACTCTGGTCGATACATACACTACACAAGCCAATGCCCAAAAAGATATAAAGTAAATACGGCTAAAAACCTAATAAATCGCGCGAGAAAATTATCATCCCCAATACACCAAAAAACAGCCGAAAACAACGTAGTGGACCTCTTATTAAAGAATGGTTATCCACACAGCCTCCTTCGTAATTTACTAAAAACAACAAAAACACTTTCTAACCAAAACAACCTAAATGAAACCAATCCAAAAAAATACTATACTATACCCTATATACCAACACTTTCAGAAAGACTAGCAAAAACACTCACCGGTAATAAAAGTAACATTGATTCCGCGATTACTTTTAAAAACACAGCCACTGTGTCAAGACTATTTACTAAAACTAAGGATTCGGATAAATTAGAGTTAAAATCAAATGTCGTGTACGAAATAAAATGTGAAGATAAATTCGGCAAATCCTATTTCGGAACATCGGAACAATACTTAAAACGAAGAGTGAACCAACACAAATATAGTTGTGATTCAATAATAAAAAACCACAATAAACCAGATCAAACAGCCCTCACTACACATTTTAGAAATACTCAACATAAATTTAAATTTGACGCACCTAAAGTGATACACCAAGAGAAAAATAGCTTCAAACGAAATATAAAGGAAATGATAACTATAGAGAAATATAAAAATCGCGCTGTAAACAAAAAATCGGATGTTCAAGGTCTAAGCTCGTGTTATGCAAATTTAATTAATTCTTGGTGATATAATAATAAATAGTCTAATATGATTCAACAATTAAGTAAAACTGCTGTTCCTAAAAATCGATTACTTATTCGTTGATCATAGCTAATGCAATATAAACATTTTATGATATATTGCGAAGTAAGTGATTGATGATAAATTGATCAATTCTTTGGAACTTGTAAGTACACCCTATCCTATTACAACTTACACGTGACATTTTACATTAATTTTAGTGTGCTATTTAATGTTTTCACTAAAAGATCATTTTTTCACTGTCAGGGCATGAATATGAGACTAACCTAGTCTCGAAACGTCGCCTAAGAAGTTGAAATTACTGACTGAAACTCGAGAACCATAAACAATATATATATATATATATATATATATATATGTATATAGATAGTAGAGGATAGCGGAAAGTTGTTGGCTGGGGTGTAGGATGCCTCTTTGTACTATGTGTCATTATAATAAATAATAATAATATAATAAAGCTTAGAGAACCCGAATGTTCGATGCTGATACCGCCAGTATCTGCTTACCGTCCACTATCATTACCCAAACTCAAATCCGCCAGATCACTGTTAACGCAATCTCCAACCTACTCCTCGGTCTACAACTCAGACGCATCCCAGTCGGTACAGTGCTTATTAAATTTTTATGAAATTCGTTCGTTACCAAGCCCTGCTACTTTAGAAGCCTATTTAAATGTTCGCGACGCTATCAGATTGTAATGAATACTTAAATTTTTTTTAAATTGTAAGATACGTTAAAGAAGGATGATATAAAAAAAAATTAACTTTAAAAAAGCTGATTAGTATATTACATAATGAAGTGATCCTTTAAAAATAATTTCACTCAAGGACAATATATAAGGTATATATAGTTTTTATAAAATTGTATTGAGCATCGCACAGAGCGAATACGTACGTAGGGACCAATAACACAATTTACAACAGGGTCGTGCAATGGTTGGCCTTTGCGCGTGATTTGGACGTTGTAGCTGCATTATCATCATTGATGAAGGCGGAAGATGAAACGGGCTTCTGCACTGACGATGATGGCTCAAACTGGGGATAGTTAAATGCATAGAGATTATCTTCGTTGGAAGAGAACTTTACATAATATTCCATAGTACATAGTATACAAAAATAAATAGAAAAGAACTGTAATCTTGCATTTTTGACACATAGACATATACGAGTATACATATTAAATATCTGGCCAATCACCCATTCTCCACTGGGTTTCACACAAGCGAGTTTTACTTGATGAAGTGAACAAGGATAGGTTTTTTTTTTAACGCTGAATGTTAATATTCTACATAATTAAATATGCTGAACTGAACTTAATATTTACATTTTATTCCAATTAATCGCTGTATTTGATTTGTTTATTAATACTATATAAACAGATTCATTTATGGCCATTAATTAAATATTGACAGAATAAAATACTTTGCAATATAATTATTTACCACTTGAAAAAAATTATTCAAAAATCCTCTCTTCATTTAAAACATTATTTAAAAAACCCAACTCATTTAGTATTGGCCTAATTATATACCTTCTCCCCCTCCCACCTAAAAAACATAAATCTTTTTATGTTTTAATAATTCTCAAAGTGATATAGAAACAGATCGGTTTACGTTTCTGTATACCTTTTGTCGATTTATCTAAAACAAGATCAAAAGCGTTTAAAACGATGAGCACACTGAATACAGAGTTAATATGTTTTCCCGGAATAAGGATTTTTTATTATTTTTAATATTTAAATAATTATATACAATTATTCTAGTCGAATATAAAACCATAGTAAGACAGGTAGTTATGCATGGATGCGAGACATGGCCCCCTGACCAAAATATCAGAACTTTTGGGAAAGAAAAACATTAAGAAGATGGGGTGGAGTGGCTGAAAATGGAATGTGGAGGAGAAGAAGGAATCAGGAGCTGATGAAGCTCTATGGAGAGCCTGACATAGTGTCATTGATAAAGAAAGCAATAATTAAATGGATGGGACATGTGGAAAGAATGCCAGATCGCAGGATACCAAAGATGATCCTCTATGAATAACTGGACGACAAACGAAGTAGAGGACGTCCTCGGAGCAGATGACTGGACGATGTGGAGGAGGACTTAAAGCAGCTGGGTGTACAAGATTGGAAGAAAATAGCGTAAGATCGAAAATATTGGTTGGCTGTGGTTGTGGAGGTCCGGGTTCTCGTAGTAGAGCCAGAATAATAGTAATAAGTCTATTAGAGATTTAAATTAAATTAAATAACTCACATCAAAAGTCACAAAGAATAATGTATCGGTGACAGCAACGCCACTCCAATACGTTCAACAAAGTCTTATGCATTTGATCATTATTTATTTCAATTTTATTCTGACGCATGCCTAATGATGCGTTAGTGAATTCTAATATATATTTTATCAATCTTTTTTTTTCTCATTTTATTTCTTTGATTTATATAATTACGAATTTATTTCTATGAATGGATTGGTTATTTCTATGAATGGGTTGAGATGGATTTCTGGAGGAGGTGTCTCCGTGTCACTAGGCTGGATAAAGTAAGAAACCAAGAAATTCGACAGATGATGGATGTGGTTCTATCTACAAATGAAAGGATCGGTGCACGCCGCATAAGAGACGGTCATGTCAAGAGAATGGAGTTTCAATGTGGGCCAGACCGAGTTCTGGATTGGATTCAACCTGGGAGGACACGACGCGGACGGCCCAGAAGCAGGTGGATGGCGGGAGTCCAGGAGGAGTTTGCTGGTCGAGCACTCCAGGAGGATGATTGGATGGATCGGGGGAAAATAGAACTCTGCTTGATCAGTTGAGGAAACCCTTGTCGGAGCGTCAATAAAGTAAAAAGTATTTCTATGAATCAATATTGCATATTTAATTTATTTGAAAAAAATATATATAACTAACATTTTCTCAACTGACAATTCTTGCCGTTTTATTTATAAAATATGAAAAAAAAAAAGCATGGAATCATCTCTGTGCGAGATAACATAGCGATACTAGCAGAAGCACAAGATCAAAATAATGGGAAAACGGATAAGCAAGCGAAGGGTTGACCGTGGGGTGGATGGGAAGATAACAAAATCCAATTTAGGATAAAGTTAATTGGAGGGAGGTGTGGAGTGACCTTTTGTTAGTTTGGAGGTTTTGCTATAAAATTTGTCATTGTTTTGTTATTTTAAAAAAGATCTTCCGTTCCATTATTACCTTTCTCTGTCCGCTCTCCCCCCCTTTTTATGAAATAAAAAGAATATTTCATAGAGATCTAGGGCTTTAGAGAACAAAAACTCAGGTAAAACATTAATAAATAACCAATTTATTGATCTACACTATCAGGGGCTTCACTGGATATTTTTTCAAAAATCGAACTACTTCTTGCTTTCAATTGATTCTTCCGTATAATGAGCTCATCGTTTCAAGCTACTTTAACACTTACTAGACAAACGCTCTAAGCTCCCAATTAATCACAAAGACTCATACATACATATACATGACTATTATAAAGCCTATTCGGACTTATGGAGTAGGGCTTTGGAACTCCACTAGGCCATCGAATTCCTTTCATACACAATCCCTAAAATCCAAAATCCTTCTTAAAATCCTCCTACTACTTTTTTACGAACAAAGCTATCCATAACGACCTTAATGTCCCATTTGTTGCTGATTTGGCCCGAATCCGATATCTATCTTTTCATGACAACTTTATTCACACTCAAACCCACTAGTTTTAAACCTATTCAATACCTTTCCACCTTTTCAATTCCTGATAATCCTACTAGGATTCTGAAAAGAAGATGACCTTCCAAGTTGAATTTGCTATTTGAGTACTACCCCTAAGTATTTCCTCGACGTGTTTCTATCTCATGACATTATGTATCACTTAGGCTATTTACTTGTTGTATTAATGTAATACAGTAGCAAACATCAATAAATGAATAAAAATATATATATTTTTTTAATTTAAAGTAAATTTAAATACTACCAGTGAATAGTTTCTCTACTTACCGCTGTCATGCCATGATGTACCATCATGCAGTTATCATATTCTAGACATATACAAGCCATCAAGAATTTTACGTAGCAAGGACAAATTTGTTTTTCCTTAAAAACAATTTTTTTTTATTATTATTTTTTTAAAAACAAAATTCTTTAAAAAAAACGTACCCGCTTCCGCATTCGATATTTAATTTATTATTAGTTCAGATAAAAAAAAATAAATAAAAAATAATAAAAAAAAAACCCTAGCTACTTCTTCAATATCCGATAATCCTCCGAGGCGTATGAAAAGAAGATGGCTTCGTGACCTTTTAAAAGTGAATGTGTTATTTAATCATGACCACTGGTACTTTACCTATTTGCCTTTATGAATCGTTCATGGCATTAAATTTACTTGTCGTATTGTCATGATGCGACAAGCCCTTAAATTTTATTTGCTTATATTAGAATGAATTCTTCATCGTTATTATAATATATAAATTCACTTTGATGTTCCTAAAAATCGATCTAATCTACTGATTTGTGTATGTTTGTACTTCTTAATACAATGTATGAGAAAGGGCAATGCAGACATTAGTAACTCTTTCATCATTATTTCGCTGATTAAAATATTCATCTATAATAATCGAACAACTATTATTATTATTATAATTTATTTTATTTTAGTTGTTATTAATTTTTAAATATATTCATTTGAAAAGAAAAGATATGTCCAGGACCGGGACTCGAACCCGGGTCTTCCAGATCACTAGTCTGGGACTCTACCATTTGAGCTATCCTGGGCCCTAATGAAGCACGCTTCTCGGCCATGGTCATATATTTTCTTTTTTTCTGATCCTAAGTCCCCGCGTTCTTGCATTTTGCGAAGTATACGAGAGGAAGAATGTTCTTTGAACATTATTTTAATTTGGATCTAGTTGACTTACGTCATTATAATTATTATAATTTATTTTATTTTAGTTGTTATTAATTTTTAAATATATTCATTTGACAATATTTAAAAATTAATAACAACTAAAATAAAATAAATTATAATAATTATAATGACGTAAGTCAACTAGATCCAAATTAAAATAATGTTCAAAGAACATTCTACCTCTCGTATACTTCGCAAAATGCAAGAACGCGGGGACTTAGGATCAGAAAAAAAGAAAATATATGACCATGGCCGAGAAGCGTGCTTCATTAGGGCCCAGGATAGCTCAAATGGTAGAGTCCCAGACTAGTGATCTGGAAGACCCGGGTTCGAGTCCCGGTCCTGGACATATCTTTTCTTTTCAAATGAATATTATTATTATTATTTATTTTAAATTATTATTCTTATGATGGTGATAATTTTTAAATATTTTTATTTCGAAGGGTTCTTATGATAGAAACTGCTTTCAGATAACCGCCATCGTATCATTTTCGTAGTTTTGGGCTTTAAATGGAGTTTTAATTTAAATATGTCAGCTTGTTCTGAGAAGCTAGGTTCGGAATAGTATAAGTTGAAAGTGTGATGGCGTCGTCTGCCGATTAGAAAATAAATAATGTAACTATTTTGAATGTATTTTTAAAAATATTTATTTCATTTAAACCTTTGACCAGCTGTTTCAGTGTAAAATATTTTCAGAAAGAAAATAGTTTCAAGATGTTGAATATTATTTATGAGTTTATTGACACAAAACCCTGGGTACGTGTCACATGAGTGTAGGCGTGTTATTGTGTGTGAAGAGTGATGCTTGTATATAAATGTCATGAGCTGGTGGCGACAGACATAAAAACTTTTCCTCAGAGGGTAGTTAGAGAGCTTTTCTTTCCTTGGGCATTTTCCACGTTCCCAACTAGTAGCGGATGGGGTCTAGCGCTGCAATTCCATTAAATAAAACTTTTCTATTTAGAAAGGAATTAAGTTGTTTTTTTTAATTTTTATTCCTGCATGTTTTTTCCTTGTTTATATCTACAGCCCAGGTGAATAAGTGGCTAAGCCTAATTTTCTCCAAAATGAGTTTTTTGTACTTTAGTTAGCGGAATCGAGTTATTTTCGTAGTGAATGAGGGATTAAGTAAGGCTCTGGCTTGGAAAGGAGTAAATATTTATAAATGAAAAAACAAAAAATCAGCTGGTTAGTAATAATTTTTGATTACCTCGTTATCGATACATGTTAGCCTCTGTTAGCTACCACAATCGAGAATTTTCGCACATGAAATTGTTGGGCGTCTTATCGAAACGAAGCTATTCACGATTCAGCTTGATAGTAATCAAGTGCAAAAATGGACCATGGATCCTGGACTATTACCATTTGTTCAAATAAATAATTCATTAAAAAAATAATGGTTCGAAAGATCTCATTACCTGAATATACTATTTCTATTTGGGTATTAAGGAAACAAGGTGGTAGAGCGCTGAGCATCCGTGCTGTTGGTCCCGTGTTCAAAATCAGGCTGTGGCAGATGATTTATTCAATCTGTTAACAGCCGTGGATGGATTCTTTGGTATCTGTAGACTCTTCTAGTACTGGCCAAGACCTTCTAAAGTGGGTACCTAACCTAGGGGGGAAACCTGGCGGTTGAGTGTGACCTTGAAAAAAATCACCTCGCTTCACAACGACCACGTACTGAACCCGAGACTCTTCATGGGTTGTAGTGATGCAGGTAAAAAAAAACAAAAAAAAACTGGGCGATCTGAAAACCCTTCATGGTCTTACCCAACCTCTATTAACAGATGAGAGTGATCTCGGCAAGATCCGGTTGTTCAGTCGATGAACGATCTACATCAGGGGCGACCTGTGGTCTAGTGGTTAGTGTAACAAACTACTAAGCCCAAGATCGAGGGTTCTTAACCCGGCAGGTGGCCCTAGGATTTTTTAAAGGGAGTAAAAAATCCTTAGCTACGCCGTCCATCGGAAGGGACGTTAAACGGGGTCCCCGAGCCTATGCGATATCCGGTAATCGTTAAAAATCCTTATCCTAATTAAACCTGGATAGGAAAAATTTAGAACTTCCAATGAAGCATCGTCCGATTAGCCTTAGCAGCATAAAGCGACGTTAAATGAACAAACAACAACGATCTACATAGCCGTCGATATTACACCTAGTGTAATACTATGTATTGAAACCCTACACGGTTTGTAGTGATACAGATTTTCTTCCTAATATATATATATTAACAAATATCATTCAACAAGTTTTTTCCAAGAGGATGCATATATATGCACGCATGAAAAGAAAGTTCAGATGGTAGTGCTTAAAAGATATCACTACCTATTCGTTTGTAGGATTCCATCAATCCCAAGTTACAAATCAGGTAGTGGGAGTTAATTTATTTAATCAGTTAACAGCCTGGGAAGAATCCAGGGACCCAAAATAGGGGGTAAAACCTGGCGGTTGAGAGCGATATCAAACCAATCACACCTCTGTACAACCTTTATCCTAAAAACAGTAGTTTCTGTTATGTATAGAACACCCTTCGTAGGTCGCAGAGGTATAGGTTTTTTTAATATGAATTCAGGAAATCCGCAATATGTAATATGCATCTTATGATTGCATTGAAGATATTCTCGATAAGATATAGGCAGGTCCTTAGGTAATACTAATGAGAATGGAAAGAGACAACACCCGCTCGTTGTTAATTCTTCCTCAGGGTAGAGCTCCCAAAGGAAGACTCCAGTCCTAGGCAACTGGAGGCTCCAGCCAAGAGTGCTTTGGAAACTTGAGACCCCTGGAGAGTAGTCTGCTCCATTTACATGCCGGCCTTACCTACTTCCACATATAACCCCGGCTTCTATTGTTTCTCCCGGCCGAAGTCTCCCGGGGACAATATACTGTCGCCTAATCGCGGGAAATCCCAAAAGTGTTCTCGGATGTATGCGGCAATATCGCTCGGAATATATAATCCGGACTGGAAATCAGGATACCTCCCTTAAGCGATCTCTAGTTCCTTAAGGTATGATTCATAAGTTCAAAGATAAAATCGATGTTACGGTTCAATCATTAGAAACAATATGCAAAGGACTAGGAATAGCGAAAACAGATTAGAGCAGTAATCCTTTATAGATCATAAATTGATTTAGATTAATAAGTCAAGCTAGCTAAAATGAGAGCTTAATACTAAGCCATGAACATGGAAATAGATCAAATTTAGATCCATCTATTTCGTATAAGTTTTATTTTAAAATAGTAATATCTCTAAGTTATAATACACATCCTTTCAAAATGTTAATTAGTAGTACAGCAGAGTGCAGGAATTGCTATGCGGAGAGGCTCAGTTTCAAATCCAGCTGTGGCAGGTACTATATTTAATCCGTTAACAGCCACGGAAGAACCATGTGAGAGCTACAGACTCCCAAATACTCATATTTTAATAGGTTCACTAGGGGGAAGCTATGAGTATCAACATTTTATTATCTTGAAATATTGAATGTTCTGCTTTATATAAAATAATGAAATGTTTTCTTCTATTTTTTTTATTATAAATTTTATATAACTTTTAAAAGATTAAAAAAAGTAATTCATAGTTTATGAGAACAATCTCAATGGCTGCAAACAAATGTTATTCCGTGCTCCTAAAACACTTCAGAAGTAAAAACCTCTCACGCAACACACTAACAAAGCTCTCGTAAGGCCTGTTCTGACCTACGCACCTGAGTGCTGGATAATTTCGCGAGCTCAAGAACTCATCCTAAATAGATTCCAGAGACGGATCCTTAGGAGAATTTTAGGGACCAGTTTTCAGGGATAATGCTAGGAGACAAAAAAAAAATGCCGAAATAGCATGCCTCTTTATTGACATAGACGTCGTCAGATATATAAAGGTTGGAAGGATTCGCTGGGGGGGGGGGGGCATGTTGCTAGATTGAGAGACGATGAAATCCCAAAGAAAATACTCGAAGAAAAGCTATACGCCGATATGAGAATCGGCAGGCCAAGACAGCGGTGGGCCGATGGAGTGGCAGAGGATGCGCTGTCCATCTTGAGAATAAGGGGCTGGAAATCAGCAGCGTTGCACTGAGACGACTGGAGGTTGATGCTACAGGATGCCTTGAAGAAGAAGAATCTCTTAATCTCATTCCACAGCATTCTCTGTACTGAAATTGAAAATTGTCCAAAAATCGAAATATTGGAATACGATTTATAAAATATTCCATATTTTACATTTAAATTAAAAAACCAGTTCTATATCCGGTGTATCGGGTTATAGAAGTCAGGAACGATGGCTTTGTGATTCGTCTATTTAAAGAAATTTAAATGACGACCCGGGTACGAGTCCCGGTCCTGGACATATCTTTTCTTTTCAAATAAAAATATTTTAAAATATTTAAAGAAATATATAAAATTTAACCGACCTAGAACAATAAAATATATTACTAAACAATCAATAACTAATATAATAAAATAAATTATAATGACATATGTCAACAAGATCCAAATTAAATAAATGTTCAAAGAACATTCTTCCCTCGTATACATCGCAAACTTTCGAGAACGCGGGGACGTCGGATCAGTGAAAAGAAAGTATTTGACCATGACCGGGGAACGAGCCTGATGTAGCCAGGACAGCTCAATTGGTAGAGTTCCAGACTAGCGATCTGGACGACCTGGGTTCGAGTCCCGGTCCTGGACATATCTTTTCTTTTCAAATAAAAATATTTAAAGAAATATATAAAATTTAACCGACCTAGAACAATAAAATATATTACTGAGCAAAAAGTACCTACATCCTTGATGCTTTTGATACATAAAATATTACATCACTATAAAGGTTTTTATATAATGGAGAAAAAAATGTAAATAAACTTCGAGAAAAACTGTTGATTTTCCAAAAGATAGGGCCATTTAAGAAATGACCTTTTTAACATTCAAGGAATCATATAATCTTTCGATCAGCCTAGAAGATTACTAATATTTGTCTGCAAAATTTGGATTGAATATTATATTTCAAATGTAACATTGATGAACATTATATGAATTGTAACATTAAGGATGAGTTTCTTTACAAATATAAACACTACATGCATGTATATATTTTTTTTCCACGTCGATCCTAAATAAGGTTTGTTTTAACTTCAATGGAGCGTAATTAATTGAAAGCCATTGAACACGATGCCGTGTTTATTGAAGTGACGTTTCAATAAAAAGATACGACCTAAAAAAAAAAAAAGGTCGGTAATGACCTGTAGAGACAGAGAGTGGTATAGAGGTCCAGCTCCCACTAACGAGCCTCTAATCAATCGACCAAACATTGTCTGAAAACATCGTTAAACCACTCCAACATATGCTGACAAAGTTTGAAACGGTCAGTATAGGCAATTTTCCCGATTCTGACAACAGCAGCAAGCGGAAAATGAGATACCTAAAGGAAGGTGTATGGAAATACATGTTTATTTTTAATATAAGTTATTAAAGCTAAATGATAAAATATCTTTAAAGTAAATATATTAAATTAATATTATATTATAAATTAATATTAATATTAATTTTTTTTTTTTTTTTTTTTTTTTTTTTTTTTTTTTTTTTTATTCATCCCTTCTTTCCCAATCTGCTGGTGTTCCTCAAGGTAGCATCCTTGGCCCAATCCTTTATACAGTTTATACAGCTGACATCCCAACTCATCCTAATACTATCCTTACCACGTATGCTGATGATACATGTGTATTATCTGTCAACACCAATCCAATTATTGCATCCCAAAGCCTCCAATCCCATATCACTGATCTTGAAGAATGGTGTCAAAACTGGAGAATTAAAATAAACTCTCAAAAATCGCATCAAATCACTTTTACCTTACGTCGTAAACCAATGACTTCCTGCCCTTCAGTATCCTTTAATAATATCCCACTGGAGCCTGTAGAACAGATCCGATACTTAGGGTTGCATCTTGACAAACGATTAACCTGGAATCCTCACACGAGACTGAAAAGACAAGAAACCGCTCGACGTTTCAGGCTACTTCAACACTTACTAGACAAACGCTCTAAGCTCCCAGTTAATTACAAAAGACTCATCTACATGACCATCATACGACCTATTTGGACCTACGGAGTAGAGCTTTGGGGCTCCACTAAGCCATCGAATTCCTCTCGTATCCAATCCCTACAATCCAAAATCCTTCATAAAATCCTTAATGCTCCTTATTTTGTTAAGAATAAAATTATCCATAACGACCTTAATGTCCCATTTGTTGCTGATCTGGCCCGAAACCGCTATCTATCCTTTCATAACAAACTTCATTTCCACTCAAACCCTCTGGTTTTAAACCTAGCTTCCTCTTCAATTCCCGATAATCCTCCGAGACGTCTGAAAAGAAGATGGACCCGTGACTTCTTAGTTGAACTTGTGATTTGAGTACTACCAGTGGGTAGTTTCTCTACATGTCATTTTCACGTGTCATTTTGTATCGCTTAGCCCATTTACTAGATGTATTTTTTTTGTATACAGTTGTAAATATCAATAAATAAATTTAAAAAAAAAAAAAAAAAAAATCGTTTGTCAAGATGCAACCCTAAGTATCGGATCTGTTCTACAGGCACCAGTGGGATATTATTAAAGGATACTGAAGGGCAGGAAGTCATTGGTTTACGACGTAAGGTAAAAGTGATTTGATGCGATTTTTGAGAGTTTATTTTAATTCTCCAGTTTTGACACCATTCTTCAAGTTCAGTGATATGGGATTGGAGGCTTTGGGATGCAATAATTGGATTGGTGTTGACAGATAATACACATGTATCATCAGCATACGTGGTAAGGATAGTATTAGGATGAGTTGGGATGTCAGCTGTATAAACTGTATAAAGGATTGGGCCAAGGATACTACCTTGAGGAAATATTAATATTAAATTTTATTTTAAATATTTGATGAGTTATCGAATATATTTTCATATTCAGACATTTATGTTAAGCTGATTTTTCTATTAGCAAAAACACGAATATTTTAACTCGGTCCATATTACAAGTTCTATTCTGGCTATTTTATATATTTTTACCTATACTGGGAAATTTTATATTTTCAGATTGCTACGGATTTTGACCCCTCAGAAGATGTAGGTCGACATCTTCAAGCCACCGTAGCCTGGGTCTACCTCTTCCTCTTCTAGCGTCCGGACGTCCCTCCATTATCATCCTTGGTAGCCTTCGTGATCCATTCGATACACATGACCCAGCCATCTTATTCTCCCTTCTACATCTATACATATTATAAAACAAAGTCCTCGGCGGCGTCTGTCTGTTCGTGGTAAACTCAATAACTACTGCACCGACTTCCGAGTGATTCACGAAAAAGGTTTTGGTATATACTTTGTCAAGGTTTTGTATAAATTCCATCCATGTTTACAAGAGAATCCCTAAACGGGAGGTTTCCGAAAGAAGAGGATAAATACAGTTGCCATGCCGGAAATCCTGGTTCAGATCCCGCTGCAGGTCATGACTTTTATTTGGCCTGTTTGCAACCAGAGATGGATCATATAGGATCTAGGACCCACCTGGGGCCCCACCCAACCTCTAAAAAATATTATAAAAATAGGGTACCCAAAATAAGGGGGAAAATCTGGCGGTTGAGCGTGACCTAGGACAAGTACCGTTGTCCATGAAACAGTACAGTCTCTACCATACAATGAACCCCAGACCTTTCATGGGTTGTAGTGGTACAGTTTTTTTTTTTTTTTTTTTTTTTTTATAAATTGGTTGGAATATAACGACAATTGTTGGAAGTGTAGGAAAAAGTATAGACTCCAGGGAGGTTTCATCGATGATACTGCCCAATCCCTTTGTCATATAACGGATTGGAATTTTGGAACTACAAAAAAGTCCGTGATAGGATATATCTACCTTTTAAGGACAGCTTACTATACCTATTTTATCTTATAAAAAATTGATACCGAACAATGCGGTATTTGGAAAGCTATTTAGATGAGTACAGTATTAATTCGTAACAACTTAAATACTTCAGTTACTTTAAGCATTCCATGCGCATTATTAAAATATTTTATACCACATAAATTAAATGAGTATCTTATGGGTTATCGCAAAAACGTCACGCGCTTGAAAATAAATATAGAGTAATATTTTGTTTTGTTTTTATGTTTACAATATCTACATAATAAAATACATTAGACAGACAAAACATGTGGGCATGACATGCCTTACTACCCGTGCAATTGTCGGGGGAGGTCGCTAGTTAGTAATATAAGAGATTAAACCGGGTCTTTATTCATTTTTCAATCTTTATTCAAGTCCTTTATTGATTTTCGACTTTTTTTGGGCCATTTTCTCAGGATTTTCCTCTTCCCCGTAAATCCTATCCGTCTAGGATCGGTTAAGAATAATCCTGGGATAAGAACACTATGGGAATAATCGTCTCCTACCTACCCTGAGAGGCGACTAAAATGGGCACAGAAATGGGCTAGTGACCCAACCTGTGTAATACTCAATATGGCTAAAAACCTTAACCAAGCCGTGGAGTTGGAAGGATAATTTGTTTGGAACGGACCAAACATTTGATTATAATAATACAACTAGTAAATATAATGACATGGATAAAGGCAAGTAGAGAAACTATCCAGTGGTACTACTCAAATATAACAAATTCAGTTTGGAAGGTCACGAAGCTATTTCCCTTTCAGAAGCTTATAGGAAGTATTTTGGATTGTTAGGATTGGATACGTAAAGAATTCGATGGTAAATATCATATATAAAACAAATATTATGGTATGTGAATGAGTATTTTATAAAGCGAACAAAAAAACAAACAAACGACCTATGTTTTTACGCACATTAATTCCAAGAATGTTTGTGATGATAAGCGCTCTGAATATTTATCTATGGGGCAGAATAAAGTGTATTTATTTCCCATTTAAGAACAAACGAAATTAAATTACTTAATGAATGTGTATGGGTAATATAATTATAAATAATTGTATAATTAATATATGTTTAATAATAATGTTTAGCAAAGTAGTCGTATTTAATTATCATATTAATCAGATTACACTTCAAAAAAATCCCACACTCCCCCTATCATCGGACGCAATTTTATATTTTATTTCGTGAGTGGGTGTATTAAGTGCTCCCTTTGTGTTTAAAACAAGTTTTATTGGATAATTAATTAACTTAAAGCGATAAATTATTAAATAATTCATCTGTCATGTAGTCCCTTCATAAATTGATCTACACCGGCTCCAGTTAATGTGAGAGGATTTAAAATGAATTGTAATTTAATTAGAGTAACTATAGAAACATTTAATATCATTCAACATACAAGTATTATAATTTATCAATAAATTCGGTCTTATTTTTATAATTTCCTACAGGCATTTAATAAGAAATTTGTAAATTATTTTTTTATCTATTTATTTTTGTTTACTATATTTGGGTAAGTTCTTTCCTAGTGTACATCAACCTAAGCCTGATTCTTCATCACCGTTCAACAGCCCCTTAATAGTATTTTGATATTATTCTGCATTTGTGTTCTTTGTTTGGTGTTAAAATACGCACGAATCGAAGAAAGGAGCCATTTAAGTTTGATATCCAGAACACCATGCACTAACTTTTAATTTATATTCTTGATTAATGTATTTAAAAGACCTCCGTATACCAAAAATATGGACTAGAATCTTATCGCGAAATTTTAAAATTTTACGAAACATATTTGGTCCTTCCATATGAAAGTTCCCTTTTTATTATTTCTAAAATTCAAGTGGAATTAATAGAACTTGTATTGTTTACTATGTTCATGTTGACACATTGTAATGAGCTGCTATTTTGATCTCATTTTTGATAATATTTACAAAAACTAAAAATCAACAATTATTTTTTAGTATCCGATCAAACATGGCAACACGCGAATTTCGCGTAATTTAAAAAAAATAAATTTAAGTAAGACCGGGACACTCGGGCACACATGCTCCAAAAAGCATTATCACCGCGTTCTGGGAAAAATGTTGTTACGAACGGACTATTCGCCTTTGGATCGAGAAATTTTCAGCTGGTGATACAGATTAATTCATAAATAAAAACTTCATTTCTCCATTCTATTGAGAGCCGGGACCTCTCCCGGATTATTATTTGGAAGGCACCTCTCACAGGACATGTTTCACTACAGGAGAAAATAACTGATCTGGCTTACGATGTCCTCCAACACCCACCTTATTCGACTTATTTCAAATAGATTTCCCAATTATTAAACGATTCTCGAGCCAACCAAGAATTTTTAGACTTATTTCATCAGAAAACCCTGAATTTTTCAATTCTGGAATTGGAAATTTGATAAAACAATCGGAAAATATAAAGAATATTTCGAATATTTTTTTTTTTAGTTTTATTAAATAACCAATCTTATAATAACGGTCATTTCCCAATTCAATGACCCAATTAGTCCAGGATCCATGGTCCGTTTTTGTATTTGATTACCATCAAGCTGAATCTTCGTGAATAGTTTCGTTTCGATGAGACGCCCAACAATTTCCTGTGCGAAAATTCTCTATTGTGGTAGCTAACAGAGGTAGCAAGGATAAAATATGTCGATTTAATGATTCTCAAAAATGTATTACTAACTGTTTTTTTTTGTTAAATCTCAAGATAATTATCTAAATTATTTGAAAAAATATTTGTCCGACAAAATGTATGGTTTGATCAAAGAGTCCCCTTCTTCCAACATGTTTCGATAACGAGGTAATCAAAAATTATTACTAACCAGGTGATTTTTTTTTACTTCTTCTTTTTTGACTGCGTTATCGTTACATATTGGAAAGAGGGGGCTCTTTGACCAAACCATACATTTTGTAGGACAAATATTTTTTCAAATAATTTAGATAATTTTTAAATATTTTTATTTGAAAATAAAAGATATGTCCAGGACCGGGGGTCGAACCCGGGTCGTCTAGATCGCTAGTCTGGAACTCTACCATTTAAGCTATCCTGGCCCTAATCAAGCACGCTTCTCGGACGTGGTCATATCCTTTCTTTTCACTGATCCCAACTCCCCGAGTTTTTGCATTTTTGCGAAGTATACGAGGGAAAGAATGTTCTTTGAACTTTATTTTAATTTGGATCTAGTTGACTTACGTCAATATAATTATTTTAATTTATTTTATTTTATTTGCTATTAATTTTAAAATATTTTTATTTGAAAAGAAAAGATATTTCCAGGACCGGGACTAGATAATTTAGATAATTATCTTGAGATTTAACAAAAAAAACCTTTTAGTAATAAATTTTTGAGAACCATCAATTGACATATTTTATCCTTGCTACCTCTGTTAGCTACCACAATCGAGAATTTTCGCACAGGAAATTGTTGGGCGTCTCATCGAAACGAAGCTATTAACGAAGATTCAGCTTGATACTAATCAAGTGGAAAAATGGACCATGTATCCTGGAATAAATAGTTAAGGTGGGTCATTTAAAAAATATACCATTTTCCAGATGCTAGGGAAACAAACCGGACTATTTTTGAAGCGATTTCTTTTTTAATTTAATAAAGCTCATTCTACCAACAATTTTTTTAAATCTCTGAGTAAGGGCCACACAAGTACACATACAAAATATTCACCACATCACAACTTGATTAGCATCATAGTTTATGAAAAATTTTGCGATAGCATTTGTGACAGATAACAAAAAATATATACCCTCATTTTAAATGATAGCCCAAAGACAATTGGAGGATCTGTTCATTCCAAAATAATAATAATGGAGGTAGACTAACACCTGTCAACCTTTTGAGTTGCAAGAGTCAACAATTATAATTTACAAAATTTCGAAGTTTTTAGAGTGCCACACATTTTTTTCTTGCCAACAATAAATAGTATTCGCATAAATAAAGATTTTTGATAAATAAAAAAAAAACTCTATTAAAAAAATCTATTGATTCATAAGAAAAAAATGTATTTATTCATATATAAGTAGTGTTTTGCAAAACAAATTGGATAGTATATACATGGCATCATTAGATAATTACTTATTTTTTAAGTAAAAAAATAAAACAATTAAACATTTATTATGCTACCCACCTTTACTTCGGTTTTTTAATAATAATTATATATATATACATAGATAACTTTGAGAAGGTAATTCGCTACTGACTCTTTTACTTAAAACATCGCAACCAAAGCACTGGTGAAGAAGCCAAATTGTCTTGCGTCGAAAGCGAATTAAAACCTACACAGAAACATACGACAACATCGTCATTCAAGAGCTTCCAAAGGATACAGTGACGATGCGTTTCACGGGGGAGGGGTGCGATGAAAAGCGAGTAGAAGTGGAAATATATATATATATTTATATATATATATATATATACATAAATATATATATATATATATAAATATATATATATATATTTATATATATATATATATATACATAAATATATATATATATATATACATAAATATATATATATATATATTTTTATATATATATATATATATATATATATATACGAGTAAAAGAAGAGGGGAGGGTAAGGAAGTTTCATTGCTAATAACACGGAAGCGTTGATGAAAAACTTCCTTGTTACAAAACTTACATGTAAACAAGAGTTTACTCGACAAGTTTGGTTGTAAATAAGCACTATTGACGGTAAAATGAAGGTTGCTGGGTGGGAGGTTCAGTAAAATGATTTTTTGGATATGACCAAGTAGTTATTTTATTTTTCAAGTAGAAAACGCAATATTTCAGCAAGGGGGGAAGCGCAAAGTTGTTCTTTTCCTTGTTGCGCTTATTACGTATCATTTTAGACCCGGCCCCACTAGCTAAAGATCTAACTTGCCGAAATAATTACCCTCACTTCCATTAGCACTGGAAGGACTGGATGGTAAGAGAAAGAGGAGAGGAGAGGTAAGGACATCTTTTGTCCCCGCTAGGAGCGATATTATTCCCTCCTCGGCTAAGAGCCACTTTATTGGCACACCCCCGGCCCTCCGAGCCTCCTCCCGTTCCGGAGTTTTAGCTCCTCTAACCTCCGCGGCACAAACTCCCTTCTCCTTTATGGGTCCTCCTTTAGTGTTAGTGGCCTCTCGGGAAGAGCTATATCCCACCTGTCACGCCTCTCCTGGTAATAATTGTCCTGTCTTACCTCGGCTCCTACTCCTTAACTCCTTTACATTCCATGCCGCTAAGGAGAGGTTACTCCTCGCAGAAAGATTACTCTCGCGAAATGTGGAGTAATCTGAGACCTATTGCCTCCATTCGCGGCAAAGTAGTTGCTGAGAAAAAAATTATATTGCAAGAACTAAGGAATAACTTTCTTGCAATATAAATTTCTGTTGTTTCAATAACTTGTCATTCTAACATATTATTGAAACAACAGGCAAGGGATACAATAATAGGGAAATATAATAATTAATATCATCCTAGAGCATACCCAGCATCTATAAAGTGGCTACCTTAAATTGGTTAGAAAGCGTGTTAGGCGTGATATAAATAAAATGTTATCAAGAAAGATAATTTATCATATTTATTATTTACAGCTATTTAGATATTAGTCAGAATTAAGAAATTAGTCAGACTAACAAGAATGACTCTATTTAGGACTGTCAGTCGAGTAAAACTAGGGAATACTCTGTCAGAAGAGTTTGAAGTTATCATCGGCTTGAGACAGCATGATCCTCTATAAGCCCTTTTTAATTTAAACCTTGAAGCAGCCATCCGAACAGTAAAAACAAATCCTGGAGGAACTGTATACAACCGCATGTCCCAACATCTAGAATGTGCGGATGATGTCGTCATTAACGCTAGAACCCAAGCAGCATTATCAGGAACATTCCAAGGATTTGAAGAGGCAGCCATTCAACTGGGTCTTAAGGTGAATGAAAATAAAACTGTATGTATGAAAAACTCAAAATTGGAAAAGATGCCAAATGGAAAAGTGAGTTTAAGAGAGCACAATTTTAGAGCAGTACCCAATTCAAGTACCTGGGAAGTGTGGTCGCAGTTGATATAAAAATAGATCAAAGAGTGTTTCAGTTAAAATCACTCTCTAAAAGAATACAAATTCAAACAATCTCTTAACAGCCGTGGTTGGGTAAAGTGGGTACCCAAAATAAGGGGGAAAAATCTGTTGGTTTAGCGTGATCTAGGACAAATTACCTCCCTGCATAACCGTTGTCCCAGAAACAGTACAGTCACTAGCCACGTATTGAACCAAATACCCTGCACGGGTGAAAGTGGCTGTTTATTTTGCTATTACAAGGTTGAAGTTACAATTTAAATAAAGAAATATCTCATATGTTCAGACAAGTGAGGAAGTTCTGAGTTGGTATGCCGTAGATTCCATGTTCTAATCCGGCTGTGTCAAATAAATAGTTTAACCTATTTACAGCCTGTGATACACCCTTTTGGATCCGAGGATAACCTTGAGCTAGCCCAGTCTCTATAACGTGACCTTCAGAAAGACCCTTCATGAGTGATAAAGCGATTTAATTTACTGTAAAGACTTGTTGAAGTAACTATTTACTTAATAAATAATTAGTTTTTCCCATCTATCTATACGTATTATAAAACAAAGTCCTCGGCCGCGTTTTTTTCGCTCTCTCTTAACTACTGCACAGATTTTCATGCGGTTTTCACCAATAGATAGAGTGATTCACCAGGATGGTTTAGGTATATAATTTGTCGAGGTTTTGTGTAAATGGGTTGGAATATCGATGGGTTTCACCGAAGACGCTGTTTGCTTAATCCCAATTATCTATTTGGTTTTGTTTTTATAATTTCTATATAATAAAGTACATTAGCTGAGATGGGAAGAAAGAAAATCAAGACTCCCAAAGAAGCCTAACCAATGATATTCACGTGGTCCTTAGTGGCCGGTATGTGCTAAAAAAAAAAAATGCATTACACAGACATATTATGTACCCGAGCAAAGCTGGGGTGGGTTGCTAGTAGATAAATATCTTACATTATCATTGAACCTGCTTTTGGGATTGGCTTACTGGTAGAGCGCCGAGTAACGTTGTAAAAAGTTCCGGGTTCAAATTTTGCTGTGGCAGATAACTTATTTAATCCTTTTACGGCTGGGGTGAATCCTTTGGTATCTACAGACCATCCTAGGGTACACCCTGCCACTATAAAAGGGGTACCCTTAATTTGGGTGAATACCTGGCTTGATCCTGAGGTAAATTCTTGGTTGTGCTTAATCATAAATCACTTCCCTGCATGACCGTTGTCATAGAAACTTTACAGTCTCCCCCACGTACTGAACGCATGACCCTTCTTCATGGGCTGTAATGGTACAGGTTTCTTTTCTTTCTGCTAACGTATATCGATTAATCGTTTGGCTCGTTAGTTCAGAATAGATCCATCATTGAATCACTCTTACAATGCCGCAAGAAACGATCGGGGGGGGGGGGGCAGAGCAGTGCTCTACTTAAATGACAACGGCAGGGGGAGAGCTGATGGGATATTCCCTCATTCTCGAAGGGGACAGGACTCCTAGCTCATTCATCTCCATAAGTTACCACTCAGCGAGCGACCTCTCCCTGCTCAGAGCAATAATGGAACTTCGATGTGTCACGGAAACTGCCGCCGTATTAATGTGATCTGTTTCTTATACGGCAGTAGTGAATCATCTGGAATAGCGGTGGGGTTTAGGGATTTCCGCGGCAGATTATATGATTCACAACTCTCCCACAAGGATAATATATAAATGAATGCAACTAAAAGCCAGTCGTTGTTCTAGAGAATTGATGATAAACCTAAAAATCAAAACATAATCTTCTATATTAAAAAAAAACAACCTATATCACTACAACCCATGAAGGTTATTGGATTCAGTAGACGGTAGTGGCAGTAACAGTTCTAGGACAACGGTTGTGGAGGTGATTTGTCCGAGATAATGCTAAGCCACCAGTTTTATCTTCGGTTTTACGGTGGTAATTGGGTCACACACCGGCAATCTGTCACTTTAAATGCAAATATTCTTCTTGGAAATTATATAAAAAGCCTGAAAAGGCACAGTCTTTGACCTCGGCGATCTGAAATAAGGCTAACAGTAACTACCAGGTGGGGTCGATCCGGGACCCCAACCTCGTTTTTTTTGGACAAAAATTAATCCTCAGTGATTTACTATGAGCATGAAGTTCGTTAGAGCTCTACTCGTCGAGTATATCCTTAGAGTATAAGGATAAATGTCCTAGAGGCTCGTGAGCATAACTTTGTTTTTGACTTAAGGAGAGTCAAAAATGTGAGCTTGGGGTCGTTAGCGACCCCACCCGGTATTAGAAGGGTTAATAGCAGTAACGAATATATGTGAAATATGAAATTTTGTAAAACCCAATATCTAATAGTCAAGTGAAATACAAGTTGAAAAAGCCCTTAATGTTTTTTTTTTTAAATAAATAAATTCCTAAAAATATAATTGAATAAATCTGAATTAAATAAGTTACAATAGATGGTTATGTTTGTATTTTTCTATCTTTTTTTTGTAATTTGGTTTTTCATATATATAAAAAAAAAAAAACTGTACTACTTCAACCGGTGAACTTGAAGTCTTTAAATTACGACTTTATTTATAAATAAAAAAGTGTCAAAATCATCTAAACATTTTCGAATTATTAATAAAAGCGTTTAATGAGAACAGACTAATCAAGCGCATCTTCAACCTTCTGAAAGTTACAAATCTAAACCCACATGGTTCATTGAATTTGAGAAAGACATGAAAAATGTTGGAATTAAAACAGATACTATAAAAAATAGAACACCTTTTAGAGGAGCAGTTCAAAGGGCAAGGTTTCGGGAGAGGAAGAAACCAACAACTCGTAGAAAGTGGACTCTTGAAGAGAAAGAACAACACTCTCGAAGGATGAAGGAAATTTGGAAGCAAAGGAAATCGGACACAATGAAAAGTAACCAAAGTTTATTCATCGTACCCTCCAAATGGGTTATTTAAAAAAAAAAAGACTTTCAATTCCATCATTGTGAGTGAAATGGTTTTCTTGAATTTTTATTTGTTTTAACTCACGTGGAAATTTCAAATTCCTCCATTGAAAAATTAGGTTTCTTGAGTAATGACGTTGTTTTTTTGCAGGAGGGATGTGTAACTACCAATTGTTTTCATTCATTTCATCCGTTTATAAAAAAAATATTGTTATTGTAGCTTATTCGCAATTTATTTTCAATTATTAATTAAACTGTAATAAAAAATTAATTGTAATTATATCCTACTCAAAGACATTATAGTTAATATATATTATTATTTGTGTTGCTATTCTAAAGGTACTTGTCTCAGAATAAATATAGAGTTTATTAGTACTAATAAATGTTTAAGTTGGAATCTGAAATAGATAATTTTGTTTGCAAATTATTTAAAAATCTAAATGATCTTTCTCCTCATTGTGATCTCGAAAATTTAAATTTTTTAGAGCCTTGTGAGATAACACGCCCATTTCCGATAAAGCGTAAATATCCTCAACAAGAGAGATCATAAATCCATTGGATGAGATAATGGAATTTTTAATCTCGAGCCCCAACGATAGGTTCATTAAGGAAACAATGACACTTTGTTTAAGCAAGATTCTAATCACTTAAGTGCGCTTGGAACCTTAAAAACAGCGCTTTAAATATTACTCATAGACCTAATAACCCATAGCGAATACGCCAATAAATTTTCGCAAAATTCTGGTACGAAATTTACCACCAACTCACTGATTTATTTGACCCTAACGAAAGGAAGGGAAATATAAAAGAAAAAAAATTTGTAATAAAGAAAACCTCATTTATGATTAAGAATATATTTGCAATATACATCATAAATAATCTTGTATTCAATAATACCTCTATTATTCCCAAATCGAGGAAATTCAATTCAATTTTAATAAAAATTCAAATTTATTATGTGTAATCGTACGTTAACGGACGATGCAACAGTACGAAAATTTTGCCTATCCAGGTATAATTAGGATAGAGATCTTTAACGAGGATCGGGACACCCATTTTACATCCCTTCCGAAATACGGTATAACTAAGGATTTTTTACTCGAAATACTCTCTTTTGTTATAACAGATTTATTTTAGGAACAGCTCTGGATAATATAAAACAATAATTTAAATATTTGACTCTTTTATTTCAATATTTTTTCTTTTATTTCAACTTCGATCTTCTTTTATTTCAATCTTCGATCTTGGGCACTGAAGTTTGTTATGCTAACCACTATACCACAAGTGAATCATGGTAGAGTTATTATGGTTAAGACTTTAACGGAGTACTTATATTCGTGTAAATGTGTAACGTCATTTAAAAGAAATTCATTATCTCATTATGGAGTTTGTATTAGTTCATAAATTTCTCTCAATATATACACATACATACATTTTTTTTTCTTCTCTTTTTCTTCTCATGGTAACCTCATGGAGGGACCGTTTATTAATATTGGGACATTTATTTAATATATAATAAAATAAGTATATTACATGTCATTACATGTGATTTTAATAATTACAGTTCAGTTTAATATTATAATTACAGAATACATTTTAGTATAAATTAAGAATATAAGAAATTAAAATTTTACAGTTTGACTAAATTGATAATTCAAATGTGAGAATAAAATAAAAATTAAATTTGTAATCATAAATTACTTATATAAAAAAAAAATAAAATAAAATTTAACAAATATAAGATCCGGTACTTAGGACTACACCTTGACAAACGCTTAACTTGGAATACTCATACTAGACTGAAACGACAAAAAACAGCTCGGCGTTTCAGGCTTCAACACTTAGTTGACAAACGCTCTAAGCTCCCAATAAACTACAAAAGACTCATATACATGACCATTATACGACCTATTTGGACTTACGGAGTAGAGCTTTGGGGCTCCACTAAGCCATCGAATTCCTCTCGTATTCAATCCTTACAATCCAAAATCCTTCGGAAAATCCTTAATGCTCCTTACTTTGTTACGAACAAAGTAATCCATAATGACCTTAACGTCCCGTTTATTGCTGATTTGGCCCGAATCCGATATCAATCTTTTCATGACAAACTTCATTTCCACTCAAACCCACTAGTTTCAAACCTCACTACCTCTTCAATTCCTGATAATCCTCCGAGGCGTCTTAAAAGAAGATGGCCTCGTGACCTTCTAAACTGAACTTTTTATTTGAGTACTACCACTGGGTAGTTTCTCTACTTGTCTTTTCATGTCAATGTATTCACTCATTATATTTACTAGATGTATTTTGTATACAGTTGTAAATTTCAATAAATAAATAAAAAAAAAAACGAATATAAAAATAAACAAAAATGAAACAAAATTAGTATTTTAATCACAGCAAGAAGCTTTTATAATATAATTTATTTAACAAAAAACATCAATTAATAAGTTATAAATATAGAACATTATGGTTAGCGACAGTACTTAATAAAAATTTGTACATAAAAAGTTACAATTAAAAAATGAAAAACTATGTCACTAATGAATTGCCCTTCTTATGTCTTAGAGTTGATAAAAATCAATGTCTTCTATAAATGATAGTAAGTCAGTTTTAAATTTACAGAAAATTATATGTTCTGTCTCAGGCCAAGTCCCTGGTTTTAGTATTATGTTTTTATCAATTTAATTCTTTGTCGGTCGTATCGTAAAAAACATACATATGTAAAATTAATTTCAGTATATCTAAATAGCTAATCATTATATAAGAATGGCCACCAAATGCATAAATTATGTAATACTGATTTCATTATTATTTATTGTAACTATTCATTCTGCTATCGCTATTTAACAGTTGTTGTTTTTTATCTCGTTTTTTAAACTACAGTTTATTATTTAAAATAAAACTAGAAAATTTATATTTTAAACTTTATCGGAGTCAATTAGACCTAATTTCTAATTTCAAAGGAGTAGGGTTGAAGAAGACACGAAGAATAAAATAATTATAATGGAGAGAAGGTCTCGGTAATTGGGTTTAAGGCGGAAAGAGAAACAGATAAAATGCTAGCGGTGCAGGATCAAAGCGAATACCGAGTAAATTTATTTAAAAAGTGAAGAGAGATCAGTTCTAGATGTAGAACTTGAAATAAAATTTGGATTTAAAGAGAAGTGAAAAGGATAAGTCATTACTGAGTCTGTGGAATGAAAAATATATCATGAAGTTGTAGATACAGAGCACAGTACAAGATAAATTTATATAATAATTCCTTCTCTGAATGAAAACCTTTTTCCAGTCATTTGTGCTATACAACTTTATTATATGAAAACGTTTCGACTACATGTCATTTTCAATCCATCTAAGAACTTATTTTTCTATCATTTCATCTTTATCATCTTGAAAAGAGTTACAAGTCACATTTCTCTGTAAATTATTAAATACAATAACAACAATATAACAAATACACATTTCTTAAAATTGTCCATAAATAGAAGTAAGTATACCTTTTTATTATTAATTGTCATTTACTAAATTTTTTTCTTGGAGGTCCATTATCTTGAAGCATTATATATTAATGACAAAATGGATAATGTAGTGAATGATAGGAAAGAGGCAGGAGAAATAAGCAAATTATATTCATCTGTTATTTTGAAGTTAAATAGAAAATAATAAATTGGATGTTCTACTTTGAAAACATAGAGAGATAACACTGTTCTGCACGAAAATCCTCCTTCAAACCAAAACATGCTTTCTTACTGTTATCAGATGTGGTGAACACGAATTTGAAGTCAGATTTTGTCTATCACGCACAGTTTCCTGAGAAATTCTAGTTTTTTATCCAAAAAGGTGAGTTTTTTGTGGATTTGACGAATTTTTTTTCGGCATTAAAACATAGTGAAAAAAATTCAAAAGCCCGATGATTTTGAGCGCAATGAAGTATATTTGAACGAAAAAAATTTGATGGGAATATTACAAGTGGTTAAAGAAATATGGCTAAAAGTGTTTTTTCAGTTTTTCAAGGATCTCACTTTTGAAGCAAAGTTAAATACTACTGAGAAAAAGGCTTGGATTGCTTTTCGAGAGGTATGTGCTAAGTTTTTGGGAAACAAAAAATCTAGAGACTACCGAAAAATAGTCCAAGAACTGCTTACTTCATATAAAACATTGGGATGCAAATGTCCTTAAAAACACATTTCCTGCATAGTCACCTAGACTTTTTCGCCCCAAATTTGGGTGCAGTTTTGGACGAACATGGAGAACGATTCCACCAAGACATATCCAGAATGGAAAAAAGATATTCTGACAAATGGAATGAGAAGATGCTGGCGGATTACTCCTGGACACTGCAGCGGGAGACAGAGGAGGAAGAGTACAAAAGAAAAAAAACTACTCATTGACGATGTGTGTATATTTTTTGAGTTGTGTCATATCTAGTATTATACCTGATAGCATGCAGGATTCAATTAATTATATTTTATTGTTGAAAAAGAAAAAAAATCTGTTCTAATAAAGACAATAATTTTCAAATACAATTTTTCATTTTTTCCAAGTTTCACCTCTTTTCTCTCAAAATCAGAGGGTGATAGAATTTTTCTGAGTTCGGATTCGGACTCAGCACACCTGAAAACATGAGAAACAGGCAAAATTGTTCAAGGGAGGGGAGAAAAGTTTTTTTTTGCAGAACAGTGTAACCTAACACACTATAATCTCCCAACAGTTACCTAGATATCCCTCTCAGTCCTATCTGATTTATTTAAATTAAGAACGTATATAACTGATAAAAATATATTAAAAATAAAATAATGTTGTTAACTTAATAAATTTTACATATTGATTTTTAATTTGTAATTTGATTATGGTAGATTTAAATGAAAAGTTTTAGTATATAAATATAAATAAAATGAAGTAGAAATAGAGACCAAAGTTTAAACTATTAACAAAAGGACCATGGAGGATAATGGACGTCCAAGAAAAAATTATAGTAAATGACAATTAATAATAAAAAGGTATCTATACTTACTTCTATTTATGGACAATTTTAAGAAATGTGTATTTGTTATATTGTTGTTATTGCATTTAATAATTCACAGAGAAATGTGACTTGTAACTCTCTGATAAAGATGAAATGATATAAAAATAAGTTCTTAGATGGATTGAAAATGACATGTAGTCGAAACGTTTCATATAATAAAGTTGTACAACACAAATGACTGGAAAAAGGTTTTCATTCAGAGAAGGAATTATTAGATAAATTCAGTCCAGTTTACATCCTTTCAAAAAGATGAATTTATATTTGAACTACAAATAGTCGAAACCAATTATTTCATATTTTCCCTAATTAAACCATAATTAAGTATTAAAACGGCATTAATAATTACGAAACCATAACACTATGAGTACTTTTATGTCCAATCAATATTCTACTTCAACTATATCAGGCTAAATTTTCCTCAAAAACACATCTATACATTTAAGTATATTTTTTAATTAGAGATGATTATAAATAAAAGCGAATATAAGAAAAAAAAAATATTGTTACGGTCCGAGAAAAAGGCCCTGGAGGATTAGAACGGCTGAAGGGATTATGAGAATAGAAAAATCGAGAACCATCTCGATCTGGTGAGACAATTCTTGGAATGTTCTAGGTGTCACCACCCCGACCAACCTTGCCTATATAAAAGGCCAGCTGTTACAGTTAGGGGTCAGTCAGTAATAAAGTAGTAGTATAGTTGTCGACTTCAGTGACAGTTAGTGGCAGTGTGGACTAGTCTGTGATAAGTGTTAAGTGAGTGCAATAAACAGTTTGTCATATTTGGAGAGTATTACGGTCGGTGGACTTTAATTAGAGGACTGTAAGTGTCAATTTTTAGTTATAAACTTTAGTATAATTTTATTGTATTTATACAAATTTAGGTAAATAGTTAAGTTATTTAGTATTAGTAATATTTTATAGTATTTGTATATTATTTTAGTAATTAGATAACAGTTAGGCCTAACAGTATCTGTAGAATATTGTTATTGTAAATTTATATTAGTTTAATAATGTAATTGTTTTAAATAATTTCATTGTAGTCTTTTTAATTTGTTAATCAATTTTAGTATCTTGAATTTAGTAATAGTTTAATTCATTTTACACCCAGTAGCCCGTAACAATATAATTAATGTGAGATGTAAACGTAATTAGTGGTTTAATAGGCTTTCTGTAATTCTAGAATAAGATTTTTGTTTAAATATTTTGTTAAGAATATACAGTAGAAATGAACTAGCTGAAATTATACACCTAACGTAGTAATAGAGGAGAAATGGTTAGCATAACAAATTACTAAGCCCAAGATCGCGGGTTCTTAGCCCGGCAGGTATTCGTTAAAAATCCCTATCCTAAATAAACCTGGAGAGGCAAAATATAGAACTCCAACTGTAGCATTAAGTGTATTATAGCAGCATAAAGTGACGTTAAATGAAAAAAAAAAAAAACCTAGTGATAAATCTTTCACGTGGTTCATATCGAGTACTTCGAGATTTGACTTACTAAAACGAGGTTTTAGAACCCATTTTACCCCAAAAGAACAAATCAAAAATTAAATCTTAGCAACGGATCATCTCATAAACCGAGGAAATGTTAAATGAATGTAACAAGCAAGAAAAAAAAGTAGGTTAGATTAGGAACAAATAAGAGTGTAATTCCAATGCTTGCTGGACAATTACTTAAATCGGTGTTTGTAATAATTATGAGAGCGGGTATCTCAGTGTATAGAGTGCTGTGTTGCTATACTGAAGTTTTCAGGTTCGAATCCGGCTGCGATAGATAAATTTCTTTATTTTTCTAAACGCTAGGGATGGGATCTACAGACCTTCCTGGGGCTCACCCAGCCGCAATAAAATGTGTAATATTAAAAGAAAGGCAATACCTAGTGGTTGAGCGTGGTCTCATTAACGTTTCGCTTCAGAGCTGGTAGTGGGGGCAAGGATTCTTCTTCTGCTTCTTCCTTGGTGCCTTTCAGCGTGGAGGTGCCACGTCAATCCATTTACGCCAACTATCACGGTCAATCGCTTCATTGCATTCAACTGCTTGTCGCTTTTTTCTCCTAGCTTTTCTCTGTCGGCCTTGCTCCAAAAAACTTCTGGGGTTCCCTCTCCTCGTTTATCCTTATCATATGACCGAACCATTTGAGCGTTTACCTCTCTAGGGTTTTGAACAATGGTGGGACCCTTACTTCTTCCCTGATCCGTTCGTTGCGAATACGCTTTATTTTGGTTTGGCCAGCCACTATCCTTAGGTATTTCATTCCTTCAGCCTTCACTTCCATACAAAAGGGTTGGGAGGTACAGTGCGTTGTATATATTTATTTTGGTCTTATTTCAACATCTCCCTTCCCTACGACATTATTGCATATTTGATAATAGCTTTTTGTATTCTTGTTGATATTTCTTGGTCTATTATTCCATTTCTTCTGACTGCTGTCCCTAGGTACACATACTCATCGACCATCTCCAGAATTCTAGCCTTACAGATTATCTCTATTTCTTCGACATTTCGCCCTATCTACATAACTTTGCTTTTTTCCTTATTTATGACCATTCCCTTTCTTTCTAGCTCAGCTTCGCATTCTATGATGGCTTGTTGTAGTGCTACTGCTGAGTCTGCTATGAGGACAATATCATCTGGACATTCAAGAGCTTGTGCGAGTATTGTTCTCATATTCCATTTGCCTATTATTGCTCCTGCTGTTCTACGTTTACAAATCTTGACTATCTCATCCATGAATATGATTAATAGTAGGGGGCTGAGACTCCTTGCAAAGATTGAAAGTTAAATATGATCGTATTTCATAGCATATTTCACTGTATTTATTTATAACCTTAAAGAAGATCTGCAATGTCGGTCGACGAAGCCTTGGATTTAAAATAAATAGTTGTACTTATTTAATAGATTTTTTTTTACTTCCACCCGGACCATTTTCATTCTCAAATCAACTAATATTATTCAAGATAAATATAATATCTTCATCTTTCCCATACTTCTGCTATCTGTTTGATACTTTATTATTTTTAACATCACATTTCTCATTAAACGGTCTCTAGATTTGCCAGCACCGTCTTGACATAGAGAAAGGGATTCTATTTTCTTTTTCGATCCATACAAGCATGAACGGTTTTATACAATTATTTTCCTCTCAGTTCGGACTCTCTTGATATACCAAGTAAATACGATGGTTTTTGAAGTATATATAAGAGGCGGGTTCAACGATTAAATACCAAAAGGAGAGATGAAGGTGAAACAAGTCATCCAAGAGTACCACAATCAAAACTCGGGAAGGAAGGAAGGCCTGGGGGCTTGGTAATCAGAACTCAACCTGCCTTTAGTTCTTCCTGATGTACAACTCAAACAAATTTATCCTGTCGCTACGGTCCAACTTTTACCCTACCTCAGGGCTAAATTATTTCTTCCGCATTATACACATATTATCCCAGCTGAAAGACATTCATTTGATACAAATTCGAGATGAACAATTACTATTTTACTGGGCTAAAACGGATGAAAGCGAGTTTGAAAGTGAAAACAGCATCATAATCAAAAGTAATACGATGTATATTCACTAACTATAATAAAAAAAAGCTGTACTACTACAACCCGTGAACGGGTCTGGGGTTCAGTACATGGTAGAGACTGTAATGTTTCATGGACAACTGTTAAGCAAGGAGGTGACTTTTCCTAGATAACGCTCAACCGCCAGTCCCCCCCTTATATTGATTACCCAATTTTTATATTTTATAGAGGCTGGGCGAGCCCCAGGAGGGTCCGAGATCCTGTATGATCCATCACCGGCTGCAAACAGACTAAATAAAAGTACTGCCAGCAGCGGGATTCAAACCAGGATTTTCGGCATGGCAACTCAGTGCTCTACCACTGAGCCACTCCGCTCCCTGTTTTTTATATATCGCTCCTTCAAAAGGACAACGCCATAAGTCAAAATTTGGCATGTTTTTGATAATCGATCAGTAGCAATTGTATTGGTTAAAGGTTTTTAATTCAGGAACGAAATATATGATATTCCGTTTCCAACATGTGTTTTTTTGTCTATCTTCCTCTCCAAACAGACTAAATAAAAGTAACTGCCTGCAGCGGGATTTGAACTAGGATTTTTGACATGACAACTCAGTGCTCTACCACTGAGCCACTCCTTCAAAAGAACAACGCCATAAGTCAAAATGTGGAATGTTTTTGATAATACATCAGTAGCAATTGTATTGGTTGAAGGTTTTTAATTCAAGAACGTAATATCTGATATTCCGTTTCCAACATGTGTTTTTTTGTCCATCTTCCATTCCAAACAGACTAAATAAAAGTACTTCCTGCAGCAAATTTGAACCAGGATTTCCGGCATGGCAGCTCAGTGCTCTACCACTGAGCCACTCCGCTCCCTATTCACTAACTATACATGTCAAAATAAATATTTATTCCATACATGTTAGCCTAAAGTTGTTAAATTAAATTGTTTCTTTCGGGAGTGCCTGACACAGCACAGGGTAGGGCCGCCATTTTACGAGCCCTCCGAAGAGTGGCATAACTAATGAGTTTTTACTCCCTTTAAGGCCATCTAAGGAGTAAACTTACATTTGCATATACAAACTACTCAGTGGTCCTACTTTAATGTCTAACTTGAGGTCTCTGCCAAAAAATTCTCTCTTTTTCTTCATAAAAGTAGATCTTGCGTGTTATATTCATACTCTGATTTCTTCCGAGCAGTCCCCAAGTATTTTTATTGGGTATTTTGTCATTAAGACATAGCAGTTATATTTTTTAACTGATACATATTAAAGAAATTACGCATTACTTTATTGAAAAACATATGTATGTTAATAGATATTATCCAATCTTTTTTGAAACGAGTAATCCTCCCGCTACCACCTCAATCTCAAACATGTCCAACAAGTCTCTCCTAATCTCGCATTCTTCTTTATTGCGTCGCTGTATCCTACAGGAATTGGATTCTCTAAGTGTGTGCATCCGTAGACACCTATACACAGATTTTTTTAAAATATTTACGACACAATGTTTGTGTCTATTTCTAAGGAGATTAACCTCTGTTCTAGATTCCCGCTTGTAGCATACCACTAGGAGGTTTTTTTTCGTTGATTCGTTCCTTCATCTGATGTCCACATAACGTATCAATGATATTTTGGATCTGTAGAAAATTCAGAGCACCATCATCACTTGATTTAAATATATTCATCATGTTACAAGTTCAATGCCACATAATTAAATAAATATAAGTTAATATTTGTTTTAATAAGAATATAATTAACTAATTAGAAGACAGCTGTATTGTTATGACTGCTAAGATAACAGGTTTTTTTCGTTTAAAGGCCTTTATCTTGCTCTACTCTCGCGTTTGTTTTCCTAGAGCACGCTTTATTAAATTCTTATAATTATAGAAAATAAATCGGGCAACTGGCATGAAAATATAAGCACTGAATATCTTAACTTGACTCCATGTAGTACGAAATATAATGCAGCGGTTTTTACCAAAACTGCGAACATTCCATTCTTTCTAAAGGTAAATAATGAGTCACAATACCAAGAACTCGAGATGACTACCTAATCAGGTTGTACAATAGCGGATTGAAGCCATTGTTGAAGACGGGGTAAGGTTGGGGTTGGGATTGTAGGTACGCTGTTAAATCCCCCTTACGTTGTCAAACAAATTACCTGCCGCCGGCCGAAGAGCGAAAGGTGGGGCGAGTTTGTTGAGACGGTTAACGAGTAGAGAACTTAGTTACAACTAGTTAAGACAATCCTGACTAAGATGATTCCAACATCGTTAAGTCATCCTTCTTGTTTACATAACGGCCTAGCAAACATCCTCCCTCCCTCGTGAGCTCTTGTTTCAGTCATCCATCATCCTCCGAAACACAATCAGAGAAAAGTGTTTTGCGGACATGCAACTCTGTAAAAGCGAAACACTAATGCCTTAACTTCAACAAGACGTTACCGTAATATTAATAACTGAAAGGTATGCACATGAGACATAAATAAGAAATTTAATTTTCCAGTTGTAATTTAATATTTGTTGACTAAGCAAATACTTAACTATAAAAATAAGGAAAGGTTAGGAAAAGTTGAAAGAGTCTCACGAGCTAGAAGGGAGGAAATTTCGGAGGCGGGTGAAAAATCAGGAAGAAAGGCCAGAGAAGTTTGGAAGAAGCTGGGCAGCGGATCAAAAGAAACGTGCCAGTGAACGCATGAAGGGACAGATAAAAGTCCACCCGAAGAAAGGGAAATAAAGCTGTAACGTGATCTGAAGTGGTTAACATGAAAAGCAATGCTATAGGATTCTAGACTTTATGTTGGATTTTCGGAAATATTAACGCAACGAAAGGACGCTCATAATCCATAAATTAGGAATTTATTTTTCCTATTGTAATAATCGAGTAAGCAAGTATTCGACTAGTTTTGGAAAAAGAAGACCACGGAGACATGGATTAGAAAAGTAAGGAAAGATTAGAAGTTAAATATTATAGAGTCTTACGTGCTAGACGGAAGTGACTTTGGAAGCAGGGAGAATTATTTCAGGATTCTGGATACTAGACAACGGACCAAAAGAAAACTGCAAGTGATCGCATGAAGGAATATTGAAGACAGAGAACTTTAATTTTTCTCTTGTAATAATCGAGGATTCCTGATCTAAGGAATATTTGTCTATTTTCGGGAAAATAAACCAAATATCCTAAGCGAATGGTAACGAACTTGGACATCGCTAGAGAACTACAAACTGAAAATAATCAAACCGACTATCAGTAGCTGGGCATCATCATCCAGGCAGTGTAGAAGAGAAGAAGTAATTATTACCCGCCTTAGGATTGGCCACAGTCGTTTGACCCAGGAATACCTGATAACAAAGAGAGACACACCTCAATGTACACTGTGTAAGGTGACAGTTACAGTGCGCCATATCTTCGAGGATTGTCGTAGGTACAGTAGTGTGATGGAAATATGCGGCGTGCCACTGCAGATCCTTATGACATTGGGCTATAACGAGCACCGTGTCAAAAATTCTTTAGAATTTATTGAATATCACAAGATATTTCAGTCAATTTAGCATATGTAAGTAGCATTTAAATAAACACATGAATGAACAAATATCCTTTTTCCACTGACACAGGAAAAATAGTTTCATAAGAAACATCCCCTTCGGATGGCAAATTTTAATAGATGTTTTTTGAGGAGTAGTAAGAAATATCTGTACCTAGTTTCTGGCTGCCTGCGCCTTAATTCAGTGGGGAAAAAATTGATTACTAGAAATTCCAAAATTGTTTACTATTTTAATCAAATAATGATTTATGCTCCCAAAAGTTCAGGTTTAGAACTCGACTAAAAGCAAGAGAAATAAGACGGGAGAATGTCGTATTAGAAAAAAAAAATTGATGGACTAAACTATTTAAAATATGAAAATATCAATTTATGAAATTTTGGAGTTATCCAATTTTAATCCTGAATGTACCATATGCAGATATAAATAATTTACTTCAATAAAACCAGTCGAGGAGGAAAACCAATATAAATATAAAGTTTTCCGCTTATGTAGGCTAGTCTAAAATATTGTTATTTTTCATGGGTTTTTCCTTGTACCTTTGACAATAACTTCGTTATGAACATATGTCGGATATATGTTTTGTTATGTTAATATATGTTGAATGAATGGTATTTGAGCAATTTCAAACATCCTATTTATTTGCACTGTTATTTCCTCAAATTAAAAGGAGAGCGGTTTGAACAGTTGTTTTCCTCATGTTGGTGGAAAAAAAAGTTTATTTTTTTATATTTCTGAGTACCAATCAAGGGATATTGATTGGTTAGTTGTTCCAAGTTTGAGGCGTAAACCCGATTGGGCATCAACGACTTCGCTTAGTATAATCGTTTTTAGTAAGAATTTTTATAAAACCGGAATAAAAAAAAAGAAGAATTAAATTTTAAAAAATTAAAAAATTTACAACTAAAGAAAAATAAGAAAAAATAAAAAAGTAGGAGATAACTGTATTATATATGCTTAATTAAACCTTCTTTTGATAGAAAATCAATGACCTTATTAATGTACTTGTCTTCATTTCCTAATATCATGGATACATTGGCAGCTAGTCCTATTTTGTGGAAAGCCTTATTGCAAAAGGTAGCCTTCGACGATATGGGCTCTTGGTAAGCTCTCGTTGCACTTCTCGCATGTTGGCGGGTGTTCTGTGATATTGAATTTTCCAAACATTGCGCATTTTATAGTGATTCACAAAGAAACGCATCTCGACAAACGATTAACCTGGAATCCTCATACTAGACTGAAAAGACAAGAAACCGCTCGACGTTCCAGGCTACTTCAACACTTACTAGACAAACGCTCTAACCTCCCAATTAACTACAAAAGACCCATCTACATGACCATCGTACGAACTATTTGGACTTACGGAGTAGAGCTTTGGGGCTCTACTAAGCCATCGGATTCCTCTCGTATCCAATCCCTACAATCCAAAATCCTTCGTAAAATCCTCAACGCTCCTTATTTTGTTAAAAATACCGTCATCCATAACGACCTTAATGTCCCATTTGTTGCTGATTTGGCCCGAACCCGGTATCTATCCTTTCATAACAAACTTCATTCCCACTCAAACCCTCTAGTTTCAAACCTAGGTTCCTCTTCGATTCCCGATAATCCTCCGAGGCGTCTGAAAAGAAGATGGCCCCGTGACCTTCTTAGTTGAACTTGCTATTTGAGTACTACCAGTGGGTAATTCTCTACTTGTCATTATATCATGTCATTATGTATCACTTAGCCTATTTACTTGTTATATTATTGTAATATAGTTGTAAATATCAATAAATAAATTTTAAAAAAGAATATAGGTTTTTCTCGACAATATATAGAATAGAATAGAAAAGTAACTTTATTCAGGCACAAAGTCCCTTTAGAAAAACAGACATGAACAAAAAATGAAACATAATATGTGTCTAGTCGTGGCACTTTAGAATACAAATTATAAAGTGCCAAAAAAAGTTGGAAAAAAAAAACGAATCATCACAAAACATTAACCAATTTAATAGAATAAATAAATTCATAACACCAGCTAAATGCATGATCTAGCATACCATAATTACTTTACATCATTTATAGGTATCTCTTCTTTCCAAAAAAAACAAAAACGACTTTATAGCATATGTTTCGTAAATGTCGGGGAAAAAAGTCTTCCCAAAAGAGAACAACTTACCGAAATTTCAAGGATTTGTGATTCGAGATTAAAGTCTAAGAAATGTGTGAAATGTAGATTTCGAAAATGAAACGTAACAAGAAAAATACGTTTCAAATCAGTTGTTTATTAATTTTGAATAAAAAACAAGAGCAAAATAAACAAGTAAAAAGTGGAGGACTTTTTTTTTTTTTAAATGTGGTAAAAAAAAATTACATTTTTGCATGCATGATTTGACTAAATTGATATTGGACCAACCTCTGAGGACAGGCCAAAAGATTGGTCACCCTTAAAATTTAATCAAAAAATGTTGGTATAAGACGGGGAAATAACCAGGGGGTTCCGAAGTTACTTTCGAAAATAAATATTCGTGGTTGTCCTAGGTCACGCTCAACCGCCAGATTTCCCCCCCTTATTTTGGGTACTCTATTTTTATAATATTTTATAGAGGCTGGGTGGGCCCCGGGAGGGTCCTAGATCCTATATGATCCATCTCCCGCAGCAAACAGATTAAATAAATGTCATGGCCTGCAGCAGGATTTGAACCAGGATTTCCGGCACTGAACCACTCCGCTCCCTGCATGAAACATAAACTTATATCTTAATTTGAGATGATCTTATTCCTTTTAGGTAGAACAACTTAACCTCAAACCTATTTAACTAAACCAAACAAAGTTTGTGAAATTATCCTTCAATGTAAAATCCTGGATAAGTATAAAAAAAAAAGAAGAGAAAACCTGTACCACTACGATCAATGCAGAGCCTGGGTCCACTACAACGTAGAGCCAGTGGTGTTTCTAGGACAACGGTTGTGCATGGAGATAATTTTGTCCAAGATCACGCTCAACCGATAGACTTGTTTCCCTTATTTTCAGTGAGGAAAACCATCAAGACTTAAAAACCACTATATAAAGACTTGGTGAGCCGCAGGATGTCTCCAGATACCAAAGAAGGATTTGAATAAAAAATTAAACAAGCTATATCTTAAATACTCTTTAAGGCTTCCACGGGCACTATTTATACAAAATACTTCAGTGGTATCTTCTGGTTTAGACCGTGTCGCTAACTTATTCGCCAACGTTTCGCCAGACAAGCTGCTGACTTCTTCAGGACAGAAAAGAGAATGAACTATATCTTATTCCCTTATTACGATTTTAGAACTTTTATTTCAATGCAGAGAATCCAGTTAAATATGATATAATTTACAGTTTATAAGAAAAATCTTTAAAATAAAAAAAGATTATTTAATTATTTTAAATCAATATCTCAAAATAATAATTAGTAAAATTAAATGAACAGCTAGGTACCGATGGGTACTGTTCTTCTTCATGCCTCTCATGCCATTGTATTTAATTTGACGGTCAGTCAATCTGCTGATTCTCATTGTTTTATTTGACAGGTTTGGGTATAAATATAAAGAAAAAAAAAATGAACAGTTGAATGATTTGTAAAATTGGTGTTGGTCTCTAGTTATTGAATAAAAATTATTAAAACATACACATAAATGTTATAGTATTTTTGTTCTCTAGTTTACGGTGATAATTATTATTATCTATCGACTAAAAACCTTTGTTATAGCAATCTATTGAAGGTGTAAGCTGTCATGAAATGGCTATAATATCAGTCTTACTAATTCAGGATTTTGTTTGAATATGTAAATAGAATATGATATATTATTCAACCCACGAGAATAATAAAATTAAATATTTTACTAATATTGAATAAACTGGCATATTAAAACTTGAGTAATATGTATATATATGTCATTACTATTAATATCATGAGTAGTATAAATATAGAATATCATGTACAGAGCATTACCTGGTACCGATTACCAAAGAACTAGTTACTATAATAAACGGTTATTGTAAGCTATGATGAATAAGTTTAGCCGGAACCGTTTCACAATCTATACAGCTCCATAAGTCACCCCGGCTATGACTCTTCCTTTATAACCCTCTGTAATCACGGCTACATCCAATTGTATTTTTCCTTTGTCCCGTTCCTGTTTGCCGATATGAAAGAGTTCTGGGGTTGAGTGCTTATCGAACCCGTTCATATTAATAGTCCTCACTCTTCCTATCGCTTTTATCTAAATTAAACGTAGTAAAAAAAAAAGGATAACATTAAACGCTATAAGCTCTAGTAAAAATGGGGAAAAAACCTCTGAAGAATCATTTTAGTCCATTTGTGATGTAAAGTAAATCGTATTGAAGACAACTCTCTTCATTTAACTTCAAAGGCTACTCTAATACCGTTTCTAACTTACTACCTTTCTAGGTTAAATAGTTGGAAGAATTTTGCAAAGCGTTAGCATATTTTTGAAAATTATTTTTATTTATTTTTAGAAGTTTCTCAGAGGATTATCAAGAATTTAATGCCTTCAAATAAGGGATGTACCATAAAGATAAATTATCAGAACGACACGATATCTCGCTATAATTAAATATTTTTGGGTAAAATTCGACTTAACCACATATTTACTGAAACCAATTAATGTTTTATACGAGTCATGGGTTATAATTGTGGGAAATATTGTTTTGATATTCAAAATCTTTTCTCTTCAAAACAAAAATATTTAAAAATAATTACTATAAAAATAACAATTAATACATCAATATATTATTTATAATTTATTTTTATTAAGTCAACAAGATCCTGATTAAAGTAATGTTCAATGAACATTCTTCCCCGTGTATACATCCCAAAAATTGCGAGAACACGGGTACATAGGATCGGTGAAGAGAACGGATTTGTCTGACTTGGATACGACCACTGGTATTTCAGTGGCTTAGAGCACTGCACCGGAGATGCAGACGATCTGGGTTCGAATCCCGGCCCGGACATCTATTTTCTCTTCAAAAAAAAGATAATCAAAAAGGTTTTTGTAAAACAGTGATGAAAATTTAAAAAAAAAAATATATTAATCACGCAGAGGGACTATAATATTACTTACATTAACATTATTTATGGCATATTTACAATAGCAAGGATTAGCGTGTAGAGTGCTGATTTACAATGCTGAAGGTTCCGGGTTCAAATCCGGCTGTGGAAGATAAATTAATATTAACTATTATCAGCCACGGAAGGATCCTGAGAGATCTATCGATCCTTCTGGGGCTCACTCAGCCTCTATAAAAATGATAATATTAATTGGGGAAACAATCTGGTAAATCAAATCACTTCCCTTCATAACCGTTATCCTAGATACAGTACAATCTCTACTATGTACTGAACCTGATAGTATATTGTGGTCAATTAATTATGTTTACCCATTTTCTTAATAAAATAAACAGTTCAATAATTGGTGTTACTTTTGATCGTAAATAGTAAATTTCAGCAAAGTTATAACATCTACACAGCCGGGTGAATAAGTGGTTAAGTAGAATTTTCTCCAAAATGAGTTTCTTGTATTTAGTGAAACAGAATCGCGCTATTTTTGTTTTGAATACCTGGCTTGGATTATTCCTTATATTACTAATCAATTTCAACCCAAAAACTATGAGAATGGCCTAATTGTGCTTCCCTTAATAACTCATAACCCTCTCCGGAAAAAATCGACTTAACCACTGATTTACTGTTGTTGTAGATATATTCTTTGTAGTTTAAAATCCTTGTACAAAATCTCTACACCGCAAGGTAGAAGAGATAACAGAAAAAGAAATAAAGAAAGATAATATATCTAGGAAAGAAATTCGTTGACTGGTAGGTACTAATATAGGATTGAAATAGTTGGGGGTGCAGTCAAAAAAACACAGCAAATAAGTTGAAACCTATTATATTACATATGTGCCGACGTTTCGACCTACTATGTAGGTCATCTTCAGGTCCAATAGGAGTGTCTACTCGGTAACTCAAGTTACCTTCTGCACTCCTGCAATCCTATGAAAGATAATATAATTTCCATAAACAACAAAGATAACATAAACTATCAATTAGAGCATAACACTCAAAACATGCTTTATATGCTTCATTTACAAAGAGATGTAATATAGAGATTTAAGAAAGGAAAACGGATTACTAATTTTTATCCTAATAATCAGTCATATCAAATTGAATAAACAAGAAAAATAGTTAACAAATCTGCTAAAAACTTTTTTTGGTTGAGGAAAGGGATGATAATAGTTACATATACATGATGTTACATACAGCTGGTTTATTAAGAACATGAAAGAAATATAATATTAGATTATGGATAGAGAAGCATATGAGAATCACGGCAGCGAAGAACTGAACTGACAAAAGTTTTCATCAACATACTATATTATATATTATATACATAAAATATTAATAATAACGCTGAATGAATATTAAAAAACAAAAATGGAACATTTCTACATTATTATATTTTATTCTGTTATTTCTTTTCTTTCATAAAAATAAAGAAAAGGAATAAACGATAACGAGCTAGGCCTGCCACGAAGAAGGAAATTTCGATGTTCGACAAGGGAGCCATATTTTTTTTACTCTTATCGGGCAGGAAAAGATAATCCGTGCCATATAGCAGGCTCTGGAGATATCCTCTGTCCTCGATATGAGAGACCTTCAAGATTAGAATAAGGTCTTGTTCCGAGGGAAGGTCGTACCAGTTGGCCCTTGCCCGAAGGGTAAGTAGGCAGGTATCTGTCGATATTCCCATCCTAGAGGCATTATATAAATCCTATTTTATGTATATATGTATTTATTATTTTATTTATTAATAGTTTTTTTTATAGTACATCAATATTTGAAAATACCCAACGTAATTATAGTCATTATATAAATCGTCTTTTATGTATATATGCAATTATTATGATAATTCGTAATATTTATTATATATTGTTTAATTTTCATTTGCACCTGCGCAATTCCGCTTCAAGAAAATTTGATGCAAGTGCTTTTTCTCTTTGCTTTTCTACATGATCATCGAGTTTTGGAATAAAAATATCAATAGTTGAGTAGGTGTCTCTTGGCCAATGTCTTTTTAATATTTTACTATCAAGTCCAGGTAACCGGGAGTAGGAAAGCGGAAGAATATATTGTGTGGGTGATATTGTGTCGATGAGTGGAATGTCATGTATTTGTTATGAATATATGATTTTATAGTGGGAATGTTCATGGCGTTGTGTATGGTGTGATTCGAAATATACCATTGTGCATTAACAATTTTTCTTAAATTGTTAAAACGAGAATTTTGGACTGTGTTGTTTGTATCTTATGTGGTCTTTTTTTGCTGAACCCCAAAGTTCTGCTCCAAATGCCCAAATAGGTTTTAGTATACTATTATAGATAAGTTGTTTGCTTCGTAAGTCAAGTGAAGATCCCTAGTCTAGAAGATGTGATAGTTGTTTGTACCGTCTAGTCAGTTCTTGTCTTTTTAATTTTGTATGTACGTTCCATGTAAGTCTTTTGTATATATACATAAGATATACGTAATATTTATATTTTTTAATAATATATCAGTTTACACGCCTCAAAATAGAGCTATGTAGGAAAGCTTCCTACCCAGCAGTCAAAATTGACAACGACGAAGTATCTTCTAAAAACTATGTACATTATCTCGAACTATACTTGGACTAAAGACTTACATGGAACGAACATACAAAATTAAAAAGATAAGAACTGACAAGACGCTGCAAACAACTGTCACATCTTCTGGACTCCAGATCTTCATTTGACTTACGGAACTAACAACTTATCAATAATAGGATACTAAAACCTATTTGGACATATGGAGCAGAACTTTGGGGTTCAGCAAAACAAGTCCACATACACAAAATACAAACAACACAGTAAAAAATTCTAAGAAACATTGTTAATGCTCCTTGGTATGTTTCGAATCACAACATACATAACGTTATAACATTCCCAATAAAAAATCATATATTCACAACAAATTCCACAAATAGCATTCCTCTCATCAACATAAAATCCATTTGTTCTTCCGATTTCCTCGTCCCTGTACCCAGACTTGATAGGATAAGATTAAAAAGATACTGGGCCAAGAGAACTACCTGCTCAACTATTGATGTTTTCATTTCTAAAACTAGATATTCCTGTGGAAAAGAACACTTGGATCAAACTTGCTGGATGAATAAATGGAAGTTAAAAAATAATTTAATTAAATAATATTAGTATAATATACACTGATTCGTTGATACTCAACTCAATAACGTTAAACATAAAAACAATAGTAAACCTAGCTCAGAAGCAGAGATACTCAGTGGTAGAGCGCTGATTTCCCGTCTTGAAGGTCCTGGGTTCGAATACCACTCGCTAGCTTTTTATTTGATCTGTTATCAGTCGGAAATGGATCCAATGGGATCTAGGGCTCACCCAGCCTGTATAAAGTGGGTATCCAAAATACTGGGGAAAATCTGACAGTGAAGCGAGATCTAGGACAAATCACTTCCATGTCAAACCGTTGTCTAAGAGACAGTACAGTCTCCACCATGTACTAAACCCAAGACTCTCAGTCCCAAAAAATTACTGAACCCCTGACCCTCTATGGGATCTGGGACCCTTATAGGAGCATGGTGAGCCACGCAGCCTCTAGTTGGTACCATAAATTCTATGAAACACCTGACGGTTAAGCCTGATCTACGGCAAATGACCTCCTGGCACAACCTTGTCCAGGAAACAGTACAGTCTCTACCATGTAATCGAACCAAGACCCTCTATAGGTTGTAGTGGTGCAAAAAAAAATACATAGCTTCGATCTAATACCACTGGAGCCCATGAAGAGTCCTTATTTGAGGCATGATCATATAATTTACTTTCACGGTTTTTAACACAGATCGTCGTTTGGTGAAAATATGTAATGAATTCTTACTTCTTTGTTTTTGAAATAGTTATTGTTGTTTGCTTATTTTTAAATAGTTAAATTAAATATTTAATAACCCTTTGAAGATATTTCCGACCTCCAGCACCCTCAGTGATTCATTAATATTATTTAAAGTATTGCTTACAGCATTTTTGTTTATTTTCATTAGTAAATATATTTGTTTTATTGAGTAATCCTATTTTTCTTTTTTAATTTCTTTCTGAGGTAGCCCTGGGGTAAAATGAACTACAAAAACGAATAGAGATTGAATATCTCATAAAGTCATGTGAAAAGGTATGTCTATTTTTGAATCACGGTATCTATGATGCAGGTATAAAAACATAAAAATGGAACGAGCTCAGTGAATTGAATTGAAGGGTTTTCAGGGAGGGAAGAAATAAGGATCAGATAAGCGCAGATCAAATCCTGCACGCCTCTTATCAACAGACTAAAAAACCTTTCATAACTATTCCATCGGTTTTTTTTTTTTTTTGGTTTTTTTTGCTGGCTTTTGCTCGTATTTTTCTGTCCTAAAGCCAGAATGGGTAGAATATCTGATTCTTCATTTAACATCACTTTACGCTGGTATATAACCGGTTAGCCGGACGATGCAAAAGCGGGATAGTCCTGTTATAATCAGGATAGGAATCTTCAGCGAGTACCTGGGACCGCAGAAGCTCGGGACTGTTTACTAATCTACGGAAGCGGAGTGGCTAAGTGAAAGAAAGCTGAGTTGCCGTTCTGGAACTGGATTCAAATCCAACTGTGCCAGATTGTACTTAATCTGTTAACAGCTGAAGATGGAACCAAAATAGGAGATAAGCCTGGCGGTGGCGCCGCACAACCGTTGTCCAGGAAACCGTACAGAGTCTTCAACGTATTGAACCCAAGACTCTTCATGAGTTTTATGGTAAAGGTATTATAAGGAGTAATTTAGTTGGAATGGATGCGAACAAGAAACAATAAAAACAATCTGATCCATTTTTCTTTTTAATCCAGAGATAATAAATTTCTTATTACGACAAACTAGTTGCCTTGAATAAAAAAAAAATACCCAAGGGAGCCATGAAACCCCCCCAGATCCGGCATCTGCAAGCTGTTCCCCTCCCGTCCCGGGGTTAGGACTGGCTCAATTAAGGCGAGCTGAATCAGAAAAAGTGCGAAAGGAAGGAACTAGGAAGGGCCAGAATTAAATATAAATTGGTCCGATATAAACGAATAAGTGGATGAGGGTGTGGCTAAAGGAGTTAGCAGCGGAGAGGGAGAGGATAAATTAGATTAGAGATAAACGGAGCAAGGGGGCTCTTTCATGTCTGGCCCACGGGCACTAGCCTTCTTTCACGAGCGCTTTTATGTCGGCGCCTCGCCCTTCTACGTGAGGTGTGTTGCGGGTGGAAGGAGATGAGAACGAGTGTTTGGTCGGCTGAACTCCAGAGGAATCTGATAAACACTATTTGACCATATTTAAAATGAAGTGTACTTGAATTGAATCATTATATTATATTATATTATAATAATTTAAAAAAAAAGAAAATGAGATACAGAAGCAAAGAGAGAGAGAGAATATTGAATTTTTAGAGAATGTACGTACGTAATATATATGCTGCTATGGATAATCGGACGATGCTTCGGTAGAAATTCAAAATTTTGCCAATTCATATATAAGTATGGATCATTAACAAGTACCTGACACCACACAGGCTCGAGACCTCTATTTGACAACCCCTGAGAAAGACGGCCTAACTAAGGATTTTTTAATCCCATTAAAAAATTCTAAGGCCAATTGGCGGGTTGGACCAGCGATCTTGGTTGTAGAAGCTTGTTATATGGTAACCCCCACACCATAATTTACCCCGCTATTTATAACACTGATTATGGTTTTTTTAGGTACTTGTGTATTAGTCGGTATGTATGTGTATCACTCGTATCATTTGAGTTACTTAAGTGTGCGTTATTAAATTGCTTTCTGTACTGATTTTTAGCATACATGTTGTTAATATGGTTTTATAGTATATTTGAATTTTTTAAATGTTTATTGAATTTAATTTTTCGTTTTTTTCTTATTCTGATGATATACCATATGGCCTGAGGGCTCTGGGTACATATCGTAAATATATAGGAATTTCGATTGCCAGGATTATCGGTAGGCTGCTCCGGGACAAATTAGAGGAAGGGTACTCCTACCCCTCAGGAACAAGCAGGTTTTACGGCGCGGGGGGGGGGGGGGTCATGTACGGATAATATATCTATTGTTCGTCAACACATTGAGAAGTCCCAGGAAAGGAAGCAGGAACTACGCATGGCCTTTATAGACCTGGCATGTCTAGAGACAAAGTGTCTAGAGAGAGGTTGTGAGTGGCACTAAAAAAGGAGGCATTAGTGGTGCTCCGATAAAGGCTTTGAGAGACCTATATAGCGACGTCACGTAGCAGATTAGAAGCGGACCTTTCGGACCATTTTCATTGAAGGGATTGAAGCAAGGTTGTAGCATGTCACCCACACTCTTCACGATATACCTTCACGATGCTGTGAAACCATGGTACAGGACGTGTGGGGATGCTGGGCCGTTTAGTGATGGCGAACAAGTACTGTCCTTGTTCTTCGCTGACGATCAGGTCGTGTTTGCGGGGATATATCTACAAATGAAAGGATCAGTGCACGTCGCCTAAGATGGTAGTATCATGTGAAGAGAATGACGTTGGAATGTTGGCCAAACCGAGTCCTGAATTGGGTTCCGCCAGGAGGAAGACGACGCGAACGGCCCAAAATTAGGTGGATGGATGGAGTCGAGGAGATGGGCATGGAGCTCTGCTCTGACAAGTTGAGGAAATCCTTGTCGTTACTCCTATAAATTAAAATAGTAAAAAATGGCTTATTCTTTTTTAAATTGCGCGAAGATAAAATAACGCGAAAAAGGTCATCAAATAAAATTTGTCAAGGATCGAAACTTTTTTGTGTATGAAGAGGAACGTCGCTAGAGGAGTCCAGAATTACCATTTTATTATTACATTTTGTAGATTTCAATTTCCATTAATAAGAATATGAAGGTAGGTGTTATCAATATCAGAATTATCAGTGCGCAGGTCACATAAATAATGGCTGATTACAGTCCTTGGAGATTGGGTAAAGAACGTGTACACAAAAAACAACCTGCATTAGTTAATCGGAAGAGACTCATATTTCACGACACTAATTAAAGAAACTAACTGCTTCGAAGTTCTCCAACACCCACCCTATTAGCCAGACTTATTACTAACAAAATTCTATATGTCGAAATCTTTAAGGGTAAAATCATTCTCAAGTCCAAAAACGCATTTTCAGACTTAACTTCATCACAAAACACAGACTTTACAGTTCTGTGTTCGAAAATTTGATAACATGGTGGGACAAATTTTGTTTTGATTTCGTAAAGTTGTTTTAGTACATAACCTTTCATTTGAAAACTTATATTTATAATCAATATATTCGTTAGAATTCCGTTCAGTGACTGACTAATTTCGAGGACCGAGTGGGTGTAAGCTCCTTAGTTTTCTTCGGAATAGACTAGGAAGAGAGGGTGTTCCTTGGAATATGGGAGCGAAGGCGCTGGTAGCTAAGCCTGGTAATCTGGATGGACCAGTAAGCAGCTTAGAGCTCCTTCGAGTATACAAATAGGCTCCCACCCTCTGGACAGGGTCGGGATGCTTCTACCGTGTAAGTGCTCAGTTTGGTCCCGTCCTTATCATCTGGTCCAAGGAGTATGTGTTATTTCTACGATAATATCGTAATACATCACGATTAAAAGTTCGATAATAGGTCCGAATTTTTCAAAGCAAAATTTAAAAAAAAATGAAATATGAAACGCACCTTACTAATTTTTTTTTTTTAAATCATTTATTGATATTTACAACTGTACAAAAAAAAATACATCAAGTATATGGAATAAGCGATACATAATGACATATGAAAATGACTAGTAGAGAAACTACCCACTGGTAGTACTCAAATCACAAGTTCAACTAAGAAGTCACGGGGCCATCTTCTTTTCAGACGCCTCGGAGGATTATCGGGAATTGAAGAGGAAGCTAGGTTTGAAACTAGAAGGTTTGAGTGAAAATGAAGTTTGTTATGAAAGGATAGATAGCGGGTTCGGGCCAAATCAGCAACAAATGGGACATTAAGGTCGTTATGGATGATTTTATTGTTAACAAAATAAGGAGCATTAAGGATTTTACGAAGCATTTTGGATTGTAGGGATTGGATACGAGAGGAATTCGATGGCTTAGTGGAGCCCCAAAGCTCTACTCCGTAGGTCCAAATAGGTCGTATGATGGCCATGTAGATGAGTCTTTTGTAATTAATTGGGAGCTTAGAGCGTTTGTCTAGTAAGTGTTGAAGTAGCCTGAAACGTCTAGCGGTTTCTTGTCTTTTCAGTCTCGTATGAGGATTCCAGGTTAATCCTTTGTCAAGATGCAACCCTAAGTATCGGATGTGTTCTACAGGCACCAGTGGGATATTATTAAAGGATACTGAAGGGCAGGAAGTCATTGGTTTACGACGTAAGGTAAAAGTGATTTGATGCGATTTTTTAGAGTTTATTTTAATTCTCCAGTTTTGACACCATTCTTCAAGATCAGTGATATGGGATTGGAGGCTTTGGGATGCAATAATTGGATTGGCGTTGACTGATAATACACATGTATCATCAGCATACGTGGTAAGATTAGTATTAGGATGGGTTGGGATGTCAGCTGTATAAACTGTATAAAGGATTGGGCCAAGGATACTACCTTGAGGAACCTTACTAATTTAAGATCGTTTTCCACATCTATATGTATTGTGACAACTTAAAAAAAATACATTTAATTAAAATAATGATATAATGCGACCACGAACTCTACATGAATGGACTCTACAAAGAATGGACCCGAGTAGAATGACAGGAAGGATATAAAAAAGCTGAAAATGTCCAACATTAACCCTCAAGAAATGGTCCCAGGGATCTTTGATAATTTTAAATTTATAAATTTTATCAAAATATTAACTGTTGTTCTTGTTATTTTTTTAATTTTATGTAACTTTTTAATTATGTTAAAATCGTGGAACCCCAATCTTGCAAATCAAAAATAATTATTAGGACCCGATGATATGCGAAAAATACAATTGCCCAACAAAAAATGAGGACAGTATCTTTTCTTTGTGATATATTCAGAAAACCAATATGCTTGGAGTGCTCCAAGAAGCTGTGTGTCAATTGCTTGGAATATTCATATTTGTAGTTTTGAAAAGTACTTTTATTTATAGCTTATTACTTGTTTAAAATCAAAATTGAATATTAATGAAATTGTTATGACTATTTCCTTCATTGATCTTATTTGCTATTTTTTACTGAAATTTGAAAAAAATATCATATATTTATTGATTGTGGGAAATCGAAGAAGGTTTATAAAAGTAATATCAAGCAATAAAATGTTTAAATATCTAATGAATTTTTATATTAAATGGTCCGAGGGACCAGGTGTCACCACTAGTTTAAGGAAACACTATGTCAGTTATTTCAGGGTTATAAAATTATTTTTTTTTGTTTACCTTCGCCCAGACCATTTCACCTCCACAGCCGCAATGAATAAATGATTGTTTGATATTGTCCAGAGTGAGTTAACATTATTGACGAAAGCGGGATCGTGACATTCTAGTAGTCTTTTGTGTCAGGAGTTGGCTTAAAATGGAGTTATTGCTTACATTCCATCTCTATTTTAAGCAAACTCCTGACTTAATACGATACTTATTCAAAAAAACAATTTCTTAACCCTCAACTACTGACACAGTGTTTCCTTACGCTAATAGTGACACCTGATTAATAATAAATACAAAATAAAATATTTAAACATTTTATTGCTTGGTATTACTTATATGAAAGAACTTCCATGCCCACAATAAATGAATAAACGAGTAAAAAAATATAAAAGAACATCAATGAACGAAATAGTGAAAACCAAAAACTACATATTTTAATTATATATATTTGACGTCACTTATTAACCAAGGCTGTAAATATATAAGGTCAACTAATATATTATTCAAGATACTTTATAAATTATATAGTTTTTTCTTTCTTTTAAGAATTAAGTAAAGTAAAACTTTTATGCGATTAATGTCAAGCTTAGAAAAAAAACAAAAAAAAAAAGATTATAAGTAGCTAAGGTTAGACAGTTATAAGCAAGCCTTTTATTTTCTCTGATGAGAAAATAAGTTGTGACAGAAAACTAAAAGGCACTTAGTCTTCTGTAAAATACAATTTTTTTTTTTTATACCCAATGCACAAAAGGAATTATAACATTAAAGAAAAAAAGGCAGTCATGAGGGACGCCGACAGAAGTGAAAACTCAAAACTTAAAAGTAATTGTATTCTTTTTTGAATTTTTAAATCAATTATAGTCTAAATTATTTAGATTTAAAAATTTAAAAAAGAATACAATTACTATAACGTATACTTTTGAAGTAGTTTATCAATTAATGAAAACATATGATGGTCTGCTCAAGCTCAATACAAAACATTTACATAACTTAATTGAAAAAATTACTAGTATACAGTTATTTTATTTATATCGTCCAAATATTTGTGTATTTTCATCTATTAGCAACTTAGAACAAGAACTTTGACTATGATAAATAAAATGTTTCAGGGGAAATGAAAAGTTTAACTGGTTACATATGTAATAAGTTAGTATTAATGCACAACTATTAAAGAATGTTTTAGTTAAAAAATATTATCCTTATATAAATAGAATTCTAACATTTAAAGTAAATTTGATTAAAAAGTATAGTATAACTCATACTAAGGCTGCTACGCGTCGCTAGTCTCGCGCAATACGTCACGAGCATGCCAATGAGGTCCACACGCGAAACCACAAGTTAAAAAAAAAATGATTAATACAAATATCGATACAATTTCTCCATTTCAGCTTGAATTATTTACTAATATGCAATAGTTTGTTCCTGATAAATGATTCTTAACTGAATAAATGGTTTAGAAAATACTTCAAACTTGGTGATTTTGGATTTACTTCAGCAAATAAAGGAAAAGTAAAATAACAGGTTCACAGATGCTCTCGAATATGATCACAAATCATCATCATCATCTCTGGAGGTTATTTGCAGGTACGTGAACACATTACACCTCGGGTCGTATATCATCAGACATGGCCTTTATCGTTTCGACGTGCGACATTCTTTAGTAGCATAATCGTGTTTCAAAAGTTTCACAGTTATGTCTCCATAAAAAAAAAAAAAAAAGAGAGAAGGAGAAATAAATATCCTAGAGGTTGTCGTTACTAAATTTAGTTCCTCCATCTTTATAATGATCTACACCATAATGATCTAAGAAAAAAAAAATGGAGACAATAAAAATCCAACCAAGAAACAATAAGACTTATACCTCTTGAGAATTAAAATAAAATAAAAACTAATGATGGATTGAATTGGTCAGAGGTGCAGTCGAAGCTAACACAAAATAAGTGATACTTATTTTTTAATTGTGCCAACGTTTCTGAATTTATATAAATTCTGTAATTCTTCCTTTGTACTGCAATTATTTATATAGTCATTTTCTGTTTCTTTCTTGGCCCTGACATTGGTGGGGGAAGATACCTGCCTAGAACCTTTTTTTTGACACATAACACTTCAGTTGACAGTTGTCAATTCGACGAGACACCGCAGACTAGGCACCCACTCACTATCTGGTTGGTACGTATTTTAATAATATTTCTATCTTCCCCCACCCTTCTCCTTGTCTATTCCTTCACACCCATTTTTCCCCCCACCTATAATGAGATTCATTATATTTTGTAATAGAATCATTAAATTTATTTTCATCTCAACTGTATATACTGTTCTGCATATATTATTATTTCTCACATTATTATTTCTAACCATTTTTTATAATAATGATAACAATAATATCAATGATAAGCAAGATTTTATTATAATAAAAAAATTTTGATAGTTCTAACAACCAATCAAATTTTGTCATTTTGTGTCATGAAACAATTTCACCCAATCATGTCAACATTACACTGATAATTGCATTCAGTTCAATTATCAATCACTATGAAAACACATTTTTTTATTAAAACGAGGCGACAATATAACCTTTTAACGACGGTTCTTAAAACCAAATCGACACTGCAAAAATGAAACTGACAAATGGAGCGTTAATGTATCTGTTGGAAGAAATACAAGAAATGGTTGGACTAAATCTGCTGCTGAGGCAATTGGCTAGAACGTAAAGGACAAAAATATAGCAAATCACTCGAATAGATCAAATTCTGTTAGCGAATTGGCAAAAAGTGGTGTAGAAGAACAACGATTGCTGAAAATTACTGGTCATAGCAATCAAAATTCTATAAAACCATACTCAAATCGCGATCAAGAACACCACAACAAGATAATAAATATAATGCGTGGTAATAGATCTTCTATAGTACAGAACATCACCGAATCTAATGTTAAGTTGAATTTTAATAATTGTAATTTCGCTAACTGTACTTTTAATAAATAAATAAATGTTTCGTTTTGTTGAGTTATAAATTTTTTTGTCAAAAAATTTTCCGCCGAATATCCCTCGGACATAGACAAATGCCTGATAATTTTATGACAAATTTCTCAAGCTCGTTGCTTGGTAACAGTAACCAAGGAACGAACTTTCGATTGTCATAAAATTATCTCGTATATTATCAATGTCCTAGGGATATTACTACTGACAAGCAATTTTATCATTGCTTATCATTATTATTATTGATCATTTTATCATAAAATCTATAAAATTCTCCAATAAATAAAAATCACAATTTGTGTTAATATAAATTCATATTTATATAACTTTTCAACACGAAAAAAGTAATAAAAAATTTATATCATTACCTGTAATTTAACTATGATTTCCATTCTTATTATGTCTCACCTGTTTTACCCAATGTACCTTACTCTTTACTCTTTATCACTAGCTATTTCATTATGTACCTAACTCTCTGTATCTCTTTACTTTATTATCAATTCTGTACATTGATTTTTATTTCTGTTATACATACCAAATACTTCCTTTGTACTGCAATGATTTATATATTCATTTTCTGTTTCTTTCTTAGCCCTGAAGATGGCCTACATCGTAGACCGAAACGTTGGCACAATTAAAAAATAAGTTTCACTTTTTTTGTGTTACCTCTGACTGCACCCTCTGACCGATTCAATACATCATTAAAATTATCCAGTCAAACAAAAATAAAAACCTGAACCAATGGATTCCTAGAAGTGTTCAATACTTGGTAATGGTGGCCGAGATCACGGACAACCATAAGGTTTCCAAAAAGAAGTAAGCCGTCTCGGGACGCCTGGTATATGTGAAATATGGAAGTTGGATGATCTTGGGAAAGAATTAATTATTTAAGTATAAGACAAAGATGTAATGGAAGGGAATAAAGAATTTTTTTTTAGATTTATGTGACAAAAAGTAATATTATTTTTATTAAAAAATATAAATAAAAGACCTTTATAATCCAAATAAAATATTACAATTCAGTATCATCAGTTATTTTTGTAATATTAACACTCGATGATGTTTCTAATGGTATCAAAGTTACAATAGGCCGATGGTAACTAAAATAAGAAAGTGTTACTTTTAACGTTATGGAGGTGTCTTGTAAATACTGCATCTATTGGTGTGCCATATCTTGTTGTATATTCCTTTGGATTATTATTAATATAAAACTGAAAATGTTGTTGAAGAAACGCAATCAATGGTGGTGACTCATCTTTTGCGAAATTTACATTAAAGTCTCCAGCTAAAATCATGGGTAATTCATCTAAATTTTCGTTTAAAATTCTTGAACTACTTATACTGTACGGAAGTAAACTACAGTGTAAAAATGAGATATCTTTGATTTTTGGTTAGGTGAAATATATACAACAACCATGAGTATCTTTTACGAGAAATTTAAGCACTTAAAGCTTATTTTCATAAGGATAATAATTTTATTTTTATTTTATTCAGGCATCACAAAGAAAACATTTGCCAAAACAACAATCACATCAAAGAAGACAAAGTGAGACGAGAGTTGTTTGTGAAATGTCTTGGAGCAAAGTTTCTGTCCCTGTTTGATGAGTAACTGATGTGAACTGTGCTGCACTCTGTCTTCATTAATGTACCACCTTAGAGGGGTGAGGTTCAATACAACAAAGACACAATCTTTTGGGTGTTGAGGTTTTTTCCAGTGTTATAGTGACTTAAGGCTTTGCTTTTTTGGGATTTTTTCTATCGCAGGATAATTTAAGTTCTATTTTTTATGTTTTAAATATATTTTGAATATTCTAATTGATTTGGAGATGCCAGAGTAATCAATTAAGACAATTTCTCGAATTCTAACTTTAGTCTTAATTGAATTCATATCTAGAGGTCTGTAGTGTGTTTACCAATTTATTAATTATTTAAACCATCAATATATTATTCATAAATATATAGTGCATCTGGGTTAAGTAAGCACCAAGGAAATTAAAATGAACATACCTCATTAATACAACTTGAAATACGATTAATTTTTTAGCTTACGGATCGGAAACCTGGCCTCTGTCCAGGGCAGATGCCAATAGTTTACTGCTCTTCGAAAGAAAAATATTAAGAAGGATATATGGAGCAGTAAGAGTTGGCGAACAATTTAGACTCAGGCAGAATGCAGAGATATATCGGATGTATCAGGAGCTAGACGTGGTTCAGTTTATAAGAATACCTAGGCTTAGACGGGCTGGACATGTGGCCAGAATGGAGGACTCATAAGAGACTGCTATTTGGGTACGTTGACGGAAAAAGGAAACGTGGACGGCCACGATTAAGATGGGCAGACGAGGTCGAGAAGGATGCCTGTAGCATTGTTGGATCCAGAGCTTGGAGGACCTTGGCACTGGACAGAGAAGAGTGGAGGCGACGCCTTGGTGCGGCCAAGACCCGTACTGGCATTTAGAGCCAGTGTTGATTCATTAAATTATTTTACACTCTAAGGCATAATAGCTTACAACACCTGTATTGTTATTGTAAAGGGACTTATCCCAGAATAAATATACATTATTATTATAAAAATACATCTGGCTGTCTTTCCGTTCCACCGTTTCCGCATCTTCGTCCGTCTCCTCACTCCTCCTTCCTCGAGATCTTTTTAGAGAGTGTCTTTTTAGAGGTGGACTCTCAGACCCCCACTTTGGTATTTCTTCACCCACCTTGACCTGGTGGGCAAGCCATTCTACCTGAGCGACCTATCTCTTGCAAACGGTCATCTGTTCATTGTGCTAATATATATTTATTTTTATTGTAACACCCGGTACGATACATAGCATAAGCTAACTTTATAGAGGCCGAGTGAGCCTCAGGAGGATTTTAAAATTCGATCAGGTTAACAAAATACAATATTTGTAAATACACGGTTATTGAGATACTACGCTTTCGGCGAAACGTTTATCTAAAACTAATCGTTTTATTGTTATATTATTAATATATATTTTAATAATAATATATTTTATATTAATAATATAAACTAATAATATCCAATTTCTATTTGATGTTTTATTACTCTTCCAATGAAAATAGTAGTAATAGGACCATTACAAGTCCCAAGGGAGGTTGATTCATGAATGAAAAACAACTAGGTTACGAACACTCGAAGAAGCTTCGGATGCAGGATCGATTCACGGCAACGGGATTGGAACTCGGAAACGGAAATATACTCGTACGTCCACTCCGTGTCCACAAATGTGCTTACTTATTTTAAAAATTTTATAGATTGGCTTAATTAGATGTTTTCCTCCAAATAAACGTAGACTTTTGAAAGGAAGTAAATGTATGCGAGGCCGTAATGGCCAATCAAATACGGATGATCGAATTGAGGAAAAATGATAATTTAAAAAATGTATTAAAACTTTTAATATACCTATATAATGATGCACCAAGAGGAAATGGCAATAATTGGAAAAGTTTAATCAATCATAATAAAATTGGCACTCTTATCATAACCCGTTTTTAAGTATGACTTTATTAAAGGAATTTTAAGAAAACAAGGTTTTTTAATTAAATTCAAATCTGAATTCCAATAAAATTCAACTTCTCTCTACTTGTGTCAACGTCTCGTCCCTTTTATGAACGGATATTCTACTCAATACCTTATTTTTTAATACGCGACGTCATACAGGGGCGACCAGTGGTACCATAACAAGCTACTAAGTCCTAGATCGCGGGTTCGTAGTCCGGCAGGTGGCCCTAGGATTTTTTATAGGGAGTAAAAAATCCTTGGTTATTGCTTCCTTCGGAAGGAACGTTAAAAGGGGGTTCCAAGCCTTTACGATGTCATATACTCATTAAAAATCCCTATCCTAACTAAACCAGGATAGGCAAAATTTAGAGCTTCCATTGTTGCTTCGTCCGATGAGCCATAGCAGCATAAATGGCGTTAAATGGACAAACAACAAACAGCGACGTCATACATCCATCGCAACGACCATGTTTCATATTAAGAATTATTCATTTGGAAAGATTATCAAAATTTCGGGACAAAAGCCGAGAATTTTGTAATGTTGAGACTAAATAATAATAATAATTTCCTACTTTTATACGCGATTTTTCTTCTTGAGTATTGTTTTTTCCAATTATCATATATCCTAAGTATCCACTTCTCCACATGCCCAAACTCATTTTTCCCCACAAAAATATCAACATTTGCAATTTTTCCACCTTCTACCTTCCACTTAGTGCATTATAACTACAAATAAATTTCCATTATTTATTCACGTCTACCTGCAGTACATCAGTAACCCTTTTGAGGTTTACAAAATAATAATTTTCTCAACGTTTCAATCATTATCTTGATCAGAAATTAAATATTTTCCTAAATGTTATCCTTCTTACACTTAAGTAACAAGTGAATTTATAAATCTTCACTAACATAAATGGCAATCTCCCCGACTCATGTCATTTACGTCAGGAAGGCACTCTTCATACATTCATTCATACGTTAGATGTTTAAAATCGTATTAAAAAACTATATTCATTTAAATTCTTTGGTGCTTACTTAACCCTGATGCACTATATACTTATGAATAATATTTTTATGGTTTAATTAATTAGTAAATTGGAAAACACATAAAAGAGGACAAGAATCGAATTAAGGCTAAGGTTAGAAATAATAATTTGAGTAGTTATCTTAAATGATTACTCTGGCATCCCAAAATCAATTAGATTATTTAATATATACTTAAGCTAATAGAATATAGAAAAATCAATGAGTAATTCGGCGATATAAAAAAACTTAAAAGCATCATACAGTTATTTGTAACGATTCCAGACTTGGGAGTCCATAAAAAAAAACCCTAAAGAAAAAACCCGTTACGATAGGATGTTATTTCATCCAAAAATAACTGAGGGCTTATTGAACGATTAAAACGAGACAGCTTTATTGATGATAAAATAACTGGAATAATCGATAAACTCTTTTTTTTCGGAAAAAACTTATAACATCCCTACAAAAAAAAAAAACCCAGTGAGTATAATAAATGTCAAAGAAGTTCTACTAAAAAATAAAGCTTTCGGTTAAAAACGATACAAAGTGAGCAATGTTGTGCTCATTTTAAGTAGTTATTCAAGGTAAATATAAGGTCACCTGTGGTGTAATGGCTAGCATAACAATCTGCTATGTCCTGGCCCGTAGCACGCCAGATGGGCTTAAGATATTTATGAAAGGGAGTGAAAAATCTGTTGTTATGCCGTCCTTCCGAGTGCATATAGAATGACATTCCTGAGCCTGTACGATGGTAGGTACTCGATTACTACCACGGCTATTGTCAGAAATCTGGCCTAAAATGACAATTTGATTAAATCACATTATATTATTAAAATCTTATATATTTCGAGTTTAATCGTAGTTGCCACTGTCCTCACTACTTACGCAGATGACACATGTGTGTTATCAGTTAATAAGGATCCATTTGTTGCATCCCAATCTCTTCAATCCCATATCTCACACCAACAAGAATGGTGTCAAAATTGGAGGATTAAAATAAATCCTAACAAATCCCGTCAAATTACCTTCACCCTTCGTCGTAAAACTACGAATTCCTGTCCTACTGTATCGTTTAATAATATTCCACTGAACCCTGTCGAACAGATACGTTACATAGGACTCCATCTGGATAAACGTCTCACTTGAAATCCTCATACAAGACTGAAAAGACAAGAAACTGCTCGACGTTTTCGCCTACTTCAACACTTACTGGACAAACGCTCTAAGCTACCAATTAATTACAAAAGACTTATATACATGACAGTCATCAGATCTATTTGGGCATACGGAGTTGAGCTTTGGGGCTCTACTAAACCATCCAATTCATCTCGTATCCAATCCTTACAATCCAAAATCCTTCGTAAAATCCTCAATGCTCCTTATTATGTCACAAACAAACTCATCCATCATGATCTTAATATCCCATATGTTACTGATTTGGCCCAAACTAGATACCTATCCTTCCATAACAAGCTCCATACGCACTTGAACCCGCTAGTCTCTCAGCTTGCTTCCCATACTATTCCTGATAACCCTCCGAGGCGTCTGAAAAGAAGATGGCCTCGAGATCATCTACTATAGAACTTTATTGGAGTGCTATCGATGGGTAGTTTCTCCACAAGTGTTTTCATGTCATATTCTACATTTTTGCACATTTACTTGATATAATACCATTATAGTTGTAAATATCATTGAATTAAATAAAAAAAAAATCGTAGTTGCACAAAAGCGGCAAGTAAACACAGGGCGAGATAACTCGTAGTTGGCAGTCAACGTGTTAAAGATTCATAATACATGGGTAGGCCAAATTTAGGGCAACCACTGTAGTATCGTCCGATTAGACATGGTACCATGCCATAAAATAAATAAACAAACGAAAAATACAACTGAAGAAAACATCATTCCTGTAAAAAACGATACAAATAAAATGAGAATAAAATAGAATGATGTAATGGTTAGAATAACAACCTATTATTACCAAGATCACGGGTTCGCATCCCAGTAGGAGGCCTTAGAATTTTTTAACCTGTAACCAGTATGGTGGGGTCCTGGGAGCCCCAGCCAGTTTTGTTTATTCTGTAATTCCCATAGGGGCCGCTATGAAGAGCTGTGGTTCACAGTACCTTTCAGGCAGTAGCTTCTGAGCTGTTGACAGAAGTGGTTATTCCGTACAGAAGTGATTTCTGAGTTTAACTCAATTACTAGTGGAACGTGGGGTCCGTATCACCCCACTATATCATCTGTGAAACTTTTTTATTAAAAATAATTGATATTTTTTTCAGTCAAAAATAGCATATTCACAGTGACAGTCGATGAATGTTAATGATCCCAATTTTCTGGAATGGCTGGAAGGTGCTATGAGCGATTGTTGAAGTGACCATGATTCTAATTCGGAGTTAGATCATGGGACTGATGACAATGAGGAATATAAGAATCAGGTATTTCCTCGATGCATCACAGGGCTACTGTTAATGGCGGAACTGGAAAGCCTGAGATAATACATCATTATAACGCCACGAAAGGAGGAATCGATGCCCTTGACGAGAAGTGCACAGTAAACTCAACAAATAGAAGAAGCACAAGGTGTCCCTTCACTGTTTTTTACGCAATATTGAATATTTCTTCTGTAAACTCATATGTAATTTATTCATCATTGCCGGAAAACAAACAATTATCAAGATTTGACTTAGCGATGCAGCTGGTTGAACCACAATTTCAGAGGAGAGTAACCAACTTGCACATCTCGCGTGATCTTAGGCAATCGATTGCTAGGTTGATAAATTACTAAATTACAATGCCCTCAGCTGTACCAGGTGAAAGAATAAGGTGTGGGAAGTGCCCAAGGAGCAGGGATAAAAAAACAAAGGTGTGCTCATTGCAGTACACCAATATGCACGGATAGTGCCAAGAGTCTCTGTGAAGACTTGCTATAATAGTGCTTGTGATTTGTATAATTTTTTTTTTATTACTTAATGTCCATTTTTTTAATTTTTCTTGTACAGTAAATGATAGAGATCAACCGCTACTTTTTATGATTTTTCATTTACTCGTGCCTTAATATTCATGTTTAATATATTGTAATTTTCATTTTTACAGTTTTGCGTTTTGTTAAATAAACTTTTATATAAAACAAAAATTAACATTTAATCTGATCAATTCCATTTAGATACATTTAGATATGATGAATGGTTGTAAAAAAAATTGTTTTGATTTTAATTGAACATTAACAGGGAAGATTTCAAGACAACAAATATTGGGGTCACGGTGACCCCACCTTACCGTTTATGGAACAACTTATGGACCATACCAGTTACGGGTTAAATGGGGTAAACGATCTTTGGTTATGCCGTCTATAGCAGTATTATAGTGGTCCCGAGCCTGTACGATGTCAGGTAACTAGTTAGAGATCGATATCCTAATTATAGGCGAAGAGTTAGAACTCCCACTGTAGCATCGTCCGATTAGCCACGGCAGAATTAAGTGACCTTAAATAAATAAAGAAACAAACAATAAATACGTTATTAAACAATAAGTTAGAATACGTATTCTCATTTTAAGTAATTTTTCAAGCAAAATGCTGCTAGCTTCCTCAGGGCTTAATCTGGGACCGAACATGTTTTTGTATCATATTTATTTTCTTCTTTCGAAGATTTTCAATAATTTTCATCCTCCGAACTATATCCTCCTCATAGAGGCTAGTTAAATAGTCTCTTAAATTACCACGGATAATATTTGTAACCCATTCATCAAGCATTTCTTCTAGTTTCGATCGTTTAGACAAATTTATTATTTTGTATTAATTGTTTTAATTTTAATTTTGAAGAGAAAAGATTTGCCCTGGCCGGGATTCTATTCCGGGTCGTCCGCCTCTCCGTGGTAGCGCTCTTACCATTTGAGCTACCAGGGGTCGCCTCTCAGTCAGGACAAATCCGTCTCTTCCGGCCGAATCTCTGCCAGGGCAAATCTTATCTCGTCAAAATAAAAATGTTTAGTCAAATTCATTGCCGGAGTTTCGCTGTCCATACTGCTTCTTCATGGCTTAATCTGAAACACCAAATGTTTTCCTATTTTGCCGTGGAAATTTAAGAGAATATTTAGGATTTTTTTTTTTCGTTTTGGCCAACTGGGGACCACTTGCCAATTTCGATTCCTTCTCATTTGTTTTTTCTTTTCCTCCAATACTTTCTAATCTTTTTACCATGTCACTTTTCTCTTTCTTCCGACTTCGTTCCTGTTCTCTTACTGCTTGTACCCTGTAATCCCAAGTTTGACACTGTATTTCTGAAGGAATCTCTCTGTGCTGCTGGTTCTGCCTTTATGTTTTGTATTCTATTTATTTATTTTTTAATTTCTCGTATCCATCCTGTGGTTAATTTCTTTTCCCAGAAAACTTAAAGATCAGTTTTGACAGCCTGGTGTCATCCATTCTGTATAAATATCCAAAAAGCATCAGTCTTCTTTCCCTTATCGTTTCTGATATTTTTTCTATGTTTTAATATATTTCGTCATTTCTTCGTTATTTCCAGGTTTCTACGCTTCTTATGGGACCTAAAGTTTTCCTCATAATTCTTCTTTATATTATTTATAGTTTGTCTAATTAATAATTGAGTGATATGAATATTATTATTTCTTGTATTTTAATAATGGGAACTATACAGCAGGAGTATTACTTTTACTGAAAGTATCTCTTCTCTCTTAAATAAGGCCAATTACCGCTAACTGAATACTCGGAATTCCAAAAGAGAGGGAGAGAGAGAGAGAGAGGAGGGAGAGAGATTTCAGTAACAAATTGTAATAGAGAATTATTTAAATTAGACTAATGATGGAGGGAAAAGTTAATTATGGCGGGAAGGAAGAGAAGAAGAGAGAACTTGCCTCTGATTGGCCGAGGATGCAATCATCGATATAATACTAACACACCTTAACGAACCCATAACATCATCAACATCATCACCATTGTTTGCACGCCATGAGCTTTCGTTCATCATTTTTCCCTCCTCCCTCCCAGGATATTCTCTCTCTCTCTCTCTCTCTCTCTCTCTCTATCTATCTATCTCTCTCTCTCTCTCTCTCTCACCCTCCTCTTTCTCTCTCTCTCGTTTCCCTCAACCCAAACAGTCGGAATCGAATTACATATTTATGAGAATTATTTACATCGCCGTCACACAGGCCCCTTCCAGCGGACCGGCCCCGAGTTCTGTCGTCGAAAGCGCTCTCAGTTTAATTTAAACAAATATATTCTTTGAATCGGAACTAATCTCACACTCTCCCTCACTCGCCTTTATTCAATTTTCCAAATTTGAATATATTGAATGTCCTCAATGAAGGAAGTGTCGCCTGTCTTGTTTCGGTTTTCGGCACAGACTAAAGCTTTCCATTGAGTGCGAATGACAAACTAGACTAACATTCCCATCATGGACTTAGGGTTCTGCTTTTTTTTTTTTTTACTATTAGAGTGTAGGATTACTATCCTGAAGGTTCCAGGGTTCAAATCCGACAGTGGGAGATAAATTATTTAATCTGGTTAACAGCAACGGAGAGATCCTATGGGTCTAAGAGATCCTGGGGGAGGCTAAACCAGCCACAATAAAGTGGGTACCATAAATAAGGGGAAAACCGGGAGGTTGAGCGTGCTTTCAGACAAGTCACCTCCCTTCACAACTGTTGTTCTTTTAACTTTTAAAATCACTATGATTGGCTTGCACAATAAATTTAAAAAAAAACTTTTTTTTTAAAAATGTATTTATTGAAATTTACGACTGTATACAGAATACATCAAGTAATTATAATGAAAGATAAATCATGTACAGAGACAAAGGCAAGTAGAGAAACAACCCAGTGGTAGTACTCAAATAAAAAGTTCAACTTAGAAGGTCACGAGCCCATCTTTTTTTCAGACGCCTCGGAGGATTATCAGGAATTGAGTTTGCGAGGTTTGAAACTAGTGGGTTTGAGTGGAAATGAAGTTTGTCATGAAAAGATTGACATCGAATATGGGCCAAATCAGCAACAAACGGGGGCATTAAGGCCATTATGGATAACTTTGTTCTTAACAATGTAAGGAGAATGGGGGATTTAACGAAGGATTTTGGATTGTAAGGATTGAATGCGAGAGGAATTCGATGGCTTAATGGAGCCCCAAAGCTCTATTCCTTAAATCCAGATGGGTCCTAGTGATTGTCATGTATATGAGTCTTTTGTAATTAATTTGGAGCTTAGAGCGTTTGTCTAGTAAATGTTGAAGTAGCCTGAAACGGCCAGCTGTTTCTTGTCGTTTTAATCTAGTATGAGCATTCCAAGCTAATCTTTTGTCAAGGTGAAATCCTAAGTACCGGAGCTTGAACATGTTGATTAATAAGGAACGAAATGTGAACTAATTCATTACTACTTACAAAATATTAAGAATTCTATAATAGAAATAAAAAAAGTATGCAAGTTTTTAACAAATTGAGTGGCATGTAAGTTTATTTAACGTCACTTTATACTGCGGTGCTACTCGGACGACGCTATTGCGTATAAAGATATAGATATAATTAGGATGGGATCTTAAAAAGTACCTCACACTGCATTGACTCGGGACTGCCTTTTGACGTCCTATTTGTAGGACGACATAGGCAAGACTTTTTTACTTCCTTAAAGAAGATCCTAAAGCCACCTGGCGGTCTAGGCGTGGGCAAAGTAGGTTGTTATGCTAATTACTACACCACAGGTAGTGGTTTTTTTCTGTAGAGTAGTTTACAGGAGCCAGTGATAAAAATTATTAAATGAAATCACCTTTAACACATTAATTTAATTAAAACTGTAAATAAAGTAAATCGTTTCCTTCCTGTTCAAATAAATCCAGTTTCATCATTATAATCCATTGTACCAAAAGTCATGATACACAAATCTGCAGCTCCGGCGAATAAATGGTTAAGCCGAATTTTATCCATAGATAGTTTTTTGTATTGAAGGAAGAAAATCGTGTTCTCGTCGTTGTTTTGTTGAAATGGAGTTGTAACAGACTGAATAAAAAAAAAAGAAATAAAAATTGGATAAATTAACAGTTAATTTAGATAAAGAAATTATACTGTGAAGAACGTGCTTACTATACAATTCACAGGCTCGCTTCTAGTATTGAGGCCGAATATGACTCAGGGGTTTCCACTTCCATCCCGAAATTAATCGAACAGTTGATTAAATAACATTTTATTTCAAGAATGTCTTGCCAATTTGGACAATTGGATTTGCTACCAATTGAGGTAGTAAATCCCGGACACTTGGGTAAGAATGTTTATGTTAGCTCGAATGAGCCATTTTATACCCGTTCGTTTCCCCGCCATAAGTCGGAGTTAAGAACTGGTATTCCCGGCGAGCAAGATCGCCCTGGTCAGACCGGAAGGAAGATGCTAGGTGTACTTTTATATTATTTTTGTTTAATATAGTAGAGTTTTATTTTTGATATGAGGATGTTTGAATTCATTTCCTTACAAAGTTTACCTATGTGTCCTAGTCTATACTTTGTTTCCCCTCCCACCACTTTTTCAGCTGTCCACGAAGTCCAAGAGTAGAGACGCAGGTAACAGCATGGTAATAATAGCAATAACTCCTTTTCTCGTCAAGGAATGACTTATCCCTCATTAACTTCGAAAATAAGACGATCCCCCTTCCATAAATACAAGAAACTAAATTTGAAGAAAATTCGGATTAACCACAAATTCACCTTAAAGATCACATCACCAAACATAAATACTCCATTTCCTCCTGTAATCAGGCTACTTCTAAACTTTCCGAACATGACTTGACGTTGAACCACATTTTCGACACTGAAAAAACTTCAATCCTGGCCACACTATGACGAACGAATCCTTTTAGAAACCATATCCATATCCATATCAATTTAGAATCCCTTCTTGTCAAAAACAAAATAGACAAGCAAAGCCTTTCCTCAACCTACTCCCAAATATTTAATTTATTTAATAAAACCTAAAATAAAATTTTTAATTATTTTTATTTGAAAAGAAAAGATATGTCCAGGACCGAGACTCGAACGCGGGACGTCCAGATCTCTAGTCTGGAACTCTACCAATTGAGCTATCCTGGCTCTATCAGGATCGCTCCCTGGTCATGGTCTATCTTTTCACTGATCCCCTGTCCCTGCGTTCTCGCAATTTCCGATGTGTACGAGCGGAAGAGCCAGGATAGCTAAATTGGTAGAGTTCCAGACTAGTGATCTGGACGTCCCGCGTTTGAGTCCAGGTCCTGGACATATGTTTTCTTTTCAAATAAAAATATTTAAAAATTATTAAAATCAATAACTAATAAAATAACATAAATTATAAAATAAATTTTATTTTATATCATCATTTTTTTCAAGATAATATATTTCAAATACCCCCCTCCCCTATCGTCAGTTACTTATATAATAAACCCCAATGTCATCAGTTACCCCTATCTTAGTGATGGGAGTAGATACCTGAACCTTATTTGTAACCCATAACACTTCAGTTAACAGTTGTTAGTTTGACGAGACACCGCTGACCAGACACCCACTATCTGCTTGGTACGTATTTTAATAACATATCTATCTTCCCCCATCCTTCTCCTTTTCCATTCCTTTACACCCATTTCTCCCCCCACATATAATGAGATTCATTATATTTTGTAATAGAATCATTCAATTTCTTCTAATCTCAACTGTTTATACTGTTCTTCATATATTATTATTTGTCACATTATTATTTCTCATAATTATTTACCATTGATTATCTTTATCATTATTGAACATTTTATCATAAAATCTATAAATTACTTCTACAAATAAAAATCACATTTTGTGTTAATATAAATTCATATTTATATAACTTTTCAATATGAAAAAAAGTAAAATATTTTTAGCTTTTTAAAATATACAAAATATTTTTGGCTTCTAGTCTAGCCTCAGCTTCCACTAGCCCTGAAGATGATCCACAAAGTGGGTCGAAACGTCGGCACATAATCAAATATGTACCCACTTATGTACTGTTTTATTTGACTGCACCCCCAACTATTTTCTTCCTTACTCAGATCTTCCAATCAACCATTCCCTCGTTTCTCATAAAACATTTTTATATTTTACCTGTAATTTAACAATCCTTTCCATTCTTATTATTTCTCACCTGTTTTACCCAATATGCCTTACTCTTTACATTATCTCACTAGTTATTTCATTATTTATCAAACTCTCTGTATCTCTTTACATTATTATCAATTCTGTACACTATTTCTGTTATCCATACCAAATACTTCCTTTGTACTGCAATGATTTATATATTAATTTTCTTTCTTAGCCCTGAAGATGGCCTGCATCGTAGGCCGAAACGTTGACACGATTAAAAAATAAGTTTCACTTATTTTCTGTTATCTTTGACTGCACCCCCCTGACCCATTCAATACATCATTAAAGCTATCCAGCCAAACAAATATAAAAACCTGTACCAATGCATTCCTAGAAGGGTGTAGCGTTCAATACTAGGTAATGACTGTGCTGCTTCTATGCCAACGGTTGTCCAGGAGGTGATATGGCCGAGATCACGCTCAACCACAAGGTTATCCATAAAAAAAGAATAACGTAAGTCTACGGAAGTAATCTATGGTGTAGAAATGAGATGATATCTTTGATTTTTTGGTTAGGTGAAATACTCTTTACTCCATCTCACTTGTTATTTCATCATTTATCTTACTTCCTGTATTTCTTTACATTATTACAAATTCTGTAATTCTTCCTTTGTACTGCAATGGTTTATGTAATCATATTCTGTATATTTCTTAGCCCTGAAGATGGGCTACACGGTAGGCCGAAAATTGGACACAATTAAAAAATAAGTTTCACTGATTTTTCCCCCTGCACCCTCTGACCAATTCAATCCATCGTTATCCAGTCAACTATTTTACACTCAAACACTCGAACCAGAATAATCATAGACTAGCGAGCCTCTTTGAAGCTGTTAAAAACTCTCCAACCATAAATAATAAGTGGGATAAATAATTTTCGATTGATTTGATATAAAAAAATGGACTAAATATTTAATATTTTACAGGGGTATAAAAAAGATTGGAGGGGGCGATCAGGTACGGAGGTGGACTTGCTGCCCCCTCGGAAAATTCCAGGGTTCGCTCGCTCCAGGAATCCAGTGAAAAACATTATTACAGAAATAACTCGAGAACGACACTTCCTGTTACTTATTGTCAGCGGTTATGAAAAAATGTAAGGTACAGGACTTGTTTCTTTTTTAAGATGGCTTAGAAAAAAAAAGAGAGAAGAAAAGTGACTAACAAAGGAGGCCACTATATAAAAATATTTGTTAGGGCGTTTTTAACAATTGGCAATTTTTTTTAACTTCTATATTCACACATAGGTATTTATCTACATACAAATGTGTACAATCTCTTTGAACTTTTATACAAATACAAGAGAGAGAGAGGGAGAGAAGATATTGTACTTCGGATCATAATTAAATTTTTGAACCAAATAACAATATATTATATCTTCAAGAACGCTGGTTCAAACCCGGCAGTTAAGGTTTTTTTAAGGGGAAAAATCCGTAACCATGCCGTTCTTCGGTGGGGACGTGAAATGGCGTTCTCGAGCCTGTACAATATCAGACAATCGTTAATGATTCCCATCCTAATTATACTCGGATAGGCTAAAGGAACCCCATTATAGCATCGTTCCACCAGTATAAAGTGAAATTAAATAATAAACAAACAGACGAGTCTCTCTTGGCAAAGGATTCGTATTCATCTCCATATACCATTCATACATACTTTTCAAAAATTTATTATAATATTTATATTTATTATGCTATATTTGCGATCTATATAGGTATGAATATTTACTTGAAAGCATATGTTTCTTTTTAGAATTATATTTTTACTAGTGACCCCGGCTTTGCACTGGTAGTAAGACATATTATGCCTGCATGTTTTGTCTGTCTAATGTATTTTAAAATGTTGATATTATAAACATAAAAACAAAACAAAATATTTCTTTATATTTATTGTCATTAACGTTAAGTTTTTGCGACAACCCATAAGATACTCATATAAATTATATGATATAAAATATTCTAATAATGCGCATGAAATGCTTAAGGTAACAAAAGTATATAAGTGGTTAAGGATTAATATTGAACTCGTCTAAATAGCTTTCCGAATACCGGATTGTACGTTATACATTTATTAGAAGATGAAATAGGTACAGTATCTATCTGTCCTTAAAAGATAGATATATGCTATCCTGGACTTTTTTGTGGATCTATAAAAGAGGAATATTCCACCATTGACTGTTTCGTTATATGACAAAAGGATTGGGCAGTGTTATCGATGAAACCTCCCTGGAGGCTATACTTTTTCCTACACTTACCACAATCGTTATATCCCAAACAAAACCTTTCTCGAAGTTCACTCTATCTATTATTTGAAAACCGCATGAAAATCTGCGCAGTAATTATTGGGTTTACCGGGAACTGACAGACAGACGCGGCTGAGAATTTTGTTTTATAATAAGTATAGATTACACTCGAAAAGAATATTCTCAATATTATATGAGTCAAGATTCTTCACCTTCCTTTTACTGTATTCAAAGTGTCATGTCAACCATTAGAAAGAGGTATACTTTTAACTTAACTATGCTGAATTAAAAAAAAAAAATGAAAAATTTAGCCGGCTCACTTAGCGCTGTGATATACGTAAAGCTATTCACTCGCAGCAGTTAAAGGATTAAAAACCAGCCTCATTGAACAATCGTGTCCTAAAAACAGTATAATCTTAAACGTGCATTGGACCCAAAACCTAACATGAGTTTCTCTACTTTACAAATGAAATTTAATGAAAATTGTAACAAACATTAAAAAAAAACATCGCTATATAATAATTAGCTTTTCAATTGTTCGGAAAAAATTATCATTATTATTATTACATACTCATAAAGTTATCCTCCAGGCGGAAACCTCTCTGTTCTAAACCGATAAGAGAGTGATTATCATGCACTCACTTTGTGGGAGATGCATGGAAACTAAAGCTAATATGTTTTTAACCAGAAGATGGCTGTGGCAGAGCAGAAACTGAGACAGAACCAGAATTAAATGAAAAATAAAATGATGGGAACTGACGGGTTAAAACGTCACACGATTATTTTTAAACATTAATTTATATCGTATTTTACATAATACTACTTTTCATCGTATCAAGCGTATTCGATTTTTTTTATATTTATATTATTTCATATTGTCGACCTGTGATAATTTTATCCTGAATTACTTTTGAACCACTAGGCCATTTTCCATTCAAACTGCTGGGCCAGGTTTGAGAAAAAAAAACTATAAAACTACAATCTAGGGTATATTGAGAGCGAAACAATTTAATGCTGTATCTGTCGTGAATACCAGTATGAGTTGTAGAGATATAGGTTTTTATTTTTGTTTTGGCATAATATAATCCAAAGCCAGCACGACAGAAATTTACATTGAAATGTTCATACTAAACATTTAATTATGAAAATGCTCTTAAAGTACTTCGATAGTTTTAATCACTAATCAGGTATCCATTTATTTTCAAGTACTTGAGCCTTAATACAAATTCACTTAGTAGTCCGAATGAGAGCTGAAAGAAAAGAAGAAAAAAAAATCCTCGCCTTTCTTAATTAGAAAACAACGTAAAACTGAGGACTTGTGCCGAAAGGATACCTTTGAGAAGGAGAGACGGCCATAATGAATCGAAGAACCAATAGGACAGTTTGGGGACACTTGGACTCCTTCAAAGGATCGGTTCGTTAGCAAGAGAGCCAGTAATCACAATGAGTCTCCTTTCACGAAAAGAAAGGAACGGGAAAACCTACCTATGCGATCCTTTTCGAATCCTACCTATACCACTGGATCTTTCAAAAGGCTTGTTAGAATTAGGAATTGATTGGAGATATCGAAAGCAGAAATGTATTCTACTAGTATTTTCAAGAGTAATACACACCGTTACTCTTTCAATCTTCATCTATTTAGTCTGACAATTGAAGTATTATATCCATGATGGGCATATGGTTGATAGCTTTACTTATCTTGGAAGCATTGTAACCTCTTAAAACGATTTGTCTCGGTAAATAAAAAAGAGAACCATCAACGCTATTAGATGTTATTTTAGGCTGAGCTCATTACTATCACAGAAAACAAAAGTCATGCTGTTTAAGACCCTGATTAGGCCAGTACTTACTCACGCCTCTGAGTCTTTATCTTAGACCACTTTAACTAAGACCAAGGGAAACGAGGTACAATTTTGTATATCATTATATATGAGCCTTCGAAAGAAGGCTGCTTCGTTGTTTTTTTCGGATATATTAATATTAATGGTCAATGGAGAAGGCGAACCAACAGAGAACTGTACGAAATGTTTGGAAACGTTAACGCCATGCGGCAACAATGAGTGAGGAGGATCTCGCAAAGAAGCCACTGGACCGTGCATGAGGAAGAGGAAGACCAAGGCTAGGGTGGGCAGATGGAGTAGCACAGGATGCCAGACTCATTTTGAACGTCTGTAACTTGAAGAGCAGCTGCATTAGCTCTTTGATATAAGGCCGTAATGGGTATGTAAAGTAGAGAAGGCTGACAAGAAAAACCACCAAAAGGTATTACGCGCATAACAGAAGATGTAGGACCAAGAATTAGGCGATAGAATAAAGACTTGACTTTGCGGAACTGGATTTAGACCGAGTGACTGAGTGAGCCGCAGGAGGGTCTGTACACGACACCAATTTCTGTTCAAAAAATGTCCCTCATCTCGAATTCAAAGCGGGACCTTCCCAGAGCAACTCGGCACCTTATAGATACAGACCTGCTCCCAAAAATATACTTATTAAAAAAACAAAAAGTGAAATTAAATCCATGGGGTAATAAAATGAAAACGGGAAACACATCTAGATAACAAATATAAATATTTCGAATAATTTATGAAAATGATTAGTGTGAAACAATAAAATAAGTAAAAGAATTATTAATTATTGACGAATTTACTCAGGCAAAAGTTGAATGAAGATTTTATGACTACTAAGAACGAATTTACTCACTAAAGGAAATCAAGATTTTCAATCAAAGATTCATTTTTCTTAATCGTTCTCGGAAAGGGCTGGGAGAAACAGGGCGTTCATTAAAAACCTTAAATTGCTTTGATGATAGAAATTGTTTTCTCCTTTTGGTTACTCTGCCAAACAGGTTCTGTAAAGAGTGTCCATCCTTTTTATGTAAATGGAAAAAAAAAACCTAATGAAATTAAGAAATTATTTCTTATAGGAATTGAAAGAAAATTAAGACAGCTTATAGTTTCAGACTTGGGCAATAGCAAAAAAAGAACAGGCGAAACTGGACACCACGGAATGAAACTTTTAAGGAGTATGGTGGGAATCCGAAGAAGTGAGAAAATTAAGAACCGAGATAGCCTAATTCTTGTAAAAGTTGAAACTCTCAGCAAGGAGGCCCAAAAACTGAATTGGAGGTGGGCTGGACACCTAGTCAAGGACGAGAGATGGTCGAAATGCAGCACCGAGTGGAATCCGATCGGCCAAATGAGAAGAAGTGGAAGGCAGTACATGAGGTGGAGAGATGAAATTACCCGAAGAGTGGAAACCAATTGGATGAAAGTGTCCAGGGACAGAGACTGTTGTTTTGTTTTTGTGGTTTGTATTGAGTGTTGCTTTTTTTATTTTGTATTGAAAGTGGTTTATTTTTCATTTATTTTAAAAGAATGTTTTTGTTTTGTTTTTGTAGTTTAGGCGCTGAACCTACTGGGAACTAGGAACCGAGGGGTAGGTGGGAGTATCGTGTTGCGTATGATCTAGCGGGTTTGGGTTTGGGTGGTGCTCCGTGGACGGAGGTTTGTAAACATAGATTGGTGGTATCGGCATCGAACCTTTTGGTTCTTTAAGCCTTTTATTTATTTATTTTGTAGTTAAAAATTAATGTTGTTTATTTTATTTTATAAAGAAATTTGTAAAGATTTAATTTTGTTACTTACTTATTTTTATTCTAAAATAATGTTTGTTTTTTTATTTTATGATGAGTGTTGGTTATTTTATTTTATATTGTTACTATTCTGTAAAATTATATTTTGGAGCTGAGCTCCATTTTACCTCCTGAGGGAGAGGCTTTTGTCATAATATGATGTCAATAAAACCTTTGCTATTATTATTATTATTGTAGTTTCACAGACCATATACATAACTGACCATATGATTTAATTAAGGATCTTAACAATGGATTTTATTATAAAAACTTAATGATGACTAAACACTAACCACAGAAAATACGATAATTAATTTGAATGTTCGTGCATCGATATTTCCACTTGGCCATTAATATTGACCATTTACTTGTGTAAAGCGCTGAATTGTCCTTCTCAAGGAATTAAAATTCTGTTGAAGAGGTGGTCAGTCTGTTGTTTTACTCTATTGGTATTTCCCTAAAATAGGGACGCTTATATGTTAACTGTATGTGTTTATTACCCTTCATAACATAATATAGTGCGGGAGCGGAGTATATAGCTTAGTGTGTAGGCTGCTGAGGTCCAGGGTTCAAATCCGGCTAGGAAGGCATTTTGAAAAAATCCAATTATTGAGTTATAAAATTTTTAGTGACTGATTTCATTTTTTTAAATAGTATCTATGCCTATCAGTGGCTCCTTTAGATTTCACATTCACGTTGATCAAATAATAAATATTATTTTTATAAAGCAATATTTTGACTAAAATCGGTTCTAATAAATCGTTCATCGGTTAGCATAACATAAGCCCGAGATCACGGTTCCGTAGCCCGGTGGGTGGATTTTTTATAGGGAGTATAAAAATACTTGGTTATGCCGTCCTTCGGAAGGGAAATGGCCTACTCAAGACTGTATTGTGGAATACTCCTCAATGATCCCTATCTTGATTATACCTTGATAGGCTTTAGGAATCCCACTGTAGCATCTTCCGATTAGCCACGGCAGAATTAAGTGACGTTAAATAAATAAAGAAACAAACAAGAAATACAAGTGAAAAAAAATATCTTTCCTGTTGAAAAATATACAAAGTGAGAACGCCTATTCTCATTTTAAATAGTTTTTCAAGCTAAATGCTGCTACCTTCTTCAAACCATAATCTGAGACCGACAATGTTTTGATGATCAAAAGGGGTGGATAGGTCCTTCGGAAGGGACGTTAAACGGAGGTCCCGAGCCTGTACGATGTTAAGTACTCTTTAAAAATCCCTACCCTAATTAAACCTGGATAGGCAAAATTTAAAGCACACATCGCCCAATTAGCCTTAGTAGCATAAAGTGACGTTAAATGAACAAACAAACCATTCAAGTTGTAATAAACTTTTTTAATAAATTAAAGTAACGACTTAGGAACTAACCTTTATACGTTACAACTATATCCGTCCTAGTCATGGGTAGATACTGGATTTTCCTGTATCTGAATTCTAGTGATAGCGATGCTTTTACTTGATACTTTTGTAGTTGAATACGACTCTTACTCTTCTATTACGCTACACAGAATCCTTTCTTGGGGGTTCAGTTTTTTAATCAATTTTAAAGAAAAAAGAATTATTCGACTAATAACTCTATTTAGTCGAACTCTATCCATCTCTATTAACAATAATAACCTGCAAAAGGCATCAAATGATTAAAATCATGTTTTTTATTGGTTAATTGTTTCTTGAAAGCTATGGAATTGAACTATAAAAAATAGATTTTAACCCTACCTCAAACTTTTCCTATTCACAATCCAAGGCACGTAGAATTTCAATCATTTATGTCAATTGCCTTTACTTCTGGTATAGATATATCCATTAATGAACCCTTATTTGCCTGGATATAGGTCGAGTTTTTTTTTGCGAATGTTGCACGTGAAAAATCATATATTAGGAGGCGATCTCGGAAAATGTTATTTCAACCACCCTTTACTGTTAACTAATTTCATAGTTTACTTTCGTTTCTACATATGGGATAAGTGACTAATTACAGATTATATTAATAATAAGTGAAAACTTGTTCAAAATTATTTTTACTTATTTATTTATTAATACTAAGGGGGGATGCGGCGAAATTGGTCTTTCGCCGGTAATCAAATCAGGGGAGCTTAAATCAGTGGTTGACTATTGCGAATTATTTATTTATTTGTTATTAAAAGGACCGTGATTAATACCAGATAATTTTTTTTTTAAATCCGTGAGACGATGTAATTTTATAGCCAAAATGAGCTCGGTTTGTTTTGACGGTAGGGATGGTTAAGGTTGTATCAATCTGACCGTATCTGATACTTGCATCAATTGATACAAAATCATCAGGTACATTTCGATTGTATCTGATAGTTGTATCAACTACTTTTAGTATCAGATACAAAGTATCAGATTGATACAAAAGGTAAGGTTGTAACCCATCCCTAATCCGTCCTTATGTAGAAGATCGTTATTAAAGTTTATGAGAAAACGGGACTACACCGGCCGAACCATGTGCTCTAGTACCTCTAAGTCTAGTTTGCAGAAATTACCTTTTCCCCGTGGAAGTCGCTGGCTAAGCAAGGCTTAAGGAAAACGCCGGTTACATTAGCAGTTGTCTAAATAGGGGAGGAGTACCGGCGGATAAATATTTACCAGGACGATAAATCGGCCAGGAAAGTGTATTTGTGAGTCAGAAGAGGAGAATGGATGAGGGCGGTGTATGCCCGCTCCTCCACAGCCGTTTTATCTAACTCTTATACATTCTTCCCCGATAGGCCTTCTCTCAGGTCGTTTTCTACTTAAATGGTCCCTTCTCTCTCTCGCTCTTCCTATATATATCCTCAAGGGTTATCAGGACTTCTCTGTTCCGGAAATTTATTCATTTCTTTTTTTTTTTTTTTAAGCGAAAACTTCTTCTGGTAGTGGTTAAACTAAAGCTTTCGCGTCAGCAACATGCTCGAGATTGGTGACACCTAGCGGCCTGTTTATCAGTTATGCAATTTCTTAATTCGGAATCAATTTTAATCAACATTGCTTTAAAAACTCAAGTACTGATACATGATCCCTGGGACCTTTTAGTACCTATTTTCTGGTATGACTTGGTACCTTGTTGAACGTGAAAGTCGAGGGTTGGTTCTATGGTTTGTAAACAAAATACAAGCCGCGCCTGGTCCCACGGACCGTACCACGGGACTTTTAAGTTATCCCACTGTTACGTGTGACGGGACTAGTGTTATCAAAATATTAACTTTTTTTCTTATTATTTTTGAATTTATACATTATTTTATTTAATTTATTTTTTGTACATATTCTTTGTTACTGTATTATTTATATAGTTTTTCTGTTTTATTTTATTCTCAGCCCTTAAGATGACCTAGAAGTTAGTTCGAAACGTAGAAGAAATATGTTTTCATATATACAAGTTACAAGTAAATGACCAGATATTAAATAAATCAGTTAAAGACTCACCTGTCAGCGAACTTGGGGTCAGGCTTGGCCTGCCGCCCCCCGAGGAAGTAGATCCTCTGATTGCCCTTGTACCAAGCGAGGGTGAACACTTCGCCGCATTGGGCTGCGTTGATCGGGCAAGAGAGGGACACCTTCCGACCGACTTCTGATAAAACGTCCACGCCTGCAGGGAAAAAAATATGATATTATATGTAGTAAACATTTATTATTTGTAGTAAAAAGATTATTAAAAATCAATTATATGAAAAGATCTCTTTTAGGAAAACGCTGTTTATTAAGTCTCCACCAGAGGAGCTACGAGTGAACCAGAGAAAAATCAAAAGGGAAGGAAAGTTCAAATTTCTTGGTGAGTGGAGAGCCTTTTATTCACGCTTCAATAAAATGGAGATGGCATACCAACTCACCAAGGATATTTATAACAAAAGATCAATGTCCTTGAATGCAAAACTCAGGCATTATTGCACTGTAGGAGACCAAAATAGGAGACCAAAGAAAGAAAGATCCTAAGGAAAATTCTTGGCCTAATTAAAGACCAAGGTGAATACAGACGAAATAACAGTGAGCTGTGAATTCATGTTCCGAAAATATCGGGTGTAATAAGAAAAAGGAGAATATCATTAAATGGCAACCTTTTAAGAATGAAACCCACAAGACTGGTCAACCGTATTTTCAAAGGAAAAGAAAACCAAACCCGCATGGTTCGAAGAGGTGGAAAGAGATTTACAGGAGATGGAGATTACTTGCGAAGGTTGTCTTGGAAAGCAACCGTCTCAGGATGAAACTAGATACCCAAGTGGAGGTTTCAAGAAAAGCGCAAGCAACGGAAAAGAGATGGACGGAAGAAAGAGCAGCACCGGCGATGAATGAGGGAATACTGGGCCAATATCAAAAATAAAAAAATACATTTGAAAAGATGTGGTCCTTAGTAGGCCAATACGAAAAAAAAAATGACAATATTTGTTGTTTTTTTAAATTAAATAACTAATAATAATATTACACATACAAGCTACAGGATTAGAAAAAAACGGACATCATCTGATCAAGGATAAATGTCGTCTCCACAAGTCAAGGATAAATGCCTCCTGATCAAGGACAAATGCTCTCAACCTCGACTTATACGAGATGTGACAAATAAGTGCGTAACATTGGCTGGAATGGACGGCGTGATCATACATAATAATTTAGCGAAGATATATCACCAAAGTATATAGGGAATATTGGGCAAGGATGAGGGGGCAGTTGCTATAGGTCAGATAAAATATTATAAAATAATGCAGTAAAAATGTATTGGGATGAACAAATACCGATCGAAATGGTCTGTTTAAGTAGTAGTCCCAAGCGATATAAACCTACTCAAGACCAGTGCCGAAAAAATTAAAAAGTACCAGAAACTTGCCATACATAGAGTTGAAATCGTTTAATTTAATTTGTGTTCATTAATTTAATACATAATCGACGACTAACCAGCTTTTTTGTTGTTTTTTAAGCCACCTTATGTTTTATATTCATTCAATACATGTGTTTTTGTTATGGTTATTTTGTTGAAAAATATTATTCAAACAAAAATGTAGGTGGATTTAAAAGTCAATTTTTTTCACGATTTTTTAAAAAATGATTTACCTGATATCTCCCCATCTGCCTACTCAACTGTCACTAACGGATACAGATATCAGAAAATGGATATTCGCTGTCGACAGATAAAAACATTTGACGGTTATCAACATGTACCTTTTTAATTTTAATTCTAAGTAGTGAAGATTTAATTGAATATAAATAGATCTATAAGCTTTAATTGTATATAAATATATTGATTATTATTCTAAATTAGAATACTTTAACGTATAATTAAAAAAAAAAGAAAAAGAAACCTGTACCACTACAACCCGTGAACGAGTCTGGGCGTTCAGTACATGGTTTAGACTGTACTGTTTCATGGACAACGGTTCAGCAAGGAGGTGACTTGTCCTAGGTCACGCTCAACCGCCAGAAAAAATGACTTCTATATTATTATTCATTTAAACTATCATAACTAATGCACAAGAATATATTAAGAGCGTACTAAGCACCCTGGCTGATGGTCCTATATTTTTCAAAAGGTTGTAAAAAATCCTTGGTAATGCTGTCCCTCGGAAGGGACCTAAAATGGGGCCAATGTAAAATTAATATACATAATGAAAAAAAATTAGGATTCCCACAGTAGCATTAGCGGATTAGCCATAACAGCATAAAGTGTCATTAAACAGTACAATTTTATTCCGACTACAGTTGAATTATTCTAAATTCGCGATTTACTAAAAACAAAGTACTATTATTGATAATACAGTCTTTATAGAAAACATTCGAGCGTCCCTTTCTCACCTGTTCCACCACCTTCTGGATCTCAATGGCTCTTATTATCAGTCATGCTTCTTCCCTATCCTCATTTAAATCCTTTCAATTGCAACGCCTTTTCGGCTTCCCTAACAGACGGTCTCTAAGCAGGTTAATCATTTGCTTAAATGAATCAGTATTGAATAATGAATTTTGTCTTTTTTTTTTTTTTTTGTAAACAAGATGTACCGGATGTAAAGAAATTATTCCATTCTAGTTCATGTATTTATTTGTTGTCATTAATTAATTTATTATCTTTAGTTGCTTAGTAATTTTCCATCATTCCTGTTATTTTTTTATTTACGTTTATGGCACTTTATAAAGTGTATTATGTTTTTCTTTTTGGTTAAGGATGGTTATTCAAAAAGGGACTTAGAACCAGAATAAAGTTACTTTTTCAATTATATTATATTCTATAAAAACGATATTGCATTAATATACAATGAACTACAAATAGTTATGTATATGATTCTCTTTCATATACTCCATCCTTATTGAACCGCGATATCCAAACATGACAAAGTTATTATTTGTATCTCTTTTTTTTCCATTATTTTTTAAAAATGTTCTGAAGAATCAATAATGTCAAATATAATCACATTTAAATAGATATTTACAATAAATAAATTCAGAATAACACAGCAAGTTTCACTAATTGCAAGTGAGATTTTCATTGGTCGATTAGGTATCCAAACGTCTGCGTGAGACAGTGCATTCAGTTGACTGACATCAACCACTTTTCAATGCAAACATGTCATTACGTTAACAGTTGAATCAAATGGGTATGAATTGGCAGACCAATAGAGATAATTGAAGAGTTTTTATTAGCTCCTCTCTTCGGTTAAAAATTAAAAAAACATTATTGAATTACTAAGCAATTACTTTGTAAATTGTGATTACATTTAATCAATCATTTATACAATAATTGTTTAGTCATACTCTGATTATTCTATAAATAAATATTCAATTATTACATTTAAAAATATAATCATAAAGATAATCTTTGGAAATGTAATCATTGGGAAGGGAAGTAGATTTCTTCTTTTTTTAGAAAAGGTTATATATGAGCATATTGCTTCTTCAAAAGAACAATGGAATAACTCAAAAAAACTAATTTTTCAATAAAGGCATTCGAAAGTTCCATATGAGTTATAAAAAAAAATGGGTTATGGTAAAGCAAAGCAATCCTATTGTAATTATGCCATTGAAATTATATTGAAACTTTTTTGATTTTATCTCATGTTATTATCACCCAAACATGAATTTCTAACATGATTCAACCGAAAATATAACTTTATTAAAAAAAAAGTTGGAAATGGTATGTCAGATATGTCGTTCCTGAATTGAAAAGCTTCAACCAATACAGTTGCTACAGAAGGCTGTATATGTTGTTTTTTGAACGAGCAATATGACAGAAAACCCCTCAGCTCCGGCTTTGTTTATTTTTATTGTTTATCATTAAACATCTCTTAATATGCTATTTATAGTGGGGTCCTAAATTTTGCCGGGCTACGAGAACACTCTATTGGGTATAGAAGGTTGCTTTTCTAACCATTACACCACATGTGATCCTATTCCGATTTTATTTTGAATATATTTAAAAACAAAAAAGGTTAGTTTTTAATTATGTTTTATTAATTAATATATAATTATATAAACCCTATTTATAAATATATTATATTATTTCGCTATTCACTACCGTACAATAGAATTCCAGCACATTCCCATCCTTGTCATTTTCTAACAATGCACCTAGTGCAGTACAAGAGAACCTCTCATTTATATATATATATATATATATATATATATATATATATATATATATTTGTAATGTTTTATTTATTATAATGTTTTCAAAAATAAATAAACTAGGGGGCTAAGTAATAATTAATGTTCTTTCGAATATATTATTTCAATAAATGAGGTTATGATTCAATCAGGTACACAAATTCATTTTAATGAAAGTGATCATATATTTTATCTCATCATTAACTACGTGACAATACACACACACACACACACCCCAACTCAATTAAAAAATCATTGAAACGTTCATTCCACCTTCAGCCGCTTTTAAACCGTACAGTGAGCGATTTAACTTTTGAATATTAGAATCACTATTGACACCTTCAGGTGTCCTTATATAAATATCATTTTCTAAAAACCCATTTAAAAATGCTGTCGGTACATCTAATTGTTTAATATCGTAGTCATGATTAAGCGCAAATGAAAATAAAGTCCTGATACTACTCATCTTAGCGACAGGTGAGTATACATCATACGTGCACTCCTCCTGAAAGCCTCTAGCCACTAGTCTTGCTTTCTTTGCACCATTTTGCTTTGTGGTAAATACCCATTTTGTGTCTATGGCCTTTTTACCTTCAGGTAATGTTGTCGGAGACCATGTTACGAATTTTTTATGTGCTGCCAATTCATCATCGATAGCTTTCCTCCACTCCGGTCCAGCTTTAAAGGCTTCTTGAAAAGTTTTAGGATTACCATCGTAAGACATAAGACAATAAGCTGAATAGAGTTCATATTCCTTTAAGTGAGAAGGAAGCTTTGTCTCCCGAGTTGATTTCCTTCCCCCCTTTGTCTGTGTTTCTGCCTGATCTTCTACCTGTGGGATGTTATTAGAATTTAGTTCGGGTACAGTTGGTCCAACATTTGTATCGTCATCAATTGGGAAACCATGTTTAAAAGATACACTGTCATTTGTTTCTTGAGTAAAATTTTTACTGTCAAAGTAATAATTATTTTCGTCAAATTTAACGTCACGTGAAATAATGATTTTTTAATTGAGTAGGGGTTTAAAAGCAAAATGGTACAAAGAAAGCAAGACTAGTGGCTAGAGGCTTACAGGAGGAGTGCACGTATGATGTATGAGTACCTGTCGCTAAGAATACATCTTTATCCCAATCAGCGATCATCATTCTCATTGACAGACCCATTCCTTTATAGGAAAATGCCATATTTGCCATCAGCTTAGACGCAGCTGCTGTAGAGATAGGACACTTGTTCCGAAGTTTAAAGAGCTGACATTGCTTTGATAACACTCTATCCCAATAAACACAATCTGCAGCACTTCCAGCCATGGTACCAACCAAAAATTTATTTATTTCTATTATTTTTTTCATAGACTGTGAACCTATATATTCTCCTCCGGTAGCTCTGGAATCAACGGCAAGTATGACCCCGTTTTTATAGATAAAACCCAAAGTCGTCGTGCCAAGATCGAAGTACAGCTTTGTACTTCTTCCATACTCATCACAATTGAAGTTCACTTTACTTGATAATGCATTTGCCATTGGTGGAAGAGAAAGCTGCAGATTGTGTTTATTGGGATAGAGTGTTTTCAAAGCAATAACACCTCCTCCTGAATGCCTCTAGCCACTAGTCTTGCTTTCTTTGCACCATTTTGCTTTTAAACCCCAACTCAATTAAAAAATCATTCTCTTCCACCAATGGCAAATGCATTATCAAGTAAAGTGAACTTCAATTGTGATGAGTATGGAAGAAGTACAAAGCTGTACTTCGATCATGGCACGACGACTTTGGGTTTTATCTATAAAAACGGGGTCATACTTGCCGTTGATTCCAGAGCTACCGGAGGAGAATATACAGGTTCACAGTCTATGAAAAAAATAATAGAAATAAATAAATTTTTGGTTGGTACCATGGCTGGAAGTGCTGCAGATTGTGTTTATTGGGATAGAGTGTTATCAAAGCAATGCCAGCTCTTTCAACTTCGGAACAAGTGTCCTATCTCTACAGCAGCTGCGTCTAAGCTGATGGCAAATATGGCATTTTCCTATAAAGGAATGGGTCTGTCAATGGGAATGATGATCGCTGGTTGGGATAAAAATGGACCTAGTCTTTATTACGTAGACTCAGAAGGCCAAAGAACAAGAGGTACTCTCTTTAGAGTTGGATCTGGTCTTAGATTCTGGGCCCATAACCTATAGAAATATATTAGGATTACTGAGATAAAATACAGACACAAAGTTAACACATGTATTCCACCATAGTTGTTTCAGTTACAATGAGTCCAACGCCATGTGGATATAGGTACAAAATAGAGGCCAATGCCACATCTATATTATTTTTTACACACACACACACACACAATAAGGTATTCCCCAGATTTAATGACTGTTCAAGAAATATACACAGCGTATTTATATGGCTTGGATAATTTGTTTCAAATATTTAAAAATAACCATTTCTTCCCAGAGGTAACACAAAGTTTCACAACAGAAGATAATGGTTAAAATAAAGCGAAATATCCTGAATCTATCCGAAAATAATAAAAATGTTTTAATAGGAAACAAAACCAAACCCATAAGTATCTATTACAAAGGTTAGTAAATGTTTCCAGTATCTTTTCAATTCTCCAGATCAAAAATTTGTATACATCCCAATTTGGGAAATTTTCTAAAGTGAAATTTTTTTTAAGTACCTACTAATATATTGTATGAATGTCATTTTCGTACTTACTCAATGAAACAGGAGATACAACGCACAATAAAAAACATAACCTAGCATAAAGAAACAACATTACAAACAATAATTCAACAACACTTGCAACCCTCTATTACCTTCTTCTTAAAGCATTTTTATTTTGGAAGAGCTGAAAAAGTGCAGAGATTTAAATAGTGTATATAGATACAACCTAACGTCAGGCGATAATTCAGTTGTATCAGGAATATAATTAAAATTATTTTCAAAACAGTTTGTAAAAGTTGTTGCTAATAATGTTCGACTGAACACTAAAGTTCAAGGTATCAGACAAGAGACTAAAGTTAATAACCTAATTGAAACTAGATTGTTGAATGTAAACTCTAACTAGAAAATAACAAACATTCATTAGCACTAACATTATAACATTAGCAACAGTTTTAATTATATAACAATTATCTACAGGGGTTATGAACGTAAAGGGAAAAACAACATATGTTTTATATTTAAAATTCCACATAGCCTCTGCTATAGCTTCATTGGCAATGGAAAAAATGTTCTTTATTGTAAATCCATTTAATATTATCGGTTCAAAATCAAAATGGCGTATATAAATATTTTTAAAACGGAGAATACTATTTACTATTTATACATTTATAAATAAATCCGCTGATTTCTCTACTTAATTGATCGTATTATCTATTCATAATCCTGAGGTCGCAGCCCACTAAGTTCTTGCCAATCGAGCTTTATTAGATTGAAGACGCAGCCTAAGTGGTACCGTTTATCAACGGTTCATCCGTTATTAATTATTATTTTGACGGATTGTTTTTTTTAAAATTTAATTTATTGATATTTACAACTATAATATGATTATAACTAGTAAATCTGCTGATATGTACATTATGACATGAAAAACACATGTGGAGAAACTACCCATCGGCAGCACTCCAATAAAGTTCTATAGTAGATGGTCTCGAGGCCATCTTCTTTTCAGACGCCTCGGAGGGTTATCAGGAATAGTATGAGAAGCAAGTAGAGAGACTAGAGGATTCGAGTGTGTATGGAGCTTGTCGTGGAATGATAGGTATCTAGTTTGGGCCAAATCAGTAACATATGGGATATTAAGATCATGATGGATGAGTTTATTTGTGACATAATAAGGAGCATTGAGGATTTTACGAAGGATTTTGGATTGTAAGGATTGGATACGAGATGAATTGGATGGTTTAGTAGAGCCCCAGAGCTCAACTCCGTATGTCCAAATAGGTCTGATAACTGTCATGTAAATGAGTCTTTTGTAATTAATTGGTAGCTTAGAGCGTTTGTCCAGTAAGTGTTGAAGTAGGCGAAAACTTCGAGCAGTTTCTTGTCTTTTCAGTCTTGTATGAGGATTCCAAATGAGACGTTTGTCTAGATGGAGTCCTAGGTAACGTATCTGTTCGACAGGGTTCAGTGGAATATTATTAAAGGATACAGTAGGGCAGGAATTCGTAGGTTTACGACGAAGGGTGAAGGTAATTTGATGGGATTTGTTAGGATTTATTTTAATTCTCCAATTTTGACACCATTCTTGAAGGTTTGAGGTATGGGATTGAAGAGATTGGGATGCAACAAAAAAGGATCCTTATTTACTGATAACACACAGGTGTCAACAGCGTACGTAGTGAGGACAGTGCTTGGATGGGTTGGGATATCAGCTGTATATTTTGACGGATTTAAAAATTTTTTTTTGCAATTTCTATAATATTATTATTATTATTCGATAAGTTTAATCGAATTTGAATTGCATTTAAATATGCAACCTAAAATCTATGTGGATTGTCTAATGTGTCTAAAAAATATTTAGGTATTGTTTTTAGTTTTAAGTTGTGACAGATGATTATTTTTCTGTTAAGAGGTACGGATTTTCGAACTGTTTGTCTGCACAGTGGGTAGCCTGAATCGTGGAAAAATCAGATCTACAAAACCTCCCGGAGCTCCAGCCTCTATAAAACGAGCCTTTATTGGGTGGAAAACACGACGGTTGGCCGTAATCTCGAACAAATTGCTTCAATGTGTTGTAGTGGAACAGATTTTTTAAAAATAATAATTAATAATAATAAAAAAAAGCCTGTACGACTACAACCCGTGAACGGGTCTGGGGTTCAGTACATGGTAGAGACTATACTGTTTCATGGACTACGGTTCTGAAAGGAGATGACTTGTCCTAGGTTACACTCAACCGCCAGATTTTTTCCCCTTATTTTGGGTACCCTATTTTAATAATATTTTATTGAGGCTGTGTGATCCCCAGGAGGGTCCTAGATCTCATATGATCCATCTCCCACTGCGAACAGACTAAATAAAATTACTGCCTGCAGTGGGATTTGAACCAGGATTTAGGGTATATCAACTAAGTGCTCTACCACTGAGCCATTCCGCTCCCTAATTAATAATAATAAAATAGGTATTTTATATTAAAAAAAGGAATTTGGTTTACTTTACCTAAAATCTCATTACATGTAATTTAAATGTACACAACATACTCTATAAATTTTGGGTCTTTAAAATTCAAAAAATAAAAATAAATGATAACCGAAACATTTTTCACACTTAACTGGGAGTTGAATAAAAAAAATCTCTAAATTATTCATCTATTGGCAGAGTAAATCTGTGAAGTCAGTACAACTGGTTTAAAAAAAAAGTAAAAAATGGAACAAACTTCTAATCAATGATTTGAGTAATGATAAATCATAGCGGCGCTATTGCCATAAAGTATTACCCAGAAAACTTAGTGGATAAAAAGTCAGAACTAGACCAATAATGCACGAAACTTTTAGGCGAAAAAGAAGTATAAAGATAACTTTTCTGTGATGGATCATGTTTTCCAACAATTTTTTTTTTCTATTTGGTCGACTTTTATAATATTAAATCGTAACAATATTTCGACAAATTACAATTAATTATTACCTAATCTTTAAAGATTCTTTTTCTTTTTCCTTTATCCGGTGCTTAAGTTCAGTACGAACCTGGACCCCTCTTTATTTCCCTTTTAATGTTATCCTGTATTATCTTCCACGTCATATGACTTTCAATAAGTATAAATGAACCTAACCATCTTGTCTTTAGAATCCTAACCATATCCTCATGGTCTATTCTTTCTATCATCAAGCTTCTTATTTTTTCTGATTCTCCAGGTAACTTGAGAATATACGACTCAACATTTACTTCTTGATGACTTCTAGGACTAAATGAACTGTTAGAAAAGGTAGCGAGAGAAACATGTATCCAGAATAATGTCACCATATTCAATAGATCGGTCCAACTGCTCGGTTATGGGATGACCTTGATATAATGGCACGATCCTTTACTGGGCTTACTGAGTCTCCTACAGAGAGCTGCCGCGCGAATGGGACTTGTAATCAATGAAAATAAAACAAAATATCTGTACACCGGAGGAGCCAGAAAGACAGGTTGTCGTAGGAATCTATACCTTTGAGAGAGTGGAGGAGTTTAGTTACCTTGGATCTCAGGTCACAGCAGCAAATAATGTTTCCATTGAAATAAAGCGAAGGATCACAGCGGCAAACCGATGCTATTTTGGTCTGTTGAAACAGCTCCGAAGCAAGCTCATCAGTAGGAAAACAAAGGTCAATTTATATCAAACTCTAATCAGGTCTGTCCTATCTTACGTCTCCCAGACATGGACACTACCCACACAGGATATAATGGTCTTCGATAGGAAGATCCTTCGAAGAATTTATGGGCCGGTAAGGAGAAATGCAGGAGAAAAAGAAGAAATAAGGAACTCAGTGAGCTGCTTCAGGATATAGATGTTGTGACCTTTATTAGGCTGGGACGCCTTGGGTGGGCAGGGCATGTTGCACGGATGAGTCCTGATGAAATGCCTAAAAGAGTCATGGAAGAGGAAATTTATCGTCCAAGAAGAGTAGAACGGCCCAAGCTCCTGTGGATGGATGGAGTGGTACAAGACGCACGAGACCTGCTTGGAGTCCGAAATTGGAAGGCAGCAGCCCAAAACCGAGCCGAATGGCGGAGGTTCATAGAGGAGACCAGGGCCCATCGCAGGATTGTAGCGCATCTTATAGATAGATAAATAAATGATCTCAAACTTTCTGCGTCCAGATCTCTGTCCCATACCACACCGGTCTTACGAGAAACTTGTATTTTTCTGCGTCCAGATATCTGTCCCATACCACACCGGTCTTACGAGAAACTTGTATTTTTCTGCGTCCAGATATCTGTCCCATACCACACCGGTCTTACGAGAAACTTGTATTTTTGTTTGTGTAATCAGAAGGCTCATTTTATCATATTAACATTTTATGTGCTTGTATCATGAATATTTAGAAAACAACTTACGTCGCCTCGGGGCAGCCGCACATAGGGTCTTTTGTTCTTATCCTGACCTAGTACGCTCTAACTGAAATATCTTTATTTTCTCTTAGAGTAATTATTGTTGTTTGGTAATTGAACTGGAATATTTTATATCTTGCCAATCGAGCTTTATTAGATTGAAGACGCAGCCTAAGTGGTACCGTTTATCAACGGTTCATCCGTTATTAATTATTATTTTGACGGATTGTTTTTTTTAAAATTTAATTTATTGATATTTACAACTATAATATGATTATAACTAGTAAATCTGCTGATATGTACATTATGACATGAAAAACACATGTGGAGAAACTACCCATCGGCAGCACTCCAATAAAGTTCTATAGTAGATGGTCTCGAGGCCATCTTCTTTTCAGACGCCTCGGAGGGTTATCAGGAATAGTATGAGAAGCAAGTAGAGAGACTAGAGGATTCGAGTGTGTATGGAGCTTGTCGTGGAATGATAGGTATCTAGTTTGGGCCAAATCAGTAACATATGGGATATTAAGATCATGATGGATGAGTTTATTTGTGACATAATAAGGAGCATTGAGGATTTTACGAAGGATTTTGGATTGTAAGGATTGGATACGAGATGAATTGGATGGTTTAGTAGAGCCCCAGAGCTCAACTCCGTATGTCCAAATAGGTCTGATAACTGTCATGTAAATGAGTCTTTTGTAATTAATTGGTAGCTTAGAGCGTTTGTCCAGTAAGTGTTGAAGTAGGCGAAAACTTCGAGCAGTTTCTTGTCTTTTCAGTCTTGTATGAGGATTCCAAATGAGACGTTTGTCTAGATGGAGTCCTAGGTAACGTATCTGTTCGACAGGGTTCAGTGGAATATTATTAAAGGATACAGTAGGGCAGGAATTCGTAGGTTTACGACGAAGGGTGAAGGTAATTTGATGGGATTTGTTAGGATTTATTTTAATTCTCCAATTTTGACACCATTCTTGAAGGTTTGAGGTATGGGATTGAAGAGATTGGGATGCAACAAAAAAGGATCCTTATTTACTGATAACACACAGGTGTCAACAGCGTACGTAGTGAGGACAGTGCTTGGATGGGTTGGGATATCAGCTGTATATTTTGACGGATTTAAAAATTTTTTTTTGCAATTTCTATAATATTATTATTATTATTCGATAAGTTTAATCGAATTTGAATTGCATTTAAATATGCAACCTAAAATCTATGTGGATTGTCTAATGTGTCTAAAAAATATTTAGGTATTGTTTTTAGTTTTAAGTTGTGACAGATGATTATTTTTCTGTTAAGAGGTACGGATTTTCGAACTGTTTGTCTGCACAGTGGGTAGCCTGAATCGTGGAAAAATCAGATCTACAAAACCTCCCGGAGCTCCAGCCTCTATAAAACGAGCCTTTATTGGGTGGAAAACACGACGGTTGGCCGTAATCTCGAACAAATTGCTTCAATGTGTTGTAGTGGAACAGATTTTTTAAAAATAATAATTAATAATAATAAAAAAAAGCCTGTACGACTACAACCCGTGAACGGGTCTGGGGTTCAGTACATGGTAGAGACTATACTGTTTCATGGACTACGGTTCTGAAAGGAGATGACTTGTCCTAGGTTACACTCAACCGCCAGATTTTTTCCCCTTATTTTGGGTACCCTATTTTAATAATATTTTATTGAGGCTGTGTGATCCCCAGGAGGGTCCTAGATCTCATATGATCCATCTCCCACTGCGAACAGACTAAATAAAATTACTGCCTGCAGTGGGATTTGAACCAGGATTTAGGGTATATCAACTAAGTGCTCTACCACTGAGCCATTCCGCTCCCTAATTAATAATAATAAAATAGGTATTTTATATTAAAAAAAGGAATTTGGTTTACTTTACCTAAAATCTCATTACATGTAATTTAAATGTACACAACATACTCTATAAATTTTGGGTCTTTAAAATTCAAAAAATAAAAATAAATGATAACCGAAACATTTTTCACACTTAACTGGGAGTTGAATAAAAAAAATCTCTAAATTATTCATCTATTGGCAGAGTAAATCTGTGAAGTCAGTACAACTGGTTTAAAAAAAAAGTAAAAAATGGAACAAACTTCTAATCAATGATTTGAGTAATGATAAATCATAGCGGCGCTATTGCCATAAAGTATTACCCAGAAAACTTAGTGGATAAAAAGTCAGAACTAGACCAATAATGCACGAAACTTTTAGGCGAAAAAGAAGTATAAAGATAACTTTTCTGTGATGGATCATGTTTTCCAACAATTTTTTTTTTCTATTTGGTCGACTTTTATAATATTAAATCGTAACAATATTTCGACAAATTACAATTAATTATTACCTAATCTTTAAAGATTCTTTTTCTTTTTCCTTTATCCGGTGCTTAAGTTCAGTACGAACCTGGACCCCTCTTTATTTCCCTTTTAATGTTATCCTGTATTATCTTCCACGTCATATGACTTTCAATAAGTATAAATGAACCTAACCATCTTGTCTTTAGAATCCTAACCATATCCTCATGGTCTATTCTTTCTATCATCAAGCTTCTTATTTTTTCTGATTCTCCAGGTAACTTGAGAATATACGACTCAACATTTACTTCTTGATGACTTCTAGGACTAAATGAACTGTTAGAAAAGGTAGCGAGAGAAACATGTATCCAGAATAATGTCACCATATTCAATAGATCGGTCCAACTGCTCGGTTATGGGATGACCTTGATATAATGGCACGATCCTTTACTGGGCTTACTGAGTCTCCTACAGAGAGCTGCCGCGCGAATGGGACTTGTAATCAATGAAAATAAAACAAAATATCTGTACACCGGAGGAGCCAGAAAGACAGGTTGTCGTAGGAATCTATACCTTTGAGAGAGTGGAGGAGTTTAGTTACCTTGGATCTCAGGTCACAGCAGCAAATAATGTTTCCATTGAAATAAAGCGAAGGATCACAGCGGCAAACCGATGCTATTTTGGTCTGTTGAAACAGCTCCGAAGCAAGCTCATCAGTAGGAAAACAAAGGTCAATTTATATCAAACTCTAATCAGGTCTGTCCTATCTTACGTCTCCCAGACATGGACACTACCCACACAGGATATAATGGTCTTCGATAGGAAGATCCTTCGAAGAATTTATGGGCCGGTAAGGAGAAATGCAGGAGAAAAAGAAGAAATAAGGAACTCAGTGAGCTGCTTCAGGATATAGATGTTGTGACCTTTATTAGGCTGGGACGCCTTGGGTGGGCAGGGCATGTTGCACGGATGAGTCCTGATGAAATGCCTAAAAGAGTCATGGAAGAGGAAATTTATCGTCCAAGAAGAGTAGAACGGCCCAAGCTCCTGTGGATGGATGGAGTGGTACAAGACGCACGAGACCTGCTTGGAGTCCGAAATTGGAAGGCAGCAGCCCAAAACCGAGCCGAATGGCGGAGGTTCATAGAGGAGACCAGGGCCCATCGCAGGATTGTAGCGCATCTTATAGATAGATAAATAAATGATCTCAAACTTTCTGCGTCCAGATCTCTGTCCCATACCACACCGGTCTTACGAGAAACTTGTATTTTTCTGCGTCCAGATATCTGTCCCATACCACACCGGTCTTACGAGAAACTTGTATTTTTCTGCGTCCAGATATCTGTCCCATACCACACCGGTCTTACGAGAAACTTGTATTTTTGTTTGTGTAATCAGAAGGCTCATTTTATCATATTAACCTTTTATGTGCTTGTATTATGAAGATTTAGAAAACAACTTACGTCGCCTCGGGCCAGCCGCACATAGTCTTTTGTTCTTATCCTGACCTAGTACGCTCTAACTGAAATATCTTTATTTTCTCTTAGAGTAATTATTGTTGTTTGGTAATTGAACAGGAATATTTTTGAATCTGTTAATAATATCGTGTTTCAGATTCGGATTTCTTAGTTCTAATAGGATTTTAATGTTATTTGACCCTGTAATAAAGCCGCCCATGACCCTCTCTCTACTGACACCTCCGTCCTGATTTCACAAAAGGTCGTTTTCTAAATTGTCAAACAATAATAGGCTCTATTACCTGTCATAACTCTGCGACTGATATCACCACTTCCTATGCTTTGGCAACATGTCTTTAATTCAACTTTTTTCTCAAAAGAAGATATTGCATCTTGATGAGTTGAAGAATGTCATAAAGTACCATGCCTTTTTCAATGAAACCGTAAAATTGCGGTAAATTCCACTTAATAGTGAAATCAGGGTTTCCTGTTAAATATAAAAACAAGAGAAAAACAACTTTATACGAAGTTTTGTTTATTTGTTTGTTGACTAAGCTACAGTTAAGAGATATAAATTCTGCCTATCTAGATGTAATTAGGATACTGATCTTTAACGAATACACTGCATAGGCTCTGGACTGCCATATGACGTCACCTCCGAAGGCCGGCATAACCAAGGATTCTTTACTTGGGTATAGAATGTTGTTATGTGAACCACTACACCACAAGTGATTTTTTAAATGAAGTTAAGATGAAAAACGAAACTGAAAGTCTCTTATACAATTGTAGTTTAAGTGGCAATTGGGATTTGGAGTTGGGAAGAGGTTAAACAGGAAGTTCGAAATAGAAAAAAAAAAAGGAGAGAAGTAAAGATACGACTCCAATTGTAATTGAGAACTCATTTGAAAGAGTTAATTGAATTTCTCAGAAAAAAAGTAAATAAGGATTTCAATCTAAACGTCGGGTGTCAGAAGCATCCCTGCTCTACCTTAAGCGACATTAGATAAATAACTGCTATAACTTAGTTAGCCCTACTGGAAGAATGTTAATTTTACATTTAAGAAAATGGCGGAGACGCCATGAGTCGTGATTGGTTGAGGAGAGTCCTTGCCCTTCAAGAGCAGAGCAGGAAGATTAAAGTTGAGAAGGAAACTCATTAAGGAAAGGTAGGCACAACTTTGCCGGGAACATTAGTTTGCCGCCGCGATACGGAAGCTTTACGGCTAATCACTAACACTTTTCCCGAAACCTTCTTGGAAAGGTAAACTTAAAAGTTTCTCCGCGAGAGTCGTTGAAACATCAAAACGTCCGGACTGATTTGGGCTATCGCAACTTTTACAGCGCCCCCCCTCCCTGCAAGACTCGGGTTCGGGAAGGCCCTTAATCTCTTTCTAATTATTAGCAGTTTTGAACAACTTGTGAGATAATTCATGACATTGTCAAGAATCGGTTGCCTTCTACCCCCTAATTACATGAGAAAAATGATATAAGTCTGTTTATTTTTAAAAACATATTTGAAATCCGGAACTCTGTTGTACCGATACAACAAATAAATACGAGATCTTGAATTATACAAAATATCATGAATAGGTAATTAGAGAAACTACCCAGTGGTTCAAATAACAAATTCAACTTCACAAGACAATCTTATTTTCAGACGCCTCGGAGGATTATCGGGAATTGAAGAAGTAGCTACGTTTGAAATTGGTGGGTTTGGGTGGGAATAAAGTTTTTCATGAAAAGATAGATATCGGGTTCGGGGCGAATCAGGAACAAATGGAACATTGAGGTAATTATGGATGGCTTTAAGTCAGTTTATTTAATTATGTGCTATGTAACGTTCTTGGGCTGGAAAGAAATAGGTCGGTCAGGCAAGAAGGGTCATACCCGTACGGTCAAGGTGGGTGAAGGGATAAGAAAAGAGGGGGGTTGAAGACTCCACATTGAGAGGAGCTCTAGACACATATCCCGAAGAGGAAGGAGCGAGACGTGGAAGACGGAGTCGGCGGACGATACGGGCGGAGGACTATCCGAAGACAGCGAGACCCGGAGGTCCCCAGGCGTAGACCCAAAGCTATAAACCCAATCTACCCCTGTTTCACAGATAAGTGTAATTTATTTTCTGTTATGTATTTTATGGCAATCCTCTATTTGTTTCTATATCTGAATCATTAACTGTACTTATCAATGTATATATTAAATCAGTAATTTTATTTCAAATTGAATTAATTAACTATACTTATTATAATAAAATATAAATATTATTATTTTATTTTCAAATAAAAATATTTAAAAATTAATATAATGAATAACTAATAAAATATAATACATTATAATAATATATAATGACGTAACAAGATCCAAATCAATTAAATGTTCAAAGAACATTCTTCCCCTCGTATGCATCGGACATGGGATCAGTGAAATGAAAGGATGCGGCCATGACCGAGGAACGAGCCTGATTGAGCCAGGATAGCTCAATTGGTAGAGTTCCAGACTAGCGATCTGGGCGACCCGGGTTCAAGTCCCGGTCCTGGAGATATCTTTTCTTTTGAAATAAAAATATTTATACTTATTATAATTCTTTTGGTGCTTACTTTCCCCAGATGCACTATTCATTTATGAATAATATATTGAAGGTTTAAATACTGAGTAAATTGGTAAACAAATAACAGACCTCTGGAATCCAATTAAGACTAAGGCATAGAAATAATAATTTGATTAATTATCCTAAATGATAATCTTACATCCCAAAATCAATCAGAATATTTAAAATATATTTAAGAGTATAAAACGTAGCGTAAGTAAAATGTGATAATCCTGTATTACGAAAAACACAACGAAAAACAACTCGGGTCTTTTTCGTTTAATGCACAATTCGGTTATTAAAAAAAGTAACTGTTATTAAAAAGTAACACGTGATATAGTTACAACCTCCATATCAGTAGAACATATGACTACATTTCTTAGTTTCGTTTAAAACCTAATAATGGCTATGTTAAGGTTATACGAAGATTTTAAAGATTTGGACCGAACCATCGCATTCTTACAAGAAAAAGGCCTCATCCATAAAGAAAAACTATGCCGGAATGGACATTCTATGAAGTTGCGCAAGAGAGATGACCGGTACAGATGGCGGTGTCACAATGCAAGTTGTCTTTTGGAAGTAGGACTCAGGGAAGGTACGTGGTTCAACGGTTCAAAATATCCTCTGAATAATGCAATTCTTTTTATTTACTCATGGACCAAGAAATATACAACAACGTTATTTTGTAAAGACGAATTGAGTATGTCTGCAGAAACAGTAACAAATTGGAAAAATTATTTGAGGGAGGTTTGTGCTGATTCGCTACTTAAAAATCCTATCAAAATAGGAGGATATGGTATGGCCGTCGAAATTGACGAGTCTTGTTTTACAAGAAGGAAACATAATGTCGGACGAATATATCCCAACCAATGGGTTTTTGGTGGTATTTGCAGGGAGACGAAAAAATCTTTCATATATTCAGTGCCCAACAGGAACAAAGATACTTTAATAGCGTGCATTAAAGAATGTATTCTTCCAGGAAGTGTTATAATATCAGATTTATGGAAAGCTTATTCCACTATAGAAAGAATAGAAGGGTATGATTTTAAGCATTATACAGTCAACCATTCTGAAAATTTCGTTGATCCTTCAACTGGAGCGCACACACAGTCGATAGAATCGTTATGGGCCGCGGCCAAAATAAGAAATAAAACAGAAGCTGGAACTAGAAGAACAATGTTGGATTCATATCTCTGTGAATTTATGTGGAGACAAAGGAATATGGGGAAAGACCTTTTTGAGGTTATATTGGAAGATATCGCTTCATTTTGGAAATTAGAATAAACCATATCATTTGTGTTAACAATTATAGTTACTTTATATTAATCACGTGTTACTTTTTAATAACAGTTACTTTTTTTAATAACCGAATTGTGCATTAAACGAAAAAGACCCGATAACTCATATCAAATGGTCAATAATCACTGAATTGTCAAAAATATAGTAAAGGACAAAATGTTTTATAGGTAATATTAACGTAAATTCAGATTTAGATATTAAAAAAAAATGTTAACCCTTTTAGTGCTGAGCTAATTTTCACATATTTTGCATAAATTGCGAAAGGATTTTTGAAAAAAAGTACCTAATTAATTACTGCTAGGACACGTCCGCACAGATCGATACCTAAATACCTAAAATCAAACGGAGCAATCGTCGATATTCCGACGATCCGCAATTTATACGCATTAACAGAGAGTCGATTTATCGACAGTTCGTACTAAAAGGGTTAAATAAAATTATATTTGGCCTAAAATAGTCTTAAATTATTAGCAAGTGAATAAGTCAAAAGTTTCACCCAAATTTGGGATACTCCGGATCAACGATAAGAATCCACTACTTGTTCCGCGGTATTCTCTCCGCCGAGTATCTTTTCAACCTCCCTGATCTGATACTCCTTTCCTCTTCGGAGATTTTATCGTTCACTTACTTCTCACCTCATCCTCATCCTCTTGCTTCAGGTTGGCAGTTCCTTCCCTTACTATATCCTACATAACCCCGAGTTCTCCCATGTCCCTCTATGCCTCCTTAAACCAGGTGGGTTTACTTTAATTATTTCAGAGTAATTCAAATACTTTTTTCGTCAGCTTACTTGGATCCATTCGGATACGGCCATAGAGTTAACTCTCTTTTCCCTCTTAAGCAAATTATAATATACAAATTTAATTAATTAATATATCAATGTTTAACAAGTTTATTTTTATGTATAAACGCTTTGACATTTAAGTACTCTTTTACAATTAATTAGCGTTTATTAAATGTTTAGAAAAACCTTTGTCACCAAGCCCAACTATTTTACAAGTCAGGACCAAAAACAAATTTACAATCTCATCTCAACCTGTTCGAAGATATTACTTCAATTATATTAACCGGATGCATGCTCTGCGATTCCATGATATGTATTAGATAGGCTGAAAAGTTCGTAGGCTGACATGTAATTGGTGTTACTAAAATTAAATCAATATGATTTTTGGTTAGTACAAACTTTCAATGGATACACGTATAAATTTGATAGGTGTCTGACAATTGGTTCATGAGATATAGCATTGTGAGTGAATATTTGTTAATATAAAAAAAAATAATAAAAATGAATTTGTGTGCTAATGAAGCTTTGCTTAATCATGAGAAAAATTCTGTTGAAGCCAGTTTTTTGGGTTGATTAACGTTACTCGGAATCTGAACCAGGAAAATCAACCGTTAAAAAGTATTTCCCTTAATTTAAACTTGGTGAAATGAGCACCTATTTTATTATTACTAATTAGGGAGCGGAGTGGCTTTGTGTTAGAGCACTGAGTAGCCATGCAGGAAATCTTGGTTCGAATCCCGCTGCAGGCCAAGACTTTTATTTAGTCTGTTTACAGCGGGAGATGTATTATAGAATCTAGGACCCTCCTGGGGCCCACCCAGACTCTATAAAATATTATAAAAATAGGGTACCCAAAATAAGGCGGAAAAATCTGGCGGTTGAGCTTGGCCTTGGACAAGTCACCTCCTAGCAGAACCGTTGTCAATGAAACAGTACAGTCTCTACCATGTACTGGACCCCTGACCCTTCATGGGTTGTAGTGGTACAGGTATTTTATTTTTTTTTAATGAGCACCGAAGAAGATATCCGCAGTGGACCCCCGAAAGAGGCTGTAACTGACAAATATATAAAAAAACTTCACAAAATAATTATGAATTACCGTAAATTCAGCGATAATCAGTCGTAATCACAAAATAATTTTTTCGTCAACATGTGACAATGGATTCATAACTACAGACGTCAGCAGTCAGACAAGTGGACTGTATGCGATAAATCGAATCCAATGCGAGGAAAGTCGCAACGGTCAGCTGGCAAGGTTGTGGCATCAGTATTCTAGGATGCGAGGTATAAATTCATTGAATAGCTTGAAAAGGGCTAGAAAATTAACAGCGATTATTACATAGCGTTTTTGGGTCGTTTGAAGGGTAAAAAAGAAGCCCCATTTGAGGAAGATATAAGTGCTGTCTCATCCACTGTGTCACAAGTCAATGAAAACGATGGCAAGATCACATGACTTAGGCAATGAGTTTCTTTCCCTTTCACCATATTTTCCATATCTGGACTCCAAAGACTTTTTCCTGTTCGTTGATCGCAAAAGATTCCTCAATCGAAGGAAATTCAACCCTAATAAAGAAATAATCGCTGAGAGTGAGGCCTATTTTGATGCTTCAGAGAAATAGTGCTATAAAAGTGGTATCGAAAAATTCCATGACCGCTATAACCTTTGTATCGCTCTCGAAGGGAAATATGTTGATTGATAAAATAGAATTTTACCAAAAAAATGTGTTTTACTATGTTGCCTACGAACTTATAGTAAGAAAGTTTGGTATTTTTTTAATGTAAACAAGATGTATGCACAATCTATCATAATTTATTGTAAGGAAGAAAATAGTTGGGGATGCAGTCAAATAAAAACACTAAATAAGTGGTTACTTATTTAATTATGTGCCGACGTTTGGACCCACTTTGTGGGTCATCTTCAGGGCTAAGAAAGAAAAACAGACAAAATAACAGAACTATAAAAATACATTGCAGACTAAGTATATGACAAATGAGAAAAAATATATATGTAGAGAGGTAGAAATTTAGAACAAAAGTGAGGGATATATATGAATAAAAAATTACAGAGAAAATGTACAGACCGGTGGTGATGCCAAAAAGATTATTTTTTTTTTTACGTCTATCGTCCAGTCAACCATCCCCTCACTTCTCATAATTTATTGTAATTCATTTTTCATCTAAAAATTCTCTAAATTAGTCTTTTTTGTATATGTTTTTTCATCTTAAAGAAATTCTTACCTTTACTTTCTAAAATAAATAGTGTTATTGTTTTTGCTATCAAATCTTACATACTTGAAAGAAAGAAAGAAAGAAAATAAATTTTATTCTGGGACATTTAGTCCCCTAAGAATAATTACAATGTACAATAAAGAGACATTTGTCTGGCATTTAAAGACAGTCAGGAATTAATTCTGTAACATGGTTATTAATCCTAAAATTAATACAACTGGTGAACATTTAAAATACGTATATAAGAGTATGCTAAAATATATAATATACAAGAATCTGTATAAAAAGGAAGAATAAATGAAAAAATAGTTGAATGAAGCTCAAAGCTCTGAGTTGCGAAAATCTTAATCTTGCATATATTCGGGAGATTGATTGCTGAGGAGATGGACAAATAAATGGTGTTTAAATGAGGTTAAGGATGAGGATTTGCGTATGGAAATAGGTAGGGAATTCCAAAACAAGGTAGCACGCATGACAAAGGATTTTTTAAAGGAGGCAGTTCTGTGAGAAGGAATGAATAGGTTTATGGGCTGGGATCTCGTATTAAACGAATGGACCGAGGAACAAGGAGTAAACAAATCAAGAAGGTAAGAAGGTTTTTTAGTTGTAAAAGTTCGGAAAAGGTGTACACCTAGGAAATATTGCCGCCGGAAAACTGGATAGAGCCACTTCAATTCGGCATACCAACTGGAGACGTGGGAGCGCCTGGAAACTCCAAAGATGAATCTAATGAAACAATTCATTAGTCTTCTCAATCTGATCTCAAGCCCGCCAGACAGTCCACCGTATACAAGGCAGCCATAATCGAAGTGAGGAAAAATGAGAGAGGAGACAAGGAGCTGGCGGATTTTAAGGGGCATAGAATCGCGGAATCTCAGGAACTGTTTGAGGGTAGCAATGGATTTTCGGATAATTTGGGAAATATGATTATTCCAGGACAGGTATTGATCAAAGATTACCCCAAGGTTTCTAACGGAAGTGCGGAAACGAATAGGTAGCCCATTGAGATAGAGTAGGGGATAATAAGGAACGGAATTAATAAGATGCTTGGAACCGATTAGAATGGCTTTCGTCTTCTCGACGTTCAATCTCAGATCATTGTTCGCAGCCCAGGCGTTAATACTGTCAATATCTTCTTGCAACCTTCGGATCGCCTCTAGCATCTCGGTAGGATGGAAGGAAAGGTAGATTTGGAGGTCGTCAGCATATAAGTGGTATTGTGAATGATGGATGGAATCAGGAAGGTCGTTAATATAGATGGAGAAAAGAGTTGGAGAGAGCGAAGATCCCTGAGGAACACCGCGAGTAAGTGAGAGGGAAGAGGAAGGAGTTTTATTGGGAATGATAACTGTTTGGGATCTGTGATACAAGAAGGAATGGAACCACTTAAGAACGCTATTTGATATAGAAAGATTTTGGAGTTTGGAAAGGAGGATTTCGTGATTAACCGAATCAAAGGCTTTTGAAAAATCAAAGAGAACTAGGATCGAGATTTTCTGTTTGTCTATGGAGAATTGAAGGTCTTGGGTAATTTTCAGCAAAGCGGATTGAGTAGAGAACTGGGATCGGAAACCTGACTGAAGAGGATTGAGGAGAGCTTTTTGCTCAAGGAAGGAATTAAGCTGTGAATGGACTAGTCTTTCAAGGGGTTTTGAGAGGTTAGAAAGAATGGAGATGGGTCTGAAATCGGAAACTTTGGAAGGAACAGGAACTTTATTCAACGGACGGACTATGACTTTTTTCCAAGCTGATGGGAATATGGAATTTTGTAAGGAAAAATTGTAAATATGCAATAGGGCAGGAAAGATGGCAGGAAGACATAGTTTAATTAGCTTCACTGGAATTAGATCCGGACCATAGTCATTTGTTCTGGATTTGAGGACAGAGGAGAGTAGGTCTTCTGGTGAAATATTTGTAAAATAGAAATTTTCAGGTTCAAAGGTTGTTTTTGGAAAGCAGTATGAGGAGGAGAACGGTATTGAGATAGGGTTGGCAAAATGGAAATTCAGTTGATCGGGGGAGACAGGATAGGAGGTATTGGTTTTTGATTTTACTACGGAGAGATTTTTAAGGATTTTCCATCTGGATTTGGGATCTGATGCTTGTGACAAGGAAATATGAAAGAATTGAGCCTTAGCTCGTCGCATAAATCCTAACAAATCCCATCAAATTACCTTCACCCTTCGTCGTAAACCTACGAATTCCTGTCCTACTGTATCGTTTAATAATACACCACTGAACCCTGTCGAACAGATACGTTACCTAGGACTCCATCTGGATAAACGTCTCACTTGGAATCCTCATACAAGACTGAAAAGACAAGAAACTGCTCGACGTTTTCGCCTACTTCAACACTTACTGGACAAACGCTCTAAGCTACCAATTAATTACAAAAGACTTATTTACATGACAGTCATCAGACCTATTTGGGCATACGGAGTTGAGCTTTGGGGCTCTACTAAACCATCCAATTCATCTCGTATCCAATCCTTGCAATCCAAAATCCTTCGTAAAATCCTGAATGCTCCTTATTATGTCACAAACAAACTCATCCATCATGATCTTAATATCCCATATGTTACTGATTTGGCCCAAACTAGATACCTATTCTTCCATAACAAGCTCCATACGCACTTGAATCCGCTAGTCTCTCAGCTTGCTTCCCATACTATTCCTGATAACCCTCCGAGGCGCCTGAAAAGAAGATGGCCTCGAGATCATCTACTATAGAACTTTATTGGAGTGCTATCGATGGGTAGTTTCTCCATAAGTGTTTTCATGTCATATTCTACATTTTTGCACATTTACTTGATATAATACCATTATAGTTGTAAATATCATTCAATTAAATAAAAAAAAAAAAAAAAAAAAAAAGCTCGTCGCAAGGAAGATTGGGTAAGGTTTCGAAGGATCTTGAAGGAGATGTAATCATCTGGATTACGTGTTCGTTTGAAACGCCTCCTAGTTCGTTTGAAACGCCTCCTAGACTTGCGTTGAGCAAAACTAAACGTTCTATTGAGCCCCTAAATCACGCAAAAATAAATCAATAAATAATCAGCTTGAACATCTCCGCCTTGATTATAAGTGTAATGTTGCTCTGAAAAAAAAGTGTAGATTTATATTAACGATTATTGTAGAAATTCAAGAATTATTCATGTTTAAATAAACAATTACATATCAATAACAATAAATAGTAAGTAGGTATCTATTAAAATCTTCTTACGTAACTATTGTTTAAAAAGTATCAATAACTGAGGGAACGCATCACTCTCGTTAAATGAAGTATGACTTTTTTTTTTGTAACGAGATAATGGTCAGTGTTTTTTAATTAATATTCATCCAAAACAATGGAGGAACAGGGGTCGGACGAGTACGGAAGGGTACAGAACCCAGCCTATGGTATTGCGGATCCGTTTCCACAAGCGGCGAACCTGGGTTGCCATTATTCATTCGGGTACGACCCGAAAAACTTTTCTTCTTGATTCATTATTCATTAGAGGATGATATAGTAGGTGTGATCTATGTCCGCTTGGAATCTTCTTTTTATTCCTCTTCAATCCTTCTTCCAACTTCTTCCTACAAGTTTCTTCATCCCTTATCACCTTTCTCTTCTATTTAAATCAATGATTAAAGTAGAGTTTTCGACCAAGCAAAGTTTTGAAAAAACTTCGATTAAAAGTCCTAAATTATCCGTTCATTCTATGAATGATAATCAATTGCACAGATGTAAAGGAACATAATATTCAAATAGCAGGGATGTAGATTTAAACTTAAAACAGCTTTAAACCTTGACCGTAATTAACCTTCCGACAGACGCGCGAATTTGTCGAAACAGATACCAAATATTTTTAATTTCAATAAAGCTGTACTAAATGCAATTATGTGTGATACCGACGATGAGATTGATGAAGATAAAGCGATTTTCCTAGAAATAGTTTTAAATATAATTTGAACAACAAGAAACAGCTCGTTTCAGGCTACTTTAACATTTACTAGACAAACGCTCTAAGCTCCCAATCCATTACAAGAGACTCATATACACGACAATCATTAGACCCATCTGGACTTACGGAATAGAGCTTTGGGGCTCCACTAAGCCATCGAATTCTTCCCGCATCCAATCTTTACAATCCAAAATCCTTCGGAAAATCCTCAACGCTCCTTACTTTGTTACGAACAAAGTAATCCACAATGACCTAAACGTCCCGTTTATTGCTGATTTGGCCCGAATCCGATATCAATCTTTTCATGACAAACTTCATTTCCACCCAAACCCACTAGTTTCAAACCTCGCAACCTCTTCAATTCCCGATAATCCTCCGAGGCGTCTGAAAAGAAGTTGGCCTCGTGACCTTCTAAGCTAAACTTTTTATTTGAGTACTACCACTGGGTAGTTTCTCTACTTGTCTTTTCATGTCAATTTATTCAATCATAATATTTACTGGATGTATTCTTTATACAGTTGTAAATTTCAATAAATATATATTTAAAAAAACAAAAAAAAAAACATAGCTTTTCATTTTTAAAATGTAATTTTTTTTTATGAGTTCCATATAAAAAAAATTAACAATTATGAGAAGCAATAAGTTAGAGAAGTAATAAAAAAACGTCCAATATAGCACAAAATGTTTATTCTTAAATAAAGTTTATTATATTTTTTAAACATGTAAATAATATACATAGGAAGATTAAAAAGGCAGATATGTTTCTTTTAAAAAAATGGATCTGTGTTACGCGTGACCATCCTAGTTGGTCTAGTTGGTGCCCCTATTGAAAGGTTAATGCAAAACGCATGATAACTTAAATAATTACGTTAAATATAATAAAAACGATCAAAAACAATAGTCTTTAAATTTTTCATTTTTATAAACAAGACCTACATTAAAAATGATTACCAGAGACCCAGGAGGTTTACACAAGCCCTATATTTTCCCCAAAAAGGCAGAGGGTTAGTCGGGCGTCCTGGGAAGGGATTCAGGTAGGAAAAATAGTACAAGGATTACTTTGGAGGCAGAGATACAAATTCCAGCTTTTGTTTAGTTCTTTTTTTTTTTGTCTTTTTCTTTTTATTTAGCTCTAATTACAAAAGAATGTAGTTATACAATCTTCTTTTATAAATGCTTAATAAGCGCTTAAACGTTTAACGTATAAACCTGTAATACGAATACGCACGAAAGGTCTCGGGGTAGAGAATGTACAGTATATTTGACAACGGTTGTACAAGGAGGTGATTTATTCATAATCACGCTCAACCGCCAATTTCCCCCCTATTAAGGGTGACATATTTTAGAGGTCGACTTAGCTCCAGGGGGGATATCGAGATACATTGAGTCCATCCGTGGTTGTTAACAGATTAAATAACATATCGGACACAGCTCCGTTTGAGCTCGGGACTTTCTGGGCAGCAACTCAATATTTTACACACTGAAATACCCAGCAACCCAACTAGTGATTCATCACAGTACACTCTCTACCATATACTGAACACAGGATCCTTCATGGGTTGTAGTAGTACAATTTTTTTTTTTTAATATTAACTTTTGATAGTAAGTTACTGCTAATTGTTACAAATTCGTTGCCATTGAGTCGTCATTAAACAACTCTATCAACATCACTAAACTTGTAGAGCTTATAGTGGGTTTTATTTAGAAGGGACAGAATACGGACTAGAGATATCGTCGTTACAAATGAAAAATAACGAAAGTGAAAAACACTTCTTTTCAGGAGAATGAAAAATTTATATGAAGTTTTTTTCAGAACCAGAGCGTATCCTCTACAGTATTTCACCTACGTCACTGTATTTGGCTTTGTGCCTGTAAACATATTCAGTATAGAGGTGAAAACTGCTGTTCTAGCGGAGCCATCGGACTAATTTCTTTAATTTTTAAGAAAACCAACTATTTCTGGAGCATGAGTTTGCAACGTTTAGAATAACTGTAACTGTTATAATTAATAATAATCCATCGAATTCTTACAATCCAAAACCCTCAAAAAACTTTCCCTTTTTTGCTACTAATAAAATCATCCATAATTACCTCATTGTCTCACTTGTTGCTGATGTAGCCATGATATTGATATCCTGATATCAATCTTTTCATGACAAACTTTATTCCCACTTAATCCCCACTAATTTCAAACCTAGCTATTCCAATACCTGATAATCCCCCGAGGCGTCTGAAAATAAGATGGCCTCGTAACCTTTTGGATTCAATTTGTTATTGCCTTTATCCATGACATTATGTATCGTTCCTGCCATTCTATTTACTTGTATTGTTATGATACAGTTGTACATTTCAATAAAAAAATATAATCTTCTTAATTGGAATATTACTTTTATATCATTAGATATGTATATATATATGTATATATATATATATATACATATATATATATATATATATATATATATATATATATATATATATATATATATATATATGAACTATGTAGCTTTTGTCTATATGGACACTAAAACTATTTAAGTATATTTCCATTATGTGAGCTAAACGAAGAATCCTCCCAAAAGAAGGCGTTATCACTGCTTTGTCTACCGGAATCGAACTGCCCCAGGAACGGAGAACAATCCAAGAGATCTGTAGCTGTCGGCAACAGTTTTCCTCTTTAGAAACGGACTATAGACGGTTTGTATAGAAAGAGGAGGAGGGGGTTCTTTCAAACTAAAACAAGGAACCGACAAAGGGAAGGCAATTAACAAGAGTAGTTAAGGGGGTCAGTTGAAAAAAAAATGGACGCGCCATTACTATGAAAGGGAGAGAACTGTTAATGTGATTTATTTCAGCTTCCAGCTCATTATTCCTCCGGTGGAGGGCACAACAATACCAACCCCCGCTCTATAGTTGGCGTATTTATAACTGGCCGATAAGGCTCTTAAGAAGCAGACGAGGAGAAGGAGGGAGATGGTAAAATTGAATAACAAATTAGCGGAGAGAAAAAGGGACGAGAAAAGGATCGTGGTGTCTTCAGATCGTAAATAAAGGAGCAGTCCTGTAGGAAAGCATTTGTCATAGTCCCCGCTCTCCGAGCGACATTAATTTCTTTCCGATGGCGGACGTTTAACCGCGCTATTGCTACAAGCGATTCTCCATCTTTCTTAGCTAAAATATGGTTTATGCTTCTTGCTTTATCGAACGGAGGACCGTGAAGCAGAACTTAAAATAAGACATAATCATCAGTTTCGTATCAAATTGCGGAAAATTGATATGCATAACCACCTACTTAATTATGTAAGATATTTTAAAGATAAATATATATTATAGGCTGCGCTATATATCGTACAGATCTATTTAGGTCTTAGAAGTGATAGACTAAAATATAAACTGTTGAAAAATACAGGTAAGAAAAGGTCGTGTAAGCAGAAGCAGTAGAACCTATGGGTGATATACCTGTAAAAAAGGTTATAGAGAGAATGGAAGAGTGTACAAAACTTCTTCAAGGAAGACCGGCAAGGGAGGCTCTCACGATAAAGAGACGTTAAATGAACAAACAACCTAGGCAAAAAAAAAACAACATAATGTGAGTAAAGAAGTTAAGATAAATTCCAAGGAAACCAATTTAAAAAAAGCATACATAATTAATTATCAGAATTAATCAAACAGTGGGCCATGCATTGACGATAATCAGCTAAACCGTGGCTAGGTGACCCCAAGGAGAGACAACAGGTCCATAATTTTCTGTTAAAAGGTTAAATATTTCTGCGGTACTTGTGATTTAGCAGGTCGCCATGAATCCTACTTCTTCGTATAACCTCTTCTTATAGTGCGTTTTGTCTAATTAATATTGTTATTGTCTCTTCATAATGAACAGGATAACACTTGAAATATTTCCAAATTTCCTTTGAAATATTTCCATAACTTCGAAATAATTCCAAATATCAACTTATATAAAAAAGGTGATGAAATGGACTTCAAAATGGCGATGAAATGGAAAGGTTTCGGTTGAAAATGTAGGAAAAACACTTTTATAAAAAAAGTAAATTATCTTAATTTCAATTTCCATTAGTCTTAACAATTATATAGGTTGCATCGGTATCAGAATTATCATAGTCAGGTTATAAACAATATCAGATAACAGTCCATGGCGATCTGCTAAATCACAGGTTTTACCACAACCAGATTTGAAACCAGAATCACAGTAACTCGGTCTACACTCAAAATTACCTTATGTCCCTAAAGTAACAAAAAATGGAATAAAGATATTACGAACAGCAAGTCAGTTATTTAGACTGCTCCTCTAATTACGAATAAGATAGCCACCTGACAATTTTGTCTTCTTATCTTTTCTTCTTATTGTCAAAGCTAAGTGCCAACTTTTATTAAACAAGCTATAGCCTCTGAACTCCTTTCCTTTAATTTTCAATGGGCGAGGACCTCTGAATGGAGGCACTTCAATACTCGGCCTCTTTGCCCTCAATGGTTCCTATTTCAGAGGTTCTGAGCAGGAAAAAAAACCCTTTTCTGTCCGACACCTCAGGAGAGAGACACTTCTTGATTTGAAGAAAAGCAGTTAAATGTCCTTAAACAGAATATATATATATATATTCTCTCTCTCTATCTATATATATATATATATATATATAGAGAGAGAGAGAGAGAGAGAGAGATAGAGAGAGAGAGCGAGAGAAAGACTTTATTTTGGGACTATGTTCCTTTACAATAACAAACATCAGCAGGAGAAGAAACATAATATATATCTTGCCAGGAGGCTACACAAAACAAATCATAAAGTATTAATAAAATTCCCCCAAACAGTAAATACAAATAAAAAGTAAGTAAAAAAATACAAAGTACAATTCGTGACAAAATACTAAATAAAATAGAAAAATAGAAAAGGCTGCTTCTTTACGAAAATAGAAAAACCTAAAAAAAATTATAATAATTCTAGTTGCTTAGCCTTTTTTTTCTTTTTAACTTTAATACTGATTTATTTAGTAAATGACTAACTAGTTAGAGAACATTTGTTTGAGAAGTGAGGAGATGTAAATGCAAGGGTTTAAATGATAGGGAAGAAGCATGGCGGATTATTATCCGCTGATTATATTTCAGATTATTATCCTGTTGGAGGGACTGAGTTCCATAGTTATTAATCCATAGATAGTGAGAGGACGGGCGAGAAAGGAACCCTCCAATGTTTTGGTTCTATATGAACGAGTATAGAGATCAGAAAGTCAAGATCTTCGTGGTGGTGGACTGAGGACTTGAATTGAAGGAGGCTGTAGATGTAGAATAGAATAGAATAGAATAGAATAGAATGGAATAGAAAAATAATTTTATTCTGGGACCAGGTCCCTTTAGAATAACAGAGATGAACAAAATAAATGAATATATATCTGGCCAAAGGCCTACATCAAAATAAAACAATAATTACATAATATCCTGAAAGTAAATAACTAAACAGGTATGTTTTGGTAGAGAATCAGAAAATGTGATGCAAAATTAAAATAAAAGAACAGACATATTTACAATAAAAAGAAATAAGCTTTTGGAAAAATAAGTGAATAAATAATAGCATCAGATTATAAAAAAAACAAACAAACAATGGCATTATTATGAATGAGGAATATTTACAGTAGTTCATCAATCGATCAATAAATTATTTATTGATTATAAAGCATCTGATTGGGAATTTAGAAGAGGTAGGAAAAGTTTGTATTTAAATGAGGTTAAAGAAGACGCATGGCGGATATCGAGAGGAAGAGAGTTCCAAAGAGAGATAGAACGGGCTAGAAAGGAACGCTCAAAAGTTTTGGTTCTGTGGGACCGGATATAAAGATCAGAAGGGCGAGATCTTGTGCCCTGGGATTGGATAGAGGATTTGAATTGTAGGAGACTATAGATATAAGACGGATGTTGTGAGTTGATAGTTTGATATAAGAAAGAACCAAGGAAGTAAAGTCTACGGATAGAAGGGAAAAGCCACTTTACCTCCGCGTACCGGCGAGACACATGAGACCTCCTCGGGGCGTCGAAGACAAATCGAAGCGAACACTGAATATGAAGAATTAATGGATTGGTATAAGAAAGCACCGAGGAAATATTGTCTACGAATGGAAGAGAAGAGTCACTTTAACTCATCATAAAGGCGGGACACGCGAGATCGCCTCGGGGTACCAAAGACAAATCTTAGAGAGCAATTCATTATTCGCTTTAATCTGTCCTCTTGTCATAGAAAGACCTCCGTATACCACGCTACAGTAGTCAAAGTGGGGGAAGATGAGAGATCATATGAGGAGCTTACGGGAAAGTTAATGTAAGGAGATGTCGAGAACGATGGAAAAACTTCAGGGAACTTATTGACCGTCGGGATATTTGGGCGATGTTGGATTTACAGGAAAGATTTTGGTCAATAGTTATGCCCAAGATTTTGTCAGTGAATCAGAAAGTGATGGGGTGATCGTTTAAGATTAATGTACTATGTATATACTAGGTGTAAATTATAAATATATAATTTTATTACTTAATTTGTGTTGTATAATTATTTAAAGTTTGTTGTATAATCTAAATAAAATAGACACCGAAAATAACTCAAACAATGACGAGCCTAAGCTATGAACGCAAACGAATTAGGCTGGCCCATTATTCGAGGCAGAAACTCTTCATTGTCTGCCTTGATAGACTCAAGGGCTTAATGTAAAGGCCCTAGGATTACAACCTACAGAGTTTAGTTGTCTCGGAATCCTCAGAAATCGTTGTAGCCTTGTTTCGACCCCTCAAAATGTTGTACTGTGCAACTGCCTGGTTAATCTCAGCAATGTATTTTCAGCCACGATGAAAATTTAAGTAATATTTACTGACGTTTCGTATATTAAATACTATATAATGCATAGAACATGTCAATTGATAAAACTAGCATAAAATATTTTTTATATTGCGGAAGCGAGGTTGCTAAGTATCTGCATGAATGTATCTCAGTAGCACTAAGTTGATACCCCGAAGGTCCCGGTTTCAAATCCAGCTACGGTAGATAGATTATTTAAACTGTTTACATATTCTAGCAATCTGGAGAGCCTCCTGGGGCCCCAAAAAACTTTACAAAGTGAGCATAGAGGGCAAAACCTTGCGGTTGAGCGTCATCTCGGACAAATCACCTCCCTGTACAATCGTTGTCCTAGAACCTTCATGGATAGTAGAGGTACAAGTACTGTTTATTTATGCTTAAAACATAAAATTTAGGAAAAAGCCTTTCTTTCTCAATAAGCCCAAAGATACAAAACTTAAGTATCCAATAAATAATCTATGACTTTACCATTTTAATATAACCGTAATTATTTATCTAACTAATTAACCTTATTGATAAAATTTAAAAAAAGTAAAAAACAAATCGAAACAATTTTTTTTCCTCTGTTGCCTAACCTTCTACCATCTCCAGTTTTTTTTTATGTTCTACATAAATTTTTTGCTTGTATTTAATACTAGCTGTCCCGGCAAACGTTGTTCTTTTTCCCTAAAACAAAGGACTTCCAAATTTTCTCCAATCATTACAATGGGAACTTTATCGATTGTTGGTGCATAGAAACATCTCACATGTTCTCCTACAGTAGTTTTACCAGCTCTGATCACAACTTTATGATTACCAGATGGCATAAGATCCAGTGCAGTTTTACACAATTTATTCAATTTGTAATTGTTCAACAATAGACCTCCTCACTCAACTGTTATTTTTTATTAAGGGATCGAGAAAACTGTTATTGTTATTATTCCCCTCATCATTTTTACTTTTTTTTTTCAACATAAGAACCTCCTTTAGTCCTTATCAAAAATAAGGGGGAAAAAAAGTTAGCCGAATTGGTCAAGCCGTTCTCGAGTTTTGCACTAACAACACATTTGGCGATTCATTTTTATTTATATAGATGTACAGCTGGGAACAGAGTGGTTGTATGGGAAAAGAAAAGAGGTCTTTTTATTAATTCTCTCGTAATTTATACGTTTTTTCTCTCCATAAGGACCTTCTTTGGGCCTTAACAAAAATATGGAAAAAAAATTAGCCGAAGTGGTCGAGCTGTTCTCGAGTTTTGCGCTTAGCAACACATTTGGCGATTCGTTTTTATTTATATAGATTATTTTATTTTTATTTATATGATATTTATAGGTGGAATAAATTCTGACTTAATAATAAATCTTTTATGTTCATTAATTCCCTTAGTTAATTGTGTACAATGTATTTTAATATAAACTATAATTATTTAATCAATAAACGAACCACATAGGATGCTAAAATTTTAATACGACGACTAGAAAATTTTAATGTTTTACTAGTCCGTAAAATATACGGGATTTATACGGGATCTCATATTTTTTTATGATTTCAGTATTTTTTCCGATCATATTTTTACACCGATTTTTCCTCTTCCTTAATCACCATTATTGTTCGTCTAATTTAAATAAACTCTAGCAATGGCGTGATAAAATACTATATTCTTTTATTACGGTAGTCTGTGTAATCTGCGAGATATTATTAAAAAAACAAAAAAGTTCAAACCATAATTTATTTTTGTAATTAGTAAAAAAAAAGTATTAAAACATTGAATTAAACAGGAACTACCTACTTCTTTTTACAAATTATTAAATGACAAAACAAAGAAAAAAATATTTTAAATGTTGAAATATATAAAATATTGAAATATATAAAATATTGAAATATTAAATATTGAAATAAAATTTTTTTTTATCCTAACCTTTTTTGCTACCTAACCTTCTATCATTTCCAACTTTTTTTATTCAATTTCCACAAATCATTATTATGTTTTTATGTATTTTAATATTTAATTATTATATGGTCAATTTCCTGCAGTAGAAATAATTACTTTTCAGCTGTATTTAACTTAATTAGAACCTTCAAGTAATTATACGCGAATTTCATATATAGCTTTATTTTACCCTGAAATTTCCTTATCCAACACAGTACTTAATCTAATTTAAATAAAATTTAAATCTGGTAGAACATAAGACTGCATCCCTTCATCTTCCATATTAAGATAGATCGGTTAAATTTTGTTTAAAAAAAAAAAAACTCTTACCATTTATTTCTCCATTTAGAGAGAATAGCGGCTCAGGAAGCGTTGAGCAGCCGCGCCGAAGCGTTGAGTTAGCTACCAGGAATGGATCCCTTGGGATCTAGTACCCCGTTAAAGCTCACCCACCCTCCATAAAGTGGGTACCCAAAATAGGGGGGATCAGGCGGTTGAATGTTGTCTAGCACAAATCACCTCCCTGCACAACCGTTGTTTAAGAAACAGTACAGTCACTTATCCTACATCCTCAAGATCAGAGTTGTAGTGTTACAGATCTGATAACCTCTAACCTGGTGGTTAAGTGTGATTTAGAACAAATCCCCTCCCTGCAAAACCGTTGACCGAGAAACCGTACTATCTTTAACCTGTAATGAACCCCATTTCCTTCGTGGGTAGTAGTGATCCAGTTTTTTATTTCTGTATTTATTAAAGCATAAAAATAAAACGACAACTTTCTGTTTATTTTTACAAGGTATTAAATAGCAAAAGGTAAAAGGCCGGAAATATTGAAACAGTATTAACTATAATGGTTTAGCGGCAGACTATGGAGCCCCACCGGAGCCATAGAACACAGCCACGGACCCCTATCGAAGTCGCAAACAATATCCAAGAAACTCTGCAGCTGTGTTTTATGCCCACCACTAACTGCCCCTGTGGCTAATGAAACCATCTCCTCCACGTTCTCATTACCTGCGCCCTACCCACTCTCTTCCCCAACTCTCTAACCCTTCTCAAAATAAGAATCCCTTCCGGCAGTTGGAGTTTTCCAATATATATATCGTTATAAACGGAACATGACAGTTAGTGGCTTTATATTCGATGATAATTTAATTAGCTGACGGGTTATTATGGTCGGAATCATATTGTAGCTCATAGTTTTCAGATATATACTTATATTTTTATATATTATATTATATTTTCATATTCAGATATATAATTATATTTGATGCCCCGTTCACCCGATATTACGATATTAAGAGTTGAAGTGGCTCTACCCTTCCTATCGCCGTAAGTACTTCCTAGCATCCTTTCTTTACCAAGTTATCCAATCCCGCCGAGCATCATACATCTTCGATCTCCTTCATTTCAAAACCACAGTCCACTCCCGTAACGCCCGTTCTCTCGGCCCTCGGATACAGTATCCCACCGAACAGCAGCTTTTGACAGAGCTTTCCTTATCCCATTCTCGTCTTTTTGGAACTCAATACCTTCTTCTATTCGTCATTCCAATAACCTTTCAACCTTTAAATCCCGTATATTCAATCACCTAATTTCCATAGAATCCCCAACAAATCGGAAATAGTACGTTTAGTTTTGAGATTAAGGTTTTCTAAATTATGAATGAATGATTTATATTATATATATATGTGTGTGTATCTGCATAACTGTATATGTGAATACGCCTGTGATTGAGGTGTGCATTTATATACATTTGCTTTCTCTGATAATTTGGCTGTTCACACTTCCAGACACATATCTTTATATTTACTCATTTATAATAGCTTTAATAGTTATCATAGTTAGTATTGTTTATATTTTTTCTTTCATTATTTTATTCCTTGTTTTGTTGTTATCTTGTTTTTCAAAAAATTGTATATCGATATTTCCTTTTTCCTTTATAGGAAATAGTTTCCTTTAAATATTGTTTTAGGAAGTAATTGATAATTGCTTTCAATTATTTTTTTCCTTATTCATTAATTTAATTGTAATTAATTGACTAAATGTAATCTATTTTACTCTAAGACATTTTGGTTATACATTATTTCTGTAATGTTATTCTTAGTTAAGTTATTCCTGTAATGTTTCCCAGAATAAATAAAGTCTTTATTAGTATTATTATAATTATTTTTTTTAATTTTGGAAATTGAAAAAGCGAAAATAAGATATGCGCATATACTAAAAAAGTTTATTTTACAACTTTTTTATAACAAAAAAACAATTAAATAGAATTAATGATACATAATGACATGAATTAAGACCATGTAGAGAAACTACCTAAAGGTAGTCTCAAAAAATTAATTCAGGATAAAATCTTTTTTCAGACGCCCCGGAGGAATTATTGAGAATTGAATAGGTCATTAGAGTCATTATTAATAATTTTATTAGTTACAAAGTAAGTAGTATTGAGAATATGTCGGTGGATTTTGGATTGTAAGAATTTGATATAAGAGGAATTTTATGGCTTAGGTGAGCCCCAAAGCTCTACTCCGTATGTACAAATAGATCTTATAATAGTCATGTATATGATTATTTTGTAATTAATTGGGAGTGTTTGTCTAGTAAGTGTTGAAGTAGTCGACAAGAAATTTCGTTTCAGTCTAGTAAACCACAGCTGACATTCCAACCCATCCTAACACCTTCATCTCCACGTATGCTGATGACACATGTGTGTTATCAGTTAATAACGACCCGTATATTGCATCCCAATCCCTTCAATCACATTTATCAAGCCTCGAAGAATGGTGTCGGAATTGGAGAATTAAAATCAATTCCAACTAGTCCCGTCAAATTACCTTTACCCTTCGCCGAAAACCCATGACTTCCTGCCCAACTGTATCCTTTAACAGTACTGCACTTATCCCTGTTGAACAGATTCGCTACCTAGGACTCAATTTAGACAAACGTCTTACTTGGAACCCTCACACAAGACTGAAAAGACAAGAAACAGCTAGACGCTTCCGACTACTTCAACACATACTAGACAAACACTCAAAGCTTCAGATCAATTACAAAAGACTTATTTATGTGACTGTTATAAATAACAGTATATGGACTTACGGAGTTGAACTATGGGGCTCCACCAAACCATCGAATTCCTCTCGTATTCATTCCTTGCAATCCAAAATCCTAAATGCTCCTTATTCTGTCACAAATAAAACCATCCATAATGACCTTAACGTTCCATATGTTACCGATTTAGCCCATTTCAGATACCTATAATTCCATAATAAACTTCAGGCCCATCCAAACCCACTAGTTTCCATCCTTGCATCCAATTCAATCCCGGACAATCCTCCAAGGCGTCCGAAGAGAAGATGGCCTCGGGACCTTCTATTATAGAAATGTTATTAGAGTGCTGCCAGTGGGTAATACCTCTACATGTCTTTTTATTTGTTTATTTATTTAACCATTGTACTAGATGTATATATTACAGTTGTACAATTCAATAAAATAAAAAAAGTCTAGTAATCCATATTTATAGAATAAATTCGTATTTCCATGAGAGAATATTTGATTGTAAACCAATAAAGTCTAAAAAAGCGCATTAACATACTTAGCTGTAACGTAGGAATAGTAGGTTAATTATAAACACGCAAAAAAATAAATATGACGAATTATTAGGTAATAATTACAAAAATATTAAAGATTATTCCGAATTTTGTATATCATTTTACTCTAAAAATCACCTCCATCTGGCATAACTTCTTCTTCGATGCTCGGAAGGGGGCATTAGGATATTTTAAAACCACTAAAATACTTAGTATGCCGTCCTTTGGTATAAAGAAGGACGTAAAATGGAGGTGCCAGTGCTGTGTCAGATACTCGTTTATGATCCCTATCTTAATTATACCTTGGTAGGCAAAATTTAGAAATTCTACTGTAGCATCATCCGATTTGTCAAACCAAGATAAAGTGACGTTAAATAAAACAAACAAACTACGGTGTATATTTTTATTTAAAAATAAAAGGTATGTCCTGGGCCGGGACTTGAACCCGGGTCGCCCATGTCTCCGCATCTCGGTCAGACATATCCTTTCTTTTCACTGATCCCATATCCCCGCAATTTGCGATGTATACAAAGGGAAGAATGTATATTGAGCATTACTTTAATTAGGATCTTGTTGACTTACATCATTATAATATACAATAATACTCAATAACCGATTGAGAATCAAGAACTTGGTAAAATAAAAAGAGCTAAGTCATAATTATAGATTAAGAAGATATGTATAATTTAATGTTGAGTAGCCATTGAGAAGTTTAACAATAAAATAACGGTTATAATTCTCAAAAATACACCGTTACTAAAAAAAAAAATCCAGATAACAGTTATATGTTTCAATCTATCACGTATTCAACACAAAGCTAACTAGAACCCTTAATATACGATCCATATGCATGAGTCACAGATTGAACATGTGTATGGTTACCAAATCCAATCTATAGAAGCTGATACCGTTTAGAAATCATATTTGATTTCTGATTAAAGCGGTTTTTGTTTTTTTATTGTTTTTTAAACAGTTAATATTTCTATATTTGAACATATATGTGTTGTTAACGATTGTAAAAAAAAATGTCTACTTCGTTATTTACTTTTTTTAAACGTGAATAAATATATATTTTTGTAATCCAAACCTGATTTGGCATGGTACATCCGTAACAATACACCCAAGAAAATACTGTATTATTAATTTCAAGTATATTCAAAATATAAATTCAACTAAGTTTTGTAAAAATTAATTCAAAAACTGTGAATGCTTAAATATTTGCTATATATCATAAAACTAAAATAAACTTTCTGTTTTGGAAATGAAAGTGGAAGATTTTATTGATTCAAGCAGTTGGTGGCCCAAATCAAAAAAAAAAAAAAAATGTGCTCGAACAAAGATTCTTTTATCAAAATGAACCCACAAAACAAGAAAGCAGCTACATCACATTATCCAGAAATTTCTTTTCCCACTGCGGTTCTACAAAGTGTTCAGTGCGTTATAAACGTTTTGGGTTAAACGAACGATACTTTCAGGCTAATAAATGTAACAATACCTCTAGAACCTCCTAAAATGCCTATAAAACTACTGTGTATGAACTGCTAATAAATAACGGGAGAAAAAATGGGAAATATAAAAAACACATGAAGACAAAATGGTGTTTTGGAACTCAATCACTTCATATAACCCCACCCAGTCACCCAATAACCACAGCCTCACTTGCCGAAAACATTGACCACTGTAAATGATTATTCTTAATACTTGGTTATGGCATCCTTCGGAAGGGGCGTATAATGGGGGTACCAAGACTGTAGGAAGATCCCTACCCTATCCTATTTACACGTGCCGAGGCAAAATTTATTGTTGCATCATCCAATTACCAGTAGCAGCATTAAGTAACGTTAATTGAATAAAAACACCAACAAAAAAAAACAGTGTACATTATTTTTTTATATTTTATATTGAGTAAAAAAAAACCATAGCCGGTAAGTTTTATAAAATATAAATTTAATTTAAAATAAGTGAACATTTATTTAACAAAAATACTTCTTAGAAAATCTTGTTAATTGCTGAAAGGCATGTAAAATAGAAAAGGGAGCGGAGTGGCTCCGGTGGTAGAGCACTGACTTGCCATCCGGAAATCCTGGTTCAAATCCCGTTGCGGACAAGACTTTTATTTAGTCTGTTTGCGGTCGGAGATGGATCCAGGACCCTCCTGGGGCTCACCCAGCCTCTATAAAATATTATAAAAATAGGGTACCCAAAATAAGAGGAGGAAATCTGGCGGTTGAGTGTGAATTAGGACAAGTCGTCCTACATAACCGTTGTCCAAGAGACCGTACAATCTTTAACCCGTAATAAACCCTAAACCCTTCATGTGTTGTAGTGGTAAATAAGATAAAAATAAAAAAGTTCTTAAACTATAACTAGTAGTTATATAATGTACTAATAAGTTTTTTCTATTTTGTAAAATTTAGAAAAGTGGACCAGTTGCCTTTCTGCTGATAGGAATCCATACCTAGTATTTCCTTCGATAACAATTAATAAAACTTAATCACATCATCCTCTTCCATATCGGATAAAACAAGCTGAGGACGAGTACTCCAAGAAGTACAGGGGTTCTTGATGAAGCCCTCAGGAGATTCCTTGTTACGAAATGATCAACTGATGCGGAAGAACCCCACCTCTTTCCCTGGGCAACATACGATATTATCCAGAAGCAGAACTGAAAAGCATGGAGTGAAATTTATGCCTCACAATACTTCAAGACTTCATATGGTTGAAGATAATCCTTAATCTGAATAAATAATTTTGTGTTATAAAAGCTATAGAGAATATAAGGCTAGTGGTAACAGCCACAATATAATAATAATATTGTATAAGAACAAATATTCTTAAATTCTTAAATTTCTTTTATTAAATTTTATTTAGTTTTCGAGTTAATTAATTTATAACTAACTTGGGGAGATGTGTCCGTAACCGATTATGACCAAAATATTTTGTGCAATTGTACACTGAAAATAGTCTTATTTCTAATGGTTACTGGAAAAAAATATATAGAGATCACCAAAACTGCTTTGTTATACAGGGCCATTCAGAGGAATCGCATGTTTTTGAAATAATGAGTACTCGGTTGATTTAACATGAATAGTTTATTTATTAACATGAAGTTACTTATTACATAATGCCATTTACAATGCATTGAAAAAAAAAATTAATTTTACTATTTACGGAATATTACATCACTTAAATGACGGTCTCTTTCTTTCCCCCCGCCTCTGTTATTCTGGCACCAAAAAGTTGGTGATCATTCCAATGTAGCGATCTGATGTGACTGCAACAGTGGCACCATATTCTTCGAAAAAGTAAGGGCGATTTTCCACATTCAGCTACTGCACACCAGACGTTCACTCGAGTGCTATGCAAGGGTCGTTCATGCATTTGTTGTGGGTCCTCTGAGGCCCAATATCGGCAGTTTTGTTTATTGCGGCAGCTTACTTAGTAACAGAACGACACGGGCTCCTCAATATTGCCACCCTCACTCTGTCAATGTTGTCTGGTGTCCGTGCAGTACGAACGGCACCTGGTGATTTGCATCGAGTTATGGTTCCTGTTGTTCTGAAATTCATGACCCATCTAAGAATAGTGTTACGATCTGGTATGTTTCCGTGACGGACGACCTTAAAATGTCGACGAAAGTGACGTTGTGTTTGGATAACAGATTCACCACTTTTAACATAGTTATCGTTCACGAACACACGGTGTTCCACATTCCATTGCGACAAGGCGACTAAAATGGCAAAGCCTGCTGAAATGAATAATACTGTGCTGGTTTCCCCCACTCTTCTACTCGTTTCAACATGCGATTAATCTGAATGACCTTGTATATTTCATTTTAAATTTGTTTGTTAAAAAAAAGTCTTCTGGGGGATAAAAATAAATTCTCACCAGTCCCGTCAAATAACCTTTAACCTTCGTCGTAAACCAATGACTTCCAGTCCTCCGGTATCCTTTAAATAATATCCACCAACTACTGTTCTGTCTATGAACTAATCCGCTGTATGGGATTACACATAGACAGGCGTATAACTTGGAATCCTCCTACTAAACTGAAAAGACAAGAAGTTGCTAGTCGTTTAAAGCTACTTCAACACTTACTAGTCAAATGATCTAAGCTTCCAATCACATACAAAAGACTCATGTACACTATTTAAGACCTTCATTGACTTATGGCGTTGAGCTTTGGGGCTCTACTAAGCCATCGAATTCCCCTTGTATCCAGTCCTTACAATACAAAATACTTCGTAAAATCCATAATGCTCCTTACTTGGTTACGAATTAAGTCATCCGTAATGACCTTAATTTCCCATTTGTTACTGACTTGACCCGAATCCGATACGATTCTTTTCATGGCAAACTTTATTCCCACTCAAACTCCTTAGTTTCAAACCTAGCTACTTCTTCAACTCCTGATAATCCTTTTCAAGACGTCTGAAAAGAAGATGGTCTCGTGACCTTCTGAATTTTTTATTTGAGTACTACCACTGGGTAGTTTCTGTACTTGCCTTTATTCATCCCATTACGTATCATTCCTGCTATTATATTTACTTGTTGTATTATTATAATACAGTTGTAAATTTCAATAAATACATTTTTAAAAACAATAATTAAATCCTTATCCTTTTATAATATAATTTTTTACTTCTTATTCCCCCTTACGTATATTATACCTTAATTATGAGCCACAACGAGTACGATAAAAAACAAGATCTGTTTTTCCGATTCCTCTTGAAGACCCCCTCCACTTGAATGATGATTGGAGGAATTTTGTTGGAATTGGACTGATTGGAGATTTGTACTCTTTTCCGTTTCAGGGGAAACTTATATCTATTTGAAATTTTAATAAATGAAGCTCATTCATACAGTAATATAGAACAAAATAAGGTTAGATTGATAATAACTTTCAATGGAATGTACAAAATAAAGTTTTATTTTTGTTTTTATTCTTAAAAGAACTAGTTATTCAAGTCCGTTTTGAGTAACAGAGTTTACAACGGTTTTGTAATAATTATGTTGCATAAATACCATGAAAACTGTACTGTAACGAAATAATATAACAATTAAATATTATGAACGATATACTATCGGGAGTAAGTAAAAACAAGTATTTAAACTACCAACTGATATTACTCAAATAAAATATTTAAGTTAGAAGGTCTTGTTTTCAGATTCCATCGAGGATTATCAGAAAATGAAGAGGAACCTAGGTTTGAAACTAGGGTTTGAGTGGGAATAAAGTTTGTCATGGAATGATTGGTATCGGGTTGAACTAACCCAACCAACAAATGGGAAATTAAGATCATTATCGATGGTTTTATACCTAACAAATAATAAAGCTATGGGATCATTGAGAATTTTTTGAGAGGAATTCGATGGCTTAGAGGAGTCCGAAAGCTCTTATCTAGCAAAACAAATAGGTCTTATAAAGGCAGTGTATATGAGTCCTTTGTAATAGTTGGGAGCTTAAGGCGATTGTCTAGTAAGTATTGAAGTTGCCTGAAATAGCAAGAATTTTCTTTTCGTTCCAGTTTAGTAAGAAGATTCCAAACAGATGTAGTTTGTGTATTGGATCTGTTATTCTGGTATCGGCGTATTATTAATAAAGCTGATTTGACGGGATTTATCTGAATTTACTTTAATCCTCCAGTTTTGACACTATTCTTCTAGGTTAGTGATTTGGGATTGAGGAGTGTTGGATGTATTAGTGGATTATTGTTGACTGATGACACGCATATTCCACCTGAATACGTGGTAAGTATCATATTAGGATAGACTGATTATAGCTAAATCTGATCGCTCATTGTTCGATCACAATATCCCCTGGAGTAACTTCAATACATGTGCCAGTGAAGAGAATGATGAGAACTTCTCAAGCTGAAGCCTAAGTAAAACGTGGTTAAAATAGCCTTTTGTCCGAGGAACAATAAAAGTTAAACGAACCCACGGGGAAAAATACAATAAATATTTCTTTCAACCGTATTTATCTCCTGAGCAGTAAACCACAAAAATAATAACTTCCGCTTTAATTAAAAGAAATTCAATCACCTGGATGAATAAAATAAATTAGTGGTGAATGGAGAGGGGACAAAGCCATTCAATCAACGGAAAACATAACTACATTTTCTACAATACTGCTATATATAAAAATTCATATTAAGTGTGTCAACTAAATAATGATGATAAGACCTTTTGTATTTAAAAATAAATATATCTTAGAATGGTGTAACCAGAAATACTCCATGCTATTTAATGATTACTGTTATGTTTATTAATATAATAATTATTAAAATTATAATAATTGAAAAGAGGCTTACTAAGAACTTAGTAAATGTTATCCATTCGAAATAGGAGAATATTAATTTTGTGCATTTGTAGCTTTTAAAATGTATTCTTTATTTGTTTCTTTATATATCCTCCGATCTCCTTAAATTCAAAACCCCGGTCCACTCCCGTAACACCCGCTCTCGACCCTCAGACCTATATACAGAACAACTGCTTTTGATAGTGCTTTCCTTATCCGATCCTCGTCCCTTTGGAACTCAATTGACTTCACTCATTCGTCGTTCCAATAATCTTTCAACCTTCAAATCTCATATATTCAACTACCTTAAAGCCTTCCAATTCGAACAAAATAGAAAATAACATACTCAGTTTTAAGATTAAAATTTTCTAACTGATAAATGAATGATGTGTTTTTATTTAAATATAAGTATATTTATATCATTACTTATATATTATATATAAGAATATTTGTATTATTATTTATATCATTGACGCTTCATTCATGCAGTTAGATATTTAAAAAAAAGTGATATTAGTTGATATTGTTCATATTTTTGTAACATTTTCTGCATTGTTTGTTTCTACTTGACATTGTAATTTGCATACATATGTAATTAATTATCTATTGTTTCTCTCTATATAATTATTTTAATATTAATTATTTATAATATTATTTGTAATGTTAATAAAGACTTTATTATTATTATTATTATATTGTGACTAATCGGACGATGCTACTTTGGGAGTCCTAAATTTTGCTAATCCAGGTTTAATTAGGATAGGGATCTTTAATAGGTACCTGACACCGCATTGACTCGTTTTATATCCTCCCAGAAGGACATACACCATTAAAAAAATAATTGAGGCCAATCGCTGGACAAGCTACCATGAGGACAGAAGGTTTGTCATGCAAACCACTACACCACAGGAGAGTATATCCTTTCACTATTACGTATTTTTTAAGTTTAAATATTCGGAAGCGGGGTACATCAGTGGTATATTGCCGAGTTGCCGCTCCAAAGGTCCTGGGTCCAAATCCGGCTGCAGCAACAATTTTTTTATTCTGTTAACAACCCAGGATGTTTCTTGTGGACATTTAAGTATGATTTTTGATTTTTTTTTTTTGTAACTTTTACATTTTATATCTAAATTTTTTCCTTAAAATCCACCTTATATGTTTCAACCTGGCTTCTAGACGTTTTACCTTATTGAAATTGGCAAGATATGTTCAATTTAAAAACTGTTCATTTTTCCTTTGGGCTTTCTTTCTGCCAAATTTATATGGCAGAGCATGAGTACTCGATTGAGCAAACACCACTTCTCCAAATGGGATTCTCTGGCTCTTTGGTTCCACAACTCAAGTACTCTATGCTATCATAAAGTATAAATGATGCCATTTTATTGCCACTTTTAAAGTTACCACTAACTTTATTTGTACAATACTTCAATAATTATTGACTTTTATAATTCGAATACATAATTCCTGTCTCATATTCCTGCTTTTTATGTATTTTGCTTATTATAAATAGAAAAACAGAAAATTCTAGAAGATAAAAAAAGACAGGAACTTCTTGCTTTTTTTTGGTCTCGACGTTACTAAGCTCGCGTATTTTGTTTTGTTTGTTATTCGAAATCTCAAAAATTAGAATTTATCACAATTTCATCCTTCCAATTATTCTTTACGAGCGTTAAACGTGGAAAAGAACGATTGGAAAAGTGGAACGAATTACTTCCACGACCTTCTTTGTCTTCAAGGCTCAAGTATCCCTCTGGAAATCTCTGGAACCACTGGTGAACAATCCACTCACTTCTACTGCCCTCGCTTCAATTATATATTATCGAGTATTACAGGCCAAATCCGGTCAAAAGCCTTTACTGAGCAGACCTCTATAAACCTAAAATTAACGTGAAAAGGCATATCCCATTAGCCATGACATCACCAGCTTTATGTTGGTGAATTGAGCTCAAGCGGCTATTTTCGGATATCTATTCCTATTTAGGATTTCCCTTCGTCCTCTTTTATTCCAGGAACATTAATCTAAACATTTACATGAATAATCTACAAGACTATTTTTAAGTTTCGATGGATCACTTTTATCCGTATTTTCTCAAACAAACAACCAAAAAATCAGATAATTGCGTAGGACAGGTGCATTTTATTATACATTTGTTATATCTTAATTGCTGAACCACAAATAATTGGGGTAACTGGTAGCATGTATTACAAAATTAATTGATTAAAAACATTTAGTTTGTCAATTAGAATATATTTCATGAAAACATTTTACATATTAACTTCGAACATTGGTCTCTTCAGGCCCGTGCAGGGTATATTGCAGTATTGGCCGAATTATGAACCGACGTATATGGAAGTAATTTTGTAGTCAATCATTATATACCGACTTAATTCATCCCAAGATTAAAATATTGTATTTAAAAATCGGATATATTCATATTCAACACTTTCTGTTTGAATAATACACTACATCATGTATAATAATTTTTATAACTACGTATTACAAAATTAAATGATTAAATTAATTATAGTTCGAAAATTATAATATATTCTAAGAAGCTATTTTATTATTTTTGTTTTGAACATTGATCCCTATAGGTATATGCAGGTTTGTACCTAGTGCCTACTTCGTGTTGGCCGACTATGAACCTGTTAATATCGCAGTAAGGTTTACTGTCATTGGATAAGTATCCATTATAGTATTATTATAGTTAACTATCAATGAAACCTCTATTATCATCTTTCAATTATAAAAAATATAATACTTCATTTCTCTGATAACTAATACTTCCTATTTAATAGAGCAACTTTTGGTAGATACTAGATTGTGTATAATAATTTTTAACGTTTTTTTTCCTAAGAGATTATTTGAAGTAGAATATGTAAATCTATACATATAAAATGGTTTGTCTTGAAGGACTGACTGACTGACTGACGGATCAACGCACAGCCTAAACCGCTGATCGCAGAGACATGAAACTTGGAGGGTGTGTTCTTTGTATGACATAGGATCCCGTTAAAAGGGGGGGGGGTATTGTATGCTTGCTCACGAGTTTCTTACTCGCAAAATCTACATATTTTTGCAAAACATAACAAATTAAGTAACATAGCTCACTTCTACTTTCTAGAATCGGGGAAAAAGCGCCGCCCTCTCCCTAAGGTCTATAGGGTAGCTGGACGCGAAAACAGACCAGCAAACAGCATTGTCTACTTAGGTTCACCATTGACCGTCACCTTAAACTAGCCTACCACTGCAGGAAGAAACTCTACAAGAACATCCCTTACGGAGCACCAATATTAGGCAATATCACCCCGGCAACAAGGAAAAAGCTCCAACAGTTTCAGAATGGTGTACTGCAACGCATAGTGAGATAAACAACATTAAACAAAACAAAAACGGACCTACCACACACTATTCTCGACATACCGACAGTTACAGAATTCATTAAACGTAGACCCATTAAATTTTTTGACTGCCTGATACTGTACTAATCCTCTTTTTTGGACACTCACCCCAGCAGGATGGCCACAAGCGTGGAAAGATTACGTGCAAAGTCTCAGCCTGAACTGAGCAATAAATAAAATAAACAAATAAAAGGAAAAGGACACGGTGTGCCCCATCACCGGAAAAATCTAAAGCTAATAAATATAAATAAAATACATTAGAACCTTCCACCTTCTCATACTCCTCTTAAAATGTACATCGTAGAGTACAAGAGATACCTATCCGTTCCATCTTCAATTCTAATTAGAAACCTTCAAACCCAAAGGGGCTAAGGAAAGGAAAAAAAAAAAAAAGTTTACTTCTCGTTGCTGCCGTAGGCCAAGTGAAACCGTTATACTAAGTAATACTTTTCAATAAATTCAATAACATTACATAATGATCCTTTACTGACACGAACAACAGTAAACTTCTGCTCATCTTGTTTGTTAATCAGTGTCAATGTATGTTTCACAGCTGTGCTGATCCGTCTGTGATGAAATTTGATTTGGACAATCTTGCGCCTGGGGAAGGACATAGGCTACTTTTTATCAACACACCACACAGGCGAAGTTATATAAAAATGTACCTTGATTGACTAATACACCCAGCCGTCAACGGACAGCAGAAACCACTCAACTTAGCATCTTGAATTCGCAGATAGGTTCTTTGTATAGCTTAAATGGACAGTAAGAAAGGAATTCGGACATTTCCACCCCCAAGGGTTTCCCCGTTAATATAATAGGGGTTCAAAGATTGTATGGAACCCGCCAGTTTTGAAGTTAGTCATCTGAAATTTCGGATGTACGAGTAACTTATAGTTAAAAAAAATTGAAATATTTATTTAAAATGATCTGTCACGAAACTTTATGTGGAAGACCAAATTCCATCCGAGCGAAGCCGTGGGCAGAAGCTAGTTAAAATATATTCCAAGAAGCCATTTCATTTTCTCTACATGTCCGTGCAGGTTCGTACCCAATACTTCATACTCTGTGATGACCTAGCTATGACCCTGTTTTGTCCTTGTTATGAACCGGTTCAAAACGCAGTATGGTTTAGAGTCATTCGCTAATCACGTTTATTCATTCTAAAATCCATTTATTGCACTAAAGGATATTTAAATAAATTGTAATAATACAATCGAATAAATTATGACAGCTTCATCTGAAATAATAATTGAAAGCAACATTGAAAAAAATATTAATACAATCTGAACTACAGAACACCTGTAAATTAAATGAACAGCAATACAATTTAATGGACGGTTACATAATTTGTAAAATTGGGGTTGATCCTCCGTTAGGCAGCCCAACGAAAAGATGGAAATAATATTTCCAGGAGTGTTTAAATCGAGGAACTAGGTCCTAAAGGGTTCAGCGGGCAGGACTAGCTGATTATACTCATCGGGAAAGGACATGTTGGAAAAGCAATTAATAATAAGTTGCTCGGTTGGTATAAGTGGCAATTGGGGCAGCTATTGGCCAAGTTTCCTTCTTCCCGGCTAATTGGCCTCTTAACTATAGTACAATACGTTCACCTCCGCCCTCCCGTACCTCTACCGTACCACGACCTCCGCTCGATCGATATTACATTATACCCATATTGTACCCACGAGAGATGAAGCACACAACTTAGTCCTCAAATACTCGTTAAGTTTATTGTAATCATATGCTAATTTCAGAAGCCGTACAAAGATCACATCTTCAATAGAATATGAAAGACGATATCAAAATGTACCAGTCAGAGAAAAAAGGTGGGATCCCAAAAAGTGGCGGTCTTATGTTCATTCTAAGAGGATTTAAAAAAAAAAGTATTTATTGAAATTGACAACTGTATTATACTAATAAAACAAGTAAATAGAATGAAAGATACATGGTGGCTTGGCGTAGAGAAGGGAATCAGCTACTGGTCCTCCAGGTTGGGGGAACACCAATACTTAACACACACTGTATTCATGCTGAGATTACTACATGAACCCCATAACCTCCAGACTAAGGTCATATACATGAGGAAGTTGGGCTGGACGCTATGAGGAGGGAACACCTCCACTTGACTAGGGGACAGAGGGCTCCGATAAAACTACATTCAGGAAAACCGCAAAGAAACAAGCCTAGCGGTTTATGTTGCAGGAAGCTTGTCTGCACGTGAGATGCAGAGCCATCTATGTATGAATGATATAGAATGGCCTGGGGTAAAGGCATGTAGAGAAACTACCCTCTGGCAGTACTCGAATAAAAAATTCAACTTAAAGGTCGCGAGGACGTCTTCTTTTCAGACGCCTCGGAGGATAATCGGGTATTGATAAGTTGCTAGTTTTGACACTAGTGGGTTTGGGTGGGAATAAAGTTTGTTATGAAAAGATTGATATCAAATAAAGCCCAAATCAGCAACAAATGCGACATGAATGATTTTAAATGTAAATAAGGACTCATTTACATGACAGTTATCAGACCTATTTGGACATACGGAGTTGAGCTTCGGGGCTCTACTAAACCATCCAATTCATCTCGTATCCAATCCTTACAATCCAAAATCCTTCGTAAAATCCTCAATGCTCCTTATTATGTCACAAACAAACTCATCCATCATGATCTTAATATCCCATATGTTACTGATTTGGCCCAAACTAGACACCTTCCATGACAAGCTCCATACGCACTTGAATCCGCTAGTCTCTCAGCTTGCTTCTCATACTATTCCTAATAACTCTCCGAGTCGTCTGAAAAGAAGATGGCCTCGAGATCATCTACTATAAAACTTTATTGGAGTGCTACCGATGGGTAGTTTCTCCACAAGTGTTTTTCATGTCATATTCTACAGTTTAGCACATTTACTTGTTATAATACCATTATAGTTGTAAATATCATTAAATTAAATTAAAAAAAAAATGTAAATAAGGCAGGAGAAGATTGGATTTCATGAAGGATTTTAGATTGTAAGGATTGAATACAATAGGAAATCAATGGCTTAGTGAAGCCCCAAAGCTCTACTTCTTAAGTCCGAATGGGTCTTATAAATAATCATGTATACGAATCTTATTTTAATTAATTTGGATATTATAGCGTTTATCTAGTAATTGTAAAAGTAGCCTGAAACGGCGAGATCAAAATATTAAACATAAAGATAACAAAAAATGAATAATTCATCTGTGATTATTAAAAACATAGGCCAAGCAAACTTAAGAAGGGAGGACTTCACCAGTCCCATGGGACTTTAATAGTAAGCACTCACAGAAATTGGATGGCGTCCTAAAAGATTGATAGACAATATTGTTGTTTAGTGAGGCAACAGTCAATAATAAAAAAACTACAGAATGTTTGAATAACATAAAAAGGGTTCTGGCCAATCAATTTATAGAACAAATCAATTCAGATCAAATTTGGTCTAATATGAGTTAAAAAAAAAAGGTTTTGCATGTTTCTTCATAAATTTTAAATCGAGTACAGATAGATGTAATAGATTGTATTAACATTTATTTTTTACAATAACATATTCAAGTTTTGAATTTTCATTTATTTATTTTTTGTTTAAAAGGACAGAATACAACAGCACGCAGGGTGCTGGTTTAGTTATCCCAAGGTCCTTAGTCCGTGACCGACTGTAGCATATAAAATATTGTTCTGCTTTTCAAACAGTCAAATACTCAGGATCTCAGATTCTACTAGAGCTCACTCGGTTGACATAAAGCGGGTGCCATTAATAGGAAAATATTTTAGTGATTAAGCTCAATCTAGTTCAAATCAACTCCTTGTACAACCGTTGTTTTGATTACATAACGGTTCGTGCCATGTCATGATAAAGAGTAATACGGTTTTTTATTTTATTTTATTCATTAACTTATTTTGCTATGCGTTTAACATTAAAGTTTCATTGTGCCTTCAGATAAGAAGCATCTGGCAATAGATAACAGCTCTATAACGACCTTGAATAATTGTTTTTTTTTAAACCGTTACCACTACAACTCATGAATAGCTTCTGTTCAGAATATGGTAGGGACTCTTTCTTGGACAACCGTTGAGTAGGGATGTGAGATGTCCTAGATCATCCTCAACCGCCAGGTTTTCCCTTGTTTTCGTTACCCACTTTACAGAAGGTGGGAGATACCCAGGAGGGTTCCTGATCCAAATGGACCCATTCCTGACTTTAACCAGATTAAATACAATCTGCCACAGCCGGATTTGAATCCGGGATCTTCGGCACGGCACCTCAGTGCTCTACCACTGAGCCCCTCCATTCCCTCCATATGTCGAATATAAAAGAAACTAATAATTATTTAAATATTTTTTATTTGAAAAGAAAAGATATGTACAAGACCGGGACTCGTTTGTACAAATAAAAAACATTTAAAAATTAATAAAATCAATTGGGTTCGAGTCCCGGTCCTGGATATATCTTTTCTTTTCAAATAAAAAATATTTATTATTATTATTATTATTTGGTTCTACGACCCTTGTATTCGAGTCTTGGCCTGCTACAGCATCGACCGCCAGTTTTCTCTATCCAGTGCTGCTACGCTCCAATTGCGGATACTCAATATGGTCATGGGCGTCCGAAGCTACGCAGTCCTCCCACCGAAGTCGTGGTCGGCCTGCTCTTCTCACACCATACAATCGCTCCCTGAGAACTTTGGCTGGGATTTCATCCTGCCCCATCCTAATCACATGTCCGGCCCACCTCAGTCTTGCTAACTTTATAAACTGCACCACATCCAGCTCCTTATAAAGTAGTCTCAGTTCGTTGTTGGGCCGGCGCCTCCACTCTCCATCCACCAAAACTGGACCGTATTTTCTCCTAAGAACTCTCCTTTCAAATCTCGGAAGTTCGTGTGCTTGGGTCAGGGTCCAGTTTTCAGAGGCATATGTCAGAACTGGTCGGATGATAGTTTTATACAATCTGGTCTTAGAAGGTTTATACACGAGACTACCATGCAGCTGCTTCCGCAGTCCAAAATAGCAGCGATTAGCGGCTATAATCCGGTTTTCGACTTCTGCCCCATTATCATTTTCTTGGTTCACCTGGGATCCAAGTTACACAAATTCCTCAACTCTATCGATCCTCTGCCCGTCAACTTGGATATGGGTTTCAAGGTTTATTTGTTGAGGGTTTATGCACATGTACTTCGTTTTGCTGTAATTGACGATAAGTCCCAACCTTGCTGCAGCATTTCTCAGTGCGATAAATGCTTCCTTGACTGCTGCTAACGACCTGCCGGCAATATCTATGTCGTCTGCAAATCCAAGGAGTTGCACGCAGGAGTTAATAAGTGTACCAGTTATTTGGATCCCAGAGTCTCTAACCGCCTTTTCCAGAGCAAGGTTGAAGATAAGGCACGCCAATCTATCTCCCTGTCGAACCCCTGTCGCAGTGGAAAAGCCTCTTGAGAGTTCACCACTAATCCGGACGAAGGATATGTTGCCCTCCATAGTCATTCTTAAAAATATTTAATAATTAATAAAATCAATAACTAATATAATAAAATAATAATAATTTAAGATTTTTATGGATCTGTTATCTAATTCCAGTTCTAGATAAATATCTTATTACTTTAAAATTACCAAGTCTATTCAAGCTATTTGGCACGTCATTACTCATTACTTTAGCAATGTTACTAATTCCGTTTCGTAGCTACTAATGACTGTAAGCTCTGCGTTAAATTTTCCGAAGTGAAAAACTATTCCGGAGTCAGAGTTCCAGAACGGGGTAGCTCTGGCATAAGAAGTGGCGCATGGTAATTAGTATATTGGATAGAGGTAGAGACTTGAGGAATTCGGGGAAGCTGGTGAATGTTCGACGGGAGTGAGGAGGAGGCAGGAGGGCCAAGGGGGAGCGCGAGGAGGTAGTTCAATCCATCATGTGTGGTGTCCATTAATCCTCCGCTCCTCGTTCTGTCTCCTTCATTAGACCAATGGAACGTAAAAACCAGCTGCAACTTTTCCGTACCGATGCAACTTTCCCAACTGTCAGAGCAACTTTTGTCGTTGAAAATAAGGACGAGAAAAAAAAATTAATTACTAGCCGTTATTGATTCTTGAAACAAGATAAAAACGTAGGTAGGCTAAGGCTACACCTACATTGGATCCGATTCGGTGCGACGTGATTCTATCACATTCGATGCTGTGGTGTATACATTATACATATTTTACTATACATTATAGTAAAATATAAATGTATTAAAAATAATTAATAAATAATCTTAATTTTATAAATTTAAAGAACCAACTTTTATAACTCTCGATATATTTCAGTCATTTGGTTTGCTAGCGACGTCTCATCGTATCACACCGGATCCAATGTAGGTGTAGCCTAAATCAAAAGCATAACTTTTGTAAATACAAACTATTTAGTTTCCCAACTAAAGACGCAGAATAAGTAATGTCGTGGCTGAATAAACTAATTCTTTTGATATATATTAAATAGTCTCTTTTATTATTATTATTTTTAGCCGATTTAAATAAAACATTTGAGTCATCAAGTAGTTCAAGAAACATTTACGTATTACAGGTTTTTTATTTTATTTGTTTAGCAACATTTTATTTTATAGAAAGGGATGAGGAAAGAAGGACGCGACTTAAAACATCTAACTTTAATAATAATAATGTGACCTCAGGCTGTCAAGTACTAGTGGGAAAAGAATACCTTCAAAGACACAATAATGCAGCGGTCATTCACCAAGCAGTTGCTAAAAGTTGTGATCTAATTAAAGATCACCAACCTTTCTACAGATATCATCCTGAAGCATTATTAGAAAGTGGTAATGTTAAATTATATTGGGACCATACGATGATAACAGACCACCATATATCTCACAACAGACCTGACATCGTGCTTATTGACAAAGCAGCAAAGAGAGCACAGATTGAGATAGGAGGTCCTTCCGATGATAACGTGAAAAGAACAATAGGAGAAAAAATTCGGAAATATCAGGAGCGAAGAGTTGAATCATCTTAGTAGACTGGTGAAGGTTGAAGTACTACCAATTGTAGTTTCTACGAATGGTCTTATTCCAGAGGAAACAATAAAATCCTTGAATTAAATAAAGAAGTTTAACTACTACAAAAAGCAGTGTTATTAGGAACTTCTAGTATTGTACGGAAATTTTTAAATGTGGATTAAGCTTAACCTTGATCATGGTCCGGATTAAGCCTTATCAACAAGCAATGCTGAGAAGAATAGCAGATATATAACAATAATAAAGTCCTGATTTATTCTGGGAAAAGTCCCTTTAGAATAACAATACAGGTTTCTATGCAGGGTATTATTATGTCTTAGAATATAATGTTATTGCATTTAATTAATTAATACAATTAAATTAACAAATGAGAGAAAAAAAATTGCGAATTACCTTCAGTGATAACATTTAAAAAAACAGAATACAAGAAATAAAAAATAACATAGAAATAAAATTACAATAGTTACAGAGGGATACAATAGATAATTACATATGTATGCAAATTACAATGTCAAGTAGAAACAAACAAAGCTGATAATAGAACAAAAATACAAACAATATCAACTAAAATAGCTTGTTTTTAAAAATATCTAACGGGATGAGTCAATGATATAAATAAAACCCACATATATATAAATAAACACAAATCATTCATTTATCACTTAGAAACTTTTAATCTGAAAACGGTAAGGATATAAGGTGGTTGAATATACGAGATTTGAAGGTGGAAAGATTATTGGAACGACGAATGGAAGAAGGTATAGAGTTCGGAAAGGACGAGGATCGGATAAGGAAAGCTCTATCAAAAGCAGTTGTATATAGGTCTGAGAGCCGAGAACGGGTGTTACTGGTGTGGACCAAGGTTTTGAACTTAAGGAGATCAGGAATGTATGATGGTCGGCGGGATTGGACATCTTAGTAAAGAAAGTAAGTTAAGAAGTACTTACGGCGATAGGAAGGCTAAATTTAGTTATAAAGTTATAAATATAAGTACTTTAGTTATTATTAGTTGTAAAAAATATGAAAAAGGTGAGGTACTCCCTATTGAATGACGTACGTTTTTAATGATCTGTAAATGACATGTCACTTGAAATTATCACTTTCGAGCGTTTCAAAAGAATCGTTGAAATCAGTGACAGGATTTGATGGCAAAACATCTAGGTAGCGGGAATACGTATTCATGAGGTGAATTTTTAAACAAGGTATAATGCTAAGAAAAAATCATTCCTAATTGGGACTTTAGTATTTTATACTTGTACCACTACAACCCGTGAACGCGTCTGGGGTTCAGTACATGGTAGAGACTGTACTGTTTCATGGACAACGGTTCTGCAAGGAGCTGACATGTCCTAGGTCACGCTCAACCACCAAATTTTTCCCCTTATTTTGTGTACCCTATTTTATATATATATATATATATTTTTTTTTTTTAATAGAGGCTGGGTGGGCCTCAGGAGGGTCCTAGATCCTAATGATCCATCCCCTGCTGCAAACAGATTAAATAAAAATCATGGCCTGCAGCGGGATTTGAACCATTTTATAGGAGGGAAGAATTACAGAAGTGGTAGCTGACGATAACTAGTTACCTGGTATTCTTCTAAATGACGATTATTTTCTTAAATATTGAAGTATAATACAAGATAATAACTAGATAATAAATACCTAGTGCTAATGTCACTAGTAATTGGATGTACCTATAGAAAGTAGAGGAGACCGGGGTAAAAGAGGAGTGTTGCTATGCTGAGGTTCCGCGTTCAAATCTGGCTGTGATTGATACATTTTTTGATTTGTTAAAAGCTGCGGATGGATCTTGTGGGATCTGTATGCTCTTTTAGGGATTATCCAGCCTCTATAAATTGGGAAACTCTTACCTCTCCCTGCACAACCGTTGTTCTGGAAACATAACAGTCTCTACCATGTACTGAACTCAATGGGTTATAGTAGTATAGTATTTTTTTAAATATAATGGCACGCCTAAACTGCGCAAAACACTGATTTTAAGTAATAACCATACTTGGTTTATTTCGTGTGAATAATTTTAATACTTATTAGAATAATATGCATCATTCTGTCGTGATTTAACAAAATAACTGATATTCTTCTAATTGAGGGTCATTATAGCCTATCAATTGAGATAAATAATAAGGGACTAACAGATTATCCTTTGATGCTGGGATGAGATGTGTACTCGATCTGAAGACGAACTCGAGAGCGGGTTTGAATCATTGCGGAACAGATAAGATTGATTAGAAGGGTCGGGGCGCACTCTGCCCAGCTCCACGGCTATTAGCGACCCAATGACCCACGAGTCTGCTTTCACGAATCCCTTTTGTTAGTTTGTCAATTCTCGGCTAAAAGGGTCATGACGAATGGTCCTTAATGAACGGTCCGGAGCACAGAGGTCCTCGAATACCAAGGTCCGCCTTTATGAGAGATAGATAAATGAGGCTAAGTTTGAAGATGAAACGGCGAGAAGTAAATGAAATTAGAGACATCTAAATAATGATAGGATTAGTTGTGATGAAATTCCTCATAATCACATAAAAGTACTCTTCATAATGATATCACGATACTTCAATACCTGTACCGCTTCAACCCATGAAGGTTGTTGTGGTCCAGTTCGTGTTTGATACTCTGCTCTTTCTAAACGATGGTTATGGAGAGAGATAATTTGTCTGAGATCAAGCTCAACATCTAGGTGTCCTCATATAAAGGCTACCAACTTTATAGAGCATAAGTGAGCCCCAGAAGAGTCTCCACATCCCACAGGATCCATCCCAGGAAGTTAAAATATTAAATAAATTATCTGCCAAAGCCTGATTTAAACCACTTAGCTACCCCGCTTCGATTATGCAACACACGAATCTCTTATGTAAGAATCCTTACCAAGAAGTTGTACTAATATGGGGGTATATAATATGAAATAGTAACAAGAAAATTTTTTGACTGTTCTAACAACCAATCAAATTTTGTCCTTTTATGTCATATGAAATAATTTCACCTAATCATGACAACATTACACTGATAATTATCAGATTAAATAAAAGTCTTGTCAGCATCGGAAATCGACCAGGATTCTCGGCATGGCAACTCAGTGCTCTACCACTGAACCACTCCCCTCCCTTATTATTATTAAATTAAGACATATCTGTAAGTGAGTTTAGTGTATGAAGCTATGTCAGGTAGATTTATGGATGATAATACCATTCAAATCGTCATCTTCAGTGAATGTAACACCATGTCCTCAGCCCTCGATGTCTAATGTTCAAATGAGCTAAAACATTCTTCCTCCCCCAAAAGCCTCTATTTTTATTATTTTTCTCTTCCCTTTCATTACTGGTGAGCGTAGGCCATGTTCGTTTTATATGCTAGAAATTCTTTCTGAGTGGATGTAGGTTACAATGTAGTAGGTTAGAATATGAAGTAGGTTAGAATGTGCCGTACGTCAGAACGTCTTAATCACATTATTTTTTAGTTCAACACATACCACTAGTAGTTATTGATGTTTCTGAGATGAAACTTCCCTACCGGAGGTAAACTAGTCCCCTGTGGGGACTGCTTCAGGGGATTCATGGCGCAGGTTGAAATATAGAGATTTGCTTATAGGGATTTGTAACTTGGGATGTTTAAATACGGCTGGTGAGTTAAAATCGGTCTCAAATCAGATATCATGGCGCTACAAGATGTTCGATGGCCAGGGGAGGGTTCTGTAAAGTACACTATTTGATATGGAGGAGTCGGTAAGTATTGTCTAAGTACTAGGTTTTTAGTGAAGAATAGATTGGTTTCCGAGTTAAGAGACTTTTTTAGTGAAAGGATATCGGTGGCTGTCTTTCAGGGTCATTGGATTAAAATTCTCCTACTTAGGATAGTGAGGACGAAATATATTTTAACATTTAAAAAAAAACTGTTCCAATACAGCCCGTGAAGGGTCTTGGTTTTAGAACATGGTAGTGACTATTTCGTCTAAACGGTTGTGCAGGTGCAGGTGATTTGTCCGAGATTACTCTGAGCCACTCCGGTCTCTTCTTCTTTCCTACCTCTTTTGTGCCATTTAACGTAGAGGGGCCTCAATCCATTGGAGGCAATCTTCCCGGTCCTGACAACTCCTACTCTTTGGATATAATCCTCATAGAAGATTCTCGGGCGTCCACGGGGTGTTCTGCCTATCGGGCGGACTTCCATAACCTTTCTAGGAAGCCATTCTTCGTCTATGCGACAGACATGGCCGAACCACTTGAGCTGTCTTTTTTCAATAGAGGTCTTCAGTTCTACCACCTGCAGCTGATCCCTTATGTTTATATTCCGCAAACAAGGAGGGACTTGTTTTACCGACCATTCTGCGAAGGTATTTCATTTCAGCTCCTGTTGTCCGGCCGATGTGCATGGCCCAACTTTCACTCCCATATGTAAGGTTGGAGGTATATAGCTTTGTATATGTGAAGTTTCGTCGCTTTCCCTACATTTCGGTCCCCAACTATGCTATTATAGATCTGGTAATATATCTGATTTGCTTTATTGATTCTATTACCTACTTCTTCATCTACTTTACCAGTCCTGCTAATGTTTATATTATTCCTAATTATTACTTTATTCCTAAGTAGGGAAAGTGGTCCACCTCTTCGAGAACCTCACCATTGCATAACAAACGCACATCTGCCTGTTCATGCCTAGATACGACAAGCACTTAGAGAGTCCGGTCTCTAATTATAGAAATGCTGAATTGTACGATTTCGTTTACAAGATAGGATACAATGATATCACACCGCAAAAAATCTGATAGAATTTTATTTATTATTTATATATAAATTGAACCATTCGCATATAACAAGACACTAATTTTACTTAAGAACGGATTCAGGTAGGGGAGAGTATCCAACGTGTACAAAACGTGATTGTTGAAGAAGTTACATGAGTTTGGTAAAGTTTTGGAAGGAGACAAGTTAAACCGAGTTGGCAGATACCTTAAGATCTACTGCCACCCATGACCCCATTCGTTCCCTCAGTATTCCGCCGGAGGGCAACTCTTAAGCTGCCTCGATGGCTATTTCCTATGACTTTATAACACGTTAAGGGGCATATACACCCCTCCAGGATCTCCAGGAGAGGAATTTGCATTGTTTATCTCCAAATCCCTTCCACTTATCTCCAGCTCAGCTATGAATACTGCAATCGAACGGTTATTCTGGCCACTTGAAACTTTTGTTTAAACCGAAACTAAATCCTTTATCCTTATTTAGGGCTGAAAGGATTATTGCGTGTATTATATCTACAGCCCCGGTGAACAAGTGGTTAAGTCTAATTTTCTCCAAAATGAGGTTCTTTTACTTAAGTAAGTGGAATTGAGTTATTTTCGTATTGAATAAGGGCGTAAGTAAGGCAATGGCTTGAAAAAGAGCAATTTCTTATACTACAACTCCGTTTAAAGGCATAAACTACTAGAATGGTGCGATTCCGGTTATCTGAAAGCAATTAAATGTTTCTGGACAAAAGTCGACTTAACCACTTATTCGCCGGGGCTGTAGATATATACGTTTTTTAGAAGACTTCCAACAAAAAATGTGTTGGGAAAACAAGTTTTAGTGAGCCGATTAGATAATAAATATAAAAAATAATATTTTATTTTTATTAGTTGTTATTTTTATGGTAATTATTTTTAAATATTTTTGTTTTGAAGAGAAAAGATTTGCCCTGGCCGGGATCTGAACCCTGGTTGCTTCTCCGTAGCAGTGCTCTAAGCCACTGAGCTACCAGGGGTCGTATCCAAGTGAGACAAATCTTCTATAATATGACTTTTAGTCTTCAAGAGAGCCGAAGTGAAGCTTTCTGAGTGAAGCTTTCTCATGTAATTTCTAAAAAAATCAATTTTTTATGATCTTATGAAAGAGGATAATTTTTTTCTTTAGTTGTCTTAGTGGATTTCATTAAAGGGATTCCTATTATCAGCTTTCTACTTTAATGACCTTTTTTTTCTTATCTTATTTACAGTACTTTCAACAGGTATTGTAGTTAGCTCTACCTATTAGGGTGTTGATTTTTTGGTAAATAGGAGAATATTGCAGTAAACAAAAAAAAAACTGTACCACTACAACCCATGATTTGTCTTTAGTTCAGTACTCAGTAGAATATGTACAGTTGTAAGTACTACAGTTGTCCAGTGAGGTGATATGTATGAGAACACGATAAACCGTCAAGTTTTCTCCTGAACTATCTCATACACTTCTATAATATGACTTCATAGTTTTCTCGGTATAAAATCTAGGATAAATTAAATAGTATGCATAAATTTCATAAATGGCATCTAGTCTTTAATAAAAAAAGTAACTAATCCAATATTGATTGGCCATGCCACAAGCGATTTTACGTACAATTGGGTGAACAAGCTGCTGGATATGGAACTCGCCATATGTATAGTACCCTAATAATGTATCATATGTATGTATATAAGGGGCCGGTTGGGCTAAAGCGTTTCCAATCAATGCTAAGCAACAAGGAGCGTGGTGAGCACTTTGATGGGTTGACCTCATGTAATGCGCGAACCTCTCATCATAATTTAGCATGAATATCTCTCCTCCACTGGTTTGTGTAAGCTTACATGCGAAACCCACAAACACCAGAGGTAATAATGATATCTGCTACGGGGAAAGATAGGTAGGTCTTCGTACACCTCTTGACCCTGAACAGACATAATCCATGGATCTGGAGAGATTTTTCCTATCCTTGAACCCGATTGCATCTCGGTGGGACGGAAACTGGTGAATCGGTTCGAAGGGAATGATTATGGAACCATGGTCAGCCTGTTGCAGCACCATGGAATCTAGGATTACCAACAACGTGAGGTATGGTTGGGTGACCCCCTTTCGCAAGTAATATGAATCTGAAAGAAAACCACATTACGCAACCGAAGAATTCCATGGTCTATTGCGCGAAAATGACTGAATTTCAACAACTGAAAGAAAAACTTATATATATCCCTTCATCTTCCTGCATGAGAACATTGATGACCCCCCCAAAAAACAAATAACATTGGTTCTCCAGCTTCATACTATGTAATTGGAAATATTTAAGTTTATGAACGATGTGATTAGTATTGATTAAAATAATAGTAATATTATCAAAATTGTACAATAAAAATGACAACATGTATTATTTACAAGGATAAAAGAGGAGAGTCTGGGTGCGTAAAACTATTAATAAATACTAAAAAAAATTCAACATACCTAAGAATGAGCCATTAGCCCTCGAAAGATACGCTAAAGCGGTATTTAATGAGTAAACATAAATATTAATATAAACATTTGAGGTATTTTGGAAAATAAAAAAATTCTATTTTGATGTAATTTTATTATTATATTAGTTACGCATGTTGTATTAAAGTGTACATATGAATAAATATTTTTTAAAATAAAATCTTCAATAAAAGTACTTCAATAAAATCCAATTTTAAAAAGTGTATTTATGCATTTAATGTTGATATGGTTTTAATGAGAAGCATACAGAATACAGTGGGAGTCCTAAATTTTGTCTATCCATATATAATTAGGATAGGGATCTTTAGCGGGTAACTGGCACCACACAGGGTAGGGAATTCTATTTTACGATCGTTCCGAAGGACGGCATAACCTAGGACTTTCACTCTCTAATAAAAAATATTAGGCCACTTTTCGGGCTAATAGTCCGCGAATATTAATTAATGGTATGGATGGTAGTTATGTTAAACACTACATCGCAGTTGACCCGTCACTTTCAAAATTTGTGTTACCACTGTGTTATAGTAATCATTGTTTACTATAATTATACATACTTTAAACAGATGGTTTGTTAGTTGTTTTTAAAATGTCCAGTCCATTCAACTCTGAAATAACAGTCGATCGGGACTCCATCAGGTGCTTAAAACAAAATTAAATAAAAGTAATTTAAGTCTTGTTATTACTTCAGTTTTAAGCCGAATATTAGAATTTGCTAATAGCTTTGGATCCAAAAATTGAAAACGCTGGAGCTTTAGCCCACGGGTCGGATAGTTAATTAAAACACTTAAGCTCCTAGAAAATAAATTCGGAAAACAGGTTTTCGTTTTAGGGAGGAATACCAGATATCTGTCAGGAGATTAAAAAAAGATTTTTTACTCCAGATTACCTCGCTCTAGAGAGTAGGGTCTTTAAACCCAGGGTTTGGGCACTTATCCGTTTTATTGTCCTAAGTGGATTATTCAAGTAATAAAATTTATTTATTGCTTTTTTAGTACTTTCTTAAATTGAACTGATGTTGATTTCCTTCTGAGTCTTACTCTCTGTAAGTCACCTTTTTATTTATATCGGTAGCGTAATTTTCCTAACTTTTTTTTTGTTGCTACTACTGCAATATTTTTAAATTAGAAATTACCAGACATAAATAGCTGGATCGTCGAATCCTAGGACCCCGTCACCATTATTACTGAGCTGTTTCTGTTAAATCCTTAACATAAATCGCCTGCTCAACGGAGCGGAAATCTGGGCCCGTTGGCCAAAATAAGGGCCGATTATTCTTCTTAAAGGTTTACCCCGACGTTTTATTACTTCTTTATTATGTCGGCCTTACCAAAGTTAAAACGGCTATAATATAAAATAAAACTCTACATGTTTTAATATAATTATATTATAACTTTAATTTGTATTATTATAATGCTAGATTGTTTGTTTTTCTGTTTAACGTCACTTTATGCTGCTATGGCTACTACAGTGGGAACTCTAAATTTTGTCTATCTAGGTTCAATTAGGATAGGGATTTTTAACGAGTATCTGACATCGTACAGGCTCGGGACCCCCGTTTTAAAGTCGCTTACATTACCAAAGATTTTTTACTCCCTTTAAAGGCACCTGACGGGTTACGAACCCGCGATCTTGGGCTTAGTTGTTTGTTATGCAACCACAAGACCACAGGTCGCTAAAATGGTAGATATGGATTTTATAGATTAACCCTTTAACCAGTTTTAAAGTCGGTATATGACGTCCTGCATCACACACGCCCTCAGTGCTAAAGACGATATATGCCGTCGCACTGCTTTTCTATTTATTTGCTAAACCCGAGTATAGACGACGCGACCTTGCTTCATTCTTATTCATATTCATATAATCATTCATGTACCGTTTGCTTGGGCTATCGGAGGCTACCTGCTCCGGCCAGGTGACCAATCTAATTGTTTTTCCTCTCTTTGTGAAACAACCTTCAGTTCAATTGCCTTTAGAATTCAATTATTTTCTATAAATTTTATTTTGTAGTAGGGTTTTGTTTCGCCATTTTTTTTTAAATGGAGAAACAGTGTTTTGCGCCTAGGAAGCTGCCGAATTTATAACAATTAAATACGTTAACAGACACTAGTAAAGATTGTATTGACTAAGATTGGTCTAGAAACTGAAATTGTAGTGTGGACGGAAAACGAGACTAACCCCGCTGCCCCGATCCCGTTGCTGAGACCGCTGCATAGTCCGTATCCGAGGCGGAGTAAAGTTTGTCTCATCTATTGCCTTGCAAATGTCTCATAGTGTGGACGTAGCTTTATAGGAAATTTAAACTTCAAATAAATAAAAATGCTTGCTTTTTTTAAGCAAAATAGTTATTCTGAATTCGCCTGGAGATGAAATTTAAATCACAAAAGAGAGATAAGGAAGCTACGGATGAATACAATTTGAGAATGGATGATAGAGAGGGAGTGAGCGAGAGAGCGAGAGAGAGAGTGAGGAAGAGAGGGAGAGAACATCAGTCAGGGGGCAAAGCCTTGTAATGTTTCCTATTGTGCTCCTAGTCCCTGCTCGTCTTATCTCTCTGCAGATAATCCCGCTGCAACCGATTTATTGCGAATCTGATCCACAGTATGCGCTATTATAGCTCCGTTCATAAATGGCTATTTCAGCATCAAGTATTCAGATTTTGAATATTCTTAAATATTTTAGGGATTTATAAAAAGTATATAAGCCTACTTTAAACAATGCTAAATATGCAATTTTGAAATGAATAAAAAATGGATAACTTTTATCTTAAACGTGACAAGTGAATGATATATGAAAAATCTGGACAATGTCGGACAAGACATACTATTGCCAATTCATGTTTTAAAATCGTCATTTCTGGCTAGTTCAACGCTTAATAGACAAACCTTCCCATTAATAGACTAAGCTTCCCATTAATTACAAAAGACTCATACACATGCTTATTTGGACTAAAGTAGAGATTCAGGGCTCTACTAAACCATCGAATTTAATCCTTACAATTAAAAATCATTCGTAAGCTCTTTAATGATCCTTGCTTTGTTACGAATACTGTCATCCATGATGACCTAAATCTCCCATTTGTTGCTGATTTGACCCGAATCCGATATCAATCTTTTCATGATTTATTTTCACTCGAACACACTAGTTTCAAATCTAGCTACTTCTATAATTCTCCGTAATCTTCGGAGACTTCTGGATAAAAAAAAATGACCCCACGGCCTTCTAAGTTTAATTACTTATTTGAGTAATACCAGTAGGTAATTTCTCACCTTGCCTTTACCCATGCCATTATGTACCATTCCTTATATATACTAGTTGTATTGTTATAAAATAGTTGTAAATTTCAATAAATAAATGAAATTAAATTAAAATATCATTAAAGTATTTATATGTTTTTGGTTGGTACTGTTATAACTTTAAAAAAAGTATAAACTAAAGTCTTTCTACTAACAGAAACTCTGTTATAAACTCCTTTAAAAATTAATAATCGTCCAGGCGGTGATGCCAACATTCCCAAACACAAACCACTAACAATCCTAACTCATTTCAAAGAGTTACTTTTGTATGTAGAAATTGGTCAGGATTATGGTGAATTATAATAAGCACACTGATTATTATGAAGTAGGATTTATTATTTATAGTATACCGATGTTTTGGATAGAAATAAAACACGTCATGAAAAAAAAAATACATTTAATAACAGTTATTCTAAAGTCCAAAACGATGCTTAATTCTTCTTTACAAAATAAGATGGTTGTATATTTTTTAGTCCAAGCATAAACGAATGTCTAAGTCGTATTTAATGGAACTTTAGAACCGATAGGTCTTTTTCGTTTAATCCCAATATAAAAAAAATCCAGTATATCCACAAAAGTTGTTTTTCGGTGGGATATGCCGGAAAAAAAATGCTTCATTTATGGCAGTGCCGAACAGGAATGAAAACACACTATTAGCATGCATTAAATTCAAACCTCTTTCGTTGTGGTTTTCGTCTTTTAAATATTTTTTTTTGAAGAGAAAAGATTTGTCCAGGACCGGGATACGAACCCGGGTCTTTTACGTATCCGTCGTGGTACTCTCCCCCTACTGAGCTAGCCTGTCTCGGACCGCGGCCAGACAAGTCCATTCTCTTCATCGAACCCATATCCCCGTGTTCTCGCAATTGTGCGACGTATATGTCTTTTATTTGGCTATTTTATTTTATTTTATTGGATATAATTTTTGACTTTAGCCCCCGCATCAGCTGTATACCTATCTACATGTGAAAGAACCAATAATAGTATAACTATTTTGTTACTTTCTTTCAAGGCCATATTCATGCTTTCGATTTTCCGCAAAACTGTGTTTGTTGTCCAGAGTTGGTCTAAGGCTTCTATCAGAGATATTGAATCTTTAACTTGACTGATTTTCCCGATGTCATTTCTTATCCTATGTGTTCATTTAATCAAGGACATAATCGAAAACTGGCGCTTTTTTTCTTTCAAAGGATCGATGTGTTCTAATAATAATAATGTGCTAAACGGCTTAATGTTCCCATCACCCAACATGCCGTTAAGGGCGGACGTTGAGAGAATGAGAGAGAGTGTGGAGGATGAGAGAGACATTAGAGATGGTGTAGGGCGCACAGCGGCCATGTCGTGAAAAAGTAAATAGCCTCGATTTTTCTGCTGGAGGGCGGGCACATCCAGGCACATCCAGCAGATGCCCCGCTCTCGATTAATAGCTCGCATTATTTCTCAGTCCAACTCCCTCCCATTCAAACTCCTACCTGCTGAGGTTTCCACAATCAGGCAACTCTCATTCGTAATGTTTTACGGCTTAAACATTATGTTTACCTTTGTATATATATTATAAGCCGAAGTTACTGGGATATAATAAACAAGGGATTAATATATAATAATAGTTTATAAAAAATATATATATTAGTAACCCTATAAAGAGTTTAATATTAAACTAAATAAATAGGCAGCCATGAGGACTGGTGACAAATGTGAAAACTCAAAACTTTGAAATCACTGCGTTCTTTTCTGAATTCCTAGATTAATTACAGTATGAAATATTTAAATTTCAAATTATTAAATTTGAATTATTACTATTAGTTTGGTTTTAACGTATATCGACACCTCGAACTATGATTGTATACATTTTTAAGTAATATATTTATAAATCAAAACATATGATAGAAAGCGAAATACCAACTCCAATATCAGGCCCGGGTTCTTGCAGGACCATTGAGCCAAAATAATAATAATAATAAGGCATGCATCAGCATCTTAAAATTGCCCGAAAAGACATGCAACAAGAGCTTCTAACAATCCTCAAAATTAGGTTACAAAAAGTCCTTAAAACCCAGCTAACTGGAAAAAGAAAAATCAAGGCCATAAACACCTGGGCTATACCTGCTCTCAGCTATAGCTTTGGGACATTGCAATGGTCAACCACGAGCCTACAGGAGATGGATCGTCTTGTGAGAACAACTCTCACACAAGAACGGGCCCGCCACCCAATATCATCGAAAGCTCCCCTGTACTTGCCCAGGAGAGAAGGGGGACGTGGCTTGATAAATATCGAAGAAGCTTGCCGCAAGCAGGAAGTGGCCCTACGCCGATATTTCCTCACAAAAACAGATGGAGTTTCTGTCACTATTTCAAGGTTGGATTCTGGTCTAACTGCACTAAATCTAACAAGAGATGCGGAATCAGTAGTTCTTACAGAAAATGAACGGTTGAGGGAATGGAAAACAAAGTCTTTACATGGTAGATTCTATCACAAATTAAATGATAGCTCTATTGACAAGGAGATGTCAGTTGATTGGTTAAAGGATGGCAAGATATTCTCCGAGACAGAGGGGTTTGTCATCGCCATTCAAGACCAAGTTATCGCCATCAGATCATATAGAAGGCATGTTTTAAAAGACGCATCAACGCCAGATAAATGTCGGCTATGCTTGGCTACATTATAGTTAATCCAACACATCACTGGTGGATGTGGAGTGTTGGCTGGCACTGAATATCTTCAGAGGCATAATGTGGCCAAAATTTTGCATCTAGCCCTGGCGGTGAAATACAACCTTCTAGATGTAAAGGCACCATATTATAAGTATCAACAGAATAGACTACTACAAAAAGGCCCCCTTAAGCTATATTGGGATGAGTCCATTATAACAGACAACACTGTGCATCATAATAGACCAGATATCCTCCTTATAAAGTCGAGTGAGAGGAAAGCAAGTATAATTGATATTGCGATCCCTAACGACAATAATGTAAACTCAACTGTTGGAGAGAAACTTAGGAAGTATCAAGGACTTGCGGCTGAGCTTAAGGAGCTATACGATATGGAAAGCGTGGTGGTAACACCTATTGTAATCTCCACGAATGGATTGGTCCCTAAATCCACGGTGGAGGTCATTGAGAAACTGGGAATTCCGGTCGAGGTTTTAAAGGAGTCTCAACAGGCAGTTCTCCTAGACACAGCCAAGATCGTTAGAAAATTTCTGAATGTTTAGAGATGAAATATATAAAAACCAAAAATAATAACTGCAGATGGTTGGACTTGTCCCCCATCTCTGTTTTGAACCCGCAAATGCGAGAAGAAAATATAGATAAAAATAATAATAATAATTAGTATATAGTTATATATTTTATCCCTTGTATTTGTATTTTCATAGATTTTATTTTCATTTTTACCATTATTATCATCCTTAAGTATTGGGATGTTACGGATGAAATGTCAGTTTCGTTTATTTATAGTTTTCTTTTCATAAGGGATTAGATTATTTATACACAAACAATTATGTTATGCATAGCGTTTGAAATATCATTTAATCCTATTTCATAATCAGTCATACTTTTCCTTTTGAAAGTGTAGCAACATTTTAAAAAAATATATCTTCCGCGGAAATTCGTATAATTTTTCTCTACTAATTAAAACTTGGCCACAGCGTCCGGAGGCGTTCCGAAACATTAGTATTGTTTACGTCCCAAGCACAAGCATGTCGGGGACGCGAAATCTTAAGTTTATCTCCTACCAAATGCCACTAAACGCGACCAATTGAATTGTCACATCAAAAGTTTAGATATTTTTCATATAAGTATTTACCCTGGCATTCATATTTAATCATTAATCAGATGAAAATTCGATACTTGTTTTGACATTGAAATAATAACATGAAAGTGACACATAATAAAGGTTTTGAAGCAAAAATTGTATATTAGGGATATTAATTAAATGACAATTAGCTCTCCATAATCCACAACTGTAAACCTCACTGTAATACGAATTAAATAATAAAAGCCTCAAGGTAGTATCCTTGGCCCAATCCTTTATACAGCTGACACCCCAACTCATCCTAATACTATCCTTACCACGTATGCTGATGATACATGTATATTATCAGTCAACACCAATCCAATTATTGCATCCCAAAGCCTCCAATCCCATAACACTGATCTTGAAGAATGGTGTAAAAACTAGAGAATTAAAATAAACTCTCAAAAATCGCATCAAATCACTTTTACCTTACGTCGTAAACCAATGACTTCCTGCCCTTCAGTATCCTTTAATAATATCCCACTGGTGCCTGTAGAACAGATCCGATACTTAGGGTTGCATCTCGACAAACGATTAACCTGGAATCCTCATACAAGACTGAAAAGACAAGAAACCGCTCGACGTTTCAGGCTACTTCAACACTTACTAGACAAACGCTCTTAGCTCCCAATTAATTACAAAAGACTCATCTACATGACCATCATACGACCTATTTGGACCTACGGAGTAGAGCTTTGGGGCTCCACTAAACCATCGAATTCCTCTCGTATCCAATCCCTACAATCCAAAATCCTTCGTAATTCGATTTGGCCCGAACCCGCTATCTATCCTTTCATAACAAACTTCATTTCCACTCAAACCCTCTAGTTTTAAACCTAGCTTCCTCTTCAATTCCCGATAATCCTCCGAGGCGTCTGAAAAGAAGATGGCCCCGTGACTTCTTAGTTGAACTTGTGATTTGAGTACTACCAGTGGGTAGTTTCTCTACTTGTCATTTTCACATGTCATTATGTATCGCTAAGCCCATTTACTTGATGTATTTTTTTGATACAGTTGTAAATATCAATAAATAAATTTAAAAAAAAATAAAATAAAAGACAGATGAGAAATATATAGCAATATTTGAATGTCTGAATGATGAAATCTAACAAACTTTCGTCTCCAGTATTTAATATATACGATTTACAATAAAATCTCACTTTACGCTCGACTCTGCAAAGAAAACATAAACTAATATTTTTCATGCCGAAGAAAATGGTCCGGGAGGTCTAGAAAATTCTCTTACATAGGGAGAACTGTTTATTGGAGAGTCAACGTTTCGAACGACATTGCAGGTCTACTTCAGGGCTGGTGGATCGGGGATTGACACCAGACTTATCCCTAGTCTGTGGTGAGTGGAGGTCTTGACCTCAACCCGGACCATTTGCTTCCTCATTCATACAGGGTCAACTCATATTAACTACTTTCAGAATTGCCACTAAAGAAGTAACCAGATAAGACAGAAAATTGGATGTCCGTTTGGAAGCCACAATAGAAATGACTAGAGAAACAACCCCTCACTTCACATCGCGTGACCATTTTCATCTCCAGCGCCTGGGAACATTATAAGCAATCGTTATGGCAGTAATGTCGAAGGCTAACTAGGTCTTTCAGTGAACATGTAGTCCATCATGAAAGTACATGCTTCAGTGCTGCTTTAACAAAAAACCTGTACCATTACAACCCATGAACGGGTCTGGGGTTTATTATATGGTAGGGACGGTACTGTTTCATGGACAACGGTTCTGCAAGAAGGTGGCTTGTCCTAGTTCACGCTCAACCGCCAGATGTTTCCCCTTTATTTCGTGTACCCCATTTTTTATAATATTACATAGAGGCTGGGTGAGCCCCAGGAGCCATCCTATGCGATCCATCTCCGGCTGCTAACAGATTAAATATAAGCCTTACCAGTATCGGAATTCGAACCAGGATTTCCGGTATGGTGACTCAGTGCTCTACCACTGGCCCACTCCGCTCCCTACTGCCTTAACTCCCTATTTATTTAAGTCTCTACATTACTTAATTCAGTATATCTAATGCAATGTTTAAGGAGAAGTTGGCAGTCGTTAAAATTTATTTATGATACTATTACATTAATGCTAATCTCATATCTGATTTTTAGGATGATCAACTGTACAGAATTCAATAGAGTAGTATTAGACAGTGCACTTCAGTAATACAACTCATTTAATCTTTAACCCCGCAACTGTTTACATCATATATCTACCCGGTGAATAAGAAGTTAAGTGGGATTTTGTCAAGAGAGAGTTAACTGATTTCAGATAACCGGAATCGTATCATTCTCGTAGTTTTTGGCTTGAAATGGAGTTGTAATATAAACAATAACTCATTTTCAATCCAATGCTTTACTTATCCTCTTATTCACTACGAAATGACTCGAATAAGCTTACTTAAGTACAAGAAACTCATTTTTGAGGCAATTAGACCTTACCACTTATTCACCGGGGTTGTAGATAAGTACTATAACATGTATAACTACAAGTGTCTAAGGTTCAGCACATTGTTATGACTGTACAGTTTCAAGGAGCATTGTTGTGCAGGAAGGAGGCGATTCGTCCGAGGTCAGGCTTAACCGACAAGTGTTCCTTCAATTAGGTGTACCCACTTTATGCAGGCTCTGTGAATATGACCTGTAGATTCCACAGGATCCATCTGTGTCTGTTAACAGGTTAAATAATTTATCAGACACAGCCGGACTTCTACGCAAATCAGCATTACAAATCAGCGCCCTACCGGAGCTAATCCGATCTCTAGTTCCCTTTTTATAAAACAAGGAATCGTCTTTTTTAACAAATAATTTGATTATAATGGTATGAGAAGCATATAGTGTTTTTAAAACAAGCCCGGGAAATAAGGAGTGGAATGTGGTAGTCAATAGAATCGTGGAGTAACAGGAGTAACTACCGTGAAAGGTTAGGATAACATGCAATCTATCACAATCTACAATATACAATCTCTAGGATAACATACAAACTATCACAATCTACAATCTACAATCTCTCTTTACACACCTAAAGACAGTTTATAACTATTATACTTCAATAAAATAGAGCCAACAACTCAAAAGGAAACATTAACATTTATTAGAATGCAAATGGAAAAAACCACAAGCAAAGCCTTATGTTTCAAATCTGGTGCAAAAAAACAATTACCAGTCGACGTTTCGCCTATTCAGGCATTATCAAGACACAAAAAAGAGTAAGATCAATCACATCCCAAAGAAGAAGTGCAATACATCCCAACGAATAAACGCCCAAATAGTCTCATAACCTGAGACCTTTTTTTTGTGTCTTGATAATGCCTGAAAAGGCGAAACGTCGACTGGTAATCGTTTGTTTTTACTCCAGATTTGAAACATAAGGCTTTACTTGTAGTTTTTTCCATTTGCATTCTAATAAATGTTAATGATTCGTTTTGAGCTGTTGGCTCTATTTTATTGATTTAATTTGTGGTATAGCGGTTTTTCCACTTTATTTCCAGATGGATCAAGGTCTCAGGTTATGAGCCTATTTAGGCGTTTATTCCTTTGGATGTATTGCACTTCTTCTTTGAGATGTGATCGATCTTACTCTTTTTTGTGTCTTGATAATGCCTGAATAGGCGAAACGTCGACTGGTAATTGTTTGTTTTTCACTTATACTATATACTTCAAATTATAGATTAACATAATATACATAGAAAGGAAGTGAAATATAATGAAAATACGAAAAAAAAAATCAAATTAAATAAACCTGTCATGTTTATACACCTTTATTTTGTTCACAGAAATTTTATGTTTGCTCACTCTTAAAAGTAATAAAGGCCGTTAATGTTTAGATCCTTAGAAGCGCCTTTTCATTCCATCTGAAACTCCTAAGGAATGGCTGCCTCCACTTGGTGCGGCTGAATGACTCTACACCAATGAAAGACTAGGAATAGAGGAACTAAAACAAAGCCCTCTTAAGCTAACTTCCTTAGTTGTACTCAGTGAGGGAATCCTGAACCGAAAAATAAACAGACAATATAATGAAAGAAGCTTCAGATGAAAACGACTCCCCTGAAGACAAAGACAGTGTTTCGATTAGTAGGAGCTAGCTGGACAAAATTATTTTTCGGCATTTTTGCATTTATTTGGACCAATTAACTATTGTGGTTATTAAAAAAGGTTTTAATTAATTAAAAATTGAATTTAAGAGGATTGCTAGGATAATAATTACTAAAAAAATTAAAAAACAATGTATATAATTGAGACAATATATAATACAAAAAATAAGGGTGTTTCTACCATTCTTAAAAAAAAAAAACCTTTCTTGAAAATAAGTATTCTAAAATAAAAAAAAAAAATCTTATTATTAATGTGAGAGATGCAGCTATGATATTTATAAAATTTAGCCCGAATACAAACGGAAACAATTAATTTTCATCACTTCAATGTTTCAAAATGAGTACAAATCCAAGTATAAAAGTAGTAATTAGATTTATAGGTTTTGAACAATTGTTTACAATATTCCAATAAAAGATTTTAGAATTTTAAACAGCTAGCTCCTACTAATCGAAACTCTGTGGGACGATCGGATACCAGGGGGACCGACAATTAGAAGCGGAGAGATGGTGAATCGGAGCACCACAAGAACCAAAAACTAAATTTCAAATTATACGGAATGGAAACCGCTTCCCTCCCCAGCGCACACTTTTCCTTGAGAGATATTGAAGAACCTACTCTTCAATATTGAGGGGCTTATTCTCACATAAGGTTGTCTCAAAGTCAATATATATTCTTTTCCATGAATCCAGTTCCACATACATTTTCCTCGTGTCCACTGATGTTAAGAACGTATTCATTAACACTATTAAAGTCGGATTTTTTTCTGCTAATCTCCTAGAGAGCCATAATATCTATATCAGTGATTCCCAATCTGGGGAGCGTGAAGCCAAGGGGAGGGGTGGGAGACCAGTTAAAATGAAAAAAACAATCTAACTTAATTTCAGTTATTTTTTCTCTTCCAACACTCCATTCTCTTAAATTGAAACTTACAATGTTGTATCTAATGATAGTATAAATAAAAATTTATTTTTCAATGTAATACTTGTGTTTCACTATAAGTCAATAACAGTAGGTCTAAGAATATACATTTGATGGTTTGGGGGCTATACAAAATGTGTGGGGGCCTCTGGTCAATATAATATACAATGCAACAAAATTAAAAGAAATTTCGCTATTGAGCAAGAATGTATAAAATAATCACGGTTTTTTATTTATCCTCAAAACCAAATTGGTGCATTCGCCTTACAGTTAAATCGTAGTACAGTTACAGTTAAATAGAACAATGGTTGAAAGTACAATTTTTTTTAGGGGATTCCGTTGAATAAAAAATAATGGCTTCAAATAAAAAATTGGACACGTCTACAACTTTCATCCTTGTCTATGTTAATTATTAAAAATAACTAAGTATAAGATATATCTAAATATTTTTATTTGAAAAGAAAAGATATGTCCAGGACCGGGACTCGAACCCGGGTCATCCAAATCGCTAGTCTGGAACTCTTCCATTTCAGCTATCTTGGGCTCAATCAAGCACGCTTCTCGTTCGTGGTCATATCCTTTCTTTTCACTGATCCCCCCCGATCATTTTTGCGATAAAAACGAGGGGAAGAATGTTCTTTGAGCATTATTTTAATTTGGATCTTGTTGACTTACGTCATTATACTTATTATAATTTATTGTATTTGATTCGTTATTAATTTTTAAATATTTTTATTTGAAAAGAAAAGATATGTCCAGGACCGGGACATGTTCTTTGTTTTTTTTAGTTATGACCACGACCGAGAAGCGTGCTTGATTGGGGCCAGGATAGCTCAAATGGAAGAGTTCCAGACTAGCGATCTGGACGACCCGGTTTCGAGTCCCGGTCCTGGACATATCTTTTCTTTTCAAATACAAATATTTAAAAATTAATAAAATTAATAACAAATCAAATACTAAAAGATATATCCTTTTAAAGAACAATTTTATAACTCAAAAAACCTAATTCTTCAATAGAATTGTTAGAATGTTCCACGTGAGTTCAAAAATAAATATTTGGGCATTGGTAATGTAAAGCATTCCTATAATAATGATTGTATTGAAATTATATTATTAATCACCACAATTTGTTTTAAAATGTTGAAACTTTTTTGATTTTAACTTATGTCATTATTCCCATACAACTTCAAACATATTATTTTAGTAAAAAAACAAATAACATGATGGAAATGGAATATCAGATATGTCATTCCTGAATTAAAAAAGCTTCAACCAATAGAATTGCTACTGAAGGCATAACTCATAAATGCAAATTTGTGAGCCATTTCGTTGTTCATTTGAAGGAGCGATATGTAAAAAAAACTACGAGTGAAAATAAGCTAGGAACGAATTAAAAATAGAGTAATAAGTGGTTAGTGTTAGAACCTACGGGTTCACAACCCGGCAGATGGCCTTAGATTTTTTTTAAGAGGGTAAATCATCCTTGGTAATGCCGTACTTTCGATGGGACGTAAAATGGGTGGGTGGCCTTTAAACTCGTTAAAGGTCCATACCGTAATTATATTTGGATGGCCAAAATTTAGGATTCCCACTACCGTATCGTCCGATTAGGCATAGCATCATAAAGTAAGATTCAATGAAACAAATATATGAATGAAAAAAGTAATTTTTGGAAAATATATCTAGTGGAATGACACAATTTCCAGGAAACACTACTACTACTGTAGCCAGTAGCACGCGTTACACTATTACCTACTGAGCGAAGAGGGAGAATTTTTTGTCAGACAATCCATCACAGGCATCCATCATCCGATGAACAATTACTAGCCGAGTTGCGGGGAAAAGGATTCCACCCCAGCACGAGGGAGTGGGGAATGAGTTTCCCACCGCCCACTCTAAACATTATCCCGTCTGTTGAGGTTATTCATTTAAGGAGGGAATAAATGAAAGAGACGTCAATGGGAAGATCTCTTCGAGGGGAGCTGATTTTTATATGGCGTGGGCTAGAAAAAAAGAATAACGCTAGCGATATTTGTTAAAGAAGTGTGTAAGTTGGCCCCCTTGACAAAATACGTTTGATAAATGGTGGAATGGTAACACTAATTCATGATTCTTTAGACCATTAAAAAGTTCAGTTATCTTCATTCCTCTTGAATGTTCTGTTCCATTATTATTATTCTTCCTTACTACATTCTTCATTCTCTATCCTTCTTTCCCCAAATTCAATTATACCAATGTTTATCAATTTGATATAAAACTCAAAGAGCTTATATTCTTTTGAATAGTACCTATTTCAAACTAGGTTTGTCTTTCACCCATAGCATGAGATTAATTATACTTAGTACTCGAATCAAATTTCTTGTAATTTTACTATTTTTTTATAAAAAAACAAATTATAAATATCATTTTTTAAAATTGGGGAGCGGAGTGGTTCAGTGGTAGAGCACTGCGTTGCCATGCCAGAAATCCTGGTTCAAATCCCACTACAGGCAGTTAATTTTATTATTTGCGGCGGGAGATGGATCATATGGAATCTAGGACCCTCCTGGGGCTCACGCAGCCTCTACAAAATATTATAAAAATAGGGTACCCAAAATAAGGGGGGGGGAAACCTAGCTGTTGAGCGTGACCTAAGACAAGTCACCTCCTTGCAGAACCGTTGTCTATGAAACAGTACAGTCTCTACCATGTACTGAACCCCAGACTCGTTCACGGGTCGTAGTGATTACAGGTACAGGTTATTTAAAATTAGTATTATTTTAGTAACTTTGTTTTTTTTTTGGACCACTTCGTTTCAACTCTTTTTTTTCTTCAGTACTCCCTCATTCGTCGCCGGTGCTGCTCCCCTCTTTCTTCCGTCCATCTCTTTCCTGTCTTCAGCTTTGGTTTTTTTTTGAAAACCCACACACCCGTGTGACACAAGATCTTGCTTGATCCTGAGACTGTTGCTTTCCAATCCATCCTTGCAGGTAATCCCCATTTCCTGTAAATCTCTTTCTACCTCTTCGAACCAGGTAGGTTTGGTCTTATTTTCCTTTAAATATGTAAAAATACGGTTCGCCAGACTTGTGTGCTTCATTCTCAAATGTGGCCATAGAATGATATGGTCCTTTTTCTCATATTTCTTAACTATGTTTTATTATCATCTAGATATGTTTACTTCTTAGATATGTAAAATAAAAATATTTAAAAATTAAAGCAAATTCCATTCATAAAAATCAGAACATCATATTCGTTTTATAAAATGTAAAAAAAACCCATGGCAAAAAATCACAAGGGGGTGCATTTTAAAAAAGAAAGCTGACCTTGAAAAATGTCAAAACTGGAGGATTAAAATAAATGTCATTATCTTGGAACATTATTTATCTTTCATTATATTTACTTGATGTATTCAAATATAAAGTTGTAAATTTCAATAAATACATACAAAAACAATTTTTAAAAAGGAAGCTATGCTGCCGCAATTTTTGGCTTCTTTGGTTCTGCATTGTTTATGTATTTTTTTATTTTATTTTATTCTTAGCTCTGATCATTTTATAAGTCTAGCTAATCATTTCTAATTTATTTACTGCACCTCCTCACCATTTAACACTCTTCTAAGATATATCCAGTCAACCATTTCCACATGAATATTATTTAATAAACTTTATAATATATTTATAATAAAAATAACTCGTGTTAAACACAAAAAGATTTTTCGAACGAGAAACCCCGACCAGTTAATGATTCCGACCAGGAAGATAAATGCAAACAGCCTTGGGCTAACCAGTCGAGCCTCTGCTGAGTCGTAATGAGCAGAAGTTGATTGCTTTTCTTCTCTTCACGCCCTACCCGGAGTGCTCTCCGAATTGGGTAATGTCTTCAATGAGTCCATTGATGGAAGTAGCGGTTTTGAGCCGAAGGTAATAGTAAATAAAAGAGTTATGAGTTGCTCATTTCCAAAACGTACTATTTCCATTTTATTTTTTTGGGAAATTGAGTTACTGTCAGCATGACAACCTATAGAGTTTTTTCTATTAAATTAACCAAATATTTAGTAGCAAAACGTTCTTTAAACCATTTAAAATAAATCTCAAAGTTATGAGAAATTCGTGTTTGGTTTCTAAACGTCCTTAAACCAGTCCAATATGGCCACCACCTAACAAGAACTTTTTTGTTTCTTTTATTTTATTGTTAGATGTTATAATATTTTTAAATATTTTATTTGAAAAGAAAAGATAAGACTTGAACCTGAAAATAAAAGTAATGTTTAATGAACATTCTCCTCGTGTATACATCGCAAATTGCGAGAACACGGAGATATTGGATCAGTGAAAAGAAAGGATATGTCTGACCGAGAAGCGAACCAGGATGGCCGAGGTGGCTAGGCCCTACAACGGTTACGTAGGATACCCGGGTTCGAGTTCCGGCCCTGGTCATATGTTTTCTTTTCAAATAAAATATTTAAAATATTATAACATCAAACAATAAAATAAAATAAATAAATTACTACAATATATAATGATGTAAGCCAACAAGATCCGAAAATAAAAGTAATGTTTAATGAACATTCTCCCCGTGTATACATCGCAAATTGCGAGAACATGGAGATGTAGGATCAGTGAAAAGAAAGGATATGTCTGACCGAGAAGCGAACCAGGATGGCCGAGGTGGCAAGGCCCTACGACGGTTACGTAGGAAACCCGGGTTCGAGTTCCGGTCCTGGTCATATCTTTTCTTTTCAAATAAAATATTTAAAAGAACTATTTTGTTTTCAAATCGTCCTCTTTCCCACATTGTAATAAATGGATGTATTCAATTTTGTTTTCAAAATGTCTCTTATGCCAAATGTAGTTGAGTAATATTTTTCTCTGTATTACTAATTTATACCTTTTTGTCAAATATTTCAAAGCTGAAATTTGTTGTGGTAGACCTGCTGATCAGCATGAAAAAAAAATCCCCCCACTTTTGACAAAAGGATATGTTTTTATACACCTTTGAAGTTGATAGTTATAATACTGTTTTCCATACTATAGCGTTGAGTATTTTTAAGATTATCCATAAGTGTGCACTCTCTTTTTACAGCCAGTATTTAGCTAATTATAATTTTAAAAGTTCAAGTTGTGAATTTAATCAAGTAACAACAGTATTATACTCATTCATGATGGAATTTACATTCCAATTTACATTGAAAACTATAATGTCTTTGACTGGAAGACAGCCTATGATAAGTTTGAGAAGAAACCGCAATCCTGCCACTGTAAATGTGCCAGTGCAAAAATGTTTATAATTACTAAAAGCATTGTGTCCAACACTCATGTCCTTGTCTCAGGAGAACCTTGGTATAACACGAATCTTGGACAATGTAAAAAAGTCATAAAGCCTGGTAATAAAGCTCAAGACTTTTCATACGTTTTATTTCAAAATTTTCATCTTATGAATAAAGGAGGTTTTGGAAATGAACGACTCATATAATACATTAAATGTACATTATTAAACATAATACTTAATAAATAAATAAACATTACATTGTTTTGTTGTTTATTTAACGCCACGTTACGCTGTTATGGCTAATCGGACGATGGGATCATAACAGCATGGGAGCTCTAAATTTTGTCTATCCAGTTTTAATTCGGATAGGTACTTTTAACGAGTGCCTGTCATCGTACAGGCTCGGGACCCCCGTTTAACGTCCTTTCCGAAAGACGTCATTAGTTTCATTAGAATTTTACTCTCTTTAAAAAATCCTAGGGCTCAATAGACCGCCCGGGCTACGAATCCGCGATCTTGGGCTCAGTAAATTGTTTTGCCAACGACTAGACCACAGGTCGCCCCTTATTCTTTGTAAAAATGTGTAAATAAAATTACTTATTTTTTCTAAATATATGTAGCTAATTTCGTTCCTTCAATATAACGTCATAACTCAAACAATTTTTTTTTTTCAAAATACGTATTTGAAAATTACTTGTGAATTAAAAAAAAAAATAATTTAGGTATTTTTATTAACCATTGGAAAAATTCTCGATTTTTTTTTTTTAGTTTACCATTTATCATTATTTCCATAAGACTTCAAGTTCAAACATGATAAAACTCAAAATACGGCTTGATTAAAAAAGAAAATATCAGATATGTCGTTCCTGCATTTCAAACAAAGAAAAAATATATCAAATATGACATGTACAATGTTTTATGAAGAAAATTCTAAATTTTAAAATTTTATATTTATGTACGATTATATAATCATAAATTATTTTATGATTGAAAATGACTCAAGTAGTCGAAACGTTTCAAGAATCAATAAATGAAGAATTTATTTGTACTGGATGATGGTTTTTTCTTTATTTTATAAAAAATTGCATTGATGGGGGACAATTGGATTGATGAAGTTCAAATAGTGGACTTAAAAAAAAACAAAAAAAAACCTGTACCACTACAACCCATGAAGGGTCTGGGGTTCAGTATATGGTAGAGACTGTACTGTTTCATGGACAACGGTTCTGCAAGGAGGTGACTTGTCCTAGGTCACGCTCAACCGCCAGATTTTTTCCCCTTATTTTGGGTACCCTATTTTTATAGAGGCTGGGTGTGCCCCAGGAGGGTCCTAGATCCTATATGATCCATCTCCCACTGCAAACAGACTAAATAAAAATCATGGCCTGCAGCGGGATTTGAACCAGGATTTCCGGCATGGCAGCTCAGTACTCTACCACTGAGCCACTCCTCTCCATAGTGGACTTAATCTCATTGATAATTCGGTAAATTTACCAAAAATCCTTATGATGGTATTAGTGATATTATAACAAATATTCCCTGGAACTTTATCTTTTTATTTTCGAAAATAATATAGTGTCTTTCTGTTCTCTACATCCAACTTGGGTTTTGTTTTTAAACAATCGAAAATATAATAGTAAATATCTATGATATTCAATATTCACTAATTCGAGATTAGAAAAGTCTAGATCATTATTTTAAAATCCGTTAATTTTTTTTTAGTTCTACCATTAAAAACGACTGAGAAATAAAAATAATTCAGGAAATAATTGGAAATTGTGGGGCTACAGAAGATTCGCTAACACATTATTATTAGTGGAATGAGTCGTTTAACTATCTTAACTATAGTACTTGAGGCTAATAGAAGAAATTTAATTCAAAAGGTCATAATGTCAGTGGGTGGAAAAGTATTAAGATTAAATCTAAGTCTTAAAATATTCAGACATCCGATAAAGATTCAGATCTACTATCCGAAATGCTGGATAAAATATAAGATCAGTTTCATGGACACAGGCTTATTATAATCTAACATCTATTATTTTCAGATTAAAAGTTAATACCTTGATTCTTATTTAAAATAAAAGAAACTTTCCCTATACTAAATAAAAATTCAAAACTGGTTTATATAAACTAAGAAAAAATATATTGTTGCATTTTTAAGAAAATATACCAGGAAAATATAAAATTGGTTTCTTCACTTTTTTCCTTATTAAATTGCATTAGTAGACTTTTCGGATCTATTACTTTTCACAACAAATTTCAGCGATTTAATTTTAAATCAGTCATAACAATTTTAATAATGTGCCTATTATTATTCTTTGATTAAAAAATAAACTTGTTATTAAAATATAAAAACTACAACCCTCTGTTTTCATATCTATTTACCATTTATAAATATAGTCGGATTTGAATAAGCTATAATTTAAAATGGTTGAATTGATTTTTATATTTTAAATTTAATTGTACATATAAGCCTCTAATATTGAACTAATTCATTAATTGGAAGATCACTAATAAATAACTCTTTTGAATAGTTGCTAAATCTGCTGGTGTTCCTCAAGGTAGTATCCTCGGCAGACTCCTCCACACAGTTTATACAGCTAGCGTTCAAATCCACCTCAAACTAATCTTATCACGTATGCTGATGACACATGTTTATTATCAGTCAACACTGATCAAGTTATAGCATCCCATACTCTTCAATCCCATATCACTGACCTTGAAAAATGGTGTCAAACTGGACGATTAAAATTAATTCCCACAAATCACCTTTACCAACCATTGAATTCCTGTCCTTCACTAACCTTTGATAATATTCCATTGATTCTTGTAGAACAGGGCCGGTACTTAGTACTAAGCCTTGTAAACGCTCAACTTGGAATCACAATGCTAGTATACGACAAGACAAACAGCTCGAGATTTCAGGTAACTTCAACCCTTAATAGAAAAACGCTCTAAGTTCCTAATTAATTAAAAAGACTCCTATACATGACTATTATATGGTCTAAATCTATATCTTATAAGACTAATCTGGACTTACGAAGTGGACCTTTGGGGCTCCATTAAGCCCTCTTGTATTCAATTCTTACAACCAAAATCCTTCGTAAAATTCTCAATCCTTCTTACATCATTACGAATACGTCACCCATTATGACCTTAATGTATGGTTTTTACTGATTTTGCCCGAATCCGATATCAATCTTCTCACGAGGAACCTTATTCCCACGCAAAACCTCTAGGTTTAAACCTAGCAACCTCTTCAATTCCTGATAATCCTCCGAGGCGTCTGAAAAGAAGATGCTATTTTTATTCGAGTACTACCAGAGGGTAGTTCCTTTACTTGCCTTCATCTTATGGCATTATACATCATTCATTGTATTTACTTGATGTCCTATTATTATACAGTGTAAATTTCAATAAATAAACTTTAAAAACAAAATATTAGTCCATAATTTAATAGTCAATATAGTTATTCGTATCAGAAAGTCTATTTGTGTAATGAAGTTATATCAATCCATTTAACAATAAATATAGTTTCTTCTTACATGTCAAATCTCTGTTTGTTAACAAGATTATTAAAATTATTGTACAAATCCAGCAAAGATATGTGTTAATTAGAAACAAGAACTTTTTAATAGAAACGTATAAATTTCTAAAACAATTTTCTTTTAGGAGAGGGGATGCAGTGTGGGCTTCTTCAGTAATCAGAGGGTGCGCCAGATGTTCCAGAACGATTCTTAAACTCGACGAAGGGAGATAACTGCAAAAACTATAAATAAGGAATATTAAAAAAAACAACACGGTTCGCATTAGCATACAAATATGTTCCCACGAGAGTTAAGACACTAAATCATGGATACATCCCCTATTAGGTTAATGTTGAAGCCATCCCGCACACACCCCTCTCTGATGCAGATGACGTTATGTGAAGAATGATCATACACGTGACGAGTGAAAAAACATATTTTAATAACAGATCAAGAGGGAAGATATCTGGAAGGAAGTACTCAGGAGGAACACGGCACGATAACTAACATTAGCCGGAAGTTGACACCGGGAGAAGGGAGTGCTACTTGATTCTGAATCGTGGGCAGGAGAAGAGAGGACTTGACAACTGTCAGGACCTGGAGAGGGCTAATGGTCCTCTGGGGCTGGGGGAAAAGTGATCTGGACAGCTTTATAAACTCCCGTCCGGTCCTTCTGTTCGTCTTGATGTTCCGCAGGCTCCCAGGATATGGGACAGCCTCTAGACCTACCCATATCACAGCGACGATCCTGGACCGGAAAGTCAAGTTGGTTATAAGAGGTAAATATAAGAGTACTTGGCATTAATTACAAACAGAATAATAATTAAGATAATGTAGGTTCAATATGCAAATTTGATATGCTGAGAACATTGGGCTTGAAACTCGCTCAGACAGAAAAATTATTTAATCTGTTAACAGGCATAGATCAATCCTGTGAAGTAGTGGTTATTATAACAACCTACTATTCTCAAGGTCGCGGGTTCGAAGTTCAGAGTAAAAATTCTTTGTTATGCGATCCTTCGGATGTGTCGTAAGTGGAAGTCCCGTTTTTCTGAATTTTGTTTCGTTTGAAACTTAAAAACGTTTGATCCACTTGAAATGGGACACCCTGTATATTTATATATATACTAAATGTCTTTCATTTGAATGGGACTGATACGGTTACCATGGTAACAGCTGTGAGAGAAGAACCGGGGAGGTTATTCTGATTAGTGTGTTGTTATTTAGTTAAAAGAAAACAGTTTTTTAAAAGGTGTGTGAAATGTTAACTTTAAATCCTTTTTTACAGGTAAGACTGTATAGAATAAGGAGTTTGTAAATCAGTTAGAGGAAATTATTATTGTAATACAAATAAATTTCCTTTTTTTACTGAGAGAAACTCAGTTTAGTTCTATTTCGACAACCACTTAATTCATTATTTGAATCAATCAACATTATATATATGTATACATAAAAAACCACGTCTTGTGAGACCTTTACACAATTTACGATTGCAACTTTAGTTACAACATCAACTGTTGTAATGCAATACAAATAGCTTAATATTCCATGCCGAGAGACCATTTAATTGTACAACGGGATAGCGGAACAAACATCCTATTTCGTTACTCACCACTTATCATTCCACTTTGTCTTCTATCAGGAAATATTGTTCTGTGCTTGAAAATTATTTTCCCTTTACACAATTACGGAATTCTTTGAAATATTATATTTATTCATTTATAAATACCACTAACGACGAGAAACGGTCAATTATTTCGAATAAATTAAACTACAGTTAATTTCCTCTCATGTGGAAGCATCGGTATTTGGACCCAATTAAAATATTTCAACGAGGAAAAGAGCTGATATTAAATACCATTTAATTGTTTCTTGTTGTAGATCGTTAGAGCTTTTTTTATAAAAAAAAATCTATGATATAATGTAGTTTTTCCGGCAAACAAATTTCCTGCCTTAAATTCATATCGGTTAAGTTCTTTTCGTTTTTAAGGTTATATCTTGGATGTATAAATTCAAGTCTCTTGTTTCTATTAGTTTGTTCCTTTGTTCATTGATTTTCACTTTTTGCTTCTATGGCTAATCGGACAACGCTACAGAGGAAGTCCTAAATTTTGCCTGTCCATGTATGATTAAAATAGGATCTATAACGAGTACCTGAAGGTAAAAAAACGGCGTAACCAAGGGTTTTATACACCCTTTATATCCTTGAGGCTGCGAACCCGCAATCTTAGCCATAGTTGGTTGTTACGATAACCACTAATCCTCAGGCTACCACGTTTTTGTTAATGAGTCGGTAGTTACGATTTATGCTTCAGGAAAAATGAAACTGCATGCGATTAGATATCTATACAATAAATATTACCACAAGAATTATCTATAATTTAATAACGATAAATTAAAAATACAATGACGATAATCTTAGTTCTGAATGTCAATAATCAACGCGTGAGAAAGAGAAAAAAATGGACTAATCGTAATATTTATAAAAAAAAAGTATCTAGAAACAGTTTCTAGAACTATATAACTTTTTGGTAGTATTTTAAATACCAGCCCCATAAATAAAACATGAATTTAATTAAAAATTGATTAAAATTATAAAAAGAAACGATTACAAATTTATTATGGGTTCTTATAATAAACTTCAGCAAAACAGAATACGTGATCATTTATGATCACGATGTTGAAGGAAATATATTAGAAGAGCAGATCATTTTAAATATTTGGAAATTATAATGATAAGAAATAGAACGTCCGAAAAACAGATAACATATAATTATATAAGGATAATTAAAACAACTCGGAAAGCAATTGGTATGCTTAACACGGTCCTTTGAAGCAATAATGTGACGAAAGATACCAAGGAGCTCATATATAAGTCGGCAATTGAAAACATATTGCTATATGGAGCAGAAATATGGAAGATGTGCGCTGCTTAGGAAAAAAATCTTGTCACTGGACTATTGGAAGTGAACTCTCAAGGTATCCAAACCAGAAAAAAGGACTAATGTCGAAATTAGAGAGAAAAAGCAAACACAAAAAAATTTCCTACAACATATAGAGGAAAAATAGATTGGAATGCTATGCTCATCTCAGATGTATGAAGCAGGAAAAATTGCCCAATTTAATTTTTAATCGGATGCTAAAAGGAGGAAACGGCGAGGAAGACCACGAAAAAGGTGGATAGAAGTGATTGAGGCCAGTATGCACGGCCATGGTATGAGGGAGGAAGATGTACAAGATAGAAGAAAATGGAAACAAAAAATAAAATAATAAAAAATTTTTGGTTGAAGAAAAAAAATTATACACACACACTTACCCACATAAAGGTATACAGGAACGAATATCTTGATGATGGAGACTAGTGATTGCTTCTAGTCTTCAATAGTTCTAGACAAGTCTTCAATTATTTTTAAACAATAGAAGGTAATATTGAACAACTCTGTAGATTGCACGTATGAACATCGTATAAGTGTCAATTTCAATTATTTAGTCTAGTGTTTTATTTAATATAATTCGGCGTTGAATATTTCCAAGTTGTATGTGTTAATTTTAAAGCACCAATCCAATGCCAGAGTTACAAGGATAGGCCAGTCCCTACAAGTTGTCCCGTTATTGGCTATAATTAACTAAAGTCCTCTCGCTCCACTTAATTTCCCCGCCAAATGCTTTACCACGAGAGTCCTTCCATTCACTGTATCATCATCGAAATTTATTCTGATTTCGATTATCATGTAATAGTAAACGTCAAGGGCGCAATTTTGAGAGTTCGTGTAGTGAGATTCTCCCCCTGACGAAATATAGTGCCCGAAGGATTTAATTTTTAAATAAAAAAAAATCTGTACCATTACAACCCTTCAAGGATATTGGGCCCAAGAAGGGTCATCAGATCTAATGGGGTCTGTCCTTGGCTGTTAACAGACTAAATAATTTACCTGCCACAGCAAGATATCAATTGGGGCCTTCGGCGTAGAACCTCAATACTCTGCACACTGAAATAACTTTAGAGGAACTAAACAGAGCATTATTATAGTAAAAAAACAAACTAAGAGAGCTCTAAGCAAAATAGTTTCGACAAGCATGTCCTCCCTCTCCTCTAAAAGAACAAAAAATCTAAAATAGAAGAAAAAAATTTTTTTTAAAGTTATTCAATGAAATTTACAAATGTACAACAGAATACATCAAGTATAATAGCTCTATTCCGTATGTTCATATGGGTCTAATGATTGTCATGTATATGAGTTTTTTGTAATTATTTGGGAGCTTAGAACAATTAGGTACAGGAGGACAGGAAACATTGATTTGCAAGGGAGGTTAAAAGTGAAGTGTAAAATAAATTTAAACAAATTCACTGTAACTATTTATTTTAGATGAGGAATAATTATTTTATGAGTGTGAAGAAAAAAGAAAAAAAAAAAACCTTCCGTAGTAGTCGAGTTTCTGGGCATAAATCTAAGGTTTTTTCCACACAAATGAAAACTTATACAAAATGAGGAAATGGTTGACTAGATCTATCTTAGAAGAGAGTAAAATGGTCAAGGAGTGCAGTCAATGAACCACACACAAAAAATAGACTTATTTTATTTATTACATTTCGGCCTAAATTTTACGCCATCATCAGTACTGCAAATAAAAGAAGACAGAAAAACTATTAGTCCAGGATCCTTGGTCCATTTTTGCACTTGATTAGTATCAAGCTGAATCTTCGTGAATAGCTTCGTTTCGATGAGACGCCCAACAAGTTCCTGTGCGAAAATTCTCGATTGTGGTAGCTAATAGGGGTAGCAAGGATAAAATATGTCGATTTGATAATTCTCAAAAATTTATTACTAACTGGATTTTTTTTTTGTTAAATCTCAAGATAATTATTTAAATTGTTTGAAAAAAATATTTGTCCTACAAACTGTAGGACAACGAATATTTGTCCTACAAAATGTATGGTTTGATCAAAGAGTCACCTCCTTCCAACATGTATCGATAACGAGGTCATCGAAAATGATTACTAACCAGCTGATTTTTTTTACTTCTTCTTTTTTGACTTCGTTATCGATACATATTGGAAGGAGGGGACTCTTTGATGAAACCATACATTTTGTAGGACAAATATTTTTTCAAATAATTTAGATAATTATCTTGAGATTTAAAAAAAAAAAAAAAGTTAGTAATGAATTTTTGAGAATCATCAAATCGACATAGTTTATCCTTGGTACCTCTGTTAGATACCACAATCGAGAATTTTCGCACAGGAAATCGTTGGGCGTCTCATCGAAACGAAGCTATTCACGAAGGTTCAGCTCGATACTAATCAAGTGAAAAAACGGACCATGGATCCTGGACTATATGCAAACAATCCCCTGTCAAAAAAATAATGAAGTAGATGATAATTTCCCTTGTAATTTTACAATGCTTTATTATCTACTAGTTTTCATTCCATTCTTATTATTTCTCATCAATTATTGGATAAGTTACCTTTTCTTAGGTGTATTTTTTTGCATTCCTAACATTTCTCTTTATATAACCAGTTTATATCTTCATTGGTATTGCATTGTTTCTATACTTTTTTCTATTTTCTCTTATTTTTTTACTCTTAAAAATATATATATATATATATTTTTTTTTAACAGGAGACATTACAGAACACATTTCAACGAGCCTAATGCAATAGAAGAATACTGGACCGAAGGGAATATGTACATTGAGTTGATTGGATGGGAATTCAAAATAACCAGATGGTGTCGGGTTCCCACCCACCCCAGCTAACCCTTCAGATGTGACAATACTCGTACACATGTTTCTATATTTATAATGTAATCAAATGAGAATTGATCATCATCACTTATATTTTCTGTCATCTATCCCATTAGATTGTCAGGAGGATTTCTTATATACGGCTTATTGTGCACAATAACTGATGGTTTCGTTTATATATATATAAGTGGGTGTGTAAAGAAAACTGCGTTGCTAATATACGAACGCTTTTCATTTTGGATTTTGTCGTGATATCCTCCAGCCTTCTTGACATAACAGCTGTTATAAAAAAAAAAATACGAAAAGTTTTTTATGGTTACAGTGTGTTGAATAAATTGAAACCAATCTCCTGAAAGATATAAAGAAACACGAAGTAAAGGCTTTGAATTCTGTTTCTTTGATGTTTTTTTTTCAGTTGAGTGAATGTTTGTTGGAAATTATTGTAATAGTCCAGGATCCATTGTCCATTTTTGCACTTGATTAGTATCTGAATATTCGTGAATAGCTTCGTTTCGATTAGACGCCCAACAATTTCCTGTGCGAGAATTCTCGATTGTGGTAGCTAAAAGAGGTAGCAAGGATAAAATATGTCGATTTGATGATTCTCAAAAATTTATTACCAACTTTTTTTTTTTTTGCTGATTGTCAAATTCGATCTAGGTGGCTGTTACTTTCCACACCAGTTTTAGTTGAGTAATGGATAGCATTACTCCAATGGTTGCAGGAAAAAGAAATTATCTTTAGAAATATGGATGAGAATTTAAAATTATAAAAAGTAGAGATTTAGAAGTGTTAAAATTCATACACATTGTTTATTCACTTAACCTCACTTCATGCTGCTATAGCTAATTGGACGATGGTACAGCGGTAGAGTCCTAAATATCGGCTGTCGAGGTTTCATTAGGGTAGGAATCTTAATTGAGAGCCTGACAATCTCACTACACTGACGTTCCTTTTAAGTTAGGCATGTTAAATAGAATTATACCTACTGTTTTCGATATTGCATACAATTTTGAAATTTTTTTTAATTTTTACACTTTAAATTTTTTAAGCAATTTTATTTATTTATATAATAATAATACACTATTATTCCAATATTATTAATTATTACAATATTTTATTTATTTATACAATATTAACTTTATTTCTTTTAATTTTTTAGCTATTGGAAAAGAAGACTATGGTGTAGGGTTTACGGATGCAATCCAGTATCCTGAAAATTAGAAATGGCTGACTACGTTAAGCCAATCGCAAACCATAGCTAAAAAATTCTGATTAAAACCAACTATCAGTACAAATGAAGAAAGAATTGGAAGAAAGACATCATTAAGTCAGATCCTAATGAAGAGGCAGTAAGAATTAACTGTTTAAATGTTGATTAATCAAGCACTGAATCTCAATTACTATTGACAACCGAAAGAGAAAAAATTATTTAAAAAATATATTGAATATTCTCTTAGTCATTCTGATATTGATATCCATTTCCCCCAAATTACACAAAAATAGCATTTATGAAAATTTTGAATTACCACTATATTTTATAGGGAGCGGAGTGGCACAGTGGTAGAGCGCTGAGTTGCCATGCCGAAGGTCCTGGGTTCAAATCCAGCTGCTGGCAAGACTTTTATTTAATATGTTATAAGCCGGATATGGATTCTATGGGATCTAGGACCCTCCTGGGGCTCACCCAGCCTTTATAAAATGTTGAGATATTGGACAAATCACCTCCCTGCACAACCGTTGTCTACGAAACAGTACCTACCCTGTATTGAACCCCAGACCCTTCACGAGTTATAGTGGTTCTAGTATTTCCCTAATCTTTTCAACTGTTACATAGCCTTCCTAAATAAATCTACCACTGTTCCCACCACCTATAGGCCAACGACTCCCACATTTATTTCTCCTTTCCTCCCTCAGAGATAGTAGCTGCATTTGTTAATATTCAGGGTGAACTAGATAGGATAAGTGCCTGGGCTGACCTGAATAAACTGATCCTATATGCTGCTAAAACTCTGGCCATTCTAATTGGTTCCAACACACTCCTTAAATCCATCAACTCTCTTCCCCAACTAATCTTAACGCCCTATTACGTTCAGTTCCTCTGTTAAAAATCTCGGCATCGTTTTCGACCGAACCCTTTCGTAAAAATCCAACAATGCCCAAATTTCCCGTCGATCAATAAACTCCCTAAAGTTATTCCATCGTTATCGGCATCTTCTAACACTACCTATCCGTAAGCTCGTCATCACACCTTTCATCTTTCGACACATTGACTATGGCTGTGTGGCATGTGGTGGGCTCTCGAACAAGCTCGAGGAAAGACAGAGACGAATTATGAACAGCTCACTTCGGTTTGTCTTCGACGCCACGAGGAAGTCTCATGTGTCCCACCTCTACGATGAGTTAAAGTGGCTGTTCCCTTCAATCCTTAGACTCTATTTCCTAGGTTCTATCTTACAGCAAACCATCAACTCACCACATCCATCTATATCTATAGTCTCCTACAGTTCAAAACCTCTATCCAATCCCGAGGCACAAGATCTCGATTTTCCGACCTTTATACCCGTTCCCACAGAACCAAAGCTTTTGAGTGCTCCTTCCTCACTCGGTCTACCTCTCTTTGGAACTCACTCCCTCCTGAAAACCGTCATACATCTTCTTTATCCATATTCAAATCCAAACTATTCCAACAGATTAGAGAGCATCGGTTTGGCAATTAAGGAGATTACCAAACATATGCTCTCTAATCAATAAAAATAAATAACTATATTCAACACAATTGATTGAGGAATTACTGTAAATATTCCACACTCATTATGATAATATTATTGTTATTATTAGATGTTCTCATCTACTTTTTTAGTTTTCCATTAGCCAATTCCTTTTTATTGTAAATTTGTTTTGTACGATTTTATTTTTTGTTTTTGTTTTAAATATATATATATATATATATATATATATATATATATATATATATATATATATATATATTTATTTATTTTTATTTTTTTTTATTCTCTATCAGTAGATAAGTTTTAGTTCATATTTGAATTTAATGTTATTATGAAAATATTGCAGTATTCCAATAATGTAGCCGGTTGGTTAGATATATTTTTATTGATTTCAGTATATTTTTGTTATTCATATGGGACCTGGTCCGAGAGAAAAATTATTTTTCTATTTTATTACATATTATTGTACAGAAAACATGAAAACAAGAAAATGGTTGTGTGTTAAAATAGCACGCCAATTTCTCAGCTGATTACAGCACGCGTATGTTCTACTTGCAGCAGCAGTCAGATAGTGTGTTGTCACGCTAAAAGCTCATTTTCATCACTTCTGTCAGTTGGAATCTCGTCTTCGCATTATGGTCGATATACTGAGTTTGTTATATGTTCAACATATTGCAATAGTGTATTCTTCATATACTCCAAACTGTTAACTACTTTATTATTTAGATTGATGATTTTGGATCTGTATTTATGTGATTTTATATTTTTCTCTGTTGATGATAAATTGTATGGTTAGACATTTACTGCTATTTGAGATACTATGCCTTGGTTTAGAAGTTTAATCCGAATCGTACAGGCTGTAAAATATTCTCATTAATCCTAACTAGTCGAATCAAGGAATACGCAAGGGAAATCATCGGAGAATAAAAATTTGACATAAGACGGAATACTCCGAATATCAGAGAAATATAGACCTCAATCGCTCAGTTTATCAGATTTAAATCAATTTCGAAAAGGCATTTGATACCATCGAACCTGAACAGTGTGGAGACGACTGCTAAACGTTCGATGGGTGCGTTAAAAATGATCCAATGGATTTAGCTATTATCGGAATTCATGAACAGCGATTAGTATTGAGCCTTAGGTGAAATATGTGCCTAGTATGTTTTTTAAATGATATTTCCTACATATTGGGACCGTTTTCAGATGAAATGTTATTTAGCAAAACAACTAAGATATTTTTATTCAAAATAAAATTATAAATATACTCTCATATTTTATAATTTTTTTAAAAAGTGTTATCTAAATTTTCAAGTCTATATTAGACTTGATTATTATTTTCAATAGTCTGGAAAATATGTTGAGAATGGAAGAACATCGTAACCCAGCTCTTTTAGTTTGTTCATCGTTATTTGTTATCATGAAACAATAAAGGTTCCTTAAGATTAACCACAAAAAATTCAGATTATTTTTTGATAAGTTTTGTTACATTATCTAAACATCTCTAAAGTACGATGTGGTTGTGATGGTTTCACCTCTAAATATAAAGGAGAAATTAATTATTCCTGCCATCCACCACCACAAAGAATGTTACTTGTAGCTTATGATGCCGAGCGCCATCGTTTAAAATCATACAAAATACTCGAAAATCGCGTACTTCCAAGGTCATATTTAATGGAATACTATACAATCATTGTTAAATTGTAGTGATTGCAAGTATTATAAAAAGAGAAGGTATTAATAACAACTCATTGCAATATGTAAATATAACATTGTAAACAATTGCAATTTGAATTTTATAAAAATAAAAAAACCTGTAACCACTACGACCCATGAACGAGACTGGGGTACAGTATATGGTAGAGACTGTACTGGTTCATGGACAATGGTTCTTGTCCTACGTCACGCTCAACCGCCAGGTGTCCCTCCTTATTTTGGGTACCCTACTTTAATAGTATTTTATAGAGGCTGGGTGAGCCCCAGGAGGGTCCTAGATCCCATATGATCCATCTCCCGCCGCAAATCGACTAAATAAAAGTAACTGCCTGCAACGGGATTTGAACTAGGATTTCCGGCAAGGCTACTCAGTCCTCTACCACTGAGCGACTCCGCTCCCTTAATTTAAATTTTATAAATACTAATAACTATCAAATGGAACGGCCCAATTTATAATGAATATTTGTATCCCCTTAATTGACAAAGAGATGTTTGTATTCTAGATAGAATTCACGCCTTCTAGAGGCGACTACGGCGAGTACCGTCGTGCACTAGCAGGCGGGGGAGTAATGTATTCAGGCAATCAGCCACGTGACTCAGCGGCTCAGATTGCCCTCAGAGAGCTTGCACCACTACCACCCTCTCCGTGATCCACTGGGCCGTGCCCCCCCCCACTAGTCTCGATTGCAGCGCCCTCTACATTGTATCTCAAGTGTCTCCTTGCGGCAGTCTGGCTAGCGGCCACTCAGGATTTAATTAGTCTTTTCTCAGCGGGTTTAATCTTGCAGAGCCGGGTCGAAATTGAAAAGGTAATACTTCCCGTTGAGCAGAGTAGGATACGCAACTCCTATACAAGCGTATATCAGCTAGCAATAACATGCACAATTTCCTTTAGTGGAGGGAGATAAACCATGGAACTTCCATGCTTCTAGTCATGCAAGAGATCTCAGATAATTTTTACTAAAATATCACCTTAATACTTCGTCGTAAAGCAATGACTTTTCTGCCCTTTAGTGTCCTTGTGTATCCTAGAAATCAGAGCCAGGATAGTATCCGGTAATAAAGCATGTTTTAGGATATCAAAGCTTCTGAGAAGTAAGCTCCTCAGCTTAAAGTCCAAGCTGATGATATATAAAACCGTCATTAGGCCAGTAGCGACATACGCTGGTGGAACCCTCGCACTGAATAAACCCAGCGTGGAAAAGCTGAATAGATTCGAAAGGAGAGTTCTTCGGGAAATATTCGGTTCAGTTCGAGAAAATGACCAACTCAGGATCAGAAGGAACAAGGAGCTAAGTTAGTTATATGGAGACCTAATGATATCGAGCTTCATCAGGATTCAACGCATCAAGTGGCTGGGCCACTTATATAGGATGGACGAAGAAAGAACAGCTAAAAAGCTGTATAAAGGAAATCCGGATGGAGTAAGACCTCGAGGAAGGCACAAAGCTAGATGGAAGGATGCCGTCTGTGAAGATCTGAGGCTGAGCAAGGTCTCTATCCCTCGAGCAGGCGATCGGGACGATTGGGGTAGAGCAGGCCAAGGACTTCTTTATGAGTCTGTCGCGCCAATAATGTAAATGTAGTGTCCTTTAATAATATCCCTCTGATTCCTGAGCAACATATTCGACATTCAGGACTACATCTTTACAAACTTTTAACTTGGAATCCTCAAACTAGACTTAAAAGTCTATTACAAAACAAACACTCTAAGCCCCCAATTAATTACAAAAGACTCATGTACATGACTATTACATGATACAGGTCCAATAATCGGGGCTCCAGTATGCCATAAAATTCTTCACGTATCCAATCCTTCCAATCCAAAATCTTCAATGCTCCTTACTTTGTTACTAATGAAGTCACATATATTCACCTTAATACCCCATTTGTAGCCGATTTGTCCCAAACCCGGTATGAGTCCTTTCAAGACAAACTTTATTCCCACTCAAACTTACTAGTTTCAAACCTAGCAACCTCTTCAATGCCTGTTAATCCTCCGAGGCGTCGGGAAAAAAAGGGTTTCGTGGCCGTCTAAGTTATTGGAGCTCTACCACTGGGTAGTTTCTTTAGTTGCCTTAATTTCATGCTATTCATTCTACTTACTTGATTTATTATTACAATACAGTTGTAAAATTTAATTGAAGCACGTAATTATCAGGTGCTCAACACTTGTGGCTCTCCACGTGCACAGTCTGTGTCAGTCACATATTACTTCAATAAAAATCGTTTAACTCGCACCCCTCGTGCACAACAGTTTTTTCAATACACAAGAAAGCGAAGTACCCTACCTACATCAACAATATGGTCGAAAATTGTGTATTATTATTCCTCAACAAAGAGGATCGCGTGCTCAGCCTCCTTTCATGTTCCGTCAAGGGAGTGAATTACAAGAGGATAAAAAGATTCTCTTGAGTAACAACATGGCGTAGCTCTTTAGGTGAAACTGGCTGTGAATTTATTTTCCTTTTAAGGAAGCTTTTATTAAAAATACAAAGTGTAGTGGTTATTGTGATTCAATATATCACAATTATGGTCATTAGCATTAAGATAAAAATAGATTTAATAATAATAATATTAAATTACTTTTATTTAGTCTGTTTACGGTGGGAGATGGATCATATGGGATCTAGGACCCTCCTGGGGGTCACCCAGCCTCTTTAAAATGTTATAAAAATAGGGTACCCAAAATAAGGGGGGGACCTGGCAGTTGAGCGTGACATAGGACAAGTCACCTCCTTTCAGAACTGTAGTCCATGAAACAGTACAGTCTCTACCATGTACTGGACCCCGAACTCGTTCACGGGTCGTAGTGGTTACAGGTTTTTTTTTTAGGGATAAAATTCGAACGATCATTCTATTCTTTTTGGAATAGGTTCACCTATGACCTAGTGGTTATCATCATATAACAACTTACTATGCCAAAAAAGCGGGTTTGGGGCCCAGCAGGTGGCTTTAGGACTTTTTAAAGAGAATAAAAAATCCTTAGTAATGTAAAATGTGCGTTTAAAGATTTCTATCCTAATTAAACCTGGATAGACAAAATTTAGGACTTTCTCTGTAGCATCGTCCGATTAGCAGCATAAAGTGAATAAAAATTACATTAAATGAATAAAAAAACCTTTTAGAAATTCGTTCAATATCAACTTTACAAGTCCATTCCAGACGTCAAAAATTCATTATTTCTTTTTCCTTAAGGTTTCGCAAGCTCCACGGTTCCACGTGGTATAAACTCATGATTTTTCCAATAGAATTTATATTTTCTATAGAATATTCTGTGAAATGCCTTATTTTCAAAGACTTTGAGATGCTGTTCGTCCTACAAAGATAATGCCCATATTTAAATCCAAACAGCACAGTTAAGTTAGAAGGATAACAGTTAAGTGAAGGATTATATTTTTACCTCAGCAGGGTTTCAAAATCCCATAGAGTCCACCCCGTCTGTTAATAAAGTCAAAGATTAAATAAAGTATTTTCCACAGCCGGATTTGAACCCGGTACCTTCGCACGGCAACGCAGAGCTCCACCATGAGCACGGGTTCCTTCCCAACCAAAATAAGAAACTGAACTGAAATGTCTTTATTTCATATGCAGAGTTAATAGTCTTGACACAGAGCAAAAATGTCTGACAGCTTAACAGTAGTTGTGTTAGTCCAGGTTTGTACATTTGTATTGATGACCCTTGGTATGTCCAAGTTTGTGCTTACATTATACTTCAATAAATATGGATCTATTTCATACACAACTGTTTGCGAAAACATCATGGAATAATACAGAGCAGAATAATACATAAAATATGGTTTACATCTATTTCAGGTTTACGGTGCATGAATTTGCTAATCATAATGAAGAATGTTCATAGTCACAGAGGCAAAATGGCATATTTTTTTTCATTTTTTATTTCGTTCAAAGTAAATCGAATTTAGTAAACCATCGGTATCTGCTTACACAAAACTTCATTAAACATGGATCAATTTCATAAACTTAAAACTATATTATGAGAAGCGAGGGGATGGTTGACTGGAAGATAGAGGTAAGGAAGAAAATAGTTGGGGGTGCAGTCAAATAAAAAACACTAAATAAGTGGTTAGTTATTTAATTATGTGCCGAATTAAAATTATATTAAATTAATTATTTTGTAAACAATATGGAATCTGCAGAATAATACATAAAACCATGGTATACATCAATTTCAGTTTTATGCGGCATGAGCTTGCTTATGATGATGTAGAATGTTCAAAATCACAGAGGAGAAAGATATATTTATAAAAGATATAGATATAAACAATTTTTAAAAAATTTATTTATTGATATTTACAACTGTATTAAAAAAAAAAAAAATCAAGCAAATAGGCCATGTGATACAAAATGACATGAGTAATGGCAAGTTGAGAAACTACCCACTGGTAGTACTCTACATTTTTTTTAAAACTTTTATTTCGTTCTAAGTAAATCTAAACTAGTAAAACATGAAATTTCAAGGTAATAAGTAAGTAAGCTAGTAAATTTGTATTGACGATCGTTGGTATGTACAAGACAGTGCTTATATAATATTTAATTAAATATGGATCTATTTCATACACCTAAAATTTGATAAAAATAAACTTTTTTAAAACATTATGTAATCTGGAGCATTATGCATACAAAATTTCATAAATATGCAGACGGCACTACAAATTAATGTTTTTATTTCTGTTTCACGGTTTTCACTGTTACAATAATCGCATCAGAAGAGGAAGATACAGGAAACGACCGCTTATCTTTTATTTTGTATAAAGTAAATCGAAGTCGGTAAACCATGAAATTTTTAATGCAGACCACAATCCCTATTTCGGATTCAGGATGAAAAATTCACAAGTCTAAGCGACGATGAAATTGCCTTGCTGCCAATCAAAGTAGCCTGTCAATCATATGTCAGTCCTTGCCAAACTCGATCTCAGATAAGTTTAACATATAGTCAATAATCTTATATCAATCCAATAACAGCTGCAGTCACAGGGCCTGAGTTATGAAGGGGCTGATAAACGCTAAATGGTTTAGGGGATTTTGACCCACAATATCCATAAATTCGACTTGCGGTTAGACCAAATAGGCATTTCGTCAATTATTATCGGAATCATACAGTATACTGCTATTACAGTTTCCAAGACACTTATCATTACACATCTTAACTAAACATGAACTATATTAGCTAAAATTTAATCTCATAAATTGAAACAAAAAATGGAATCGTGCATAATACATTACAATTGTTTATAACTATAATAATATTTGATTAATCTTCATTCAAATACTCCAAAACTGTTCCCGAGCTTTTTAGTCGTGAAGAACACCGATTTTTAAAGGGAAAACATTGAGGTCCACTAACTAAAAATAAATACACATCAATAGATTGTAGTGGAAGGGACACTAATCACTGTTTATTTAGCTCACAATTAGGATCAGAACACGGGGATATAGGATCGGTGTTCTGGCTTGGATACGACCCCTGGTAGCTCAGCACTGCAACGGAGACGCAGAAGACTCGGGTTCGAATCCCGGCCAGGACAAATCTTTTCTCTTCAAAACAAAATATTTAAAAATAATTTAAAAAAAACTTTTTGTCGAGCTAAATGACAGCATATGTATATGAATAAATATTTTATTCCCGCGTTACTTTTAGCAGTTAAAAGTGGTATTGATTTATAAAAATATGCATAGCAAAGAACTGCGAGTATATATATTATTAGTTAAGGCACGAGTTTTCTTTAAAAAAAAAAAATTTCAATAATTTTTCAGAAGGATATATAGAACTAGAATAGATAAAGGTTTTAGTATGGCTTGTCCCGAGTACGAGAGGAGTAGTATACAGGATAATATAGAGAGCATATTTCATCTTTATATTCAACCGGCTGAATTATGATGTGAAGAGAAATGAATATTCATTTTACTTCCGAAGCTCGCTATAAAATGAAGTCACAAATACACTCCTTTTAACTCTGCAATCCCAACCGGGTTTATTTTTTACCGTTCTGGCTTCGTTCAATGATTTTTTTTTATTCCGAAAATATTGGAAATTTTGAAATATGAACTTAATAATGTTGAAAATATGAAAACACGAATAGTTAAGCTTCACCTCTTATATCATTCCTAAACAGAGAAATCCACAAAACTAAAAAAATATATACCTATTCAATTGCACATACAAAAAAAAAAAAAATATATATATGTATGTATGTATATATATATATATATATTTTTTTTTTAAGAACGATCAAACTGGACATAAATCGTTGATTAGTATTGAAATTTTTAATAAATAATGCTTTGAGGATAAAAAAAAAATGAAATAATTTTTTCTTAAAACTATATATATATAAATATATACTCAAAACTATATAGTCCAGGATCGATGGTTCATTTTTTCACTTGATTAGTATCAAGCTGAATCTTCGTGAATAGCTTCGTTTCGATGAGACGCCCAACAATTTCCTGTGCGAAAATTCTCGATTGTGGTAGCTAACAGAGGTAGCAAGGATAAAATATGTCGATTTGATGATTCTCAAAAATTTATTACTAACTGGGTTATTTTTGTTAAATCTCAAGATAATTATCTAAATAATTAGAAAAAATATTTGTCCTACAAAATATATGGTTTGACCAAAGAGTCCCCTCCTTCCAACGTGTATTGATAACGAGGTCATCAAAAATGATTACTAACCAGCTATTTTTTTTTTTACTTCTTCTTTTTTGACTTCGTTATCGATACATATTGGAAGGAGGGGACTCTTTGATCAAACCATACATTTTGTAGGACAAATATTTTTTTCAAACAATTTAGATAATTATCTTGAGATTTAACAAAAAAAATCCAGTTAGTAATACATTTTTGAGAATAATCAAATCGACATATTTTATCCTTGCTACCTCTTTTAGCTACCACAATCGAGAATTTTCGCACAGGAAATAGTTGGGCGTCTCATCGAAACGAAGCTATTCACGAAGGTTCAGCTTGATACTACTCAAGTGAAAAAATTGACCATGGATCCTGGACTAATATTTATTAAATTGAAAAAATCAATACGTCTATCCATAAACCAGTCATCCATAAATTTAAATCAACACGAATCATGCAAAATAAAATTAAAGTTATAAATAAGACAAGGGCAGTTTTCCTTTTCTTGTCTTTTTTATCTTTATTAGAATAAACGCTTGTTTTATTATTTTAAATAGATCCATTCAATTTTTCCAGTTTAAATTTAACAACAATGCTATATAGTGGCTTTGTGCTATGCCAATTTTTAAAAATATTTATAAATTAATACGTAGGAATAGTGTTGGTTAAAAAAAAAAAAAATACACTACCTCTGCAACCTATGAATGACCTTGGGTTCATAGTGAAGACTCTCTTGTTTATAGGGCAATGGTTGTACAGGAAGGGGATTTGTCCCAGATCAAGCTCAACCGCCAATCAGCAGTGCCCACACTATAGAAGCTGTGAGAGCCGAAATAGGGTCTGTGAATCCCACAGAGTCCATCCGAGACTGGTTACAAAATAAATATTTTATCCATGAAAATCAGATTCGAACCCGGGAACTTCAGGATAGCAACTCAGCATTCTACACATTATGTTAATACATATCGCGTATCAAATATTCAGAAGCTATTTCATAGTTTGCACAACATTTTCTTTAAAAACACATCGTCCTTACAACTGTATAATTGTAAACCGTTAATTATTAGAAACTACATTCAGATTTTTTGTTATTTGGGACAGTGACTAGTTTGAGTTGCTAATCTGATTGCATGGGAAATTTATATCAATGCATATTATAAAACAAAGTCGTCGGCCGTGTTTGTTCGCGGTAAACTCAATAACTACTGCTTGGATTTTCATACGGTTTTCACCAATATATAGAGTGATGCACCAAGAAGGTTTAGGTATATAATATGTTGAGGTTTTGTGTAAATGGGAGGGAATATAACGATAATTGTCGGAAGCGTTGGGAAAAGTACAGCCGCCTGGGAGGTTTCATCAAAGGCGCTGCCTAATATCTCTTATCTACCTATCAATACATATTATAAAACAAAGTCCTCAGCCGCGTCTTTAGATAGAGTGATTCACCAGGAAGATTAAGGATATATTATTGTTGGAATATAACGATAATTGTCGGAAATGTAGGAAAATGTTTTGTCCCACCTGGGAGGTTTCATCGCAATGCGCCGAATGCCTGTGTCATATAACGAAACAATGGATGGTTGAATATGCCTCTTTTATTGATCTACAAAAAAGTCAGTGATAGCATATCTCTATATTTTAAGGAAAGCTTACTATACCCATTTTATCTTCTAAAAAAATTGATCACGTACACTGCGGTGGTTGGAAAGCTATTTTGACGAGTACAGTATTAATCCTCATCAACTTATATACTTTAGTTACCTTAAGGATTTCATCTCCATTATTATTTTATAATATATAATTTAAATGAGTATCTTATGGGTTATCGCAAACACTTAACGCGCATGAAAATAAATTCGCATATATAGACATATTTTGTTTTGTTTTTATGTTTATAATATCTACATGATTAAATACATTAGACAACCAAAATATGTAAGCATAATATGTCTTACTACCCTTGCAAAGCCGGGGCGGGTCGCTAGTCTAATATAAATTGGATTGGAAATTAATATAAAGAAAAATCGGAATGTGAATGTGCCAGTAGCGAGAATTCTACGAATACTTTTAATGAAAATAGGTAATGCTAATTCGAAGTGTCGCATTATAAATTTTAATAGCGGTCGCTCTGAGACAAAGAAATATAAAACATGCGCAGAAACTTTTAATTTATTCAGGCCGACACGGTATACAGAATGAGGACTGGGCTTAAATTATAAAAAAAAAGTCTTAACAAATGTAAAAGGAAAGTGGAGTACCTGTAAAGAAAAAATGAAAAAAAATTGTAAAGTACATAATTTAGCAGGTTATCAATAGTAAAGTTCAACGGATTGAGGAACAAATTTTTCTTTAAACTTTTCGAACTAGATTAGTTATTATTTTTTGTATTTTTTTTCGGTAGGCTTTACAGACCTTGTAGATCTTTGGCCGCCTTTACCAGCCTTCTCCATCTCTGTCTATCCTGGGCCGCTGATTTCCAGTCTGCTACATGAAGCTCCGTAGCATCTTTGTTGACCCTGTCCATCTGGTCTTTGGCCTCCCACGTGGTCTCTTGCCAACTATTCCGGCATTCATAGTTGTGTAGAGGCGTCCTGACGGATTACTTCGAGCTACATGCCCCGCCCATCTTAACCTTCTTGCTTTCATATCCTCAGATATCGCCTGACCAGTTTCTGTGAGCAATTCCTTATTGGTCCTTCTCCTCCAAGAGTGCAGACTCCCATCCAATACCGCTCCGGTTATTGAAGGATTTTACTTTCACATCTCTCTATTCTGCTTTCCAGGGTGCCGGTGAGAGACCACGTCTCACAGCCGTATATCATAATCGGCTTTATTACAGAATTATAAACCCTTATTTTTAAGCTTCTAAAGATGCTTCGGGATTTCAACACTCTTGAAAGATCGAAGAATGCTCTGTTTGCGCTTATTATACGCTGGTCTATCTCAGTTGATAGGTCATTCGTTGGGGTTATTGTGGCACCAAGGTATTTGACGTTATCTACTTTCGGGAACTTATTTGCGATCCACACATATGCTTTTTCTAGGTTGGACTTTACTGCTTACTGTCATGCATTTGGTTTTTTCCTCATTTACCTGTAAGCCGATTTGGTCTACTTCTATCATCACCGTCGTAGCAAGTCTCTCGATATCCTTTTCCCCTCCCTTGAAGGGTACAATATAAACACTAAACTGAACTTCAATTCCTTGAATGAAATCGGGGCATCATTACTAAAGAATAAGAAAAAGGCATTTTTATTTTTATTTTTAGAAAGTGCAAATTATATATACAATACTTTATCTATAAAAAAAAAACAAAAAAAAACCGTACCACTACAACACTTGAAGGGTCTTTGGTTCAGTATGTGGTAGAAACTACTGTTTCTAGGACAACATTTGTGCAGGGAGGTTTTTATTAAAAAACAATTGTTTATTCAGTCCTTCCAAATATATATTTACAGTAAACATATTCGAATCAACAACTACTCTTATTAAACAATTAAACTTAAAAGGGATGTTGCAATTTCACGCTAATTGAGAATTCCAAATAATTTATCGCAATTAGAGTGCACGAGTATTGATGACTTAAACTATATCGGTATATGCATTGTTGTATTAAATTCCGGTGTCAGCAAAATACAGAATTAATATAAGTTAAGAAAAAATAATAATAATAAAAAAATTAAGCTAATTAAAGTAATGTTCAAAGAACAATCGTTCTCGTGTATAATCGCAAAACTTGCGAGAACACGGGGACATGGGATCAGATAAGAGAAAAGATTTGTCCCCGGCTGGTATCAACTACGGTAGCTTAGTTGGTAGAGTCCTGTCACGGTAAGGCAGAGGACCCGGGTTCGAATCCCGGCCGGGGGCATATCTTTTCTCTCTAACTAATAAATTATTAAAAAAATATAAATAGTAATATGACGTATGTCAACAAGTTCCTAAAATTAAAGTAATGTTCAAAGAAAATTCGTTCTCGTGTGTACATCGCAAAACTTGCGAGAACACGGGGACATGGGATCTGATAAGAGAAAAGATTTGTCCCCGGTATCAACTCCGGTAGCTTAGTTGGTAGAGTCCTGTCACTGTAAGATAGAAGACCCGGGTTGGAATCCCGGCCGGGGCATAGCTTTTCTCTTCAAAATAAAAATAAAAATTAAAACAACTAACTAATAAATTATAAAAAATAATAAAAAAAGTTCAATAAATACAATGTTTAATTCGTAAAGTTAGTATTAAAACTGTTTAACCCTACCTTAGCAGGTCAACTTAATAATTCAATCGTAGGTTAAAACATATCAGTAAATTTCACATAAAATTTATGACCATTAAATAAATTTCAATTCATTATTCTAATGACAATTAAATTGATATAGCTTGAATATAATGTAAATTTATAGCTTTGCACTTAGCATTAGCTACTTTAATAAAATCAAACTAATTTCCAGTTCGGGTGAAATCGATAATGGTCGAGTAAATAATGCAGGTTCAAATTGGAAGATTAAATACAGATTTCAACCGGATTTGCTTCAGATATGCATTGAAGGTTCAATGCCGATAGCATCAATCGCTGTTTACATACTGTCAGACAATTACTGACCAAACCCAATTACTTAACTCATGATTGCTCTAACGTTATCATCCCATCTACTCTTCGTACACGTATTGTTCTAAACATAACCATAAATTAGAGTATCTATAAATTTGGTATAAGTGATACATAAATGATTCATAAACCATAAACCACATAAATGGTTCATTGCTTCATTCCTAATGAATTATCAGATCTCATGAGTAGACTGTACCTGATGTTCCCCTTATCAAGGACTTCAAATGAATAAACGCATTCGAATAGAATTAAATCGAATAATTACTAATATATTCAAATTAACACGTTTTTGGTCAGAAATTAATTATTTCACACTACTACTCAATAATTCAATCATTAATTAGTAAAGCCATGTAAACCAAAAATTTAATTTTGTTACTTATTTATAAGACGATTATATCACACAGAAAAACTTTACTGCCATCATATTTTACACTTTTTAAAACAAAAAAGTGATAAAGTCTAGTTTAGTTGTACTGACAAACGCGGAATCGTGCCATTCTCGTAGCTTTTGCCTTGATATTGCGTTATAAATTATGTAAGTAAATATAAGCCTTATTATATCCCAACATTGTAACAAGAGGATCAGGTCGGTTACAACAAAATTTTGCTGACTTAATCACCTTATAACCTCACCGAACTTATCAATCCGCCTATGTTAAATAATAATTCGCCTACAACTTCAAAAAGGCTCCAACAATTTTTAACCGTACACTGAGGCGTATAGAAATGCACACCTTTCTACAAAGGACGAAATGTAATTAAACCAGGTTGTTATAAGAACTTCTCTGACGTGTTAAATATTACATTTTTCCTGCAACCATTTAAAAATTAAGAAATAAAAGGTGAAACTTTAGATTTGTTAAAACTACACTAGCGCTATCTCTTACAATTTTCTATTACTAACCATGCAAATTATAACTCTAGGACGGTTTACTCATTGAAACATTTATTTATTATTATTTAGAAAATAATATTCTGATAACACATACAAAAATAAAATAAACGTATATTATTATATCATGATTTACATTTATATTTCTCTTCATATCTGACTTTAGAAGTTTTTGGTAAAAGTTGATTTATTGCCTGTTCAGCCTGTCCTTTTATGAATGGAGGGGTAAATTCTAATTCCATTATTATTTTGTTTGTGGTCTGATCACTTTTTTAATGCTTGATCTCCATATTCCTGATGTGTGAAGGTTCTAATGCATTAAAGGTTATATTAAATATTTCTATAAAATCGCTTCAGAATAAATAAAATCTATCTTTAATTAAATATAAAATAGTTATAAAATTGTTTATTTCAACTTTTTAGGAATATAAAATGAATAATATTTAACATTTAAAATAACAGAATACTGATTGTCAAATTCGATCCAGGTGGCTGTTACTTTTCCTCACTGGTGAGGGAAAGTGGTTTTCTCTCACTAGTGGGGGAAAGAGGGACTTTCCACGCCAGTTTTATTTGAGTAATGGATAGCATTACTCAGTGGATGCAGGAAAAAAAAAATACACAACTATTGTTATGACTGTTGATAGAACGTCTAGTCAAAGAAAACCTTTCTAACAATTCAAACAAAAAACGGGAACCTGAACCGTTTTCAATGGTAAAAAGATCGCGAAGAGAAATAATCTTGGAGGTAACTTGGTCGGAGGGAGAGGGGTGGGTTAGCCTCATAACCATCCTTCCTCAGTGTTCAAAATTTCTGCCATTAGAGAATTTGCATACGACTATTTACATAATTCGGCTAAGGTTTGCCCCGTTCGAGGTTGAAAAGCTGAGTTGGAAAGCTTTGCCATTTACATACCAGCGACAATTATCTCCCACTTACCTTCATTATCCTCAAGTATTTCGGGACAGAACAACGTTCGAGCGGCTAATCCGACTTGACCAAAATAGGATTAAAAGTGAACTGCATCGTGAATAATGTTTATTCACCGAAACTAGGCTAATCCCCGAAACACTATTAACACTAACATATCTCTTTCTAAAGGGGATTCCCCTCCCCAACCCCCATTACTTATTTATTCCTTCAGAGCGAGCGCTAAGCCAACTGAACGAAAAGGTCGATTTCATGATCCTGACAGCTTCTGGGAACTTTCCTGTCCACATCATTATAGATAACAGTAAAAACTTGAGCGTGTCTCTGTTGTTTCAAATCACGCGAAGCATTAAATATTTCAAGCACCCCCCCTCCCCAGCCCTTTAAATTTGTTGAATAAAAAAAGTTATTGATCCAGGGGTTTGGCCTTGTAGGATTCAAGAATTTTTAAAGATAATATTATAAACCTTAACTTATAAAATTTTTGTAGGAAAGAAATTCGTTGACTGTAGGTACTATAATAGGATGTAATTAGTTGGGGGTGCAGTCAAGAAAACACAGCAAAATAAGTGAAACTATTGTATTTTATGTGCCGACGTTTCGACCTACTGTGTAGGTCATCTTCAGGGCCAATAGGAGTGGCTGCTCGGGCAGAAAGTAACCTATTGATTACTAACCAGTTACTTTAATTATAATACCAGTTAATTTAATAATTAACCACATAAAATACAATAGTTTCACTTATTTTGCTGTTTTCTTGACTGCACCCCCAACTAATTACATCCTATTATAAAATTTTTATTTAAGTGTAAAATAGTTGACTGGATAATTCTAATAATGGGTTGAAATAGTCAAGGGGTTCAGTCAACCATTACACACAAAAATAAAAACTTACAGAAAAATTGTATACACGTACAAATTACATATCTGTGGCTTTGTTCTAAAAGGGCCAATGCCAATTTTTTCAAATTTTGTGTTATTTATACCAAAAGTTTCCAATTTAGTAAATCTTTAATTCTGAAAAGGCCAATGCCTAATAACAAACTAAAACAGGTTGTGTTTTCTCATTCATCTCTATAAAGGTCTATGTTGACATTGGCTCTTTTGGCATTTTTGACTTTGGCCCTTTTAGATATAATAACCAACCCACAGATATAATAACCACAATTTTCTGTTATTTAAAATTTTTTAAATATATTATAACCTGTAACTTAATTATATTTTCCATTATTATTATGTCTCACCAATTATTACACAATGTACTTTACTACTTTTTTTTTTCTCACTAGTTATTTCATAATTTATCATACTCTCTAAATTTCTTTTCGCTCTTATCAATTCTATTCATTAAGTATGCTATTCTTCCTTGGTACTGCAATGTTATATACAGTTACTTTCCATTTCTTTTCCCAGCCCTGAAGATGGCCTACATTTTAGGCTGAAACGTTGGCAATATAATAAGTTTTTCTTAGTTAGTAATCTTTAACTTCAACCCCTAATCATTTCAATCCATTATTATAAAATTTGTATATAATCATTTTTTCAGTGAATTAAGTTACTTTATTAATACATGTCTGAATCGTTAAACTTCCGAAATTTCGTTTTCGAATGAAGGGTTAGGTTATTCATTAAAACGACTTATGAAATCAAAACATTTTTATTAAAAATATTTACCGTCATTATTACCACATTTTCCCAACGTGTTTTTTTAAGTTTCAATCCCAGAACTGATAAATTCAGGGTGTTAAGATGATATACTATATATATCATATATATATAATATATATTATATATATTATATATTATATATATTATATATATCATATATTATATATATCATCATATTATATATATATATATTATCATATATATATATATATATATATATATATATATATATATATATATATATATATGATATATTTCTTTCCTACATAGTGAAACACGAGAACTAGCGTTATCGTTGGTTTTTTGCATCCCTTTTTATTCAAAATATGTTCCGTCAGTTTTATTCATTTTCCCAGAACTGTTATCAAATATTAAATCCCAGAATTTAAAAATTCAGGGTTTTGTGATGAAATTAAGTCTGAAATTGCCTTGTCGATTTGATAATAATTTTCAACAATTTCACCCTTAAGCATGTTGTCCAAATTTCTGAACTGATGGAAGTCTGGCGAATAAGGCGTGGGAGAACTTCGTATCTCAGCTCGTTTTATATTTTCACGGTCTGACTTGAAACATGAGGTTTGGGGTTGTCTTACATGTTTCAAGTCTTGTATTGGTCCTATCCGATTATCTTATACAGGTAGTTTTTTAAACGTTTTTGGTCCATTATATGAAGATCCCTGCAGTACGATGTGGGTGTGATGTTTTCAACTCTGCTTAGAAAGGAGAAATGAACTGTTTCTGCCATTGAGCAACACTTAGAAACAAATCATTTTTGGATGCAAATTTCGTTTTGGCATGCTTCCCGGTCTTAAATTCAAACACAGTGGTCATGTTCTTGCAACTTGGGCTGCCGAGTGTCCAAGTTGAAACTCACTGTAATAAAAAAAAGTTACAACAAAATTACTGGCTTCCTGAATCACTACAACGCGTGAACGGGTCTCGGGTTCAGTACATGGCAGAGACTGCACTGTTTCATAGCCAATCACCAGATTCCACCCTTATTTTGGGTACTCACTACAATGAGGCTGGTTGAGCCCCAAGAGGATCCTAGATCCCATATGACCCATCTCCAGCTTCTAACAGATTAAATAAAAGTCATCCCAGCAGCGGAATTTGAACCAGTATTTTCGGCATGGGAACTCCGCCCTCTACCACTAAGCCACTAAGCCAGCGTCATATTTCATAGCACACTAAGCATGTTCGTTGAACTGTAGTGATAGTAAATGTTATCAACAAAAGTGAGTATTAATAACAGCTCTTTACAATCTGTAAACATAAAGGTGGTAAACTATATTAGTCCACTCATTCCATTCCGAATTTTAGAAATAATAAAAAAAGACATTTAATTTTAAACAATCCAATATTATAATTTTAGACTGTTCTTTAGTATCGCCAAGCATTTACTAGGTATGGAATAACATTAAAATATATGTAGTTCTTACAATTGCAATATGGCCATAGTGTAATAACCATTGCTCTAAGATATGATTCAGTGTGCCACGATCCCAGATTTATTTTACGTCCCATTCAGTTGCGGAGCAGGAGCCCGAGGGAAGAAGATGGAGCCGGGATTGGCACTCCACCACCCTTTATGCCCGCCTTGTCCTGAAATGCCTCAGTGCCGGGTGGAGTTCCACTTGTTTGTGTCAGTGGCAGTCAATATTTTCTTCTAAGGGCACGGTGAGAATTCTTACTCAATATTCTTCAACACAGTAAACGGACACAGGGACATAGCTGATACCGTGAAACGTTTCGATGTGGTCTGTATAGAGAATCCTATATTGTATATGAAAAATATTGAACTTCGCTGAGAAGGGAAATAGATCAGATAGAGTGAACCATCACCGGACTTAATTTGCTAAAGACATGAGGGTTATATTGTAAATATATATAACTTTTTTTTAAATATTTATTTATTGATATTTACAACTGTATTACAATAATACATCAAGTAAATAGGCTAAGCGATACATAATGACATGAGTTAATGGCAAGTAGAGAAACTACACACTGGTAGTACTCAAATCACTAGGTCACGTGGCCATCTTCTTTTCAGACGCCTCGGAATATTATCGGGAATAGAAGAGGAAGGTAGGGTTGAAACTAGAGGGTTTGAGTGGGAATGAAGTTTGTTATGAAAGGATAGATACCGGGTTCGGGCCAAATCAGCAACAAATGGGACATTAAGGTCGTTATGGCTGACTTTATTCTTAACAAAATAAGGAGCATTAAGGATTTTACGAAGGATTTTGGATTGTAGGGATTGGATACGAGAGGAATTCGATGGCTTAGTGGAGCCCCAAAGTTCGTAAGTCCAAATAGGTCGTATGATGGTCATGTAGATGAGTATTTTGTAGTTAATTGGGAGCGTTTGTCTAGTAACTGTTGAAGTAGCCTGAAACGAGCGGTTTCTTGTCTTTTCAGTCTAGTATGAGGATATATAACTTAAATCAAATATGTGATCACGATCTCTATATTTTGAAATATCGATTAAAGTAAAGCTTGGTTTTAAATGGATATAAAAAGATGAGGAAGAAGTTGGTCTGGGTAGAGGTAACAAAAATTCTCTTAAATCGTCAGATCTGTTTCTTAGAAAGCTCACGTCGCAAGTCTTCTTCAAGGCTAATAGTGGGGTTAATGGGTTGAGATTACAGGTTATTGGAAACGTTGGCTTTAAATGAAACAATTCTCCGTATTTAGGAGAATTTTTATTTCCATCCGGACCATTATATTCCTGATGTTTATAAGGTCGACTAATATTATTCAAGATATAAAAAAGTTACTAAACAACAACAAATATTTATGTCTTTGGGAAAGTAATGGATTCATATTTTTAATTGATAAATATCTACAATTATTATTATGAATGGCTTAGTAAGTAGGGCCTTCAAACTGTGGCAATCTCAAGTTCCTATTATGAAAATGAGTTATATTATTGAATCTTTATTTCCCCGAGATCATTACTTGGACCAGTAGAGAAAAGAATATCAGTGTCGAATATTGCTTGATGGATTCAAAAGTACTGAATAAAGAGCGACAACTTAAAACTTAAACTTAAAAAACAAAGTATATCAACAATATTATTAGTAACGTTGAATAAAAACATATTTTTTATTTAATTTTCATTTAAGTTAAATTAAAAACACACCATACCCGCATTATAAGTCACAGTTAAGCAATCGAGCAAAACAAATTCAAGATTAGGAAATTCTGAAGATTCGAATTAAATAAATATAAGTAACCACAAGTCGTACTAGTAATACTGGAAGGAGCGGAGTGTCTCAGTGATAGAACCGTGCCGAAGGTCCTCGGTTCAAATCCCGCTGTCCAGCAGACTTTCATTTAATCTGGTTGCAGCCAGAGATGGGTCCTATAGGGTCTAAGACACTCCAAGGGGTTACCCAGCCACTATAAAGTGGGTATCCTTAATTGGAGGAACAAATCAGTCGGTTTAGCGTGATCTTGGGCAATACACCTCCCTGTACAACCACTGCCCTAGAAAAAGAAATGTCTCTACCACGTACTGAACCCAAGACTGTAGAGGTACAGGTTTTCTTTTAGTTATGGTTAGTTATGCCTTCCTTCGGAGGGGACGTAAAATAACGGTCCCAAGTGGGTGTAAGAAATTCGTTGACTATCCGTATCCTAAACCTGGATAGGCAAAATTTATGACACCCATAGTAACATTTTACGATCTGCCGTATCAGGATAAATTGATGTTAATTGAGCAGGAACATTGTAAAGGATTGTCTCCTTCACTAAAAACCGACGCACAAAAAAGTCTCAAAAACGGATTTTTTTTTTAACATACTGCTATATCTGGGGTCTAGTATCAAAATATTTTTACAGTTACTGATTTCCTTCATTTATAATTCATTCCAGGAAGCCATGCGGAATCCACATCAATTTCTTTTTGTTTTTACAACAGAAAATTTAAAAGTTCAAATAACAATCGAAGAGGGTGAGTGGTACAGTGCTGAGTTCCCGTGCACAAGGTCCTGGGTCTTAAATTCCGCTGATTGGTAGACTTTTATTTAATCTGTTAGCACCAGAATATAGATGGTATGGGTTCTAGGACCCTGCATGCGCTCACACAGCCTCTATAAAGTGGTTATCCAAAATAGGAAGGGAATTCTTGCTGTTAAGGATAACCTAGGACAAATCACCTCTCTGCCCAACTGTTGGCCCTGAAACAGTACAGTCTCTACCAGGTACTGAATCCAAGACCTTTTATGGGTTGTAGTGGAGCAGAGTTTATAGTCACTCACACACTCACATACTGGTTTGTAATCTGTCTTTCCAGGTTAATTGCACCATAAATTAAAGCAATGAGAGTCGTACTCACACAATAAACTGCAGTAAATCAGACACGGGAAAACAGAGCCTTGTCAGGTATTTTTCAAAAAGTACTGGCGGTTGATTAGTCGAAATTCCGAGTGACTTTATCTCGAGACCACAGCTCGTTTTGGCGACCGCATTCATATTAATACCCGAGCGGAGCGGAGGTGTAGGCAAGATATTACACTAGCCTATCTGATTTATTAGCGCGGGGCCATCCGCCGCAGGGACCTCGCTGAGTTATGGCACCTGTCCACCTTACCTCCTCTCGTTGGGGACACTTTGCCTCGGGTCGGGTCGCCAGCGAAGCGGAAAATGCGAAATATTAACCCGCTCTGCTTCTTATCAAAGAGAATTATAATAAAAAGCACAGCAAAGCAACAAATATACAACCAAAGTAAATTTTTGTTAAAAGCAACGTATTTTCGAAAATTTAAACAATAAAATATATTTATCAACCACTAGAGAGCGGGGTGGCTCAGTGTATAGATCAATGAGCTTCTATAACGAATGTTCCTGTTTCAAATCCGGATGTTGGAAGTACATTATTTAATCTGTTAACAGCCAATGATTGGTTTTCTCAAAGAATGAAAACCTGACGGTTGATCGTGATCTCGGACAAAGCACCTTTCTGTACAACCGTTGTCCTAGAAACAGTACGGTTCTAGCAGAACCAGAAACAGTCTCTACCATTTACTGATTTATTGAACCTTCATGAGTTTTTATTATCTACATTCATGTATCTTCTTTAATGAAATAATAAAAAAGAAATAATGGAAAAGAAATATATAGGTAGTAATAACAACTACTTTGAGAGAATTGAATAGTGAATAATAAATTATCTAAGAAAATGCAGCGACATGCTGAGCCACCCAACGCTATAACAGCAACGATGCATAACAACTTCTTTATCATCTCATCAAGATCATGGTATACTTTTAACTGAGCGTATGCTATATTTACACCAGGGATGGCTTGTTCTTGAGAAGACCAAGTCTTAGAATCGCGACTGTCAGGTTTTTTACTGCATTGCCAATTAGAGACAGGAAATAACTAATTACCTATCTTTGCTTCCTTCTTTAAAATTAGCTTTGCAGCCGGCAATTGGATCCTCTGGTACATTGCCGGAAATCTCGCCTTTAGTGATGAGATTCCTAAGTGTTATCTATTATAACACTATCTATTATAGTGTTTCCCACCACCACGTGATCCAGGTCATCTGTCTGCTGCTTTTTACCACACCCCATTTATCCTCAACCAGTTTTTTGTCGAGCGTGAATCGGATGGTAGTCTAATTTCATTTTAAAGTATCATTCTCCTGTCGCAGGTGGGATAACAATACTTGAAATTACCATTTTTTTTAGTCTAAAGATTATCCCTTAATGATCGGAAATCCTTACTCGTGCTATCCATGGTCATTTCCGTTTCGAACATAATCTATATGAGTAAATTGATATCTACATATTCACTCGGCTCTCGTATTACTATCTAAGAGTCAAGTAGATATATTAACATTTACGGAAATGGCAATTTCCTTAACCTGGCATAGAACGTGATGGTATCCCCCTAACTGTAGTGGCTGGTAAAAATTCCATGGGGTTCAGGTTATTATTCTCTTCCTCGCTGGAAGTAGAAACACCAGTTTACCATTCCAAATGGCAGTACTGTCCCTAGACTGGCATGATGATATAATGCTGAGCAAGAGGTACTATAAAAGAGTTAGGAATTAATACATCTATAGTATTGGGAGAAAACTAAATACATTCTTTAATATATTTAAGAATTTAACAACATAGTTTGTGAATTAGTTTAATATGTGTGTGTGTGTGTGTGTGTGTGTGTGAGAGAGAGAGAGATAGAGAGAGAGAGAGAGAGAGCGTGAGAGAGAGAAAGAGAGAGAGAGACTACACTAATTATTATTATTGGTTCGACACTACAACACGTTGACGCGTCCAGGCCTCCGCAATCAGCTTCCGCCAGTAGTCCCTATTTAGTGCTGCTGCCATCCAGTTGCGGACTGCCAGATCTTGGCGTCCTCAGAGACTAAACTAAGCGACCATAAATTGATCATATTTCTCTTGACTATCTTTCTTTTCCTTGCAGATCTTATGTAATCAAGGAATCCATACCATGGTCATCTTTCATTTGTTTCTTCTTCATAATAGTATTAGAGACGCGAAATTTTCTTAATTTTTTATCTTCTTGTTTTACATTCCAACCTTTTCAAATAGGCCACCGTCCAGGACCTGGCTTGAATTATAAGAGGCCCCTATTCCCTGGCATGGTTCGGAATGTATTCTTGTAAGATATTATTAATGCACATTTAAATGCTTATCGCTTTCCTAAAAATTCTCACTAGAGAAAGTCAAAGTGAATGCACATAATAATGAACTCCATAATGGCACTTGCTAAGTAAAACGTTAAAAATATTTATTAACATAAGTAGTTCGTAAATAAAATTTATCAAGTTAAAATCAAAAATGGAGAGTAAAAAGAATAAGAGGATATATCTTATAATCTCATTTAAATAAGTCATTAGTAGTATATTGACTTCGATACTATCTTGTCCGATATACAAATAACTAAATTTGGTTTAAAAAAAAAAATGTAGAATACAGTAATATAGAATAAAAATACATTATGTCGAAATATTTATTGGGGCGTTCACGAAAAGGTTCAATTAAAGTTTAAATTTTAGAGTAATCGAATAATTTGTTTTATTGGTCATTTAGAATTAAAAAAATTCATTTTCACTGTCCCGCTCTCAAACCTTCATTTCTCCGTCAATAGTGATTATTTCCAAACAACTAAACTTGCTGAATCAACCAGATATCTGAGCCATAAATACAATGCGTTCAAAAAGCTTTGAGCTGATTAGTGAAACTTATTTCATAGTTGGGTCCCATTAGTTACGTCCCAGAGCTACTTCGTGTAACATTGCACATATTCAATGATAGTCCAAGTAAGAAATTGTATTACTAAAGTATATCCTTTTAAATGATGTTGGTGCTTACTTAACCCAGATGAATACTATATGTTTTAATTAATTAGTAAAGTGGTTAACACAGAACCAACTTATGGAATAGAATCCAGTTCAGAATAAAGTTAGGACATTCTAAGTAAATAATAATTTGAGTAATTATCTTAACTGATTACTCTGGCATCCCAAATTAAATAGAATTATTTAAAATATATTAATTACACCCAAATATAGCAGTCATATTGTTACAATAATATTTTTCTTAACGCTTAAAGCTAATGAACTTTTATTATGTAGGATAACATTGGGTAGATTGACTTCTTCTTTTAATTGAAACGGAAATTGCTAAAAAAAGAAAGTCACGTTTGTTACCGTAACAAATGTAAAATGTCATTTTTGATTAAAATGACATTATATTTATAACCGAATATAATAATAATCCAAACTAACAATAAATTGAGTAAGCCTCAAGGTTGAGCAGGTTAAAGGAGAGAATCGGGAGAGCGGGCGGTGATGAGGGCTGGCAAGGGGCCCGGACCTAATCCTAATGTTCCTTCATAAATAAAGCTGGCCCGAATTACCTGGGGCTCTTATGGGGGGCCGCCCCCCCCCCCTCGGAGCTAGATAAGCCCCAAGCAGTTGTTCACTTACCTGCTCTAATTCGGTCAAACGAGTAACTTAATCGGAGATAAACTGGTCAAACGTTCTGCGGCTAACAGTCACAAACCACTCTCCTGACCAATGATAATGTCTTAGTACAAATAATATGTTAACATTATCAATATACATCTGGATGGTAATTTAGCATATAGACCCATAAAAATTACCATGTCATAAATCAAAAAACCTGATTTTTCAATAGAGTTCCAAGTGAGTTAAAAATAAATAAAATTAGGAATTGGTAGGTAATTTCTATTGTTGAAATTCTTTTATTAAAGAATATCATTTTTTTTAAAGCTTAAGCGAAATTTTTATTTCAACTTCCTTACTTTTTTACGAATGAAATTACCCAAAATGACCTTAATATCCCATTTGTTACTGATTTGCCCGAATCCGATATAAATCTTTTCTTATGAATTTTTTAACTTTGACTTTTTTGCTTTCAAAATATATTATTTCATTCTGCTTATAATAAATTTGTTCCTTTAATGACCGATTCACATCGCTCTTTCAAAAGAACAACGTTGTAACTCAAAAAACCTAATTTTTCCATTGAGGAATTTGAAAGTTCCAGGCGACTTAAAAAAAATAAAAATTTAGGTATTGGTAAAACAAAGCATTGCTATTTAATGAAGGTATTGACATTCTTTCATTAGCCAAAACAAAATTTTTAAAATCTTGAAACTTTTATAATTTTAACTTACGCCATTATTTCTACAATACTCCAAGTTAAAACATGATACAGCTAAAAAAAAAAAAGTTGGAAATGGCAACAAGGTAACAAATGGCGTTTAACAATAGTATTAATAATAATTCTAACAAGGTAGAAAATGGCATATACGTTTGAATGGCACCGTAAAAATCAAGAGACAATTAAATACCTTATTATAATGTACATCGGGGAAGTACATATAATAAAGGAATTGTGGTAATTTTTATTATTTTTTCCATGCCTTCTATTTATAATACAGGGTTAAAACCAGTGTTAGTCAGTCCACAAAAGGTTACAAATTTCATTTCTGACAAATGGACATTTACTGGTGAGTGTATCTTTTATTATTAAAAGGAAAATATCGAAATATTGACGATAGTTGGAAACCTATTAGAAGAAAATGGCAGAGTTTAAGGCTAAAGAGCTGGATTAAAGGGCTCCAAATACCAAACTGAGGTTGGTCAACGGAAAGGGCAGAATCTATAATAAAGGCGATGGATTGCTATAAGATAGATTAGATTCAATAAATTATATTAAAAAATTAGATAAAACAGCTATATTTTACAATTTATAAAAAAAAAATTACAGCCGGATTAGCTTTGTCTTAATTGCTCTTTAAAGTGGTTACGATTCCCCTCATTAAATGTCCTTAATAATAACTAATTAGCAAGTCAATCATTGTACACTATAAAATCCACACAACATTTAAAGTATCTACACTCCCACAATTTACAAAACGACTATTCTTAAATCGGAGGCGAGGCTGGTTTGGTGGGGGTAAGGGTATCAGGTAGTGGGAGAAAGGGATCGCTTTACTATGCGTGGACGGCCCGAGGCGACTTCTGCGCAGGTCGTTTTGAAAATGGAAAGCCGTTTAATGTCATAATCGCTGACACTACAGAAATTAAAAATGATTTATAACTGGGAACGAAAAAGGTAAGTGTTATTACTTTTCTATTACTGAATTGAATTGACGTAGCAAAACGGAACTCCGGGAAATGTAAAAGTAATCCCCATTATGGTTTCTTTCTTCTTGAATGTTATCGTCCGAAGAGCTATTGGTGGACCCAGGTAAGAGAGTTTGAAAGGGAATCGAGAATGGTGTAATTCATCATCATCTTCTCATGGCGCTATGATCCATGAAGGACCTTGGCCTCCTCAACAATTCTCCTCCGCTCTGAACGATCTCTCGCTGCTCTTCTCCATGTTCTTACCACCAGGAGCTTAAGGTCCGCTTCCACTTCGTCCAGCCATCGCATTCTAGGCCTTCCTCTTCCTCCTTCTTCGTCTGGACGGCCCTCCATGATCAGCTTTGGGAGCCTTTTTTTGTTCATTCTGTGAACGTGCCCCAACCATCCCAATCTTGCTTTTTTAATATAAGAAACTATGTCAGGTTCTCCGTATAGGTCCTTAAGTTCTCGATCCCTTATCATGCGGAAACAATGTCCTTCCTTGGTTGGGCCATACACTCTTCTAAGAATCTTTCTCTCCCATGTATTCAATAATATCTCATGCTGTTTAGGTTAGAGTCCACGCTTCCCCGCCATATGCAACGAAAGGACGAAGTATTGTCTTATATACCCTTATTTTGAGACTACGGGGTACAGCTTTATTTTGGAACACGTTTCTGAGGGACTAATAGCATCTGTTACCGTTTTCAATCCTCACCTTTATTTCATGTTCCAGTCTGTTATTTTGTCTAATAATGGTGCCAAGATATTTAAATGTCTTAACATTTTCAAAACTACACCCTCTTCCTTGGAGATATCCACTGGATGACTTTTTCCTGGATGAGAGCATGTATTTTATTTTGTCTTTATTTATAACAAGCCCTGCCTTCCTAGCTGCTTCTTCACATTCCCATAATGCTTCCAAGAGCACGTTTTCATTTCTTGATGTGATAACCACATCATTCTGCAGCACCAAATTAAACAACACTGGAGATATAGGGTCTCCTTGTTTAACTCATTTTTTAATAGGGAAGTCTCTGGACATTTCTCCCTGGACCTTAACCACACCGCTACTATTCTGCAGTGTCATCCTTATTAAGCTGATAAGTTTTTTTAGGGCACCCAAGAAACATCAAGTTTTCGTAGAGCTTATTTCTTTCTGTGCTATCATAGGCCTGTTTGTAGTCAATGAAGAGGTGGTGTAGTTCTACGTTCCATTCGTTACATTTCTCGAGCATATTCCTGATGGTAAATATGTGGTCAACAGTAGATCTTCCAGGGCGGAACCCACATCGATAGTCGCCCAAAACTGCTTCTGCTGTTATCATTAATCTTCCCAATACTAGTATTGATAACACTTTGTAGATTGAACAAAGCAGTGTTATCCCTCTATAATTTTGGCATTCTAATTTGTCTCCCTTCTTGCGTATCGGCACAATAATGGCCTTGAACCATTCCTTAATCCATATTTCCAAGATTAGTTCATAAATTTCACGATGCAACAGTTCAGCACCATGTTTCAGCATTTCTGGTGTAATTCATATGAAAAATAATTATAAAATAGTAAATAGTAACAAAAGTACCGCTACAACATTTAGAATATTTTGTTCAATACATAATAGATGCACCACTGAGACGCACAATCGCCAGTTTTTTCCTCCAATAAAGAGTACACACTTTACATAGGCTTGGTGAGCCGCAGGATAGTTTGTCGACTCAACGGACCACGTCGAGTGGCTTTTAACAGATTAAATAATTTATCTAATATGCAGGTTTGAATACGAGATCTTGAGCACGTCAACTCAGCAGTTTACAAGCTGAGCTACCTAAAAAGATTTCCCTATTGATTGATTAATCTGATGCACCACCTGTGTAAATACCCAGTACATTATATAATAATAACGAGAAAGAAATTAGCCCGTAGGCAGGTTAAAAAAATTCTCTTATATAGGGAGAACTGTTTATTTGGAACCCGACGTTTCGACCCACAATGCAGGTCTTCTTCAGGGCTATTGTGATAGGATAACACTTGAAACTGGACTCAGTATATAATAATAATGTACTTCTCATCCTTATATAGGAGCGGAGTGGCTCAGTGGTAGAGCACTGAGTTGCCATGCCGGCAATCCTGGTTCAAATCCCACTGCATGCCTTGACTTTTATCTAGTCTGTTTGCAGCGGGAAATGGATCATATAGGATCTAGGACTCTCCTGGGGCTCACCCAGCCTCTATAAAATATTATAAAAATAGGGTCCCCCTAAATAAGGGGGGATGAATCTGGCAGTTGACCGTGACCTAGGACAACCTCCTTGCAGAACCGTTGTCCATGAAACAGTACAGTCTCTACCATGTACTGAACTCCGGACCCGTTTACGGGTTGTAGTGGTACAGGTTTTTTTTTTCTCATCCTTATAATATCGTTAAACAAAAATTATGTGTTTTTTATCGTATGTTAGGCATTCATCTTTAAATAAAGTCTCCTTGTGTGCCAAAGGAAGAAATAACAATTCACTACAATTACAATATCATGATTAATATTCCAGTTTCTCGAGAAAAAAAAAACGATGATGTCACAATCTACTTACGTCACCAGCTTCTGTTTATTGGAAACAAAACACTATGTTATCAGTGACAGATTGTTTATGCGTGTCATTAGAAATTAATGAAAGAAGACATAATCCAGGAAAAGTATAACGAAATAAATAGGACGTATAATATCGGAAGTTAAAAAACTGCAAAAAAAAATGTATTCATTATAAAAGTTGTCGGATCAGCTAAAAGTTAGGAAAGTTGAGCTGGGGGGCGAGGATAAACAATGGATTTTGCCATATGATTCCACGTTTTACAGCTACCGACTTTCCTTTAGTGGATAAACAGTTTTCATTCGGATTCTGTAACCGGACTCCTAACAGACGAGAGAATTCAACCATAGTTGTAGCTATTTAAATATAGGAATTATCCCAGGTAATTTTACTAGCATTAACGTGAAAAGTGGAGATAGATATTAGAATGCTTAGAACAAAGATTATAGTAATTCAATGCCAAAATATTTCTGTTAGATAATCATTTCGAACGAGGAACGAATTAAATCACGGTAGCCAAGTAACTGCGCATAAATGAATAGGGATATAGACTCGGAAACCCCATTCTATGTCCCTTCCGAAAGACGGCATGACCTAGAATTTTTTTATAAAATCCTAGGGCCACGTATGATCACCCCGGTATAAGAATCCGCGATCTCAGACGTATAAAGTCATTATTCTAACCACTACCATCCACCACAGGTTCATTCTTTGTAGGTGGCCATAGAACTAAATTCTTCGTTTCATGGTAATATCTATTTTTTAATTTTATTACGTCACTATTGATTGATTTATTAATAAATTAATTGAAATTTTATCTCTGTGTTTTGCGTATATCATTTATTTAATTATTTTCAACTAACGTAATTTAGGTCTCTTATGTGTTTCTGATTTAATTTCAACCTTGATGGCGTTAGCAATAATGATCCTTTATTATCCTTAATATAATAAAGGATCATTATTTATGATCCTTATTTATGGTAAGGATCATAAATAATGAATGACGGATACAAGAGTAAATAGAAGAAGGAAGGGCGTGGAAATCTGGGAAATGTAATTTGGAAATAAGACATTTTGAGTTATGGGGCCGATACATCAGGTGGGGGATTGATTCATTTTTCTCCACCGACGAATATCCTTCATTCATCCGTCTTGTCATTTTTATATTTGTCACCGTTCGACTTGAGCTAAAGGTGATATCGGCATGAGCGGTAACGTATCGGCAGCCACTCGCAAACAATTTATACAGATCCCAACAGCTTCGCCCGAAATAACTTTAATAATCTCTGGAATGGGGACATTTATCCGACGAATCCCTTCCTAACGACCGCTTTTATTTAGTTTTAAACTCCTCTGTGCCAGCCTCCTCGCTCGTTCCCGGATACATCAATCTCTCCCTAAACCGAACGAGAAGTGCAAAACTGGGGCGTACGTTTTCTATTCCAGGCTGGGCTAAATAATGTTTTTTCTGCATGGATGAGAAAGCTTTTAACCCCCAGCAAAAGTAGGATAAATCAGTTAGGATACTTAGAAAACAAAATCTAAATTGTTAATACTTTCTTGTGCCACAATGATGATTTCATGTTTTATTACCTAATCTATATATAATTTAAAACTTATTTATTGATATTCACAACTGTATAAAAAAATACCTGAACCAATACAAACCATGAAGTTTTTGGATTTAGTACGTGGTAGAGACTGTACAGTTGGACAACGGTTGTGCAGGGAAGTGATTTGTCCTATTTCGTGTTCGAATAATTAAATAGTATACCTGTTGGTGTATAAAAATAAAATAAGTTTAATACGGGGGATTAGAAAGAAAACACAGTCAATCGGGAAATACAAAAAAATAAACATTCTTTTAATTACGTTGGTTTATATCACTTACAAAGATTGAAATATGTTTATATGGTTTGTTTAATCGCCACAGTATTCTTGCTCCTCTTACTCCTAAAAATCCTATGGATTCGTTTACGCCTGATGCAGCAAGTTTAGATGAGTGTAAGTTTAAAGACCGGCCGGCACTCACTTCAGAGTTAACTTCTACACTGCCCTTCTTCTACTATCCTTTGGATTGGTTTACTACTATAACCATATGAGTGTAAGTTTAATGACCGGCCGGCACTCATTTCAGAGTTAACTTCTACACTGCACTTGTTCCACTTCGGAGTTAACTTGTACACTGCCATAGATCACAAGGCGCATGCGCGCACCGTAGACGCTCGTTTACATTACAATATTTTAATATTTTTTACAGTTTTAACATTTATTAATTTAGTGTCACCAACATCCCGCCCACCTAAAATCGTACGATTTTACAAGGGGTGTATGTTTAAGATTCCGGGTCGTTTAAGTAAGGGAGCGGAATAAGCTTGTGAATGGATCGTTTGTGGCAACCTTTTCGATCCTTTATAGTTACCACTCTAACCACGTTATCCTCTCCTGGATGAATCTCTTCTATCTTGGCTAGCGTCCAGTTTAGCGGGCTGCAGGCAGCATCAGGTAGCAATACTAAGTCCGCCCATGTGAGATGAATAGGGAGGATTGAAGTGCCACTCGAAGCCTTGGTTCACAGCATGAGTATGTATCGTTCGTTGAATGTCTTCGTTCTTAAGGTAAGTTAATAGATCTTTTAATTGCCGAGAACTCCTACGAAATTAGGCCCACAGTCTGAATAGATTGCTGCTGGAAGTCCTCTGCGTGCTACGAATCTATCTAGTGTCGCTAGAAAGGCCTCAGTAGACATTGATGTAACTGGTTCCAGGTGAATCGCCTTCGTTGCCATACATACGAAGACTACTAAATAAGCTTTAGATGTTGGTAAGTTTCGGCGTCGACTGTTCTCTCTAATGAAAAATGGGCCAGCGTAGTCAACACCAGTAAAGGTGAACGGTCTGCTTGGACGCACTCTGCAAGAAGGTAAGTTGCCCATAACAGGTTGGATTGGACGCGCCTTCATTCTAATGCAAGTCATGCATTTGTAAATTCTACCTTTCACAGCTTGTCGAAGGCGAAAAACCCAATATTTTTGTCATATTAAGGCTTGTAAGGCTTGTTGACCCAAGTGGAAATGAACGTTGTGCAAATGGTCAATTACCAACGTTATAAGATGGCATTTTCCAGGAAGAAGTATTGGTGATTTTGCTTCCGCAGATAGGTTTGAATTTTGCAGGCGACCTCCCACTCTTAAAATACCTTTCTCGTCTAATACGGCAGCCAAGATAAGGAGACGCTTCGAAGAAGGTAGATTTTCTTCCCATAGGAATTCAGTGCTGAATTCGTGTCGTTGGGATGCGATTAGTAGTACATCAAGTGAGTTCTCAAGTTCTTTTAACTTCAACGGACCAATTAACTTGGTGTTATGCCTCTTACTATTGTGAACGAATCTCAACACATATGCTAGTGATCGGACAACTTTAGTATATGAGGAGTGACGCTTCATCCAGGTGATAATCATGGGTAAGTAAGTAGCATCGCAGGTATCAGGTAGATCAGTGTGGACTGTAAGTATGGTTCCAGGCTTTACTTCAGGTGCTCGATGCTTGTAAATTTCAGGTTGCTGAGGAAATATGAGAGGACGTGTACGCAACCAGTGTGGGCCCGCCCACCATAGTGTCTCATCCTTAAGTAATTGCGGCGCTATACCACGAGATCCTAAATCAGCAGGATTTTCTTCGGATGGCACATGCAGCCATTCATTCTCAAGTGTGTGAGTTGTTATATATGAGACACGATTTGCTACGAACGTTGGTAATGATTGAGGTGATATCCTGAGCCAGGCCAGCACGATGGTTGAGTCAGAGAAGAAGATCCTTTCTGCTATCGCTAGAGTTTCAGAAAATTTGTTAATAGACAGCATTAACTTGACAAGGAGCTGAGCACCGCACAACTCCAGCCTAGGTGTCGAAATGGTCTTAATTGGAGCTAGTTTGGTTTTAGACTTTAGTAGCGTCACCTTCACCTCTCCATCTCCTGCTGCAATCCGTAAGTATATAGCAGCTGCGAAGCCCCTTTTGGATGCATCACAGAATCCGATTAGCTGTTTCGTTTCCATTAGATCGGATAGAATGAATCTAGGAATTTGTATAAACTGAAGGCAAGTAAGATGCGTAGCAAATTCTAACCATTCCTGCTGTAGTTCAACTCCAATGGAATCATCCCAGGCAATCTTCAACTTCCAGAGTTCCTGAAGAAAATATTTTGCTTTGAATATGACTGGTGCAAGGAATCCCATTGGATCGTATAAGCGTGCGACAGTGGATAGGATCGATCGCTTTGTGATAGTCCTGCAAATAGGTTTAACAGAATAAGAGAAACAATCATTGATCGGATCCCAGGACATTCCCAGAATTTTCGTAACACACGAATCAGTCCCTGGCGACAACTCAATGCTCCTTCTTATTAGGTTAGGGTCGAGTTTATTCATCAGCTCGGAGCAGTTGCTATTCCATTTGTGAATGGAGAACTGGCCTTTACTCAGTAGTCCTATCAATTGTTCCACAAGTACCAATGCCTCATCAAAAGAATCAGCGCCTGCAACTACATCATCGACGTAAATATACTTGTTTAAAACTTCAGCCGCCAAAGGAAAAGCTGCGCCTTCATCAATACATAATTGTTTCACAACACGATTTGCTTGAAATGGAGCTGACGCTGTGCCGTAAGTGACTGTGTTTAGCTCGTATTTTTGAATAGCCTCTTCAGTTGTCGCTCGCCAGAATATGTGTTGGAAACGTCTATGTTCCGGAATTACAAGAATCTGCCTGTACATTTTAATTAAATCAGCAGTTACAGCGATCTTGTATCGTCTAAAATTCAAAATGATGTCGGCGATGTCACTTTGGAGTTTCGGACCAACATAGAGTTTACTGTTTAGAGATCCCTTTGTCGTTGAAGCTGAAGCATCGAAAACGACACGAATTTTAGCTTGTGGGTCATCCTGACGAAACACTGGATGATGTGGAACTACGTAGGCTGATGGTGAAATAGTCCTGGTCATATGGCCTAGCTGCTCATACTCCTTCATAAAGTCTGCGTATTTACTATGCAAGATATGGTTTCGTTTAAATCTCGTTTCGATTCCTCTAAAACGAGAAAGAGCAAGAGTTTCAGCCTCTGGTATATCTTCTGGCGGTTCTTTACATGGTAGGGCCACAATATATTTTCCAGTGGAATCTCGATAGTGAGTTTTCAAAATATGTTGTTCGGAAGGATCGTTTTTGCTGCCATCAATCGAAACCTCCACTTCTTCTATCGGCCAGAATTTAGAAAGCAGCTCTTCATTGATAGGCGATTCAAATAGGCAATGACAGCGCAGCGTCGAAACTGAGTCTAAATTAGCACCTCCCATGACAACAAGTCCAAAGAAGGTTGGAAGTGCTCGGAAATTGTTGTCCAACGTGACTGGGCTGCCCGTTATAATTCGCATGAAACAACCGCCACCAAGAAGCATGTCGATCTCTCGAGGTTCCCAAAATAAGGGGTCAGCAAATGGCTGTGCAGCGGATCCATATATTGGTTGAAGTTGCGTTGTAGGTAGATCTCCAGTTAAATGGCCAACAATCAAAGGTTCGACGTCCAAATATTGATCTTGGTTGATTCTAGAGTGTAAGCGACACTTTAGCCTTCCTTTAACTCTGGGTACTGGGACACCCCCAGCCCCAAGAGGCGTATGAGTGGTTGCACGCCAGGTAAGTCCTAATCGTTTGGCACATTTAGACGTCATAAGAGAAAATTGAGATCCACAATCGACCAAACAACGAACAGGTTGAAGGTTATTGTCTGAATCGTGAATGAGCCCAATAGCGGTACCTAAGACAACTTGTGCGGGTCCTAGAACGCTACCAACCAGGGCAGACGAGGCAGGCTCAGAATCCCGTTTCTCGGTTGCAGAAGACTTGATTCGAGCTGGTGTAGAATCCGTGTTGATCGTAGGTTCCGAGTTTGATTTCTTCGCAAGATGGACCCAGGTATGGTGTTTATTACTACAAACTCGGCATCGACCTGGTGAAAGGCATGCAGCTGTCCTATGGCCGGACCTAAGACAATTGAAACAGGCATTCTTTTTCCTCAGAAATGCAATCCTTTCTGTCGGAGTCTTGGTTCTAAAAATCGGACATTCCACTAGAGGGTGAACTTGTTTACAGGAACAGATTTGTGGTTTTACTGCGGGTGATGGTGTAGAAGTAGTTGCTAGAATGTTCGCCTTGGGCCTTGGCTTGGAAAGATTAATGTTCTTAGGAGCTGTGAGCTGCATTACTCGACTTCTACCTTGAACAAAATCAACTAATTGTTTAAAGGTCGGCCATTCCGTTGTGACTACTTCCACTTCAAAGTCATGTCTAGTTTGTGGATCTAGTTTATCCAGCGCTAAGGTCATCCATAAAAAGTCTGCTTGATCGGGTATCTCAATTGATCGGAAAGCCGCTATGTTTTCGGCCACTGCTCTAATAAAGGCTTGTAAAGATTGAAGGGTAGGGCTACCTCTTTGAGGAGAAAACTCCAAAATTTGATCGATGTATGACGATGCAAGCAGTCGTTTATTGTCATATCTATCTGTCAATGCGTCCCATGCCTTCTGGTAATTAGGCTCATCCAAGCTAAACGGGGCTATTAGGGCCAAAGGTTCCCCTATGACAGACGTGGATAAGTAATGAAACTTCTCTATTATCGGGACCTCAACATTTGTGTGTACCATACTAAGGAACAACTGCTTGAATTTTGGCCATTCACGAATGTTTCCATTAAATTTAGGCAACTCCATGCGAGCTAGCCTTCGGTGAGTTGAATGCGCGAAGGAACAAGAGTTTCTTGACGATTGAGAATTTTCATTCGGTTGAGCTTCTTTCTCTTGTTGCATCTCAACAATTTTATAATATAGAGCATTTATTTCACCTCTCTCCTTGATGTCCTCATCAGTAGGAAACAATGTGTCTTTTTCATTAATAATTGCTAATACCTGACCCTCTTCAAACTTAGTCATGTAACTAGCCTTCAATGCATCCGCAGTTAAAGACATAGCCTTGAATGCTGAATCCATGCTTGCTGTACCTACATTATAAATCTGTGCTATATCTTTACGTAAAAGTTTAAGAGCTGCGCGGATGCATTTAATTTGTAATTCAGGGGGGGCCATGGTGACGACACTTTACAAATATATTTAGAAAAAATCAAAATTTAAATTTATATTGTTTACATAAAACCGACGTTATAGAATTTATGATTCTTAAAAGGTATTATATTTATATAAAATGGAAAGTAAAATAAAAGATCGTAAACAAACTCGTTACTTAAATTATAAAATAAAAAATTACTAATTACTTAAAAAACAAAATAAAATAATTTCAATAAAAGAGATGAGACAAAAAAAATGTTACCTTATACCTAAAATTCATATATTTTACTACAAAATTATGAGAATTATATAATTGGCTACTCATTAAATAAACCTAGCAAGTAAGAATATATTCACGAAACTAACCAACTCAGTATAATAAATGAATTACCTCATTAATTCTAAATAAAATTGTAAATCTTATTATTAATTAATTAAATTCCAATTAATAAATCTTAATCTCAAATCGTTAGTAGTCCATATATTCTTACCACTAATATTTCTCAGTTAATTGCAGATAATTTATAAACCAATAGTTTATGAGTTTATATAAATGCCTTTTTCAAAATTCTGTACTTTATTTAATTAAATAATTATAAAATATTCAATGCTATTATATCTGAGTAGTTACGTATGTAATACAGAGCATTGTTTTCAAATCAACTAGCTACATAGGTAAACAAAAGTACAGATAATACTGCGTGGACTCTTCTACAGTATTAGACTCAGAAATAATTATCCAATATTTTATTGTTTTCCTTTTTCTTTTTAAATATTACTAAAATTTAATTTAATTTCACGTCTAAATTTCATTCTTAATAAAGTGATTCCAAAATTAAATTTAACATATAGCTATTTTAAATTATATTTCAACTTATTATGTTAGTATTAAATAAACTTAAAGTAAATTATTGACTGTATTTTCTTTCTTAATATCCGGCCCGGAGATTGACCAATGTTGGTTTATAAAAATAAAATAAGTTTAACGGGGGGTTATGAAAGAAAATACAGTCAATCTGGTAATAAAAAAAAAAACAACATTCTTTTAATTACGTTGGTTTATATCACTTACAAAGATTGAAATATGTTTATATGGTTTGTTTAATCACCACAGTATTCTTGCTCCTCTTACTCCTAAAAATCCTATGGATTCGTTTACGCCTGATGCAGCAAGTTTAGATGAGTGTAAGTTTAATGACCGGCCGGCACTCATTTCAGAGTTAACTTCTACACTGCACTTGTTCCACTTCGGAGTTAACTTGTACACTGCCATAGATCACAAGGCGCATGCGCGCACCGTAGACGCTCGTTTACATTACAATATTTTAATATTTTTTACAGTTTTAACATTTATTAATTTAGTGTCACCAACAATACCCTTATACTATAATAATATTTTCATGTTTTATTCTCTAATAGTTATATTTTTAAAATTTATTTATTGAGATTTAGAACTGCATTCTAATAATACAAGTAACTAGAATGCATGATACGTAATGAGAAGTAGAGAACATCGCTACTTCTATCTTTCTCAAAATCCATTCACATAATTTCGTCTTTGGAAAAATTTCGAACTACTGGAAGTATTTCACAGATTCTACTTTTAGAGACGGCTATTCCCAAAGTGTTGTTCTGATTATTTTAAATAGGTAGTAAAAAAAGGAAACAAACAAAAACACTTTAAATTTAATAAACAATACAGAAATTTAAACAAACAATATTAATAAGAGAAAAACAATGCAGAAAACAATTTAATAAGGAACACACCGATAACAAATAAGATTAGTGATAAGAACAGGTTTCATGGGTACCGGCTAATACACAAGTACCGTACTTGTTAACACCACAAAATAATCCAAGAAGAAATTATTAAAAAAAAAAAGTTAAATGGGATCAAGACAGGAAATATGATCCGATAATTATATACTTGAAGGAGATAAAGTTTTAATTAGGTTTCACCGAGCGGGCAAGAGCTCTTATCACGTGGATTCTAACTGCCCGCCTTCTTGTTAAAAATCTTCTATTTTCATTTTCCTTTTTTTTTTACCTTTTATTTTGTTAAGCTCCTTTAACTTGCTAACAATATAACAATGGTAAAATCCCCTTCAACCACCTTATTTTAATAATGTCGCCTGTTCGAAGTTAATCGGCAATGAACGGAAAACAGGAAATCACGACCAAAGTTGAGAGGAATTCAGGCATTATTCAGATCGTTTAAAAATGTGAATAAAATTATTTAACAATTGTAGAAAGCTAACGGATCTGTTTATCAACTAATAATCCGATTTGCAAACAAATTAGTGGTGTATTAGCCAAACTGTTTATCGTTGAAAGTTTTAGGCAACACAAGACATTTGAGACAATAGTTTAAGGAACTTTTTTTCCTATAATTTTTTAATCATTGCTTTAATTTTTAAATATTTTCATTTTGATGAGAAAAGATTTGCCCTCAGCCGGGATTCGAATCCGGATCTCCGCCTCACCGTGGCAACGCTCTAACTATTTGAGCCACCGGGGTCGCTCCCTACCAAGGACAAATCCGTTCTCTTCACCGATCCCATATCCCCCGTGTTCTCGCAATTTTGCGATGTATACACGAGGAAGAATGTTCATTGAACATTACTTTTAATTTTAGGATCTTTTTGGCATGCGTCATTATATTATTTATAATTTATTATAATTTTTTAATCATTGCTTTAATTTTTAAATATTTTTATTTTGAAGAGAAAAGATTTGCCCCCAGCCGGGATTCGAACCTGGATCTCCGCCTTAACGGGGTCGCTCCCTACCTCATTATATAGCCCTCGTAGGTCTTCTTCAGGGCTAAATATATGAAATACAGACAAATGAAAATTACTAAATTATTAAAAATTGAAATGTATAAGCATCCAAGGATTAACAAAAAAGTGATAGGAACGTTGTACGAAAAGTAATAAAGAATAAAATAAGTAATACGAAGTAATAAAAAAGAAGGTGTAAAACATTACAGAATAAGGTAAAAAAGATAAAAATTAAAATTGAAGTGGTAAACATAAAAGTTAAAATTGATAAGTATGAAGGTATCAAAGTGGTGGAATATAAAGATGGGGGGGGAGAACCTGAGCTATATATACTGAGCAAGGGTAATCAATGTTGTATATTAATAACAAAGTTACAACCTAAATAATAAAATAATAATAATAATATTGTTAAGTAAAAATATAAATAAATAAAAAAAGTAAAAACTAGGTAAATTTTGGTTTTAACGCAGTTAACACATAGCGTAAATGGAGAAGACTGATAAATATAACTTTCTGTCTATTTTAACTTACAAAATAAAAAAATTTATTGTAATTGATATTACTCTTCTTTTTTTTTAATAGCACAGATGACTAGTAAGGGAAAAATAAATGGTCTTAACTAGACCGAAACGAAAGTTACACAAACAAATAAATTAAGTTCCAACTATTCTACGCTCAACGAACACAAGGTCTATTCTTGTATAAGTCCAAATGAAAGAGAATGATGAGGTTATAACGTACAATTTATTTAAGAATAACATTGGGTCCTGGGTCGAGTACAAGGTAGATACTGTATTGTTTCTAGGAAAATAATTGTGCAGGGAGGTGATTTGTCCGAGATCAAGCTCAACAACCAGCATTTCCTCCAATTAAGGGTACCCACTTTGAAGAGTCTAGGTGAGTCCCAGGATGGTTTGAAAGTCTCTCAGGGTTCATTCCAGGCTGTTAACAGATTAAAAAATATCTGCCACACCCGGATTAGGACCCGGAACCATCTGTATAGCAAATCAACCCTCAACACACTGAAATACACCACTCCCCTAATTATTTACAATACATGCTATTAACTTAATAACCTGTTAATAGTGAATATACCAAAATTATTTAATTTTTAAATGCATCTCCAATAATTAAATTAATTTTCAATATTAATGCTTTAACAGACTAATAATTAAAAGGTAAAATACTGTTTGCGCTGCACCATAAATATTTATCATATCTGTTACAATATTGGATTTAGTAATCAAGAGTAACAACAAATAAATAATAATTTATATTATATGCTATATTTATGTATTTCACGCTTCGTTGCTTCCTACATTCTTACTACATTAAAAGGTTTTAATGGTTTCTATTCACAATTTAAATCAAGCATAATGTTATTTAACTAAATCTAATCCAAATAGTCAAAATTCATAAATAGTTAATAATATAATAAAATCTAAACCGATATTAGCGATTAATTATCTACAGAGATAAATATCTGTTTCAGTAGATTAATCTAATATTATCCTAGGATTTTAGGGATACTTATTATATATAAATAAAAAGCCTAAAAGTAATCAAAAATAAAATATACAATATTTCTAATGAGAAATATCAATTTCTGTAGTTAGGCAAGGTTTCAACAGCATAGCATTAAAGAGGAATGAGTTCTGTCACTCGGCCGACGACGTCAAGAGCATGAGACTCTTCCCAATTGAGTTTTGCCGGAAAATTAAAATATGGCGCGGAATCTGAGGGACCGCTAGGGAGAGGGGCAGCGGGAATTATCATATAAATAGAATGTGAGCAGGCCGCGATTCATTTTATCATTAGAATAAATGGTTGAGAAGGGGGTTCGCTCTGGAGGGAGGACGATCGCGACGGAACGGGGTATCAACGGTGGCAGCTGAAAATCAACTAGGGGTGACGATTGAGGGCTGTTATCAGGACACAGTTTATTGAATTAATCAAAAATGATTGGCTAATTTTCTACAGAGACAAAACATTATACTTCTGTAGAGGGCGGTGATTCATATTATTTTTCAAGGATAATGCCAAACCAATCTAGATCCAAGGATTATGGCTGTTCAAGGTCACAATGCGCATCTGAATCTATATTTCTTAACCCAAAGGAGACCGTTCACTGGTCGAACTCCAGGAGGCTATACAACATAAAAAAAAAACAGGTCATTTCTACGACCGGTTTTAGTGAGTTGCCTACAGTAGGATGGCGGGTCACACATACCCGAGGAGTGTGATGAACATTGGGGAATCCCGGGACCGGGGATTTGAACTCATAAGTGAGCAAGTGTACTTTTGCAAGAGCGTTACCCGGTCACTTCGAGCCGTTATATCTATATATTTATTTTCTCATCCTTATTTAAACAGTCGTCTGGAGATTTAAAAATAAAATTCTAACGTATATTTATCAAGGAAATTTATGTCTCAAGCTAAATTAGTCCTGTAGTATAACTGAAGCCACAACCAATTTCAAACAAAACTTGGAAATATAATTGACTCAAAACGTTTTTTTCGAAAATAGCACTTAATCAACTATTCCCATACACGTATTAAACCGGCCATCCAACAGTCTCCGTACATGAGAACAATTTTTTTTTAGTACAGTTAAACAGATAATGTCATAACAATATAATGTAAAAATAAAATAATCACCAAACAGTTGAATAACCTCTTCTTAACAAATAGTGAGCAGTACCTGAAACAGAAAAAAAAATTAATATATAAACACAAAGTACTTAAATAATTATAGACTTAATGAACCTAAATTTTTCATAACTTTGTAATAAGTAATGACATGGGATAAAGGGATGTGGAGAAACTACCCAGTGGTAGTACTAAAATAAGAAATTTAACTTCAAGGTCCCGAGGCCATCTTCTTTTTAGACGGCTTAGAGGATAGGGAATTTAAGAAGAAGCTAGGTTTGAAACAAATGACTTGGGGTATGAAAGGCGTTAAAGTTTGCCAAGAAAGGAGTGATATCGGGTTCGGGCCGAATTTGCAACAAGTGGGATATTAAGTTCATTATGGATGATTTTATTCATAACTAAGTAAGAAGGATTGAGGATTGTAAGAATTGGATACGTGAGGAACTGCTGGCTTGGTGGAACACCAAAGTTCTACTGCAAATAGGCCTTATAATAGTCATGTACATGAGTATTTAATAATTAATCGGGAGCTTAGAGCGTCTGTCTAGTAAGTGTTGCAGTTGCCTGAAACGGCTAAAATCTTTTGCCGTTTCAGTCTAGTATGAGGATTAGAAGTTAAACGATTGTCAAGATGTAGTCCTAGGTAACGAAGCTGTTGTACAGGAATCAGTGGGATGTTATTAAACAATACAAGAGGACAGGGAGTTATTAGTTTACGACAAAGGGTAATTTGTGAGGGAGGGCGAATTTATAAATATTAATTTAATAAACATAATATAATAATAATAAAATACATATATTCGCCTAAATATTGATTCCCAAATAAAATTAGATTTCTAACTACATATCCATTCCGAAGCAATGTGAACGTTTCTATCTGTGATTGGCCCACTAATATGTCGTGTACTGATCAAATCTGGAGTGCGTTGGGTGGAACGATTTGCCCGAGGCAGGATATAACTCCGCTCAAATCAATAATACATAAATTGGTCGCAATTTAATTTATCAAACACGAATAATTAATTTTCTTTCCAATTCAGATAGATGAATCATTCACCATTTTTTAATTTATAGGCCAGTAAAAAATAAAATAAAACTTCCACCACTAAATATTCGAAGGATCTTGAATTCAGAAGATCGGAGTGGCAAAGTAGTAGAGTGCTTAGTTGCCGTGCTTAAGGTCCTTTGTTGGCAGAGTTTTATTTAATATGTTAGCAAACGAAAATGTAGCCTAAGTTATATATTAACCTCCTTGGACTCACCCACTCTCTATAAAGTGGGTATCCAAAATGGGAGGAAAATCTGGGGGTTTAGCGTAATCTATGACAAATTGGCACCTTGTACCGTAGTCCAAGGAACAGTACAGAAGAAACTGTACTACTGTTGTTCTAGTGTACAGGGAATCCCAGACAGGCTGTTAACAAAGTTAGTTACAGGAACTATGTTCCTAAATTAAATACCAAAAAAGTGCCAGAGACATTTTAATAAGTAAACAAATATTGATAACAAATGTGCTTTCAAATTGAAGGACATTTAACGCAATTTTCTGAAATAATAGGTAAGTGGAAATGTAATTTGAGAAAACAAAGAGAGAGAAAAGAAATAGTTATTAACTGACAAGTGAGGAAAGTACCACTTTATGACACCAGAGTGAATTTTACGACACGAGCCGAAGGCGAGTGTGGTAATTAAACAAGGGTGTTTTAAGCACTTTTCTCACGTTTTAAATATTACATTTTTCCTGCAACCATTTAAAAATTAAGAAATTAAAGGTGAAACTTTAGAGTTGTTGGAACTACAGTAGGTACATTGGGTAATGCTAATGCTAGATCTCCAAATTTCTGATGTAGGTGTAAAGATTCTAAAACATTTAAGGTCATATTAAAATCGCTTCAAAATAAATAAAATCTATCTTGAATTAAATATAAAATTTTTCTATAATTATTTATTTTAACATTTTAGGAATATAAAATGAATAATATTATAATACCGCCATTTAACATTTAAAATAATAGAGTGCTGATTGTCGAATTCGATGTAGGCGGCTGTTACTTTTCCTCACTTTCCTCAAAGTGGTTGTCCCTCACTAGTGGGAAAAAGTGAGACATTCCACACCAGTTTTAGTTGAATAATGGATAGCATTCCTCAATGATTACAGGTAAAGGTAGTTTTTTTTAGTTTACAAATATATTATTACATTGTTTTAATAATAAATATATTTGTTTAATAACCTATTCACATCACTTCTTCAAAATAAAAAAACAAACTAATTTTTCAATAAACTGAGTTGAAAGTTCCATGTGAGTTAAAAAAATGGATATTGCAAAGCTAGGGATTCCTACTGTAATGATGGTACGGAAGTACTTTTATTAATCATTAAAAAAAAGTTTAAAGCTTGATTTTTTTTTTAAATTTTAACTAGAAGATGGCCTCGAGATCATCTACTATAGAACTTAATTGGAGTGCTACCGATGGGTAGTTTCTCCACAAGTGTTTTCATGTCATATTCTACATTTTTGCACATTTACTTGATATAATACCATTATAGTTGTAAATATCATTGAATTAAATTTTAAAAAAATAAAAAAAAATTTGATGATAAAAGTCAAAAGATGGGTATATTAAAAAAAAATGTTGTAAATGGAATATCAGATGTGTCAATCCTGAATTAATAACCTCTAAAAACTATAGCTACTAAAGGTTTAAAATAAAAATCCCAAATTTAAGTTATTTCGCTGTTCTTTTGAAGGAGCCATATGTCTCATTATATCATATTCTATTCATTAGCGAAACACTATGGTGTTTGGAAAGTAAATGATAATTGAATTTGATTTTAGTAAAAAATTAAAAACAGTTACTTTATAACCCGTAAAAATAACTGGTATAACTAAAGCGAGAAGGATCCAATAATGCTACGCTCTATACTTACAGAACCTAGATGGAAGCGGAACTATTCAATACCGAAACGCAGAATACCTAGCGAGCAAAACCGTAAATACTAACATAAAAACCAGAAAACCGTTTTCCCGAACATATATAGCAGTTATCTCGAACACCTTCTTAAGATCTTGCGGGGGGGGGGGGGGATTCTATGTCAAATGCTATTTCCTCTGCCAATTGCCTGAAGCCAATTCGATCTAAAGTATCGCACCCCAGAGGGCTACGGTTCTGGCCAACTTCATGGATCACCAGGTCAGAGTGAATACAGAAAAAAAAATGAAATAAAATAAGAGAAATTTCTTCATTAGTAGACAAGAAACGTATAATTATATATTTAGGGGAGGCGTGATACAAAAAATGCTGTAAATAATGGCTAAAGGGGGCTAAAGAAAAATATATGACACAATGCGGGTGACAAACCGGTCGGAAAATTACAGAGAAAATAAAATTTCTTCAGAGCAAGACAAAGTATTATGTCACTGACATAAAAAAGGGCCACTTCTACCAGCATAGGGTCTCCGAAAAAAATATCAGGCAGAGACCGCTTTTACAACCTCTTTCCAGAAAAACACAATACGATGAATATTGATTCATATTTAATTACTTAATATATCATTTAATATTATCATTTTTTTTATATAATAACTCAAAACAGTTGCAACTAAAGACCGCTGGGATATTACTATATTTATCTATACAAAATTAAATAAATCAATGTTTTAAAAAAACGAAAAAATCTATGAAAAATTGAGTTTTTTATCTATATGTCATAACTAAAAAAAACTAATTTTTCATTATAGGTGTTTGAAAGTTCCATATCTTAAACCAGATGAGTTTAAAAAATGAAAAGCTAGATATTGGTAAAGTAAAGCATTCCTAATGCACTGATGGTATCGAAACTCAATTATTAACCAATAGAAATTGTTTAAAAGCTTGATTTTTTTTTTATTTTAAAAGATGTCATTATTCCTTTGAAACTTCTGATTCAAACATGACTATATAACTATTCAAAATATGACTAAATAAAAGTCATCATATCACATGGAAATAGAATATATGGTTTTTCGTTCCTGAATTGAAAAGCCTTAACTCAATAATGCCAATTTTTTAGTTACGTCATTGTTCTTTTAAAGGAGAGATGAAGATAATTAAAGGGATTTTTGGATTTTAAACAGAACGAAAAAATATATTTTGAAAGCAAAAAAGTTCTTTTCTTCGTATCTCTCTGTACTCTTCTCAAATCGCATCTCTACTTACCTATTCGTCCAGAAATTTTCATCAAATTTCTAGTTATGAAATGAACATTTTTTGGCAATATTACTTTACTTATTAAAAAACCTGTACCACTACAACCCATGGGGTTCAGTACATGGTAGAAACTTTACTGTTTCATGTACAACGGTTCTGCAAGAAGGTGACTTGTCCTAGGCCACGCTCGACCGCCAGATTTTCCCCCTTATTTTGGGTACCCTATTTTTATAATATTTTATAGAGGCTGGGTGGGCTCCAGGAGGGTCCTAGATCCTATATGATCCGTCTCCCGCTGCAAACAGACTAAATAAAAATCATGGCCTGCAGCGGGAATTGAACCAGGATTTCCGGCATGGCAACTCAGTGCTCTACCACTGAGCCACTCCTCTCCCCACTTATTAAAATGTCTTTAGATTTTTTTTTGGTTTTTAATTAGGAAATGTAGCTCTAGCAGATTGTTAACAGCCATAGAAAAACCCTGTGTGATTTCCTGTACCATTACATCCCGTGCACGGGTTCAGTACATATATATATATATATATAAAAATAAGGTCAAGTATTATTATTCAATAGTTTTTTTTTTATATAATAGAAATATTTAAAGTTAATTAATAAAAAAGAAATACCCGAGAGGGAAATATGCGAAATGAAGCGGGTGTCGGTTTTCGGAGCACAATGGAGGATGATTGTCCAACTGCAGGGAGCTTTATAAGGCGGTCACTCACTCGGAACTGACTGATAACAGCTAAGGCCCAAAATGACCGAGAATTTGGTACGTGACGAGGTTCGCTATTACCTGAAGCCATTCCCTGTAAGTTATATCCCCGGCCAGGGAGGACATTATGTGATATTATCATTTCTAAAACCATTAGTTATTCGAATGATGCTAAATATGTATAAGAATAAGAAGGAATTCGCTGATATATTTCTGGAATTTCAAAAGACGTGGAATCTTAGAAAGAAAGAGATTACAAAAAAAATTAATTATCCTCAATGCTCCTGTTACGAACAAAGTATTTAAAAAATAATCACCTTAATGTCCTATTTGTTGCTGATTTGGACCGAACCCGATATTAATCATTTCATGACAAACATTATTACCACTCAAACCCACTAGTTTCAAAACTAGCAACTTCTTCAATTGCCGATAATCCACCGAACTAGAAGAAGATGGTCTCGTGACCTTCCAAGTTGAACTATTTTTTTTTAGTACTATCACTGGATAATTTCTCTACATGCCTTTATTCATGCCAATATCTACCATTCTTGCTATTTACTTGTTGTATTGTTATAATACAGCTGTAAATTTCAATAAATAAATAATTTAAAAAAGCACATAAATTTGAATTAACCAGTTAAGCTTGGATATAGGGGAATTTTTTACAATAATTCCCTCCTCAAAAAATTATTATAACATGAGTTGAGTAATTCAGTAACCATAGTTTAAACTTTAAAAAAATATATATGAAAACAAAAATACCAATTTATGGGGGTGTAGAGCTTTGAGTTGCAGTACTGAGGGTTCTATGCTACAGTGGAAGTCTTAAATTTTGCTTATCCAGATATACCTGAATAATTATCACTGGGATAAGAATCCTTAACCTGTACCTCTATGATCCTTTTGAAGGATGGTATAACTTTAAACCACTACTGCCTCGTGTTGTTCGTAAATGATCGGACGGGCATTCGTATATGATCGGCTGGGTCAGTCAATCAGCCAGTAACGGGAGCTAGTGTAGTATTATCAGGGGGAAAATAGGCGTACAATATTACTCAGGGGAATCGCAGATTTCTTCCTTAGCCTCTTCTCGATATGGGACAATCCGAATGCAGCATCGTTTTGCAGGTCTAGCAGGACTCTACTCAGTATCCATTGCAACGGGGCGAGAAGGGGACGAATGCTCAACTTGATTGAATAAATTGAAGAGAGCTGCATTTTTGATATGTTGTAAAAGCATGTCTGAGTAGTGCAAATCCAAGTTTGCAACCGAAAAACGGATGGTCTAACTTTTGTTGGCCGAAAATCCTCAAAATTTTCGGAGTTAATTCAGTTGTTGGCCTTTATCTCCTAATCGGTACGTTTATGATAAAAAAACATTTATGGCTATTTTTAATATAGATTAAATTTGCTACAGTTGGAATCCAACCCTGGTCTCTGTAGCTCTAATAGATTCTGAGTTACGCCCCTTTGAAAATTGGTCATTTTTTCCAAAAAGTCCAAGTTTGGCCCACTTTCTTAAGGAACACCGACCGAAGGAGTGATCCTACGATGAAAGTCATGGGGAATATAATGTGCTCGAAAACGTAATATTTGCATTTCATTTTGTTATTTTTTTGTATAAACAATTTTCACGCACTAAATTTTATTTTGTAGCGAACAATTGTTTATCCAATCATAACTAAACTGTTGTAATCGAGCAAATTCATTTTTCCTCTACGGTGCGGTCCTTAAATATTTCAATTGTGATGGAAAGGCCGGCCGTCACAACTACACTACAGGTGGCACCTAATTTGCTATTTATAATAGTTTTGATATTTTACTCCCTTTAAAAATATTAAGACCACATACCAGGCAGTCCGCCAATCAACTCCTGTATCAGTCCTGCCGTTTGTGGAGTCCAGCTGCTGGAGAACATTATACAACCCATTCTTCCCTCAACCCTCACAATCGCTTATGCACTTCAAACTTTCAATAGTAATAATTTATGCATTAAGAAAGTATGATAACAAAACATTTAACATGGAGCGGGGCAGCTGAGTTTGTAGAGAGCTGAATTGCTTTTTTAAAGGTTCAAATAATTAGATAAACAGATCAATAGATCGGCCATGTTAGATTTACAGATCTCATTGGCATATAATTACTATAATCGGTAATTGCGCTTAATTAGTAAATATTAATTAGTAATTGGTTCTAAGTACCAAGCCTAATATCCTTCAATGACTCTATTGACATATACAGAATTAACAACTCTATTAATATCACAAGTGTTTATTTTTTACAAAATATTATAACTATAATATTACTACAGTAGAATTCCAAATAACAGAAGAATTTCAACCATATTTCATTTATGAAATAGTTTTAACCATATATTCTATGAAATTTTGAATAATCCATTCAAAATTCCATGTTTTTAATGACCTAAAATCAATGAACGACTCTTTATTTTATCTATGAACTAAAAATAATAATATATTTTTAAGATTTAGATAGCAAACGATAAAAATTGAAATTTTTGTTTTAATAATGATGTGTTGGTGAGTTGTAATTGTTATAACGTTAAATGCGGTATAAGTAATTTATTTATTTTTTAAACTAATATTAAAAAATTACAAAGGCTAATCGTCTGGTAGAAACAAAACATAATTAACTCGGTACTTTAAAATCATCCTTAGAATCAAATGATAAATACGAGGGTAAGTCAATATTTGACCCGCAATTTGGTTATATTTGTGTTTATGTTGGCAGTACTGTCATTTCGCGTTGATGACGCATGCTTTGTATATTTCTTGTTATGTCTATGCAAGTTTCAAGCTGCTAGGTCAGTTTCGTTATTGCTGTCGTGCTGTTAATCATGGCTGCTCCGCTTTGTATTAGCACCAAAGAGGAGCAATTCAGCGAAGATTTTGGTACAGTACGGGGACAGTGTTTTGCCACAACGGAGTGTCTACGAATGGATTGAAAAATTCAAAAATTGTTACGCACGATGAAGGAGCCGGACGACCGTTTACCGCCACAAATGAAGAAAACATTTGGCATTCACGTGAAATGGTGCTCTTAGACAGACAAGTAACTATTGACGAAGAGGCAAATCGTCTGAAAATCAGCAGTGAATGAAGTGGTGCATTCCTGGCTCGCAGCTCAACCGAAAACCTCCTGTGATGAGGACAACATGAAGCTTGTACAACGATGGATCAAGTTCATTGAAAAGCAAGGAGACTGTTGAAAAATGATACACTTTTAAGTTTCCTATTTGATTACAGTAAAATTTTATAACTATATTGAGCATAATATTTGACTTACTCTCGTATATGAAGTAAAGCATAGTTAGAAACGAAATTATTAACAGTCCTTCTCGGGGGTTACCTATAATGTTGATACTAGCTTAACAACTATCTTTGCTCCAAGGTTGCTGGTTCACAATCCAGAAGTTGATCCTAGAAGGATTTCTTTAAAGTGAGTAAAATATCCTTCGTTATACCGTCCTTCAGAATATAATTAAAACGGGGGTCCCGAGGCAATGCACTTGTTAAACATCCTTAATCTAATTACGCCTGGATAGACTAACCCACAGTAGCTTCGTCCGATTAGCCATAGCAGCATAAAATGGCGTTAAATAAATAAACCTTATCTAGTCTTAAATATTTTATATTGCCCCGAACAGAAATTAACAAATGACAATCAATTATCTGGTAATAAAAACATGTTTACATATCGAACTAATATTTCTAATGTAAAACGAGTTTTTTGGAAAAATGGGAATGCCATTAGTAGTAGAACAAGTTTAAATTTTGTTTCACTTTGATTCACCACAAGATTTAACTGCCACTGTGTCACTCTTGCCTGAGGAAGGGGATTGCATTAGGACACATGTGCCTCCTGGATGATAAGCTCTGAGCTTAGGTTGATACAGTTTTGATGAGTGATGAAGAGATACTTTTCTTTCACGGTCATATCTCAAAACACCGATTTTTGGATTGTACTAGTGCGATATGTACCTAAATAATCGCAATATTTAATTCTTGCAGATTTGGAATACTGCTGATCAGGGTATTTTTTTTAATGGAGTGATTCATATCGTTCTTTTAGGGCTCCAAGATAGCTCGAGGTATTTGCTCCGAAGTTAATACATATCTACACCCCCCGTGAATAAGTTTTTAAGTATAATTTTCTCAAAAATGAAGTAAGCGGATTCAAGTTATTTTCGTAGTGAATAAGGAGCTAAGTCAGGCATTGGCTTAAAAATGAGTTATTTTTTATATTACAACTCCATTTCAAGTCAAAAACAACAGTTAACTTTCTCTGTACGAAATCCGACTTAACCACTTTTATTCACCAGAGCTGTAGACGTATACGTAAACTCCTAGAACATACTCTAGGCGAAGAGTAACCATAATATTCCATCCATACTCGATCTCAATGACAAAAGAACCATCGCATGGAACATAACTGTGAGGCGAGGTATGTTGTTAGGGGAAACCCTTTCCATAGCTCACAAGTTGAGAGGAATTGAAGCCACTGTGTTCCCGTCTCTATTGTTTGACTAACAGGATTTTGGCATTAACTGCTATCGATTCGCCTCACTACAAACCGTTCAAAAACAGATCAGTCAATTCGAGTGCTATCTTTTGTTGCTGTCAATAACAATTTAATGGTAATTGAATCACCGAAAAAAAAGGTGAATTCATCTCCTATCCGTAACTCTTGAGCTAAATCATCTATAATTAATTTGTCATTTTAAAAACTAAAAATAAATATATTTTAAGCTACGTATGCATTTACCTTGATTAATTATTAGTCGCCCGTAAAAACATGGAGAAGAAAATGGTCCCGGTGGAGTTCAACAAATATTCCTCAAATGGTAATAAACCATTTATTACTAACAGACTTTTCGACCCAAGTTGCGGGTCTTCTTCAGGTATGAATAGACGAGATACGAACATTTTTAAAACTTAAATAACGATAATAAAATAAAATATATAAAGTTAAACTATTGGAATAAACAAGGTATAAAAAAGCAAAAATAATTTGAAATATAATAATATAAACAATTTCTGATGTGTGTTGAATACTGTAGTGCATTACTCCTGATTTTTTATAATTAATTAAGTATATAAATGATCCTAATATCTTAGTATGAGGATACAATCAATATGGAATATTTCGACTTTTCTCTGTGTATTTATTTAGTTAAAACGCAAACGAGTTGTTCTAGAAAATAACTTTGGAATGGTATAATTCCCTAAAAGCCTGGAATCTTTAAAATTACGTCAAACAACAACTCAGTAATTAGGTCATTATCTAAACCGTTTTCTTATATACTTAATAAATATTCGATACTTCTTTGTGTCGGAAATATCCAACTTAAATAGACATTTTTTTTTTTTATTAATTGTTATACTTTTTGTATATTTTTATTTTGAAGAGAAAAGAATATTCCAGGCCGGGATTCAAAACCGGGTCGCCCACCTCACTTGATTGGTGCTCTAATCAACTGAGCTAGCCTAGCTCGTACACGGCCAGACAAATCCATTATCTTAACCGATCCTATATCCCCGATGTATACAAGGGGAAGAATGTTCATTGAACATTACTTTAATTAGGATCTTGTTGACTTACGTCATTATATTACTTATAATTTTTTTTTTTTTTTTTAATTGTTATAATTTTTATTTTGAAAAGATAAGTTATATATGTTAGGAAAGAAAGGAAGAAGGGGAAAGAAAGGAAGAAGGGAAAAGAAAGGAAAAGATATATAAGATATAGGATCGTGACGCGCTAGTGACGTGGGCGACCCGGGTTAGAATCCCGGCCTGGAAAACTCTCTTCTCTTCAAAATAAAAATATATAAAGTTATAAAAAAATAAAACAAAATAAATTATAAACAATATAATGACGTAAGTCAACAAGATCCTAATTAAAGTAATCTTTAATGAACAACTCTTCCTCTTCTATATATCGCAAAATCTTTTCTCTTAAAAATAAAAATATCAAATAGACATACTTTTAAATACTCATAATTTTTGCCTTAACTATTTTCTTGGTTTGGCAGATAAAACTTCCGAGAAGACTGATTTTGAGTGAGTTTCCTTCTTATATTTTGGAACGGTTTTCCCACAAATGAACATAACAATAACAATATACAGTCAACAACAATATCAATAGTATCTCTACGCATATCTCTAGTAATACTTATTCAATCAATCCGAACTATAGCCCGATTGAAAGGTCCACAGATCATTCCTAGATATTAGTTTATTCAGCTTATTCATTTACTTGTTTTTGTTCCAGAAATTTTGAAGTTAAAGAAAATGGCGTAGTGCTGGATTAAAGAGAGGCTTGTGAAAAGCACTTCAGTATTTTGTTCAGAAACCTCAAAAGTTCTACAGTTATCGTTATACTAGAAAAGTGAAAAATAGGTCATCGATCAAAACGGCACGTGTATCATTCAGAAGTAAGTTTGGTGTTTGAATGAATAAGTTTTCTTCCAAAAACAAAAACAAAAACGAAACTATTTTTTCCCAAACCAATATACATTTTTCATGATATTAAAAAAAACAAAAAAGTGGGAAGCGTGGTAGCACAGTTTGTATGGCGCTGAACTGCACTACGGAGTGTCCTGGGTTCAAATCCAACAGTGGCAGATGGGATATTAAATATAAATTAAGGGAGTCTGTAGGAACTTCAGACCATCTTGGGGCTCACCTAATATCTAAAAAGTGGGTAGCCTAAATTGAAAAACAAAACTGAAGGATTTTATTTTATATTTATTATTTTTATGATGATGATAATCTTTATTTTGAACAGAAAAGATTTGTCCTGGCCGGGATGCCAACCCGTGTCGCCCGCGTCACTAGCGAGGTGCTTTACCCAACTGATCGGTAAAGGGAATGGATCTTCGGATCTTGGTTCAGGTCGTGTTACGATCCGGGTTAGCTCAGTTGGTTAGAGCACCGCGCTAGTGACGCGCAACCGTTGTCCTGGAATCATTTTAGCTCAATACCTTCCACGGGTTTCAATGCTAATGTTTCTTTTTATTTTAATAGTAATTAAAAACAATTGGGCATAGTAAACTTGAACATTTTTAGCAATATATTTCGAATCAAATGATTTTTCCGATAGTAAATTTTTGTATGCATTATCTAGAATATTATATAACTCAGTTTGTATTAGTTAAATCTTATATTTATTTTTTTAAGTTTTGAAACATGTTACTAAGCAGGTACTATATGTTTATATGGCTCATTTAACATCTAAAAAGTGGGTACCCCGAAGAAAAAAACACCGGAAGGATGAACTAGACCTGGACTGATCACTTCCCCTGCACAACGGTTATTCTAGAAACAGTAAAGTCTCTATCATTTACCGGCCAAGACTCTTCACGGATTGTAGTGGTTATGTTTTTTTTAAATATTAAAAACTAGCCATAGTCATCATTAATATTTTTACCATTGTATACCAGATCAAATGATTTTTCAAGAGTAAATCTTTTTGTATAATACCATCTAGAATAGTCTATGGTAAAACTATAACAGTTCAGTTTTTATTACCTCAAACTCAATTTTTTTTTTCACTTTTGAATTATTTTACGAAGCATTTACGATACTTATAAGTAAATGTGTAGGATTTATAGACACCTTGCAGTGGAAAGTTATTGAAAATATTCAGAAAATTTATTTATATTTTCAGATAATAGTTCATTTAGTTCTTCAGTTTTCAGAAGTTGGTTAGTCCCAGAGCCGCCTTTGAGGAAAAGAAGTTAAACGGTTTCCAAACGCAGCTAACTTATTTCTGAGTTGGCAGAGTAATAAAGTTTTTTAGAGCATAGGTTATTGTACACACATCCACCCGATCCTACATAAAACTTTTCTTGTTATAGCAAGTTCATTATTCGACGAGTGGAATTGAATAATAAAACCTAACAGGTAAAATGACATTCGGGTCCCTAATATCAATTGGTTGGGAAATACGATCGATTGGAAACGAGTTTAAACCTAACGGAATTTTATTCCAGTTTTTATAACGAAACTTATAGCCATCAAATTTTTCTTCAAGTAAAGAGAAATTGTATAGCATCTAAAAAATAAATAATAAAACTATGCCACCGTTTCTTAATAAAACTATGATAACCACATACTTAATTCTTTATAATAATTTTACGAAAGGTAAGACGATTCCTATTTCATTACCATTATTCTTTATCGTAATTGTAATCAATCCACGGAATCAAGCACGCAAGTATACTATCCAGATTTAAATCTAAAACTTTTTCGGTGTATTTCATTTATAATAAAGTACTCGAGTGTAAAACTCTAGTCCACTGTTGAATTCTATTGAAGATCTGGCGGTCGATGTAATCATAAGCTTTTTAAAATATTTATTTAATTCCTTCCAACTATTCTTTACGGATGTGAAACTTGGCTGCTAATCCTGGAGGATGAACAACGTCTTCAGGTATTCGAAAATAAGGTGTTGCGTAGAATGGGGGATGGTGACACAAAATAAGTACAAATTATTTTATTGTGCCAACGTTTTGGCCTAATATGTAGGCCATCTTCAGGGCTAGGAAAGAAACAGAAAATTAAGGTTTCTGTATCTGATTAGGTTATCTGATTGGGTTGAAATAAAATGATTGCCATGTGATCAGTAAAAATTACAATATATAATACGTATTGAAAAATTGTATAAATACAATTTTTTTATTTATAAAAGGATTGTATAGATAGTATATTAGACGTTATACTAAAGTATGACAAAATATACTCACCCCACAGAACTAAATCGTCCGCAAATCCAAGCAAGGAATTATACTATCCAGATTTAAATCAAAAACTTTTTCGGTATTATCGGCAACTCAGCGCTCTACCACTGAGCTACCCCACTCACACACACACATATATATAAATATATATATATATATATATATATATATATATATATATATTATATATATATATATATCTGTTTCCATTGAATATGGTAAATGACAGTATAGAGGGGCTGACCATGGAAGGCGTAGGTATTAGAAGGCCCAGCTGTTGTAAGGTGGCTGTTATTTATAGGTCGGGCTTGGAGGGTGGAAGTTGGAGGAGCTCAGGTGCAGGGCCGGGCCATGATTCTTGCAGGCGGTGGAAGCCCCGATTTCCAAGCCCCCCCCCCCCCGCTTTATTATATCATTTCTCTGTCACTCCTCTCCACCCAACTCTGAGCTAGTTCCGATATTGTCCACTTTCGCTAGAGTTCGGGTCGTAAACTGCTAGCTGTAAATGGCAACCACCGAGGTAACGGTTCCCATTTGTTACGTACAAGGAGTTTAACGTTCAACCCATATGGACTAGAGCAAGGAAAAACGAAAAAGAAACAGACATAATATTGAAAGATCCCGAAAAAAGCCTATTCCAGGGGTTAAAAAATTAAATAATCCTTCAGGAAGAAATAAGCGGAACACTCGAAATCAGAATTGTGATATTTGAACGGAAAATCTTCCAGATAATCGGTATGGGATGAGCGTCAAAAATCGTGAAGCAGAAAGACCGATAAGGAATTGCTCACAGAAACTGGTCAGTTGGTACCTAACCATATGAAGGCAAGAAGATTAAGATGGGCGGGGCATGAAGCTCATGTCAGGGCGCCTCTACACAACTGTGAATGCCACAATATTTGGCAAGTGGGAGGCCAAAGACCAGATGGATAGACAAGATCGACAAAGATGCTGCGGAGATTAATGTAGCATACTGGAAATCAGAGGCCCAAGATAAACAGAGCTGGAGAAGGCTAGTACAGGCGTCCAAAGAACTACAGACCTTGTAGCCAACCAAAAAAAAAGTGCGAATCATGATATACGTATATTCAAAATAAAACATCTGAATAGAAAGAAGAAAGAAGTGACTTTCTTAATGTTAAGGATAATGGGAACTTTATAATACATTATGCTTAATTAAGCAAATTAAATGTTATCACATGTAAGTTTTATATTAATAGACCAATTTATACAATGGATATAACATTTAAATACAAAGATTAAATTTGTAATCATAAATTATTAGATAAGGCCAACGTCAACGCCATTGGTAAAAAAAAAATATATACTAAAACTAAAAAAAAAATTACAATTTTAAGCACAGCAAGAACTTTCTTAAAATAATTTCAATTACTGAAAACATTAATTAATTTTATAAACATAGAAATATATCTTTAAAGATAAAAACTAACAAAATCATACAGACAAATAACGGGAGCGGAGTGGCTCAGTGGTAGAGCTCGGAGTTGCCATGTTGAAAATCCTAGTTGAAATCCTGCGGCAGGCAAGACTTTTATTTAGTCTGTTACCAGCCGGAGATAGATCATATAGGATCTAGGACCCTCCTGGGCATCTTTAAACTGTGTTCCCGAAATAAGGGTTAAAAATCTGGCGGTTGACATGATCTAGGAAGTAATCTAGTGATTACTTCCCTGCACAACCGTTGTCCACGAAGCAGTACTGTCTCTACCATATACTGAACCCCAGACCCTTCACGGGTTGTAGTGGTACAGTTTTTTTTTCTGTTTTTTTAATTTCTGTACTTACAAATAACAGTATGAAAATCTGTAATTAGTCCATTTCCCTTCATTGAACGCCGATTTCTGTTAATGAAAGCCGATATCTTTTATGCTAGTAAGTCTTTTTTGAATTTAGTGAAAACTATGTGTTCTTTCTCAGGCCTAGTCCCTCGTTTGAGTATTATGTTTGTATCAATTTGATTCATTAAGTATATTTCTGAAAGTATGAATCTGTCCATCTTCATCACTCGTGTAAGTGGTTATAATGTTAAATCGTTTCATATAATGTTTTGTGTTTCCGTGATGAGTTAAAAATCGTGTTAACTTGAAGTCTGAGTTGTGTAAATGTGTTATCCGAGGAATGTACCTTTGTAAAATAACTAGGCGTTTAATGAGTTTAGAAAAAAAATCATGGCAATTTTAAGGCACTAGAAGAAATTATTAGGTCTGCACTAAATTAAAAATAAATAAATAAAACTATTATAAATTTCAATAAAAAAAAAATCCCTAAACCACCTGAAGAGAGGAAGAAGCAGGATCTACACTACCTTGGAATATTATAGCTCGGCCGACGATAAGGGAAGGCCGGCCCTATGAGTGATAGACGATCGTCCTTAGTGATTGGCAACATTTATACTCTCTAAAGGCCGTCATATTTCAGGGCCACTTATCGCTTCTCTCTGCTCGATTTATAGTTCGCCCCAACTCTCTCTGCTCCGAAAACATGTCCAAAATGGATTTGCGACCGCAAACCAGGAGGAAAAAAAGGAACCCTGGTATCCATCATTTGAAGGTAGGTGTAAGATAAATTGATACCGATTATATTAATCAAAAATTACGCTTCAGATTATTTTTATTTATTTAATATTGATAGAATTTTAGAAAAAAAACCTTTACAACTACAACCTATGAAGGTTCTTGGATTCAGTACGTTTTAGAGACTGTAGTATTTCTAGGATAACAGTTGAGCAGGAAGGTGATTTTTTCTAGAACACGCTCGACCTCCAGCTCCCCCCCCCAAATTATAGATGTTAGATGAGTCCCCAGATCCGCTGTTAACAGCTTAAATAAATTATCTGCCATAGCCGGATTTGAGGCCGAGACTTTCGGCACTATTGTTTACCTAACCCGCTCCCATTTATTTATTAATATATTATTTCAGTACTTGTTTTTATTGATCCTTTTCAATAGATCTTTCACTGTAAACATCTCCTAGGGTTTTGAGATATCAGGTTTTCTGGATCTGATTAGTATTTCTTTTATGTTAAATATAAATATATTAAGTTTAATATTCGACAAATTAAACATAAATAGGGGCCCAAACTCAGTAAATAAGTATCGTAAATGCTTCGTAAAATAATCCAAAATGAAAAAAAATTGAGTTTGAGGTAATAAAAACTGAACTGCTATATTTTTACCATAGAATATTCTAGATGATATTATACAAAAAGATTTACTCTTGAAAAAATCATTTGAGCTGGTATACAATGGTAAAAATATTAATGATGACTATGGTTAGTTTTTAAAATTTAAAAAATTGAGAAAAACAAACATAAAAACTACAATCCGTGAAGAGCCTTGGCCAGTAAATGATAGAGACTTTACTGTTTCTAGAACAACCGTTGTGTAGGGAAGTGATCAGTCCAGGTCTCGTTCATCCTTCCGGTGGTTTTTACGCCAATTCGGGGTACCCACTTTTTAGATGTTAGGTGAGTCATATAAACTATTGTGCACCTGTAAATTTATAAACCGTATAAATTATTATGATAAATTTAATAAACGACTAATGTAGGCAATATTGATTAAGCAATAAGAATAAAAAATTAAAGATTGAGAAAAAAATTCTAAATGTTCCTATCATCTTAAAATGTTGGCGATTATAACGGTCCATCTTATTTTACTGAGCGCTGCACGAAACAAGCCTATCGATGTTAGTCCTCCCCATTGCCTCAGGTTCCTCAACCAGGAGTGGCCATTGCTACCTAGACCTCTCATTCCTTCAAACTTGCCCTTTATGATTAGCTGCGGTACTCTTCAGTTCGCATCACATGACCAATGTATCCGAATTGATGCGGTTCAATATCCTGAAGGGCTTCCGTATCTTTCAACCGTTGCGATTTCATTGCTGACGTGGTGCACCCAAGGGACTCTGATCAAACGCCTATAGTCACATTTCGAATGTTTGTTGACGTTTACTTGATACATCCAAAAGTGTCCCCTGATCTCTGTGCCTCTGGTACAGTACCACCTAAGTACTCTGTTTCGAGCCTGCAAGTTCAAATTTACATTGCATATTTGAGTTGGATAAAAGGATTTCTTGCCTTCTCTTTACGTGACCTGATTTCATTTGAGTGGTCTCAATTGTCAGTTATGGTTCATCCCGGATATTTGCATGGAATTAGTAAAAAAAAAATTATATATGTAAATAAAATATAAATAAGCACAAGAAATAAATAATAAGATGTATTAAAAAATGAACAGATAAAAACTAAATGACTAAATGAATAATGTATAAGATAGGTACTAGAATCAGGTATGTTTATGACTCTCGAAAAAATTATTAGTATCTGTTTAAGTGCACGTGGTATCTGAAATACATCGATTTATCCGTCAACAGAAGTAAATAGTTTCAAAATATGTTAGCATTTTAAAATTTTATAGAGATAAAGACGGCCAGAAATTCTTTATCGGTAATGGAAGAGGGTGATAAAGGTATTTAAATTTTAATTAATAGGAATTAATTATTTCAAAAGTACCTTTGAATAATTTCTTATTCGCTTATGATTATGGTTAATTATAAATTCCATTTATCTTTCAGATTGAAAGTTATTTATTATAAAACACTAAACCATTATTTTTTTCCAATAAAGGTGCCAACTTTATAGGAACAGGGTTTACCACAAAGTCGATTCACGGCTTTTAAGAGATTATATAAAAATGTTCAAGATGCTAAAAAAATATTAGAGCGATGAAATAACTTAATTATTAAATAATTCAATCCAAATACAATACATAGAAATAATATATAATAAACTAAACAATCACATTGAACTATAACTAATACATTCAGTAAATGGTAGAGACTGTGCTGTTTCAAGGACAACGGTTCTGAAAGGAGGTGCCTTGTCCTAGGTCACGCTCAGCCGCCAGATTTTCCCCCTTATTTTGGGTAGCCTATTTTTATAATAGTAAGTAGAGGCTGGGTGGTCCCCAGGAGAGTATTCTTTTCAATTTATACGTCCGCTTTAACTTTTTTTGAATGGGAATTCAAAGATTTTTAAGAAATTACATTAAAAAGAGAGAGACAGGTGAATATATTCATGTTTGGTAGTAAGTATATTTGTGTAACATGTTCATTCGATAAAATATAAATATATAATGTCCAATTTCTTTTTCCCAATTTTTTCTTGTTTTTTTTTTTGGTCCCAGTTTCATTTCCCCCAGGTTTCTAGGAATCATATCTGCTATGCTTTATAATGTTGAGATAAAATATTAAATATACAGCTCACTGTAAAAAATAACGTACAAAGCAGCTTTAGAAAAGTGTTCCATGTTCAAATTTTTTTTTACTCCAATAAACAAATAACACATTAATGATTGGTGTATTTACTTCCTCAAACATGTATAGAGACCTCAAATTAATATATTTTCATTAAAAAAATATCGAGCTCTGTAGTATAGAGTGTTAAATTCTTTAAAACAATGGACATAGTAAAAATTATAGGAATTTTTTAAAATTTTATTTGGAAGAGAAAATATGTTTTATAGAAAGAGAGAACATAAATAAGAAGAAATGTGCAAGGAACTTAAATCCTTAATCTTGAGATTATCATTCGGAAAAATCACGTAAAAATATCCACAATCAATATTCAATAAAATTTAAGGATTAAGAACACAGTGTATATTTGAAGAATTAGTGCAAATCGAAATGTGCTAGAGCAAGCGAAAAACCGATTCAAAAAAATTCAAATTTGATTATCTATAATTCTAATTTTTAATTAATTATGTATTATATTAATTATTATGACTTTAATACCCCTGTATTAATTAATAATTAATATGGACCCTGTATGATTTACCGTTGTCTTAGTTGTACAGGATTTACCAAAAATCTTTTATGAGTTGCAGTGGTATAGGTTTTTTTTTTTTTTAATTTCACAATAACAATATTAGGAGGATTTTAGAGGATGTATGACTTAATACATACATACTAAAAACTACAAAAAAAAAAAATGATTTTCCATGCTATTATAACTTCTATAACGTTATATAGGTGTAAAACATGGAAATTGGGAAAGGGAAGCCAAGAGAAAATTCTAGTTGCGGAGATGGATTTTTGGAGGACAGCTGGAATTTATAGACGAGAAAGGATTCCCAATTCAGTAGTGCGAGAGACAGAGGGTGCTCACAATATCATTCTCGAAAAAATCACAATAAAGCGATTAGCGTGGTTTGGACACCTCATTAAAAGAATGACTTGATACACGTTATAAGTATGAGTACAAATAGAAGATGATTTTTTTTTTTTTTTACATTTGTAATATTTTTAATTTTTCTTAATTAGTAAAAAAAGTAATACAATAAAAAAATAAATTTTTTATTCAAATTATTTTTAATGGCCCACAATTATAGTATTTGTATACTTTTTTATATTTGAGCCGTTCACTGCACAAATTGAGTAACTCCACTTTTTGAAAAATCTTAAATTTAAGTGTAAAAGCACATTTTATAGTCATAACTTTTTATATTAATAAAATCTTTCCCAAACAATAAAGGTTGACACCATTTAACGACAAAAATTTGTTGGCCACTGAATAATTAATAATTTTTTTAATTTTGATAAACTCCGTACTCTAATGCAAATCGTTGCAGTAATGCCATTTAAATGCACTAGTAAGCGCTAAATGATTTTATCTAGTTAGAAAGGTACAAAAAGAATAGTTATAAAAAAACAATGCAAACTATTTTCTCCCGTTTCTCTACCTTTTGTTATATGGAGTTAATCAATTTGTGCATTGAACGGCTCATTTAAAGGCAAGAATATTAAATAGAATGGGTGAAAATATTTAAAATTCTTTAAAATTAAAATAAAATAACATGCCAACTGCCTATATTAGAAATTTAATATAAATAGTTGAGCGTGATCAAGGACAAATTACAACTGTCGTCCAAGAAACAGTACAGTCTCTACACGTACTGAACACCATACCCTTTATGGGTTTTAGTGCTACAGGTTTTAATAATACCACAAATTGACAAAGATAAATAATATATAAAAATAGAGATAAATACTAGAAAATTTAGCCAGATTAAATTTGAGTAAGATTAATGTTAATGAATATTATAACGTGTAGATCGGACAAAAATAATGCAGTGGACCAATCGTAAGACTCTCAGAAAAACAGCTAATTAAAGTTTTTATTTTTGATTAATTATTATACAGTAAATATGACGAGTAATATTTATAAAAATTAATTGATTGGATTGTTTATAAACTTTGAAATGATAAAAAAAAATTAAATCACAGACTGAACCTAGGTGAGGAAAGGATTTGTTTTAGGGTAGGGAAGCTAACACAATTTCCGGGGTTTCCCCTGGAGCGTCCCAAACCAGGGTTTAGTTTTTTCATAAGGTTCAGCCCTGGATATATCCAAACCGGGAACGTGCATTCAGGATAGAGAGGCAGATATAGAGGCTAAAGGCAGCGATTCACTTTTCATCTTCCACCAATCTCCATCCTTTAAATATTTCAATCGTTCTAATAGCTATAGGACAATCAATAGATAAATAAAACAATATGCTATAAAAAATAGAATTGGATTGAAGGCTGATTCACAATTATTATACGGTGAATACAACAATACACGACATAATAAAAATGTATTATAGTTTAAAAACAGGCTTTAATTGTAAACAAAACTAAAAATTATAAAGAGGAGCCGTAAAGTAATGTCGTTTCTGCGCAGGTCGATATTTTATTGTCATTTGTTAGCCTCCAAGGCGTGTCAAATTCATTTTAAGGTCTTAAAAGACTTCTTATAAGCTATCTCAATTTATTAAATCCTTCTTAAAGCTTCGGTATCATTGATAAATGTTTTCAATTATCATAAAAGTGTCGTGAAAAATCTGTATGTAATGAAAATGAAATAACATTCTGCATAATTAATAATATTTGACCGCTTGCTATTGTTATTTAGTTTTTCAATCTATAATTATTTCATGAAAACGGACATATGAATAAGAAGATTAAGGTTCTATGGACATATGGTGAGGATAGATCCGAAGAGATTAAATAGAGAAATTTTCTATAAAATGAGAGAATACAAGAGTGCTGGGGGGGGGGGGGTACAGCAAACAGATGAATGAAGTAACTGAGAGATTGAAAATTACAGAACAAGACTGTTTCGATAGGCATGACTATGGGAAGAGACTAAAAGAAATTAAGGTCCTTGTGGGAAATTGAGATGCGAGAAAAGGAATAGCGTGGACCGATGAAAGAAGGAAAAACAACCGGAATAAATTAAGAAAAGGTGGGAAGAAGGAAGGAAAGAAAGAAGGGGTATGAAAAGAAGTAAAAATAATGATATTCGCGTGTTCTCTAATATATATATACTTCGCTTTCGAAACTCCTCGTCCTGCCAGTATTAATGCGCTTATCTCAATGATAATGTTATAGAAACCTTGATATTTAGAACCGTGAAGATACTACCGTGTCTTCTGATATAAAAAATTGGTAATCCTGAAATTTTCATTCAGAATAATGAGACAAACTTATTCAATCATTACATTGTCATCGGTTCTTGGCCATTTGTATATAAGTTCGTCATGATCCCTTCTCAATATACTAGCAATGTCCATAAGAAATATGATTCTCTTGATTTCTTACAAAGAACCTGTCATTCGTTTTGTAAGAACCTTACTCAGGAATAACAGACAAGAATGATTATTTAGAACAGAAAAGATTTGACCTGGCCGGGATTCGAACCCGGGTATTCCGCCTCTCCGTGGCAGCCATACCAGCTGCCGCCTCTGTCAGGACAAATCCGTTCCGTTTACCGATCCCATATCCCCGTGTTCTCGCTATTTTGCGATGTATACACGAGGAAGAATGTTTATAAAACATTACTTTAATTAGGATCATGTTGACTTACGTCATTATATTATTTATAATTTTTCATTAATTGTTTTAATTTTTTAATATTTGTATTTCGAAGAGAAAAGATTTCCCGGATAGAGAAAAAAATCCCGGCCAGGACAAATATTTCCTCTCCAAAATAAAAATATTTAAAAATTAAAACAATTAGTAAAACATTATAAAGAATGATTATTATTTGTATTAAACCACAATAATCATGATAATAAATTCCTAGCGATCCTAGAAGTTCAGTTCTGAAGAGAACAACTTAACTGCACTAAAACCCAAATATTCAAGATCTGACCAAATGTTCTAGCTAATATGTCAGTCTATTTTTCTAATATTTACACATCAAATTAAAAAAAATAAAATCTGTTCCACAACAACCCGTGAACGGGTCTGGGGTTTAGTACATGGTAGAGACTGTACTGTTTCATGGACAACGGTTTTGTAAGGTGGTGACTTGTCCTAGATCACGCTCAACCGCCAAACCTTTCCCCCTTATTTTGGTTACCCTATTTTTATAATATTTTATAGAGGCTGGGTGGGCCCCAGGAGGGTCCTAGATCCTATATGATCCATCTTCCGCTGCAAACAGACTAAATGAAAGTCGCTCCAAATTAAAAGCCTAATATTAACGATATGATAACTTCAATTCTACTAGCTGTTTTTAATTTAGCATACATTTTGATTCAGACAATTATTTTCAAGACCCTAAAGACCTTCTTTCCTCCTAGCAACTACATGGACGGAAAACGTGAATAAAATAATTTTCCACAGATGACAGGTAAATAAGTTATGATTTCATCATTAAAAATCCACTAACTGAAAAAGACTTGAAAAGGAAAAGTTAAAGAGAAAAAACTAAGTAAAAAAAACTTTAGGTGATTTTTTTTCCCCTAAAAGTGTTATCTATAGGATGCTACACAAGGGATCGTAAAAATAACTAAATGAGTAACTTGTTTTACTTTCCCAGGATAAGGAAAACACCGGCGAGGGCCAGAAGAAAACACCTGGAGGCAAGAAAAAACGTTTATGTCGACCAATATCATCCTTAAGGAATATACTTATAGCTCAAAATAAACCCGGATTACAAAAGTAGGTACAAAAATTACCTAAAAAAACAACAAAAACTAATGCCGTTCCTCATTTTAGTAGATTTATTTCAATTTTCTAGTTTATTCTAATTTAAAAAATGGAATAAATGACTTGATTATGTTTAAAGTTGTAAAACCGCCAGGCCATCAACGCGTTTGGTTCGCTATAAAAATTGTTGGCAACATTTGTCGATAACACAAACACAAATCATTCACACAGACACGCATTCATTCTATTCTAATTAAAAAAATAAGAAACAAATTGGGAAAATATATAATTTGTCCATAAATATAATTCTTAATTGTGGTTTTAAACAATTGTTTACAATATTCTAATAAAAATGTTTAGAATTTTAAACATGACTTTTGTCCAGCTAGCTCCTACTAATCTAAACACTGTGCGCCATGAGAAATTACATACAGGTTTTAGAACCACATTATTTAAAATTTGGGTGATGTTTTTCACACGAAAACTGGGATTCTTGATATTCCCGGTGATAAAAAAAGAGTATTTGATAATATCATACTTACTTTTTTTGTTCTTTCCGCTTATTTCTTTTCTCTGATTTTGATTAACTCGTATCTTGATACCGGATTAGCTGATGTTTTATGCACATGCATACAAAATAACTGCAACATTAGCCTGAAATATCTATATTTTCTCTTCCAAGGTAAAGAGTTGCAATTGAAGGGGCTAACGGTAGAGGTGATGAAGACAAAGAAAGAGAGGAATGATGGAGAAGAATGGATGGATTCATGTTATATGTTTAAAAATTTATAATCAGGATACATTAATTTTTAAATTACACATGCATTTTTTTTTAACTTGACTCAATTTTTTTAATGTAGGAGTTTTATTCGCACACCAAATAATAATTTAATAATCAATTAGATCAATATAGGCGAAAATGGACGTCATTTATTTATAATTATAAATTAGTCATTTATTTTCTCTTTTCACTTTTTTACCTCTATTTTCCTCATCATTTTAATTTATTTCTTCTTCTTTCTGAATTAGTTGCTGTTTTGGGAACATTCACCCAAAGCAACTGCAACCTTAGGCTGAAATACTTATTTTTTCTCTCATCCTGGATTAAGAGTCACGATTGAAAGGGTATCAGAAGATGACCGATAATGAAGACTAGAGAGGAATAATAGGAAAAATGGATAGATCCATGTAATGCATTGGTTTGGAAATTTATAAACCTACCCTACATTATTTTTTTAAATGACATCCTTTTTTCAACTTGACTTAATTTTGTTAAAGTAGGAGATTTAATGGCACACAAAATAATAATTCAAATAATCAACATAGACGAAAACAAGCGTCTTTGATCTTTTATGCTCCCAGGGATAAAAAATAAAGAAAGGTATTTAATAAAAGGTAGTTGTCGGCAATGGTTTTCTTCCTTTTCCTTATTTTGATAGTTCATCATGCTAAAGAAGATCATTATTCCCTCAGTTGTAAGTTTGTACCCGAGCGAATGCGAGGGAATAATCATCTTTACTCACGAGGCCAAGCCGAGGGAGTAAAGTATTGATGGGAATAATGATCAATTTAGACCCGAGGGCATACAAGATTTTATCTCCAGATGGGATGTAAAAAGGCAAACTATACGCTATAATATTTTATATTATGTTATGTTTTACAATAAATTCAAAAACTGAAATTGAATGTGCAATTATTACAATTTTGAATAGTTGTTTTGATTTAGCTAGCAATAAATTTGAAATGACATTATTTGCTTCTTGTACAATATGTGGTGGATTCATAACTTACACAACCTGAACTTCTGTTTATCAGTTTTGGTGTTTTGCAACAACAGCTGATTTTCATGGCCGGTGTACCAACCTAACCCTGAACTTTTACAGTACAAAACCTACATTATTTAGACGAATTAGGTTGTCATATTTTTACTTTATTCCCTAGGGAATAAAGTTAACTTTTTGACTCAATTTCTAATGCACATGGAGAAAAGACGTACTTTAGTCCTAATTAATTGAGCCAAAAACACATGTTTTTTGTACCAGCTGGAGATAAAATTATTAATAAATAATTAATAATTAAATAATTTATAAAAATTATTTCTTACTTATTTTTTCTTTTAGTTCTTTTTATTTCTTTCGTTTCCACATTTCTTCATCTTGAACTAGCTGCTGTTTTATGATCATTTAACCATAGCATCTGGAACCATTGGCTGAAATACCTATCTATTTCATCCGTGTTAAAGAGTTGCTATTGAAGGAGCTAACGGCAAAGGGCCGATGATGAAGACAAAAGAAGAGAAAGGAGAGGATGGAAGGCTGCTCCTGATTGGTGGAGAGGATGGAAGCCTGTTCCTGATTGGAGGAGAGGAATGATGAACGGAGGACGAGCGGTAATAAAACACCAGGGGCAGGTAATCACCGCGCTGGCACCAGGCCAAGCTCCCTGCTGACGTCGCCTTTCCCGATCTCGCACAATTAGTTAATGCCGTCGCTTCCCTCTACTGTCCCGGCTAATGACTGATTTAACATAATATTATCTGTTCTTCCGGTCTCTGCCTCCTTAACGGATAGTAATTAAAACTTTGTATGGGAAGTAGCGCAAAGGAATATCAAACATGTATGGTAAAATTCCGTTAAAGATCTATAGCTATAGAGTAGCCCAGTAGTAGAGAGCTGAGTTGACATGCTGAAGGTTCCTGATTCAAATCCGGCTGCGGTAGATAAATTATTTAATATTTTAATAGCTATGGATGGACCCTGTAGGATTCAGTACTATCAGGGGCTTAACCAGCGTCTGTAAAATGGTTACCCTTAAGTAAATCTTATCGGTTTAGCGTGGACTCGGACAAATCACCTCCTTGTAAAACCCTTGTACTAGAATCAGTACAGTCTCCACCATGTACTGATCCAGCATCCAGAATTCATGTTCCAGCAAGGAGTGTAGAGAAACAGATTTTGTTAAATCTATTTGTTGAATAATATTAGTTGACCTTAAACAGGGTCATTCAGAGGAATCGCATGTTTTTGAAACGCACAGTACACAAAGACTATAAGAGTGGGGGAAACCAGCACAGTATTATTCATTTCAGCAAGCTTTGCCATTTAAGTCGCCATGTCGCAATGGAATGTGGAACACCGTGTGGGTTGGTGCCAGAACTACAGAGGTGGGAATAAACATTGAAAGTGTATGATTTCAGCAGGATGGGGCCACAGTATTTAGTAGGCTTGAAATTTGTGTTGCAGAAAGAGGCCGTCATTAAAGTGATGTACTTTTCCGTAAATAGTAGAATAAATATTTGTTTCAATGCATTATGTAATAAGTAATTTCATGTTAATAAATAAACTATTCATGTAAAATCAACCGAGTACTCATTATTTCAAAAACATGCGATTCCTCTGAATGACCCTGTATATATGAGGAAGAAAAAATATATTATATGTTTTTTTTCTATAAAATTTGGGCCGTTTCATATGAAATATCCGTTTTAATCATATCTAAAATTCAAAGTAGGTTAGCTGAATTCTGTGTTGACCAAACTTATGTTGTACTGAGATGTAATTACATCTCTCTTTTTTTTATAATCTTTACTATCACTATAATTAAACGGACATTGTTTGGTATGCTACCAAATATGGCCATGGAAACAAGCGATTTTCGCTTAATTACTTCCACGAGTTTAAGTTTCATGGCAGCCCAAGCTGTAAGAAACACTACTGCCGCGTTCGGAGAAAGGTTATGGTGACGAACGGACGTTTCGTCTTTGGATTGAGATATTTTCAGCTGGTGACACAGATTAATTAATAAATAATTTATTTCCCATTTTTATCTAGAGTTGAAACCATCACAACCACATCATACTGGAAGGATATTAACATAATGGAACAAAAACTTATCAAAAAACAACCTGCAATGATTAATCGAAAGGAACCTAAATCCTTTAACAACAACCTCAGATTTTATGTTTTACAACAAACAGTATATATAATGTATAACATCAGATATTATACAACAGGATGTATACTCAATCCATACTTTCTATTAACGTTATAAATATACATTTTACTAAATGGAAATCTAATATAGTATTATTCTTCTTCTTTCGCAACACCCTTTTGTGCCTCTCAGTGTAGGAGAGCGTTACCGATATGGAGGCTATTCGCTGAGTTCTCTTACGGGTGATTAGCCCAAGAAGAAAGGCCCCGTACTCTCGGGACACTGGTTGTTTGATTGTACTCTCCAAACTTGATTCTTCTTAGGGAAGGTGGCCCATGAACATGTACTGTACATGAATATCAGAATAATTGTCGAGTGTACTGTTTTGTTTTGTGCAGCCGTGTACTGAACTCGGGAATCCGGGGGTTCTTTGATCCCCACTAGCCTGGCAAATAGCCTAGCCCCTGCGGAAGTATAGAGAGTCAAAAACCTAAATTTGATTTATAGTTAATAAAATCTGGGGGCACTTGACAAAGGATTAAATGGCTCATCCCTCGTAGGGATAAGCCATGCCTACGCTATTGCAACAGAACATATGGAGTATGGTTGAGGGTGAAGTATGGTTTTAGATTAGACCGTATGTCTTCTCTACCACTTAACAAACGTCAACCATCAAGTGCCGTAACTGAATATACTGGAAAGAAAAATAATCATCAATCATATGATTTTATTATCAGATAATTAATTTATTTCTGATTCACGCAATCTCTGGAAATTGAGATATCCGGTTATTTATTTATTTTTGGCAATCGCTCAAATTCATTTTTAGCAAAATCAATAAGATTTTATTGATCAAGTAATGGCTACTGATTGGATTAATGTTTTAAATCCTGCTGGGTTTCGAAAATCTAGTTTCCAAGTTCAGACTGAAAAATAACTTGCTATCTTAACATGCCTGAAATTACTTTTTGAGCTCACTAAATCTCTATAAAATGGGTACCCGTAGTTGGAAAAACTTGGGGGTTATTTATTAAAGGTTTAATTGTTTGATGATGCTAATAATATTATTTTTTACATAATAACGTGAACTCAAAAATCCTAGAAAATTATAAAAATATATATAAGAAACTTTTCTGAAGACATTGGGTTACTGGTCTCTAGGTCCATAGTTGGAAATCTGCTGAGGCCTGTAAATTACTGTGTTTATACTACTCTGTGTAATTCTTTTGGGACTCTTTTGGAACCTTAGAATTAATTAAAAAAACATGGTGGTTAAGAGAGATGTTGGTCAAATCACCTCTTTGTACAAACGTTGACTCCGAAACCGTCCTGTCCCTATCATGTGCTAAAGCTAATATCCGAAGGTGCGGGGGACGTCCAGAAAGTTAAGGATACAACACTATTGTCACTATTTCTCTACTTATTTGCCGTTGAAGTCAATGATTTTTTGAAGAGTGGAGACAAGCTTTTTTATACCCCCATTCACTTCCCGAAACATTTTTCGACAGATTCTAGGACCCCTTTGTCATTCAAAAATCATTGATCATCCAAAAACTCCATCAGTTTATTATTGGAAACAAAATAATACCATGCTATATTTAAAAAATGTATTCATTCCATTTAACAGTTTAATAGAATAATATCTAATATAATGAAACACTTTCCATTTCCTTTCTTACTGAATGGACAGCTTTTCAAAAACGGAATTTCAGGAATAAAAGTCGCTCTCCCAGGAGACCGAGAGACCGATTGACACAGATTGGATCGGTTAATATAATTCGAAGTTGGGAGGGGGGGTTAAATTTCCTGAGACGGAGCGGTTAGGGGAAGAGAGGGAGAGAGAGAGAGTGAGAGAGAGTGAAGCTTTGACGGGAGCAGAAGAAACATTTCGAGAAAGAAGAAGCAGCTGATTAATGTGAGATAGCAATCAAACCATTTCATCCACCAGCCGCATCACTCCCCTAATTCCCCCTCTTCCTTATACCGCCCTCTCATATCTCACTCCTGCATAAATAATGGACACAATTTAGAAAGACCTCCCCCTTACCTTTCTAAATAGATATCCTGGGAAATGTACCTGTCTCCTTCATCGCATTCCTTTCATTTAAATATATATTTGTTCCACTTTCCTCTCGTTTCGGCCTCCATTTTTCCCAGTGAAAAGGAACCGAACTAAAAGAAGAAATAATGGAGTAAAAGAAAAACGATAAGAAAAGGGATATAAAAGCGAACGGTATAAAAGTCGACGAATAATAGGCAAAGGGAACAAAGCGAGAATAATCAGAAATATTAAATTAAAAAATCATTGAATTAAAAAAATTAATAGAAGTATTATGATTTAAAAAACAAACAACCAAAAAAGAAAGCTATGTTTAGATTTGCGCTCAGAATAAGTTTAAAAAAATGTTATTAAAATATCTCGTGCTGACATCCCAACACATCCTAACACCATCCTTACTATGTATGCTGATGCATGTATATTACTATTCAACACTGATTCAGTTATTGTATCCCATACTCAATCTCATGTCCTAAAATATCCTGCATCCTTAAAAAATCCTCCCATAAAAAATACAATAAAATACCAAATATAAATTCCCATTATCCTCAGTCGTAAACCAATTACTCTCTGTCCTCCAGTAAAATTTAGTAATATCCCACTAACTCCTGCAGAAATACTCCGATACTTAGGACTACAAAATGACAAAAGTTAAACATGTATTATGGATTCCTCATACTAGACTGAAATCACAAGAAACTGGTCGCCGTTTCAAGGTACTTCAAGAAGTTTCAAGGTTTAACATAAATTCTCACATATCTCCATTACCCTCCGTCGTAAACCGATGACTTCCTGTCCTCCTGTATCGTTTAATAACACCCCACTGATTCTTGTAGAGCAGGTACAGTAAATGGGACCACACCTTGACAAAAGATTTATTTGGAATCCTCATACTAGACTGGAATGACAAGGAACTGCCGTTTCAAGCTACTTCAACACTTACTTGACAAACGCTCTAAGCTCCTAATTAATTACAAAATACTCATATACACGAATATTATAAGACCCATCCGGACTTACTAGACGAAGTAGAGCTTTGGGGTTCTACGAAGCCATCGAATTTCTCTCGCAAAGCACTAGTTCACAGTTGCTGAAGTAAACTATGGTAGTGAAGTGAAGATTAGGTTAAACACTTTAGAAAACGACCTGCGCAAAAACCACCACAGTCCGGTCGCGCATAGAGAATCCACGCCCTTTCCCCCACTACCTTTTTCACGTGGCTCGGCTTTTGTCTTTATCATGGCTATAATAATAATCGAATAGAAAGACGATTTAGTCATAACTATAATTTAATTATGGAGTGGTTAATTTTTTATGAACGGTGGTAGCTACTATTTTTCAATTGACACATTCATTTTTAGTTGACAACACATTTATCCTATTTACTCGTTGTATTAGTATAATACAGTTGTAAATTTCATTGAATAATAAAATTAAAAATTAAAATAAGGTGTAAAAACAGTTTTTTTGCTTCTAATGTAAAATTATCTATTCATGAATTACCTTTTCAATGACAACGTATTAATTATACCATAAATACATATAACATTATACGACTAAAAATTATATGTCCATCTTTACCTTTATCAGTTCAGGGTCGGTGAATAGGGAATTGTCACACTACTTCTTGGTGCTGAAATATAACCTGTATAACTGTGTATAAGTTTGTAACCAATGATAACTGCCCACCGCACCTCCCAAGCCCGCCTTCGGTTTCTTAAAAGGTCGTTTTCTAAATTATCGGACAATGATAACATATTTAGACTTAGCACGGTGATATTACGTGAATATTATTATGATTCAAGTACACTGTTTATATTAAACAGGGAGAGATATGGAAATATAATTATACATATATCTAAGCAGCCATAGAACATAAATAACATACAATGGGCAAGTAACACCAATAAAATGCGAAATGTTAAAACAATCCAGGAGGGAAAACAGGAAAAGCAAATTTATAATTCAGGACAAAGTTGGCTAAACTTAGAGGCAGTTAGCCTGGCTAGTTCAAAAATTTCATTAAAGCTTCACCTGAACTACCATTTCCCGCACCAGCTGCTCACCAATTCTGCACCGATTGTTTCCGGTGATTGTTGCAGATGACGAAGAAATTCTAGAGACATTAATTTCCATTTGTATTTGTGGATACTAGTACAAATATAACTAGCATTCGAACTTAGCAAATGTTATTAATGTCATTAAAAAAGTAATTACAAGTAAACATAAACCAAGAAGCCTACAGCGTCACTTCACAATCCAGAAAACACATTTAATGAAAGAAGTGACATTTTTTTTTCACTAATGTGGACTCAAGGGGCAGTAATTGCATCACCTGCGATATAGAGGTTAGGATAAAAACGTACAATGTCCAAGATCGAAGGTTTGTACCCTGGTAGGTGGGACCCAACGATTTTTAAAAGGAGTGAAAAATCCTTGGTTACGTCATATTTCGGAAGGACGTAAAATGGGGGGTCCCGAGCATGTGCGGTGTTAGGTACGCGTTAAAGACCATTATCCTAATTATACCTTACATGATAGAGAATGTACTGTTTCATGGACAATTGTTCTGCAAGGAGGTGACTTTAGATCAACCGCCAGATTTCCCCCCTTATTTTGGGTACCCTATTTTTATAATATTTTATAGAGGCTGGGTGGGCCCCAGTAGGGTCCTAAGTCCTTTATGATCCATCTCCCGCTGCAAACAGACTAAATAAAAGTCATGGCCTGCAGCGGGATTTGAACCTGGATTTCCGGCATGGCAACTCAGTGCTCTACCACTGAACCACTCCTAGACATTATACTAAAACAAAATTAGTGCCTCGATCCGATGCTAAACGAGGTCGATGAAATACTACATAATTTCATAACGACAATAATGTCTCGATAGAGCTCAAGAAGAGAGTGGCTCAGGCAAACAAATGCTTCTTTGGGATAAATCTACATTTAAAAAGCAAGCCTGTCCTTCTATATGGGTCAGAATCCTGGGTCGTAACCTGGCGGAAACGTATCGAGGAGGTCAAGCCTCATTGATGGGCTGTAGAGCCATGCAAGAAGAAGAAGAAGCATATTTTTATTTATAGTTGTTTAAGAATCCATAAATACAAATATACACCTAGGTATAAATCAATAAACTTAACCATCAATTAAAAAAAAATCAATAATGTAATATAAAAAAGATAAATAAATTACTTACTGATGCAGAAGTCCACATGTAAATAAATATTTAAAGCATAAATAATTAGGTACTTAGTTGAATTAATTACAATTATAATTAAGATTAGAGATAATAAGAATTTAAATAATTATGAAGAATGTAATAAAAAAGAACGAACAAGGCAGAGAGGTTTAACTGGAATTCCAGAGAGACACAAAAACAGTTTAGTAAAGAGAAGTGACTCCATCCTTTACTAGTTTAATCTCCCCTCCACCACCAATTATGGACTTCAGCCCTTAGAACACTAACATAATGCTATAATATGTATGTATGTAGGGCACTAAATTAATAAGCAGTAAATTAAAAACCAATTATTTAAAATAGAAGATTATATTATTGACGTCGAAATGGTTGAATCGATGTACCTTCGTTGCGTGTTATATCGCCAGGGGGGTCGATATAACATAGTGTATTTAGTGTGTAATACATAGTGTATTTGAGCCAACGTTTCGGCCTTATTATTAAGCCATCATCAGAATTGAGAATAAAAGAAAAGAGAACAACTGTGTAAACAATACACAGTACCAATGAAAATATTGCAGGTTACATGTTTGTATTTGGTTTAACGTTACTTTATGCTGCTATGACTAATATGGATCCACATTTTACGTCCCTTCCAAAAGACGTAGAATAACAAAAAAGTTATGCACCAAGGATTTTCTACTCCTATTAAAAAAAAAAACCTATAGTCAACGACATGGAATTAGGCGGGTGACAAAAAAAGCTGTGTTGCCGCTTGTAGCGAGAATGTGGGCGTGGTTTTACTCAAAACTGCCAATATTTGACAACAATGTGCTAGCATTGTTGCCTAGTTCTCCCGGCCTCAGTTATTCGGTTTCTACCCTTGGTACGCTAGTGTTCTGTTTTTTCATTGTTATTCCGCCTCTGCGTTTCTCAAAAGAACATCTTGTCTTAAACTGTTAATATGGATTCATCTTCAATAAAATCTATGAAATAGATGAACTGGCAAGAGCTGCAGGGCATGATGTTTTGAGATTGCCTCCGTACCACTGCCAATATAACCCAATCGAATTGATATGGGCTCAAATTAAAAGAGAAGTGCCCGATAAAAATAAAACTTTTAAATTAGCTGATGTGGAGAGGTTAACGTGTGAAGACTCCTGAAGATTGGCGTAAATGTGTAAAGCATGCGGAAAATCTTCAACAAGCTGATTGGGACAAAGAAATAGTAAGGGATGCAATTATTGAACAAATATTAATAAATTTAAGTGACCAAACCACATCTGAGTCCGAAGAATTTTCTGATGATTATGAACAATAATTTTTTTCTCGATTATACTTCATGATTGTAAACAAAATTATTAGAAGGTTTTAATCAATTAAACTGTATAATTATCTATTTTAAATATAATGTAGTATGTTTATCAAATCTGAATCTTTATTAAAAAATTACTTTTTTGATCCTTACATTTAAATCCTGACCAATAAATATAAATGAAATATAAAAGATTCCTGGGGTGTCAGAAAGAAGGTCGATTTGGCAACACCGCATTTTCTGTCAGCCGCCTGATTCCATGTCGTTGAGTATAGGAAACCTGCCTGGCTGTGAACCGGGGATCTTGTAGCAGGTTGGTGTAGTAGGTTGTTCTGCTAAAAAATAGAGAACAGTTGATCCCAGAGAATGGGCCATATAAAATGAAATGACAGGAATGTCAAGAAAGAAATACACAGATTCAAAGATAAATTATGTAATAATTGATGAGAAATAAAAAGAATGGAAAGAAATTTAGAAGATAATAAAACTAGATAATCCCACTCTTAACCTAGTGCTCCCACCCACGCCTAGGCAACCCCCATTCGGTTATTAACCGGACAGTACAGCGCTTATTATCTCTTTATGAATTCGGTCGTTTCTAAGGTTCCAACTTAACAAGCCCATATTCGTGATGCTATGACTTCAATAATACTAATCGGGCGCCAGCTTCACAATTCCGCTTTGTGCAATCTTCTAAATTTTCCAGTGGTCTCATTCTTTTTTTCGACCGAATATCGCGCAACACCTTTTTTTTGAATACCTTAAGACGTTCATTCTTCAGCTAGTAGCCAGGTTTCACATCCGTATAGAAGTGTTGGAAGGATGATAATAATGATAATACGCGTATAAAGACGCGAGTTTAGTAATGTTGAGGCCAAATAATAACAAGCATTTCCTGCCTTTATTTCAGCATTTCTAGTTATCCTAGATCCTAAATACTTCAATTCCTCCAAATGTTCAAATTTATTCCCTCCTACAACGATATCGCCAACATCTCCCCTTATACTAAATTTATTTTCTGACTGGACGATGGTATACCAATTAGGCCGCAACGTTGGCACATATGAAATACTCCGACCATTTCACAATCTTCAAAAATTATATTGTATAGTACCCAATTCAAATGTATATATTTGTGTATGGATATGGTTAATGAAACAAAAACATAATGTCCCCCAACAGCTTTCTATAGATATAATGATAAACAATACGTTAACTGGTCGATAAAGAATTATTTTTTAAAATAAATATCTCAGTTACAACCAGATACTACTATACAAACAAACACCTAACTCAAACATTTAATCTGAAAATCGTGGCTATATATTTATCCCTACACTCCCTGAAAGGAAAACAAAGCAGGAGAAAGTTGACAAGTCATTTTTCAGAAGTAGACCTCGGTAGGAGCAAGAAAGAAAACACCTATGAAGGATGGCAGAGAGCTCGGCTAAGCACCTATCCCAATTTATAAGCGCTCTTTCAACCTCTTTCTTTCACCACTTTTAGCAAGAAATAAATGAAAAACAGTAGAAAGTAAACAATTTGCTATTGTTTATAATAGATAGGCACAATATATTTCAACAAAACAATATTCCTATTGTTTATAATAACATGTTTTGCCTGTCTAATGTATTTTATTATGTAGATAATATAAGCATAAAAACAAAACAAAATATTTCTATAAATGCGAATTTATTTTCATGCGCGTTATGTTTGTGCGATAACCCATAAGATACTCATTTAAATTATATATGTAAGTTTGAATATTCACACCAAACTTAACAGCTGTGAAGATAACCTTAGGCACAGATGTGAGGAAGGTTATGATAGATATCTGCTTACTGAGAGACTCGCTGAAGCTAACATTTGTTAAATTAATATTATTTGTGTTATTATGGAATATTGACAATTGTGTTGATTCAGGTTTGTAATTAAAGATACCTGTAGTTATTTAGTTATTTATAAGTTTGTAAATATGTTTTTTTAAATTACAGTTCTTCACTGCATCCACGTGTTTTATTACATTCACCTCCTTGGTTAAGTCGTTGAATTCACGACTTACATATAGTATAAAATAATAGTGCGCATGAAATAGTTGAGGTAGCTAAAGTATATAAGTTGATAAGGATTAATACCGTACTTGTCTAAATAGCTTTCCAAATACCGCATGGTACGTTATCAATGTTTTAGAAGAAGATATTAAGATAGTAAGCTATCCTTAAGAGATAGATATATGCTTTCCCGGACTTTTTTGTAGATTTATAAAAGAGGAATATACCGCCATGCATTGATTCCTTATATGACAAAGGGCAGTATCATCGATGAAACCTCCCAGGCGACTATACTTTTTCCTACACAAACAACAATATTCCAACCCATTTACACAAAACCTCAACAAATTATACATCAAAACCTTAATCAAGGTTTAGCATCTAACAAATTATACATCTAAACCACTCTATCTATTGGTGAAAACCGCATGAAAATCCGCGCAGTAGTTATTGAGTTTACTGAGAATAGACAGACAGACGCGGCCGAGGACTTTGTTTTATAATATGTATAGATAGATAGATAAGAGATATTTGGCAGCGTCTTCCGCTCCTCTCATGATAATAAACTCATTATTGAAAAATACGACTTAACCACTTATTCACCATGGCTTTATAAATATTATTTATCATATATGTATAACATATCGAAATGAATGTTGGAGTATAACAATGACATTTTAATCGTTTTTTTTTTATTTTTATCAATCTCTGAAGATTAAAAATTTTATATTTATCGAGATGTTTACGACTATCTAAAATATTTTCATGGTTAGCAATTAATTTTGGTGACCTGGGATGGTTAACCCATTATTATTAATAAATAGAAACCTGTAAGGTACGGACAATGACAGCCAATACACGTATGTTCTACAATATGGCAGTATGAATGGCCGGCTCACCACTACTGCCACGGGTTAATTTACAATTATTATCGATAATAATTTAGAGATATAGGACCCGATATCTCGCCTATATATTACACGAGTCTATATCAATGCAATGCACGAACTTGCTAGGAAGGACTTCTGCATATAACTATGTATACATGTTAATGTTATCGAAGAAAGTAACTATGTTGTAATTTTTGTAAGTGCGACTTAATTATTTTAATAAAATGTTAATTTTTATTTAATTATTAAATTTAAAAACATTAATTTAAATAAACTCTGAAGGCTTCCCTACAATGATAAATAAATAAATAAAATATCAAGTTAAAAAAAAAATATATTGTCCAATTCCTATATCTTACGCACATATTAAATACAAGTCTGTCAGTGTGCAGGATTTAAACCCAGGCCTTCGGCATGGCAACACCACTAGAGTAGTAAACAATACAATTTAAATAAGAAAATAAAAATCACCTCTTTTTGAATAAAAGGATTTTGCAAATCTTTTGTACTCCTGAAATAATTGTTCTGTAGATGAAACTGATATAGCAAATAACGGCTCAACCTATACGATCTAGAAACTTTTTATTTTTGTTTTAGAGATGCAAATTTTTCGATTTAAAAAAAGCTCGCATACGTAGGTAGGTAAACATCATCGTTTTCATAACTGTGGAAAGTTCACAACGCATACTTCATTAGGCTCATGTTTATTAATTCAAGGTTTACAAAAAAAGGATGAGACGAAGTTTTTTCAAAAAAGCATTCAGTATGGTTATTTCCATATAAACCATACGGAAAACTTAGCTACATATGCATTTCTTACATTTTTGAACAAATATCATCAATGTATATAAAATTAAATCGCAAATAAGCTCATGGATGACTATATATTGTACTGGTATTTCAAACGAGACACAATTCACAAATCGGTGTTGAGTTATGAGCGTGATTAATAATATTTAAATATTTTTATTTGAAAAGAAAAGATATGTGTAGGACCGGGACTCAAACCCGGGTCACCCAGATCGCAAGACTGGAGCTATCCTGGGCTCAATCAAGCTCGCTCCCCGGTCCTAGACATATCATTTCTTTTCAAATAAAAATATTTTAAAATGAATAAAATCAATAACTAATAAAATAAAATAAATTATAATAATATATAATGACGTAAGTCAACAAGATCCAAATCAAATAAATGTTCAAAGGGCATTCTTCCTCTCGTATACATCGCAAATTGCGAAAGCGTGGGGACATGGGATCAGTGAAAAGAAAGAATATGGCCATGACCGGGGAGCGAGTTTGATTAAGCCCAGGATAGCTCAATTGTTAGAGTTCCAGACTAGCGATCTGGGTGACCCGGGTTCGAGTCCCGGTCCTGGACATATCTAAATAAAAATATTTAAAAATTAATAAAATCAATAACTAATAAAATAATATAAAGTGATTAATAATAATAAGGCGTAGCGAACCCGAAGTCTCGATGCCGATAACATCACCATTCTCTGCTTATACACTTCCGTCCACGGACTACAACCCAAATCCAAATCCGCCGAATCACTGTTAACGCAATCCTCCCAACTACTCCTCGGTCTACTAACTTTTTAGCAATTCGTTCGCTACTAAACCCATTAACATTACAGCCCCATCTTAATCAAGTGACGCTATTACTTGAATAATATCAATCGGGTGCATGTTTCGCGATTCGGCGTTGTGTAATCTCCAAAATGCTCCAGTGGTGTCACCCTGCTCCAGATATTCTACCCACACCTCATTTTCGAATACCTTAAGATATTAAAAGGGAGCAGAGTGGCTCAATGGTAGAGCACTGAGTTGCCATGGCGGAAATCCTGGTTCAAATCCCGCTGCAGGCTATGGCTATTATTCAGTCTATTTGCAACGGGAGATGGATCATGAGGATCTAGGACCCTCCTGGGGCCCACCCAGCCTCTATAAAATATTATAAAAATAGGGTACCGAAAATAAGGGGGGGAATCTAACGGTTGAGCGTGACCTAGGGCAAGTCCTAGTGCCACCTCCTTGCAGAACCGTAGTCCATGAAACAGTAGAGTCTACCATGTACTGAACCCCAGAGCCTTCCACGGGCTGTAGTGGTACAGATTTTTCTTTTTTAAGATATTAAGAAAAATTGGAAATGTGATAATTTTATAAATCTAGATTTTTAGACTTCGCGACAAAAAACGTGTGCTTAGAGAAGTCGAAACCGAATAATAACAATCATTTCCGGCCTTTAATCGCTCTTTTATTTCCTCTTGAATTTATTGATTTATTGAATTTATTATTTATATTTTTGTCTTAAATATAAAAGAAATCTGTTATCAATATCAACACATCTTAAAAGCTACAGGTTTAAAAATAATAATAACAGCATTAGATAGTTTTTTTGAAATAATAAAATTGCCACGATATAAATCTCATAAATCTTATAGATCCAACGACATCGCCTTGGATGAAACGCTTTGTTATATTGGGCGATGAAAGAACCTGTAAATGAAATCAGTTTTGAAGCTGGGACTACAAAGAAGCGGGGAGGCTCCATGCCGGGGTTTAACCGAATAAAACAATGATCCTGTGCAGAAGAGAGAAGTTTGAACGCTCCGATCCCGAAACAATATCTTCTCCAGCGCCAGGATAAAATACAAATACTTTATTCTTTTTAAAACTTTCTTATTCCGGTCGGTTACTCATTGGGGCATTGTTAGCGGAAAGAGAAATAGTATCGGAGCAAAGATGAAAATATAGGAAAAAGGTATTTATTTCGTTTATCCACAGAACTTTTAAAAGCAGCGCTAAGTTACAAAATGGTATTATTATGATTTTAATATATTAAATAGCAGGGCCAATTTATGCATTTAATATGGAGGAAAATTTGCTGATTTTTATTTTTGGTAGGGGAAAATTTATCGGTAACCGTCACTGACATGCTCGACGTGTTAGTATCGTGTTGCGCAAGACTTCCGACATGTGTATGTGACCTGTGTATGAGTTGTACAATTTATTATATAAAACTTTAGTTTAAATTAAAAAAAAAAAGTACATGGTAGAGACTGTACTGTTTCATGGACAACGGTTCTGCAAGGAGGTGACTTGTCCTAGGGCACGCTGAACCGCCAGATTTCCCCCCTTGTTTTGGGTACCCTATTTTTCTAACATTTTAAGGAGGCTGGATGAGCGCCAGGAGGGTCCTAGATCCCATATGATCCATCTACCGCCGCAAACAGACTACATATAAGACTTCCCCGTAGCGGGATATGAACCAGGATTTTCGTCATGGCAACTCACTGATCCACTCCGCTCCCTTTAAAATAAGCTAAAGAAAATAAAATAAAATAATTCCATTGATACAAGAGTAATAGTATTTAACTAAAATTTTGTTTAATAGTTGTGCGATTTATATTGATAATAATAGTTTAAAAATCAACATCTAATTAAAATTATCCATTCCCCAGATTATATTAATTGATGATATTTATTATATTATATAATATGCTATAATTAATAAATAAACTACTTGAAAATGTATATTTATAGCTTTTAGTGCCAATAGATGTAAAAAATAGACTAATGTCAATAATTCCGGACTTGCCAATTAGAGGTGCTCACTACTGGTAACACTGCGGGATATAGCAACCTTGCAACCTTTTATCGTTTGTGTACGAGTGTGTTTACCGGGTTTTTTTTTATTGAAAGTTCTTAACACTAGAACTACGAGGATTTACCATATACCCATTTCTAGCAAACGGTAAAAATTGCCGTTTTTCTTGTTGTTTAATTAAACAAAATAGAATAATTCAAGAAATAAAACTATAAATTCAAAAGATAATTTAATTTTAAATAAAATAAAATATATTTCATTCAAATATTGTACATCTCATAAACAATAGTAGTATCATAGCATAAAGAGTAGTGCGTGTTGCAACTTGCAGCTATACACGGCAAGCAAGAATACTAAATTGAAATTTTATATATTACATATACACTAATTTACGCATAATAAATTGAAAACGTAGATTTTTTGAATCCGGGAATCCCCGGAATTATAGATGTATAAAAATCCCGAGAATACACAACATGTATGTCAAAATGACCGGTTCGTATATTTAGGTATAGCACATATCTATCTCTGAAAATTAGAAGCATAAGAACGAAATAATTTATAATATTATTATGTACACAAATTTAATTAAAATCATGACATTATCGTAAAATATTAGATAATACTGCAGAATATTAAATAAGAGTGCGGTTTGAGAAGTGTAACCTGGTTTGATTCAACAAGCCTCCCATTTCTTATTGTCATTCGCTTTATTTATTTATGGTGTGAAGAAATGACGGAGAAAGGACCTATTTAAAGAAATATTAAATATTATATCCGTTAATTGGCCTGTAGATATCTAAAATATTATTGCATTATTCTGTTAAATATCGCTATGTTCCTTTTTTAATTTACTTCTGTATTATTATGTTATTAATTCTATATTTTGTTATTGTATTTTATTTTGTTATTAATTCTATATTTTGTTATTGTATTTTATGTTGTATCGTTCGTTCCTTTTATTGTTATTACTATTATATTACTGTGGTATTATTAGTTATTTGAAGGATATGAAATCATTTTGAAATGTTATACGTTTGTGATAAAGGTAGTAGAGTCCGGATGTAAGGTTCAGCAAGCTTATCAGTGGGGCCCCTCTAATGAACAAGTATGACACACTGAGAACAAAATGAAGAGACTAAAATGAGTAAAAAATCCCTGGAGATGCCGTCATTCGTAGGGAACGTAAAATAGCCATCAGGAGCCTTTTGGGTGTCAGATGCTCATTAAAGAACCCAATTCTAATTATTCATAGAACGAAAAAAAAAATCTCTCCCGGTGCATCATCATCCGATTAGCCATACCTACGTTAGCCATGCGTAAAGTATGTTAAATGAATAAATAACGAAAATAAAGTCTCGTTTTGTTTTGTGTGTTTTCATAACGGTTATCATTTTTTAATAGTTCAATTAAGATTGATGGATTACAATTTTTTTCTACAGTTTTTAATCTTATGAAGTAACGGCTCAATTCTTTTGCATGTACTTTTTTTCAGGATTTTCAGGACACAAACATATAAATCCATCATTTAAAAAAGAAATTTACCATCCGATTGAAAGAAATTTGCCGTTTTGGTTTATTTTGACCGAATTCCTAGAAAAGCTTTGTTTCATAACGCCTTATATGTTACCAATGTTGTCGCCATTGAAAGAATAATGAATTTGTTTTCTCATACGTAATGCAACACGAAAATGTTTTTGATAATGTTAACAATAAAACCAAAAATGCAACAAAGATTGATGTATATAAATTTATCAGTTTTACATTGACACATTAATAAACATATGAAAAGCCGATTATATATTTTGCTATTGGTTAAGTATTTTACTGAGCATATTATACGGAAGTAGAGTGCCTCAGTGGTAGGGCGCTGAGTTGCCGTGCCCATGATACCGGGTTCAAATCCCGTTGCTGGCAGGCTTTTATTTGGTATGTTAGCATATGGCAATGGATCCTATAGGACCTACGATCCCCCCCCCCCCCGTGATCTAATCACCTCCCTCCAAAACCGTTGTCCAAGAAACAGTACAGACTGTACTAAACCTAAGACCCTTCAGGATTTTTTTTTTAGGATTACCGTTTTTTTCTTTTTGTTTGTGAATATTTAATAATCAACTATTCCATTTTTTTTATTCTTTCTTCATGGAAAAATATGATTGTAACATAAATATTACACAATCAATTGTTCTACTTTTGATGTGCGAAAAATTCATAGCTAACATAATTTTTGCAAAAAATATTATCTTCTGTCCAGCACCACAAAACAAGATCCCGCCTTTCCGATCTCTACACTTGTTCCCACAGAACCAAAGCATTCGGGCGTTCCTTCCTCGGCCGCTCCACCACTGTAAAGAACTCAATCCCTCCTTTCATCCTCCATGCTTCTTCACTGGCTTCATTTAAATCCTTGCTTTTCTAATATATCTTGACGTCCCAAAAAGACGCTCTCCAGGCAGGTCAATCTTTCGCTTAAATAAATTAATATTGAATACTCGATTTTGTTGCCTATGTGTTTTGTTTATTTTTCCCAAAGAAGATACAGATTATGTAAATACTTTATTGCATGATATCCCATTCATTTATTTCATTCAGTAATTTAGTTATTAACTATATTATTAATTTTGTTTATAACTATTTTGTTAATACTAATACTTTTTTTTGACAGTTAGTTTATATCAATAAATACTGTCAAGTTTCGTACTTTTTATTTATTTCATTTCTATTTCTGTCTTTATTATGTTTTTGTCACTTTTAATTACTTCATGATTCGTACGATTATTACTTAGCCTTCTGGCCAGATGTATATGTTTATTTTTTTGTTCATGATTGTTGTCCTAAAGGTATTTGGTCCCAGAATAAAGTTTGTTTTCTATCGTATTCTTTATTTTAAAATCACATATCTAAGCGCCGATTTTTTTTTTTAATTTGAATATTTTTATTCTAACTGAAGGATAAGGAAACAATCTGATATTGAAAGAAAAAACCTGAAAAATATTCCTAAAATACATCAACAGCTACTTTTATTATTTGTTTGTTATCGATCAAGACAGGAATTGAAATACCGCCTATCCAAAGTTTCAAATTTTATAATGGCCTTTTGATGTTCCTTCAAGTGGGGGTCTTACTTGCCTGAGTGGTTCTCACAGTTTCCGACCAGTATTTTAGGAGCGTGGACCTACTCTCCGTGTACGATCATTTCTAATACAATCAATAACTATAAAAAGTATTAAAACTGGGATTTACGCTCTTAAAAAAATATTTTATACTAAAAAAAACTTTACAATGACTTGTAAAACGAGGCATTAAATAGTAACATATTTACAAATTAAAAAACAACAAACTACAACCCACGAATTGAGCACGTGGTAGGTATTGCACTGTTTTAAGCGAGCGGTTTTAACAGAGATCAGGAACAACCTGCAGGTAGTTTTCCAAACCGTATACATTTTGTATTACTTAATATTTTAGATTTAAATACATTTATTTTAATTAAAAGTATTCAATTTTTAATTTAGGTCCGAAATTAATTCATATTGATGAGGAAATGTCTGACTACATGTACATATGTTGAGGAATGTTTAAAATTGTGCAGTCAATAAATTTACTCAACTAAAACTGGTGTGGAAAGTCCCACTTTCCCCCACTACTTGACGGAAAACCACTTTCCCTCTCTAGTGAGGGAAATTAACAGCCACCCAGATCGAATTTAACAATCAGCACTCTGTTATTTTAAATGCCGGTATTGTAATATTATTCATTTTATATTCCTATAGTGTTAAAATAAATAATTGTAGAACTATTTATGTTACTATTATATTTAATTCAAGATAGATTTTATTTATTTTGAAGCGATTTTATAGAAATATTTAATATAAGCTTAAATGTATTAGAACCTTCACACATCAGAAATTTGGAGATCTAGTATCAGCATTACCCACTAGTGTAGTTTTAACAAATCTAAAGTTTCACCTTTAATTTCTTAATTTTTAAATGGTTGCAGGAAAAACGTAATGTTTAACACGTGGGAAAAGTGCTTATAACACCCTCGTTCAATTACTCGCCTTCGGCTCGTGTGGTAAAATTCATTTGGGTGTAATAAAGTGGCACTTTCCTCACTTGTCAAATAAATAACTATTACACAACTTATTCTGTTTATTTGGGCCAACGTTTCGGATAAAACAGATATGGTAAATGGACTAACAACAACGACATTTAGATAAGAAGAGGAACGATGCTAGATTTTTCTAGAATTAGCATTTTACTATTACATCTTGTACATTTCCTTCTCTCCTCGATCTCCTTAAATTCAAAACATTGGTCCACTCCCGTAACACCTGTCCCGGCTCTAAGACCTACATACAACATCCCACCGAACAACTGCTTTTGACAGAGCTTTCCTTATCCGAGGCCTTTTGGAACTCTTCAATTTGTCGTTTCAATAATAATCTTTGAACCTTCAAATCCCGTATATTCAATCACCTTATATCCATACAATTACCAAAAAATCGGAAATAACATAGTCAGTTCTCAGATTAAAATTTTCTTACTGATGAATGGACGTGTTTTTATTTATATATATAAAAGTGCGTCTTATTAATATCATTGACGCTTCACTCATCCAGTTAGATCTTTTTAAAAACACAAAAATCTTTGGTGATATGGTTTGTATTTTTGTTTCAATTTCTGCTTGGTTTATTTCTACTTGACATTGTAATTCGCATAGTTATGTAATTATCTATTGTTTCTCTCTCTATAATTATTGTTATCTTATTTCTATGTTATTTTTATTTCTTGTACTCTGTTTTTTTTTTCTTTAAAAGTTATCACTAGAGGTAATTCGCAATTCTTTCTCATTTGTCAATTTAATTGTATTAATTAATTAAATGTAATCACATTTTACTCTGAGGCATAATAATACCCTGTATAGAAACCTGTATTGTTATTCTAAAAGAACTTGTAATAAATAAAGACTTTATTATTATTATTTAAATTTCCACTAAAATGAATAGAAAGGTAGATATTAAAAGTATCAGAATTATCAGAGTTCAGGTTATAAAGAATGTGGATAACAGACCATCGTGATCTTATAATTCACAAGTACTCAGCTTATCAGTAACAATGTTTTGTTTTATTCTCATATCCTTTATAATGATTGAAAAATAAGCGCTTAGTAGTGTACAATTTGTAACGACCATTTTCAACATTTCTCTAAATTAATTCATACCCAAGGCACTTATATATTATTCAACATAAAATGGAAACATTTTGAATCACATAAATATGAATAAAAACTTCTCTTTCTCCCCCCCCCTCCCCCCTCTTTACAGGCTCTTCTTTCATTAAAATCTTATTTATGCTATTCAGAAAATAGGATTTCCTGAATAAGCCATACAACGGGAGACGACATACACTACAAGAGAGGGGAAGCTGCGGAGTGCTCTTTGCAGATGTTAATGAAGGACAGCGAACAAATGCGATCCCCTTCCAGGCGGAAGTGGTAGGTCTGCAGGAAAAAAAAACCAGGACCCTGGAGAGTGGTAAGTACCTTGAGGATGTAAGTTAGGAGTGGGATCGGGGAAAAATAATTAACATGGGAACTGGGAATACTTGAGTCCTCAGCTAATTGCACCCTCCACTAATTGTACAATACTCTCATCAACTCCCGAGGATTTTTTAACTGATCCCCCCCCCGTGCGCGGTTCACTGCTTTCCAAATATTGTTCCAGTTTTATTTTTCTCGTATATACTTACCTCGCTTCTAGCTCTTTGCTTAACCTCGTTTGTAGCTCGGCATCTTATGCAGGGAATTATAAATTAACCGAATTACACTTTTCGAGAATATAAAAAAGACCTTATTTATTGAAATATACAAGTGTATTACAATAATAAAACATGTAAAAAAGAGTATTCGCTGAGTACCTTTGAATCAAATGTACTTACGGGTGATTAGCCCAGCAAAAATGCCCCTTTTCCTCGAACTAACTGATCGTTTGGGTTCTACCCTCCAAACCGTACTTGACTACTGTACTTGACCTAATATCAGAATGGTTATTCTAATAACTGTTATGTAGTTTCTTGAAGACGTGTACTGAAATCAGCATCGATAATCACCACTTGTTTGGCACTGAGACAAGTCCCTGTCGGAGTGAAATACCTCGGACCTCTGCATATAATGAACAAAGTGTAGATCGGAAAAGCAAATATTTGACTATTTTAACAACGTGGACTTTAGCAGTAAAGAAGGATTTGGAAAACTTGAACATTACGGAGCTCACATGCTAGAAGGATTTCATGATGAAGGAAGATGGAAGAAGCTGGACAGAATATCAAAAGAAACGTGTCAGTAAACGCATGGAGTAGGCAGACGGAAAACTCTAGCAGAATGCAAATAAAGTTGTAAAGTGAACTGAAGTAGTCAATATGAAAAAAAGAATACAACAAATAAATAGAACGAATGATACCTGATGTCATGAGATAGATACACGTCGAGGAAATACCTAGGGGCACTTGTACTAGTACTCAAAAAGCAAATTCAACTTGGAAGGTCACGAGCCATCTTCTTTTCAGACTCCTCGTGGGATTATCAGGAATTGAAAAGGTTTAAAACAAATGGGTTTGAGTGGAAATATAGTTTGTCAGGAAATGATTGATATCGAGTTCGGGACAAATCGTCAACAAATGGGACATCGAGTTCATTATGGATTACTTTGTCCGTAACAAAGTAAGGAGCATTGAGGATTTTATGAAAGATTTTGGAATGTAAGGATTGATTACAAGGAGAATTCAATGGCCTAGTGTAATCCCGAATCTCTACATCCTAAGCCCAGATGGGTCTTATGATTGTCATGTATATGAGTCATTTGTAATTAATTGGGAGTTTCGAGCGTATGACTAGTAAATGTTGAAGAAGCATGAAAAGGTGAGGTGTTTCTTCTCGTTAGTATGAGGATTCAAAGTAAAACGTGTGCCAAGGTGTAATCTTAAGTATAGAACCTTTAAAAAAAAAAAAAAAAAATTAATTAATTGAATAAATTTAATTTAGGTTCGAGAAATAATTTACCAAGAAAATTAACAACAAAAGGTTAATGTGATTGAATGCAAAACTAAATCAATGTTATACGACCGCAGGTCCTGTACGCTTCGAACTATAGAAAAATTGGAGATCAAAGAAAGAAAGATCAGAAGGAAAATACATGCCCAATTAAAGGTGAATACATACGACGGGATAGCAGTGAGCTGTACAAACATGTGGCAAAAGTATCGAATGCTATGAGTAAAGGAGAATTAGAAGGCCACTTGTTAAGAATGCAACCCATAAGATATACGAAACGGAATATTACCTATTTTAAATTAAATAAGACCTAAACTGCTTGAATCGAAGATATAGATACAGAATTAAAAGAGATGGAGATAATTTGCGAGGATATCACCAGTGTTGTTAGGAAAACCCAAAGCTAAAGACTGAAAAGAAATGGAAAGAAAGAGCAACACCGGCGGCGAATGAGGGGGTACTGGGTAAATATGAATCATAAATACAAAAAAAAAAAAGGAAGTTAAACTGACGTAAGTAAATACGAAAAAACAATATACTCAACGAAAATATGATAAAAAGTCCCTCTCCTGTAATTCATAAGTAATGCACTCAAAACTAAGACACAACTATCCGTCACCAATAAAGACCTAATTGAAAGGTCAGGGATTAAAGAACGAAAGATCATCATAATCTATCCTCTTAACCGCCTAAGCAGTGTGAGGAGGAATTCTGTACAGCCTTCTCCAGTTCTGCCTGTCTTCTACCAACTGTGCTCTTCTGTTCCAATGGAGTCCCCTATTATAAAGTCCTTCCTTACCTCTTCTTCCCACTTCTTCCTAGGTCGTCCTCTTCCTCGTTTTCCCTCCACTTTGGCACGTTAGTAGGTTTCGCTAGCAATTCTGTCCAAGCCATCTCAGTATTTAGGTTCGAGCAACCTAAGATTTAGGTTCGCGAGGTGTTCCAGAGTTGGTATCTTCTTGTTTTGCCCTCAATCATCCTGAGAAATCTCATTTCTGCTGACTGTATTCTAGATTGGTGCTCGGTCACTACCACATGGATGTATCCGTTTTCGCTTAGATTCGTACTTCACTTGTTCCAGGACTTTATCTTCAACTCCTCATTATTCTACTTCGCTTTTATCCTAACCACATCACTTTTTTTTTATTAGGGTCTATGGTCATGATTAATTCTAGAAATTCTTCTATTAAACTGCTAACAGTGTGCTGGAGGTTTCTGTCAATCTCAGAGAAAACAAAAATGTATTGAGCGTAAGTAATTTCTCTGTTTTAAAAAACAAAAAACAAAAAAAACCTTTCAACTTGTTTTCTTTCTTTTTTTTTTAATTTCGCATGATCTACTTCGGATCACTTTATAAATATATTTTGCTTTCCACTGTTGGAGTTTTCTTTCTCCAATATTCCTCCATGCCTTTACTCCTTACCACGTTAACTTCCTGGATCCTCTCTCTGTCGGCGTGATTCTTCAATATGAAACCCTTCCAGATTTTTTACTTTGGTATCAAATTCACTTCCTTCCAACATGTGAGGCTCTGTGATGTTTAACATTTCCAAAACCTTGTTTATTTCATTACTCCAAGTTGTAGTGGTTTTCTTCTTCCAGAAATAGTCAACTATTTGCGTGAGCAATCTATGCTTCTTCATTTTGCACAAATGTCCGAGGAAAACCAGCCTCCTCTCCCAGAAATTATCCGAAATTCTTTTCACTTATTTCGGATAATTTATCTGTTACTATTTAGCTTCGATCCGTCTCCAGTCTTAACTGCGCTCATTAAGTTTCTTAGAATTATTCATTCCAGGACTTCGAATTTTTTTTTGGTTCTATCGATCTACTTTACTTCATCGAGAGGAATTCAATGGTAAAGAGACATTCCGTTTTTACTACAGTATTATGACTTATTCTAGCATTCCAGGAGATAAACATCTGGACACAGGACACAGAAGAATTTCTATACACGGGAGAAAGAATTTCTACACTTTTTATTATAGAAATTCTTTCTCAATCCGTATGGCATTTCCATCTTTTGAATCCTATCATCAACAGCTGCTCTCTTAAATCGTGTTTAGTCTTTTTAATACCTGATACCTGAAATATTAGTCCATGATTGTGATTTGTCAGAAATTTAATCTTTTCTATTGAGTTCTTAAGTCCTGGATGGCTAACGATTTTTTTTAAGAGATTGATTTATATGACTGCTTCCTCCGTGTTTTCTGATGGTACCACAAAGTCATGAGCAAAAGGTTGGGAATTTATTTTAAACCTAGCGATTTTGTCCTGAAGCAGAGTGAGTTTGTTCTTCGACTATTCGCGTTCCAAATTCTCTCAATTGTTTTCGGGAAACAATGAATGGGATTAATAATAGACCATGCCTTTGTCTTACTTCTAACATAAGTTTTAAAGGACTTATTTTCTTTTTTTATTATATATATGTCATTTGAATGCTTAAAATATTATAATATAATAGAGAAAACACATTCGTTCTTTCTTTCTTTCTTTTTTTTTTTATATAACTACTTATTTTCATCTTGACATTATCCAAGGTAGGCGAGGAGTTATACCTAAAATGACCCGTCAAAGCGGAGAAACAACTGACATCCAAGACAGTGAGGGATAATTCCAAGAGTTGATGAATATGTAAGGCTGTTAATGAGATGTTAATAGATGAAGAGAGTTGAAATGTTAGTAACAGGCAAGAGATATAATTTGATAATTGATTATTCATCAGAGAAGCTTCTGATTAATGGTTATCGTGTCCCTCCCCAGCTTTCGCTTCATATTCATGGTATCATTACTGCCCCCTCGCGTAGATCTTATCCCGTTGGAACTAAATCAATTCATCAATCTGTCACTGTAAAGCTACAGTAAGCCAGCAGTATGGATAGAACCTACTGCGTTTTCTACTTTTGCTTAATATTTTTTATAAAGCACGAAAGTTGTAAAAGAACGTTAGTATTAAAAGATAGAAATGTTTGAGCTCCCGCGAAATAGTTGTTGGACCTTTCGATCAGAGCTCCGGATGGATAAAAATAAAATAAATTCTGAGTCAATTATACCAAATCGCATGTCATTTGAATGTAACCCTTTATCAAACAAATAACATAAATCACTTTCATAAATAAAATAACTAATATTTTTGATAATACAAAAAAAACAATTGATTGAATTAAAAGAACAATTTTTTTTTATTATTTATTTATTGATAATTACAACTATATTGCAGTAATATAACAAGTAAATTGGCTGAGTGATACATAATGACATGATATGACAAGTAGAGAAACTACCCACAGGTAATACTCAAGTCGCATGTTCAACTTAGAAGGTCACGTGGCCATCTTCTGCTCAGACGCCTCGGAGGATTATCGGGAATTGAAGAGGAAGCTAGGTTTGAAACTAGAGGGTTTGAGTGGGAATGAAGTTTGTTATGAAAGGATAGATACCGGGTTCGGGCCAAATCAGCAACAAATGGGACATTAAGGTCGTTATGGATGACTTTATTCTTAACAAAATAAGGAGCGTTGAGGATTTTACGAAGGATACTGGATTGTAGGGATTGGATACGAGAAGAATTCGATGGCTTAGTGGAGCCCCAAAGCTCTACTCCGTAAGTCCAAATAGGTCGTATGATGGTCATAAAGATGAGTCTTTTCTAATTAATTGGGAAGTTAGAGCGTTTGTCTAGTAAGTGTTGAAGTAGCATGAAACGTCGAGCGGTTTCTTGTATTTTCAGTCTTGTATGAGGATTCCAGGTTAATCGCTTGTCGAGATGCAACCCTAAGTATCGGATCTGTTCAACAGGCACAAGCGGGATATTATTAAAGGATACTGAAGGGCAGGAAATCATTGGTTCACGACGTAAGGTAAAAGTGATTTGATGGGATTTTTGAGAATTTATTTTAATTCTCCAGTTCTGACACCATTCTTCAAGATCAGTGATATGGGATTGGAGGCTTTGGGATACAATAACTAGATTGGTATTGACTGATAATACACATGTTTCATCAGCGTACGTGTTAAGGATAGTATTAGGATGAGTTGGGATGTCAGCTGTATAAACTGTATAAAGGATTGGGCCAAGGATACTACCTTGAGGAACACCAGCAGATTGGGAAATGAGGGATGAATAGACATTATTATGGTCTACTTGGAAAGTTCTGTTTGTGAGATGGGATTGAAGGACGAGAAAGTAGGTAGGCGGTAGAAATTTACTGAATTTTTAGAGCAATCCCGGATACCAGACTCGGTCGAAAGCCTGTAAAAGAACAATTTAAACGTTTTTATACTCTCACACAAAACTGAAAAGACAAGAAACAGCTAGACGCTTCCGACTACTTCAACACATACTAGAAAAAACGCTCAAAGCTTCAGATCAATTACAAAAGACTTATTTATCTGACTGTTATAAGACCTATATGGACTTACGGAATTGAACTATGGGGCTCCACCAAACCATCGAATTCCTCTCGTATTCAATCCTTGCAATCCAAAATTCTTCGCAAAATCCTAAACGCTATCACAAATAAAACCATCCAAAATGACCTTAACGTTCCATAAGTTACCGTTTTAGCCTATTCCAGATACCTATCATTCCATAATAAACTTCAGGCCCATCCAAACCCACTAGTTTTCATCCTTGCATCCGATTCCATCCCGGATAATCCTCCTAGGCGTCTGAAGAGAAGATGGCCTCGGGACCTTCTATTATAGAAGTGTTATTAGAATGCTGCCAGTGTGTAGTGCCTCTACATGTCCTTTCATGTATTTATTTATTCATTTAGCTATTGTAATAGATGTAAATATTACAGTCGTACAATTCAATAAAATTATTTAAAAAAAAAAAAGTTTTTATAATGAGAAAATGAAAAGTTGCTCCCTTCTTTTCATAGTATATCATTATCTATTATAGTAAAACCATTCAGTTGAATGTTAAACATTCAAACTAGATTCCATTGTTACAATAATGCGATCGTATGTATTAATTAATTAAAACAATGAAATACGGAAAGAGAGGCGATATATGCCTTTGTAAACATGAGTGTTAACAGAACATTGCTCAAATTATAGAGGTAACGATTTAAATTTATTATTTATTCTACCAATATGTACCTTGTATGTACCTTTCTGGATGAGTACACATTATTAACGTATAGTAGCAGCTACATACAACATAATTTTGTCAAAATAACTATTTAAAAAAATGTTATCGGTCAGAATCATACAAATATAACGACATAAAACAACATTATAATTTAAATGAATATAAAACTATTTTTCTTGTGATATTTCGAGACTCATATTCATGCTAAATTAACTTCACAAGCGGTTGGGGAAAATACATATTAACATGCTTAACATTTAAAGTACAACCTAGCTTAAAGGGATCCTTGTGAATTTTTATTTCTTAAATTAATACAAACATAAGATTATATATAATTACGTGAGATTATATGCTTTATTCCAAATAAAAAAAACAATTCAAATCATTACTAAATATAATAAAACATATTTTTGATGTATATCCTTATGTACCTACATATTTTACATATCAAGGAAGTAATAAATCCCTTTGTTTGAAAAAGCAATATTTTAATGCGAGAAATGAATCATCTTAGTTTAAATACGAATAACGTATCTTAAACATAGATGGATAGGAAGAGAGTTCATCATAAAAATTATTATGTATATATATATATATATAAAATAATTTAACTATTTAGTTAACCGTTTCAGATAAAAACCGGTTTGAGACAAGGGGACGGGCTTCCTCCTGTTCTCTTCAATGTTGTTCTCGACAAAGTAATGAAGACATTATGGGAAAAAGAAACATCAGGAGCAAAAGTTGGAAATCAGAAGAGCAGCATCCTGGTAAAATGTCTGGCTTTTGGGGATGAATAAGCCACACTGGCAGAGTCGGAACAAGAGGTGATTAACCAAATAAATTCCTCGAAGAAAGTAGCTGAAAAAACTGGACTTAAAATTTCCGTTCAAAAGACCAAATTTATGACTACAGACTTCCACTTTAGTAAGAAAGAAGTGAAAGCAGAATTCGGTTAAATTCAGGTGGTTAAAAGTTTTAAATATCTGGACGAAATAATCAGCAGGAACTTGAATGAGAGGGAAAGCATGGAGTACAGAATTTGGAGAATTTATGCTACTTAACGAGTAGTATGTATAATAAAAAAGGCCTCTCCAAAAAGCCCATAATTAGGCACTAAAATACAGTGGTAAAACCGGTGATATTGTACGGGACGCAGACTATGTGATTTCCCAGTTTAGATAAACTTAAAATAGAGAGAAGAATTCTTAGAAGAATTCATGGGCCCAAAGTAACACCAGAAGGATACCGGCTTAAATCTTTGTAAAAACAAAGAAATTTACTATGATACACGTGACTTGGAAATAGAAATTTAGAAGACTCAGATTTTATAGTCACGTGATGAGGATGAACGAGGAGAGAATAAACAAAAAAATGTTCAACAAAATTATAGGCTACAAATTCAAACAAGGTTACACGGAACGAATAAAACAAGAAACACCGGATTACACTAGATTTATTAGAAAATTCAAAAATTCCTGAAAAATGCGGTTCTAGTGGCAGACCGAAAAAAATTTCCATGCAAGACCTGGACAGAAAAAAACAAGAAAAACCTTCAGTGAAACCATGAGCCAAAGATGTGCCGAGCAAAAAATTAAAAAACAAAACACACACAAAAAAAAGCTGCGTCATAGTCGCGTAGTCTTTCAGGGCTGTTTCGCGTCCAATAAATAAATAATGCATACAGATCCGAATGAAAATTAATATTTTTTATAAGTTAGAGTTTTTAAAGGTTAATATTATTTTATATTTAGGGTTTTTCCAGTTAAATAAAAATATGATATCTACATTATGATTATAACTGCCTTCCAAACCTACTATGAAGGCTTGCCTCTAATCAAAATAAGTCAAATAAGTATGTTGGACTGAGAGGGATTCAGAGTGACGATTGCTTCAAAATTATTGAAATACCTCGAAAAATGCCTTGTTTTGTCAAAATCACTTTCGACTCAAAATGCACTTTTTATGTACGTTCCAAACTGCCGAAATGAGCACTTGCTATGATTTGCAATAACAGAGGAAATTGTCGGTCTTTTGAAATTTTTTTAAACGGTTATAACGGGTTTTAAAACAAATCATTTTATCCAAGGAATTTCTAGAAAGGACTTTAACGCAAACATAAGAATTTAAAATGGATTTATAGGTGTTTGCCTAATTAGGCCCCATACATAAAAACATAAAGACCGAAAAACTCTTACGAAATCGTAACGCCAATTTTCAGTTTCTCCGTCGTAATGTTAAAATCAAGCATACACATATGATTCCGAAGTTGTTCCTAATACATGCAGGAACGTTTTTATCTAACAAAATTCTATTAAAAAAATATATATAGGGAAACTAAAACACAAAACAAAAGTTTATAAAATTAAGTTATCTCCTCACTTCCTGAACCATCCCTTTTCGTATTATCAGTTAAGAACGTTTAAATTCAGTGCGGGGGAGGGGGGGGGGGGTCTTTCGACCGACAAATTGAGTCCTTCCATTATCTTGCTAAGGAGCGATCCAAACTTCAATAATGAACTTGCTAGGAAACTCATCAGGCATTTCCCGAGCAGAGGCAGATATACTTACTGAATCAGCATCATAATGAAACGGCTCATGTGTAATGAGAAATTAAACCGCAATTGAATGGAAAACCACCAAGTTCCATAATCAGGAATAAAGGATAATTAAAATTTAAAATGCGAGTTATATAAACCTAAGAATCTTTAATACTTTAAAAATAACGGTTACAATGAACTAATACTTCATAAAGTATAATTTTTATCATTTGTTTTCTTCAATCTTCATAATGAAATTATTCTTAAATTAAATGACTATTTTATATGCCCCACTATGTCATGTGACCCATATTAATTTCTTAACGTATAAACAAGTTTATAGGCAAATTAAAATTATATGAGGGGTCCTCTGTAATAATTGCTGTTATGGCTGTTATAATTATATGAGAAATATGATACAATAAGAGGAATTTTAGTTCACGATGGCTTATAATTAAAAAAATAAAACTACCTCTACGACCAATGAAGGGCCTTAGATTCAGTACATGGTAGATACTGTAATGTTTCAAAGACAAAAGTTGTCCAGGGAGGTGATTTGTCCTCACTGCTTTTCTCCCAATTAAAAGTACCTCTTTATTGAGGCTCTGGGTGATCCCTAGGTGATTCTGATGATCACAACAGGTCCACCCCTGGCTTTCAACAGATTAAATAATTTATATGTCATAGCTAGATTTGAACTTGTAACCTTCGGCATGGTAATACAGCATTCTACAGATTGAGCCTTAATTTTATTTAAGAAAAGTTGACAAAATTAGTTAAAACATTTACTTTATGTAAACTTTTGATTGACATTGAAACAATTTATTAAAACAATATAATAATTACTAGATTATGTCTGTGATCAAGTCAGTATTGGGACCTATTTAAAGTAATGCGTTAGCTGGCAAGTGAACATCGGAGAAAAAACCCAAAATTTAAATAAAACTATATATTTTTCTCTGATTACTTATTTTTTGGCAAAAATGAAGGCAAAGGTCTTTAATAATTTATATCCTTATTTAAAAAAATAAAATATATAATTAACATTAGGTGTGTGACAAAATTGAAACGAAAAAAAAAAATTAATACCAAAGAAATTGATCAATGTTCAATTAAGTATAATAATAAATATTCAGGCGAACAAGATATCACTGCCTAATAAGTTATATAACTTTTAAATGCGTTAATTATTAAAAAAAATACAACAATAAACGGAGTAATTATGAATTAGAAAGATTTGAAAGAAAAATTGAATAAAAGTCTTGAGGAAAATTCTTGGCCCGACTAAAGACCGATTAAAGCCCGAATAGCAGGTATAAGCTTTATACCCATATTAAAAAAATAATTGATTTAATTAGGTAAAGAAGTTTTATTACATTTTATGGTTACTAATAATTAAACCCGACATGATTTGACAGACCGAATTTTTAAGAAAGAAGGTTGAGAAAAAATTAGTTGATAAATATAAAAATTCTGAAAATAGTTGCGTATGGACTTACCATCTACGGAGTTGAAATTCGAAAAGCTTCACCTACCTGTAACAACAAAAATAACAATATAGATAAAATAATTATATTAATTTTATAAATAATTAACAATAGACATAATGTATAAATTTCTTAGGAAATTAGTAAATATTTATACAATATTTGAGTTTATAAACATTTTCTTGATGATAAGATATTGTTATCACAAAAAAATATAATTTTTTAAAATTATATCCATTACATGTTGTAGTATAGTTATCGTTTATTAAGGCAAAACTATATAGTACCAGAGGTAATGCCAAAATTTTTTTGGCTTCGATTTTATTTTTAGCGGCAAGAAGAATTTTAGAAATTAACTGAAACCTTTTTTTTTTAAACCTAACTGATGTTTGCTCAATTCCTCTTTCTTAGTATTGAGCTCTTCAGTATGTAATACAAATTGACAGTTGCTGGAACCTTTGCGCTCGGTTAAACTACTGAGAAAATGTAAAACAAAATATATTTCAGATACAAATGGACCATTTGTAATTAAAATCAATGACTTTTAATCTCTCAAAAATTAAAAAAAATTAAATGACACGATAATCTATATAATAAAAGTAAGAAAACATCGTCTACATTTAATATACTTAATATGTAAAGAATTGTTTTTTTTTATATATTATTTTATAATTACCTCTACCGAAATAATAAAGACAGAAGACAAACTTCTGTTATAATTAAACAAGAAAATAATATCAATATGATGTATAACTTCTCCGAACTTTAATTTTACTCACCATCTCCCTTAGCCTGTTTCCGATTAAAAAATTTGAATAAAATAATGAATTTATTAGTATTCAGGAATGGTTAACAAATAAAAGGAGCAATTTCCATACATTCACAAGCTTAATAGTCTTTGCTTTTTCCATTAAAACTTTTACACGACTATCGGAATTTAGTTTTGGTTATGAATCATAACTAGTCCCTTATGGCTGTTAAAATACAGATTCTATTCCTCGAAAACCAATTTTTGTTTTTAATTTATTGATATTTACAACTGTATTACAACAATACATCAAGTAAATAGGCTATATGATACATAATGACATGAGTTAATGGCAAGTAGAGAAACTACCCATTGGTAGTACTCAAATCACTAGTTCAACTAAGAAGACTAACATCTTCTTTTCAGACGCCTCGGAGGAATATCGGGAATCGAAGAGGAAGCTAGGTTTGAAACTAGAGGGTTTGAGTGGGAATGAAGTTTGTTATGAAAGGATAGATACCGCAACAGAACACCAATTTAATTTACTAAAATGTTGTAACAGGGCCTCGACACAAGCGCTGTGGTTCTGAATACGAAGTTTTAGGTTAAAATGGAATAGAAAACCATTTTATTCTGGCACTGAAAGATCATTTTATAATAATTGCTGTATAGAGAAAAAAAATCTAGTCAAATAATACAAGTATAAGGTGTCTTTGTTATTGTCAAACAAGTAAATAATGGTAAATAATTTGTTTTAATCCAGAAAAAACAAATAAAGTAACTAAAAAAGATTCAAAATTGATGAAGTTACTAGACTAACCAATAAAATCGATTATGTACTTATGATCTTTTTTTTTCAGTAATTATAAATCATTAGAGCTAACTGTTTGGGGAACGGAGATGTTGGAATAACATGGATTTGATATATTATTTGTTGGTATGTGTGTGTATATGAATATATTTGTTTTTGTTCATTTTTTTTTTTTAATGATAAATAATTATAAAAATAAAAGATCTACAGGTGTTGATGACACTAGGGTTTTACGCCTCTAAGCAACAACAAACAAACATTTTGGGAGGTACGATGCCTCTAAGTAAGTATGAAATTTTTCCGTTTCGAAATGTTAATTGCTAATTAAATGTTAATTGTTATTGTCCTCGACTTTTTAATATTGAGATTTTAGGAAGTGAATACTGACTCCAATATTCCGATACATATACTAAATACTAACTCCTATCCACTTTTCTTCCTACAGTAAATATAAGCGAATATATTACCCAAAATAACTTATATAAATAACAAATAATAAATAACAAAATAAAATGTTGGTAAATTAGGTATTTCCTTAATCCGAAAGTAAATAAAACAATTTTAAATAGGCAGTCATGATTTAGTACTGCCCTTTGAAATGATAACTCAAGCTTTTGGAATAGTTGTGTTATTTTTTGAATTTCTAAATCAATTGTAGTCTGAATTATTTAATTTCAAATTTTTAAATTTAAATTGTTAATATTAGTCTGGTATTCACATAAGTTGACACTCCGAGTAATAATTATAAACATATTCTAGTAGTTTATTTATAAATCAAAACATTTGATATAAATAAGTTAATTGAAGTAATAATTAGTGTAAAGATATATTATTTATATCTTGTATTTGTATTTACATAGATATCATAGGACTTTATTTTTATTTTTATCAATATTCGTTCAACATTACATTGATCATTTGTATTTTCAATCATTTCAAAAAACAAGACATTCAACTATTAACTAAAATCTTTTAGGGAAAACGATAATTAAAAGCAGTTATCGACGTTTCAAGTTATTATTAGTATCAATTCCACGATTCTTAAACGACTTTTTAGATAAATATAGTTGTTCTTATATCAATGCAATTCTAACCTTCAAACTAAGGTTAATTAAAACAAATCGATTAACTCATGCACAGGTCGCCAGATGTCGCCAGTCTCGAGAATGTTGCTGACGCGAAACCACTAGTTTACCCATTACCAAAAGTAGCTAAACGCGGGCAAAGAAGTTTTCACTTCAATAATGTTTCAGACGGACTCTTGTGTTGTGACATTAGGGACGTGGAAGTCCTTGGCCGGGAGACCCAGTTCGAGGCTACTGCACTCTAGGGAGCCTCATACGGTTAAGGGACTACAATTAAATTTTTTTTCTCTTTGAAGCAACTCCCAGCGGAGGAGCGTGGGCTAATGCATACAGAATGAAGATAGAAGATATCCCAGGAATTTCACAACTAATTAGCACGAAATTGCGGGCGAATCCTACGCCAATTATTAACGAGGCTCGGCCAGAGTCTTCAATATTTCAGCTTATGACCGGAGAGCGTGTGTCGCCATCGAACTGTCCCGTACCTGGGCCGCGCTAGCCCGCGGGGATATTGGACTCTGTCCTTCATCCTCATCCAGTAATTAACTCTCCCCTGTTGGAACGGGGGATATTGAACAATTATATTCGTTATATCCCGACTGCATCCCCCCCAAAAAAAAATTAATAAAAAAAAATGAGCCTGTACAGAAATATATTTAAATGAAGAGAGCAATCTATTCGCTATAATTTTTTGGAGTTTCTGTTTAATAAAGATTTTTTTTTAAATTTTGATCGACTTAGATTAGAAAGCATCGATAATCAGGAGAGTTTACCAGTTAATTCACCTAAATATATCTTCACCTAAATTACACAAAATAGTTTCTAAAAATTTCTTATTTTTCAGAAATGAATGAAATCGTGAGATCGCAAGTGAAATTCACTAAATAATAAACATGATTTTGAGAAAACGCAGACGAAAATGCTAGAGTACTTAGTGTGAAATATCTCTCCTCATGAAATAAAGATGTTAGTTATATCTTTATTTGTTTGTTTTCAATGTTTCGTAATCACGCTAAGAACCCTAACCTTTTCACCAGCTTATTTTCAAAATCAAGTTTTTGACTTGTAGGTATATCACATGTAACTCAAAAAGTGAAATAGTGATTTATGAGTAAAAACAATCAATAAATAAATAAATGGCTTAGCAAACCCGAAGGCTCGATACCGATACCACCAATCTATGTTTAACAAACCTCCTTCCACGGAGCACCACCCAAACCCAAACCCGCTAGATCATTCCTAACGCAATCCTCCCACCTAAGCCTCGGTCTTCTCCTCAGACACTCCCCAATCTTAGGAACATCTTAAGAATTCATTCCAAGCAACTTTACAGGCCTATCTAAATCTTCGCGACGCTAACACCAGAATCATATTTACCGGGTGCATGCTTCGCAATTCCACGTTATTTCATCTCCTATATTCCCCAGTGGTCTCGTCCTTTTTTGGACGTAACACCTTATTTTCGAATGCCTAAAAATAATCAATAGGAAAAACAAAAAACTTATATATACAGCAATGATAAAATAAGTGAGAATAAAATAAAACATGAAAAATATGTTACAAACTACACTATCACAAAAAAAACATTCATTTAGTAGATAAGTTTTTGTGTAACTTGGATGAGGAAAATATTTTATCAACTGAACGAAATAAATTGGCAGCGGGGAGACTCATTCGGTAGAGTGCCGAAGGTTATCTGTTCCGCTGTGATTGGATCCTCCTGGGGCTCACCCAACTTCTATAAAGGGAAAAATATAAATATAAATATCTTAACTAGTGAAAAAAGTAGAGCGTTATCAAAGACAAATCACTACCCTGCAAAACCGTTGTCCAAGAAACTCCCATTCTTTCTACGTGCCCAAGCTATCTTATACGAGTTGATTTGATATAGGTGACTAGGTCTGGTTCATTGTATAGGTCCTGAAGCTCTCTATTATTTCTTGACCTCCATTGGCCTTCATTACATTCTGGCCCACATATCTGCCGAGGCTCCTTCCTCTCCCTGATCTGCAGCATCTTTTCACATTCCTGGGCCAGGACCCACGTTTCACCAGCGTACGTAGCAATCGGTCTTAGGATTGTTTTATAAATCAATAATTTTGCCTTCCGTGACAAGTTCCGAAATCTTAATGCTTTTCGCAATGCAAAGAGACATCTGTTCCCTCCTGAAATTCTTGCTTTAATTTCTACAGTGATGTCATTATTTCGTGTCACTAAAGCCCCCTTGAATAGGATACTTGAAGCTGTCCACTTTCTAAAATGTGTGGTGGAGCAGTTCCACATCACTCAGCTCTTCCTCCCCATCATTTTTTGAGGAAATCATATATTGGGTTTTTTCCTTATTTATCACCAGACCCAATTTTTCCCAGCTTCTTCAAATTCCTGCAAAGCTCCTGAAAGCGCCGCTTTTGACCTTGCTGATATCACTACGTCATCAGCATACGCTAGGTGTTGGGTCATCCTATTACATATCGTTCCTCCTGGGTTGGTCCTGATTGATCTCGCAGCTTGTTCGAGTGCTATGTTAAATAGTACATGTGAGAGGGGATCTCCTTGGCACAGACCTTTCTCCACCTCAAAATCTTCTGATTGCATATTTTGTATCTTTACCCTGCACCTGGTGTTTTCCAAGGTCACCGCACTCAATCCGACTAGTCTTTCTGGGACCCTCAGAGTATTTATTACTTGATGCATTTTTTATTCTGAATTTCACATGTTATTCAACAGTCTCTTCATTTTCTTTTGTCTAGTTTTATTTATTTTTCATTTCAAAGCTTAGCTAAAAGAAATCCTTGTGAAAATACACTTTAAAAAAAAATATAATATTAGTTCTTTATAAAGACACCTTAACTTGATAGAAATTTAACAAATAAATAGAGACAATGCAGCCCTAGAGGGTGTTATCATGCTCCGATGTCAAGTAGCACTATAGCGACTAGTTAAAGTTAACACCCCGACAGAGCAAGGCTAGTGGACTGAGCTAGGATGAACTACCTCGCCCTCAACATGTAGCGGCTGTCCGCTAGCTCCACGTGTCCTCTTATGGGAGTGATGGCTATTGATTACATTCTGCATTGTAGCAGGACCGTCTCTTGACACCTGCCGGGTATAACAATGAAGGATTACATGAGCCGAGCTCAGGATATATCTAGGTCTCTGGGAAAGGGGTTTTAAAACCAAACTACAAGTGACCCTTGACTAAGAGTACAAACAAAAAAATATATCAGCCAAGAATATTCCTATGAATAGAGAACTATGTCTGTAAGCAAATGGAGATAGAAAGAATTGAAGAAAAAATAAAGAATATGGTTAACAACTGAAATGGGTCCAAATTTGGATATATAATCGTTCATACCAAGCATGAGTATATTCCATATATATGTATATTAGATTTAAATAGGAATATGTTTAAACATGTTATTAAATTATAGTGGTATTTAAAGTATAGTGGATTTATGATAACAAGAAATGTTGTTATTAATAACAATAGTTAGAAGAAAAATTATATACGACAGGAGGTTCTGTATGCAGGAGAATCCCTAACTGTGGATAAGAAAGCCCGGGTAGAAAAACTGGAGATCAAAATTCAGGAAAATTCTAGAGATGACGGTATAATAGTGAGTTGTTATACACTCATGATCCATAAAATATCGAATGTTATGAGAAAACGGAGGGATGCATTTTATGGCCAGTTACTAAGAATGAAACCCATTGATCGACAAACCGGATTACCTATTTTAAAGAAAACTAGACCATATCTGCTAGGTTCGAAGAGGAACACAGAACCAAATAATTTTTATATAATATTATACTCTAAAGTATCGCATTCAAATGTGTTACGAACCCATCAAAAGGCAAAAAATGTTGATTTTCGAGAAATGAAATGTTCGGTTTTTCAGTTCGTTATTTAACAGCTCTTAGGGATTGTTGTGATTCATAACTGAAAATAAATTCCAATAGTTAGGGAAAAGTTTTGATGGAAAAAGCAAAAACTATTAATGCTTGCGAATGTATGTGAGGTTTTTATTTGTTAACCTTTCCAGGCTGCCAATACATATATAATTCTATTTTTCTAATCGAGGGAGCGGAGTGGCTCAGTGGTAGAGCACTGAGTTGCCATGCCGAAAATCCTGGTTCGAATCCCGCTGCAGGCAGTACTTTTATTTAGTCTGTTTGCAGCGGGAGATGGATCTAGGATCCTCTATGGTTCACCCAGCCCCTATAAAATATTATAAAATAGGATACCCAAAATAAAGGGTAAAAATCTGACAGTTGGAACGTGACCTAGAACAAGTCACACTTTGCAGAACCGTTATCCATGAAACAGCAGAGTCTCTACCATGTACTGAACCCTAGACCCATTCACGGGTAGTAATGGTGCAGGTTTTTTTTTTTTTTTTTTTTATTATGGAGCGGCAGTGTGTACAGTTTCCGGGTAAAAATTAAGAATATAGAATTTTAATTATTCAAAGGCAAATGAAATGTAACTAGGATTTTATTGATTAGGCTAAATATGGATACATCCGTGACTAGGAATCAGCTAATTAAAGAGGTTTCCACCACGCTAAAATTTTAGAGTAGGTAATTGGTGAATAGTTTCTACTTAGATCGATTTTCCGATAGAAATGATTTATTTACACTTTCGGATAACTGGTTATTAATCGAGAAATTGAAAATTCAACACTATACAGGCCTGTGTTGTATTATTCACGGTCGAACAAGAGAATTTTTCAGAGTCTCAGTGATAGAATGGAATGATCCCTATCTATATTACAAATAGAGAGGCCAAATTTAGGAGTCTGTAGCATTGTCCGATTAGTCTTAGCAGTTTTCCCAGAAATCGAATCTTGAAATTTAATTGAAATTTACAGCTGTATTATAATAATACAGCAAGTAAATATAGATACATGACATGAGATAAAGGCTAGCAGAGAAACTACCCAGTGGTAGTACTCAAATGACAAATTCAACTTTGTAGGTCACGATGACATATCTCTTCAGACGCGTCATAGGATCATCGAGGATCAAAGAATTAGCTAGATTTAAATAGGGCATAAAATAAACGCAATTTAACAAAGTTATAGAATACAATCAACTTTATTTCGAAGAATGCCTCATCAATTAAGAGTTTTCTTTAGAGATATAATAAATTTAGTTTATTCTCTCCCTTTGATACTTAAACTATTGTATTTGAATTCTTCGAAAAGCCAAAGAAGAAATTTATAATTTAGATGTCGTTACATTTTCTTTTTTTTTAAATAAAAAAGGTTTGTTCTATGGAATATTTCTTTGAAACAAATTTATGTTTATACTAAAGTGTTTTCATCCAATCTAATTTTTTCTATTGAAATTTACAACTATATTGTAATAATTCAAGTAAATGATACAACGATAAAGGCAAGTAGAGAAACCACCCATTGGTAGTACTGAAATAAAATTAACTTAAAAGGCCATGTAGCTATCTTCTTTTCAGACTACTCGGAGGATTATCAGGAATCAAAGAAATAGCTATGTTTGAAACTACTAGATTTGAGTAGTAATAAACTTTGTCATGAAAGGAATGGTAAAATACCAAATCAGCAACAACTGGGATGAGTTTAATCGAAACAAAGTAAGGAGCATTGAGGATTTTACGAAGGATTTCAGAATGTAAGGATAGCGTATGAGAGGAATTCGATAGCTTAGTGAGCCACAGAGTTTTACTCAGTCAGTCCAAACATGTGTTTGGAATTTTTTTTTATTAATTCAATTTATTGATATTTACAACTATAATAATATTACAACAAGTAAATCTGATAATATGAACAATATGACATGAAAAACACTTGTGGAGAAACTACCCATCGGTAGCACTCCAAAAAAGTTCTATAGTAGATGGTCTCGAAGTCATCTTCTTTTCAGACGCCTCGGAGGGTTATCAGGAATAGTGTGGACGGCAAGTTGAAAGACTAGCGGATTCAAGTGTGTATGGAGCTTGTCATGGAAGGATAGGTATCTAGTTAGACCTAAATAAGCAACAAATGAGAAATTTAGGTCGATATGGATGACTTTATTCGTAGCAAAGTAAGGAAAATTTAGCATTTTACGATAGATTTTGAATTATAAGGATTGGTTTCATGGGGAATTCAAAAATTAATTTAGACAGAAAATTGTATTTATTCGAATCCTAGAAGGACCAGCTTCATGTAACTAGGAAATATTCCATTGATTGGGCTAAATATAGATACATCCGTAACTAAGCATCACTTAACCAAAGAGATTAGAATCATACGTAATGAAACTTTCAGTGAGGTAATGGTCGACATGTATATATTCGGATCGATTTTCCAATAATAATGATTTATTTGCACTTTCGGATAACTGGTTATTAATCGAGATATTAAAAATTCAACACAACACAGGCCTGTGTTGTATTATGCACGGTCGAACGAGACAATTTTTTTCAGACTCTCCGTGATAGACTGGAATTAGAATTAAATGAGAGAGGGAGGACTCGGGACGAATAACGGAGATTAAAGGAAATAGTCAGGGTCTTTTGCCCCTCCCGGCTCGGAATATCCAAATTGAACAAAAGGAACACTTAAGGACGTTCATTCCGAAAATGGATGACAAGGCCAACTCTATAACACTCTAATTTATAATGAAACGGATTAAGTTGCCCCTACAAAAGCGGAAGAGTCCAATGTTATCCCAACTCTCCCCCCCCCCACCACTTCTATTGTTAGCGCTCTACAATAAGTTTTTTAATTGGCAAAATTCATGACTTTTCCTCCGACGGACATCCAATTGAGATATAAAAAGCTCGATTTTTAGCGAGAATGTTTTGCCGTCCGTTCCTGAAAACAAACAAGTGATGATAAATGAAAAGAATATCCGTTGGGCAAAATAAAAGGCTGAAAGGATGACTTCTGCTTTTGTATTCTTTTTTATTTTTATTAGACATGGTTATAATATAGATATTTACAAATTTTTGTTTTAAATTTTATTATATTAGTTATTGATTTTATTAATTTTTGAATATTTTAATTTGAAAAGATTAAATAAATGTTTAAAGAACATTCTTCAACTCGTATACATCGGAAACTTACGGGAACGCGGGGACGTCGGATCAGTGAAAGGAAAGGATATAACCATGGCCGGGGAACGAGCCTAATGTAGCCATACAGGATAACTCAATGGGTAGAGTTCCATACTAGCGATCTGGACGACCCGGGTTCGAGTCCCGGTCCCGGATTTATCTTTTCTTTTCAAATAAAAAGGTATCTTTTATATATATAAAAAAAATCAAAAATGTACTACAATCCATGCAGCGACATAGATTAAGTACATGGTAGATCCTGTACTGTTTCTAGGAGAACGGTAATGCAGGGAAGAGATTTGTTCATGATCACATTCAAACGCTATGGTTTCCCCCAGATTAAGGGTACACACTCTATATAGGCTGGGTAAAGATCCCCAGATCCCGGAACTACATTATTAATTTCATTCATGGATTTTTGAATACATAACAGTGATGCGGTGACAAAGATACACCGGCCTCTCCCAGAACTATACTTTACCCCTCAATAATGTCATATTGTGGGAATCCTCTGGGCAATGTGTATAAACATTTTATAAAAAAAAGATGCCATATAAATATCTTTTCCGTATTAGCTTACTAAGGAGTGCCCTCTTTTAGCCTTGATTTTTGCACAATGCTCCTTCATATGTAGCCGATGTTACTAATTCCATTCCTCCGTCCATTTCTTTGTAATACAGGAGTTTGTAAAAAATAGGTCCTTAAAAGTTCCAGAAGGTTGATAGCTTTACATATCTCGAAAGTGTTGTTACCTTGTCAAGCGATATTTGTCAGGAAATAAAAAAGAGAGCCATCGATGCTAATCGATGTTATTTCGGGCTGAGGGAGCATCAAAGCTGTTCACTACTAACACGGAAAGCAAAAGTCATGCTCTATAAGACCCTGATTAGACCAGTCCTGACATAAGCTTCTGAAACATGGACTTTATCTAAGGCCAAGGAAAAGAGCAGCCTGTTTTTGAAATAATGATGCTCCACAGAGTTTTCGGAGCTATTTGTGTAAGTAGTCAATGAATGCGGCGAACCCAACCGAGAAGATTACGAGATGTTTGTGGAGCCCGACATCATTACCTGGATAAAAATTAATAGACTAAGGTGGGCCGGCCATGTGGCCAGGATGAGTGAGGAGGATGCCGCGAAGAAGCTGTTGGAGGGAAAGTTGGACCGTGCCAGAGGAAGAGGAAGATCCGACGGGAAGATCCAGTGGCACAGGATGCGAGACACATCTTAAACGTCCGTAACTGGATGGCAGCTGCATTAGATAGAGCGGCCTGGCGAAGGCTCCTTGAGGAGGCTAAGACCCACATAGAGTTGCAGAGCCATATTGTATTGTAGTCTATTCCCATATTTGAAAAGTTTTTGACAGTGGATAGTTTTCAACTAACACGGTTCTGATAATAACGGATATCAGATAATAACAGATAATAACGGATCTGTACTCAATTATAGTAAACCAACGGAAGTTAACAACATTTAGATAGTTAGAATAATATCTAATTAAAACTGTAATCAATTTTATAATTCCAAAGAATATGAATTTCAGAAGCAGAAACCATATACGAGGGATTTGACAATAGAGAACTAATACAGCAAGGTGTACTGTGTTCACGATTAAAGTTTATTTTGACAGTTTTATATATATATATATATATATATATATATATATATATATATATATATATACATATATATATATTTTTTTTTTTTAAGAGAAAATATTTGGCTTGGCCGGGGATACGAAGCTGGGTCGCCCGCGGCTCTTGCGCGGCGATCTAACCACTGAGCTACCAAGGCTCGCTTCTGAGCAAGACAAATCCATTCTCTTCACCGATCCTATATCCCCTACTTACGTCAATTTTATATTTTTATAATTTAAATAATCAACATCAAAACAACAATAAATAAATATATGCGTGTGTGTGTGTATGTATTTATTTTACAGAGATCAGAGGGATCGACTTCTTTTCATGCAAACATGGACGAATTTCATATGTAAAATTAATGAAATTCCTCGTAGAACACGCATGAATAGCACTGTTAGAACAGAAAAGGTTGTATTGTGTATAAGTTATAAAGGTAACCAAATTTTATGGTCAACCCAATTCAATTTTATTAATTACAAAGGCTACTATCTAAATGCATGTGCAACAATGGCTACACAACTGCAAACACAACTAACCATATTGATCGGCACAAACTTTATTCAATCTGAATTCAAAAAAGCTCAGATCTTTCTACACTAATATTAGTCATTCCTTATTTATTACCAGCGTAATGTAATAAAAAAAAATCCATCAATCCATGAACTTCCGCCATGGCTGAGCATAGAATTAAAGCCTAGTGAGAAAAGTGTTGAATTAATTTCCAAGCGGCTAATTCCCACGGCATTTAATCCAAGCTAATAAGAGGAGCAAGGTTTTTAATTTACCCTGGCCCTCTCGCATGGAGCCCCCCTGGCCCATAGCTACCTAGCATGATCAACCACCTCCGGCTTTCGCAAATTTTTGTTTATTTTTTTTCTCAGAAATATGGAGCGAAGAGGTTTCGAAACATAATTAGATCTTATAAAGAAATCTTAATCTCATCAAAGCATTAAAATTCCGAATAAAAAACCACAACTGTGAAACCCATAAAGAGCCTTGGGTTCACTACGTGGTAGAGACAGTACTGTCTCTAGAGGAACGGTTTTGCAAGGAGTAAATTGTTCTAGATCACGCTTAACCACCAGGTTGTTTCTCTAATTAAAGAACTTTAACTTTATAGAGGCTGGGTGAGCCCCAGGAGGATCTCCGGATTCTAAACGATCGAATCGCCACAGCTGGTTTTGAACCCGGCAGTCAGCGCTCTACCACTGAGGCACACCGCTCCTCAAAACGAGCGAATAACGCATTACAATGTAAATACTGAATAACATACTAAAATGTTTAACAGAGACCATTATAGCCTATATAAAAAAAAAATCTAAAAAGTCTGGATTCAGTTCGTTATTAAAAAGAAAATTTTAGCTGAAGTTATAATTTTTTTATTTATTATTTCATTTTCATTTGCACCTGCTCAATTGCGCATTCAACTAATTTGAACCTAGTGTTTTTCACTTCGCTCTTCTACATGATCTTCTATGATCATAAAACTATATGATGATGTAAAAATATCAATAGGTGAGTAGGTCTCTTGGCCAATGTCTTTTTAACCTTTTTCTATCAAGTCCAGGTAACAGGGAGTAGGAAAGCGGAAGAACGAGTGGTTTTGGGTGATATTGTGTCGATGAGTGGAATGTCATGTATTTGTTATGAAAATATGATTTTATAGTGGGAATGTTCATGTCGTTGTGTATGGTGTGATTCGAAATATACCATGGTGCATTAACAATTTTTCTGAGAATTTTGGACTGTGTTGTTTGTATCTTGTGTATGTGGACTTATTTTCCTGAACACCAAAGTTCTGCTCCATATGTCCAAATAGGTTTTAGTAAACTATTATAGATAAGTCGTTTGTTCCGTAAGTCAAGCGAAGATCTGTAGTCCAGTAGATGTGATAGTTGTTTGTACCGTCTAGTCACGGTTTTTTAATTTTGTATGTACGTTCCATGTAAATCATTTGTCCAAGTGTAGTCCGAGATAACGTACATAATTTTTGGAAGGTACTTCGTCGTTGTCAATTTTGACTGCTGGACACGAAGCTTTGCGTAGAGAGAAGGTTATATGGCTCGATTTTGAGGCGTTTATTCTGATTTACCATTTATAGAAGCACTTTTCTAAATCAAATAAATGGTTTTGAAGAGCTATAGATGCTAGGTTTGGGTCTCTATGAGAAGAAATAATTGCTGTATCGTCAGCGAAGGTATAGATGTTGGTGGAATGATGCTCCGGGATATCAGAGGTGTAAACAGAATAGAGAATGGGGCTTAAAACACTGCCTTGCGGTACACCCCTGTATTGAGGAAAGAAGGAGGAAATCGAAGAGTCAACGGAATTACAGAAGAATCTGTCTTGGAAATAAGATTGAAGATTGAATAATAAAACATTTAAATAATTAATGAAACAAAGTTTAAAATGATTTGTATCATAACAAAGTAAGAAGGATTAAAGATTTTACGAAAGATTTTGGATCGTAAGGATTGGATACGAGAGGAGTTCAATGACTCAGCAGAGCCCCAAAACTCTCCTCCCTAAGTCCAAATAGGTCTTATAGGTCTTAAAATAGTCATATATATGAGTCGTTTGTAATTAATTAGTAGCTTAGAGCGTTTGTCTAGTAAGTGTTGAAGGCCGGGCGCAAATTGAGACGCAGCCCAACGCAGGGTAGGGTAGGTTAGGCAGGGCAGCGTAGCAAAGTTTTGTGATAAATAGGTTTGAACGAACGAGCGTTAGTTGAAAGGCAGGCCAGGGCAACGCAGTTCAGTGCATGTGTGAACCTGCTTCACCCAGTGTTTGTGATACAGGTTACTGCGAATGTGTCAAGCAGTTTTTGTTAAAACTGATTATATTTCATACCATACCATTTTGTTTCAATATTATTTGCAAATCACTTAATATTGTCATTTTGAGCATTACATCCTCCTGAATAAAATCATGGACAAGACTAAGGACTTCATTAAATTAGTTTCGATTCAAACGTAATTAATTGGTGAACTGTTTGTCGGAAAATTCCGAAGTCAGAACAAATTCACCATGACTTCATCTTTTCTTCATACACGCGCTTTTCCATGTACATTTATTTCGTTTTGATAGTTCATCTGAATCAGACTAGGAACTTAGGTCAAGTTCGTTTAGGATGTCCATTTGTACGTTCTACGACCGACTATATACAAAGATGACAAGAAACTGCGTTCCAATGTGCGGTCCTATGAGTACCGCAGCTTTTTAACTGCTCTAATCTGCCCTGCCTATCCGACACTAACCTGCGTTGAACTGCGCCTTAATGTGCGCCCGGCTTAATAACTGCACGCAGTTTCAGTCTAGTATGAGCATTTCTACTAAAATGTTAGTCAAGTACACCTTGACTACTACATTGATTAAAGGAATTAAAGGAATATTATTTAAGGACACTGGAAGACAAGAAGTCAGGAGAATTAAGGATTTTACGAAGAATTTTGGAATGTGAGGATTGGATAGGAGAGGAATTCGGTGGCTTAGTGGAGCCCTGAAGCTCTACACCATACAGTTATAATAGTATGTAATGTATTGTATTGACTAGTAAGTGTTGCGGTAGACTGAAACAGTGAGCAGTTTATAATAATATAAAAATAGGTCATAATAATTATCGGTGATATTTCAATAATTTCGTTTGATTACTTCGGAAGAAATACAAGAACTTACAAGAAAATATGAGTATTTTTTTTATAAAACATAGCTACAATTGCTATCAGAAAAGGGAAGGGAAAATTATCTAGAAGGGCCCTGTGTCCCAGAAACGTATTTTATTTTCTCAGTTACATTTGGAGGTTTATAGCGGCACCGAACGGCCCTTCGCCCTATAAAAAGAAAAAAAAAGATTTCCCGGAGCTTTTTCCGTCGGATAGAGGAAAAAATGTTAACGCTCCTGTCCTTAGAAAGGCTCAATGCGTAAATAAAACAGGGAAAATTGCATTTGAAGTCGAACAAGCTCTGGTTTAAGTGAAATAGTGAAAGCGGCCAAGGCGCAATGTCGATTCCCGCCTTACGTGAGTGTAATTCGCTACTGTTGGTTCCGGCGCCGTATTTTCTCTCCTCCAATTTCTTTTCCCATTAGTAACTCTCTGTGTCTGTTTATGTTAATACAAATTGAATGGATAAATGAAGATTCAGTTTTGAAATTTAATCCTTTCATTCCCTCGTAATCCAGTTACAAAACATTTCCGAAGCGAGAAATATAAAATAATGAGAGCAATATAAAATTCAAATCATTTATCGCCCCTACAAAGGAGCAATGTCATAACAAAAAAAAAGAACAATTTTTCAATAGAGTTATATGAGAGTTCCATCTGCGTTAACAAAATAAAAACCTTGGTATTGGTAAATCAAAGTATTTCTATCGTAATGATCGTATTGGAATTATTTTATGAACCAACAGAAAATATTTAAAAACTTGAAACATTTTTTATTTTAACTTGCGCCATTATACCCATAAAACTTAAAGCTCAGACATGATAAAACTCAAAATATGAATTTATTCCAAAAAAAAAACAAAAAAAACTTTGGAAATGGAATATCAGATATGTCGTTCCTGAATTAAGCTACAACCAATACAATCGCTTAAAAATGAAAATCACCTTCATCTATTGACTTCAATATAACGATTATAAAAACACATTAATGGATTTGAAAATGGTTCAAATAGACTTGGAAATGCTATATATATATATATATATAGGTTCAATTATTTTACAGTAATTTATCTTAATGTTAGTTGATATTGTTCATATTTTTGTTTAATTTTCTGGTTTGTTTGTTTCTACTTGACATTGTAATTTGTATACATATGTAATTATCTATTATTTCTCTCTACATAACTATTGTAATCTTATTTCTGTTATTTTTTATTTTTTGTACTCGGTTTTTTTTTTTTATAATGTTATCACTGGAGGTAATTCGCAACTTTTTTTCTCATTTAATAAGACATTATAATACCCTGTATAGAAAGCTGAATTGTTATTATAAAGCCTATATACTGCCTGCTCTCTATAAATTATAGTAAATTCATTCACTCAATGAAAACCTATTTCCAGTCGTTTTTGGGTATATAACTTTATTATGTGGATACGTTTCGACTAATTTGTCATTTACAATCCATCAAGAACTTCATTAACATCTCAGAAGAGTTATAAGTCATCTTTTTTCTTTTTTATTAATCATTGTCATTAGCTAAAATCTTTTCTTGGAGGTCCATTGTCCTCCATGGTCCTTTTGTTAATATTTTAAACTTTGGTCTCTATTTATACTATATTTTATTTATATTTACATACTAAAATCTTTCTTATTTAAATCTATCATAATTAAATTACTTTTACATAAATTAAATTAGGTAACTGTTGGGAGGTTATACATAACATAAAGTTTAAAATATTAACAAAAGGACCATGGAGGACAATGGACCTCCAAGAAAAGATTTTAGCTAATGACAATGATTAATAAAAAATAAAAAAGATGACTTATAACTCTTCTGAGATGTTAATGAAGTTCTTGATGGATTGTAAATGACAAATTAGTCGAAACGTATCCACATAATAAAGTTATATACCAAAAAACGACTGGAAATAGGTTTTCATTGAGTGAATGAATTATTAGATAATGCAACCCAGTTTACATCCTTTCAAAATTATAGTAAATTTCCTTCATTTTCAAATATAAAACGTAATCTTGTAGACTCACAAGAACATACGTTCAATCTCATGCTTTAGGAAAGGTTAAAATTAATACCTAACATCAAAAATAATGTTAAAAGGGAAAAATGAACATGACCTGTTGAATTCGTCAAATTCATAAATACCACAGATTATGAAAAGATGACTAGGGATTGAGGAGGTTTCGTATTCTAAAGCTTAATAATTGTTATATTATTATAAAAAAAATTATAATTGACATAGACAGAAATAGAGAAGTTGGACGTGGCTAAAAGGGTCTAGACTTTAGGATTTTATTATTATTTTTTTTCAATTTAATTTCCATTAATATGAATGAATGGGCATTATCAGAATTATCAGTGTTCAGGTTATAAATGGAGGATAACAGTCCCTGGGTACCGACTAATACACATGTGCCTTATCCGCTTTTGATTCTGAAAGCTTTAATTTTAATAACGTTGTTCATTTTAATTATTTTACGTCAGAACGTAAAATTGATTATTATTCATGAACAAGGTTCTTTCCCCTATTCGATAAGAGAAAAGATAGTCAATTTCTGGTTTTGTTACTTTGCCTGAACGGGAGAAAATTGATTCTGAATGGGACAGAAGCAGGCAAGAGCTGGGAGAGGAGAATGCAATCAACGTTAAACCATGTAAATATTTGATAGCCATATTCGAGCCGGCGCTATGGCCTCTCCTCTGTGTTATAAGCGATGTGTATCGTGTCACACCCTCCTATTTCCGAATGAAAACGAAATACAATGCAGCTCAGCCGTAGCGCCCTCTATCGGGGCGTAGTTCGATTCAATCACCAAGTAGGAGATAGCGCATTTTAATTAATGTGTCAAAATGTCTTGAATATCACTCAAAACCCCCTCTGATAAATCGAAAAAAAAGCTATGAAAAACAATTTTCAACAGCTAAAAAAAATAGGAAAAAAAAGCACATTTTCATAAAAAAGAAAGCACCTTCTACTGGCGTAAGAAACAAATATGTTTTGTATATATATCTGAAACATATTTATTTGCTTTATATTTATGCTAGGTTTTATAATTTTTAGGACATAAAAAATAACTGTACCACTACAATCATTAAGAGTCATGAAGAGTTCAGTACGAGGTAAAGACTGTGAAAACGGTTGTGTAGGGATGTAGTTGGTTTTCTACATCACGCTCAAACACCAGACTTTATACCTATTTTAGGTATATATAATCCAATGGGATCCATCCCCGTGTGTTAAGAGATTAAATAAAATCTGCCACAACCGGATTCGTAACCAGGACCTTCGGCACTGTCTGTTTGACAGTGAGACTTCGGAAGTGACGTAAAATGGAAGACCCGAGGAATCTGTACAACAGTGTTATATACTCGTTAAAGATTAATCAAGTATTTGTTTGATTTTCAAACACTTTTTATCGATATACCTCATTATTTTGTAACATGTTTATAACATTGTATTAGTAACAAACTATATTTAAACAATTTAAAAAAAAATTATTACCAAAGTAGTAAGTAACGAAACGAGTCTAGTAGTTCCTTTTATTGGCGGTCGGAAAAGAAAGTAATTAATTTCATTAATTACACTTATCCTATTGAAGTTATATCGTTTATATATGTAAAAGTCTCTGATAAAAAAATGAAAATTATTAGGAGGCATTCCTATGTATAATACACAGGCAAAGCAGTCTATATTCATCCTATGTAGAATTAAAATGTAACATATATAGATTTCGGGATAAGTAAGGTAGGAAATAGTTGGGGGTGCAGTCAAATAAAACACTAAATAAGTGGGTACTTATTTATTATGTGCCGACGTTTCGACCCACTTTGTGGGTCATCTTCAGGGCTAAAAAAGAAAAACAGACAAAAAACAACAAAACTATAAAAAAAAAATTTGCAGTACCAAATATATGATAATATAAAAAAATATATATATAGAGTAATAGAAATATAGAACAAAAAAGTGAGGGATGTATATGAATAAAGATATTACAAATAAAATGTACTGAAAGATGGTGATGTAAAAATTTACAAGGGTAAAAGAAGGAAGTAAACAGAAAGTTTATAAAAAGAAAAAGTATAAACATCAGAGGTGAGATGTAAAATTATGGAAAAGATAGTTGAATATAGATCAAATATAAAATGTATGATAATAGACTCCTTGGGAGTTTACATAAATTTCGGGATATATGGAATACTGAAAAAAACAAACAATGTTAATTTGAAATAATTATATGTTATTACGTGTTTACTGGTCATAAAAATGTAAAATGTCATAAATGGGTAATTTCCGAGGAAACCTCACGTTCCCTGGTCATATGATGGAAGAGGATTCCCAACAACAGGAAAAATGAGGCTGTTCATGAATATAATCCGGTGTATGGATGATGAATAGTAGGTGGTGATGATAAGATGGCCCCAGCATCACCAACATCAACACACCACCTCCACCAACACCAACTCTTGGCCGACTTAATGAATAGCCACTCCGGCAACATCAATCATTCCATCCCTCGCTCCGATAAATCTCTCTCAGATGTTTTAAATTTCTCCCTACAGAGGGCTCCCTCTATCGTCGATCATCTGTGTCCTGCATAATCCTATACAACCTCGGCATTCTTAGCCGCTAAAAGAGTGATCTAGGGTGGAATCTCAGTAAACTTTCATGAACTAAACATGGAATGCTAATACCAAAGCAACAATTTCTTAACCTTTATATATATATATATATATATATATATATATATATATATATTTATTTAATAACGATTTTTTTTATAGCTACAACCTGCTACAGGTCTTGGCCTCCTCCAATATCAAAGTCTTGTGCCGACGACATCTGACCACCTCAGTTTAGGTCTCTCTCTTCTCATTTTTCCATGATCGAGACATTCAGGAGTAATTTAGGCAATTTCTCCAACTTCCATCCTGGCAATATTCCCTGCATACCGTAAGCGCCTCGACTTCATTATTCTAACTACGTCCAGGATCTTTGTAGCTACTGTACAGTTGTTGGTTCGAACTCGCTTCCTCTCATTACCAACCTTTACACCTCAAAAAAATATGACGGAGAACCTTTATTTAAAAAATCAGTAGTTCCTTTTCAGTAGCTCTTGAAGTAATCCGAACCATACAGAACTCAGAACCATAAAGAAGTATGGGCCGTACCAATGTTTTAAAAAGGTGTAGCTTGGTCTATCTGGAATGTATCCGCCTGCTCAGATAGCATATTATTTGTGGCTTTAATTCTTCTCCTTATCTCTAAGTATATAATAATATTATTATATTATTATATTATTATAGTATAATATTATAAATAATATTTAATATAACTAGGTTAAACAACAAGGATATTAATAAAAAAAAAAAAGAGTTAGTAATCAACTGCTTGTCGCTTTAGATGGCGGCCATTTTAATGACGTTAATTCACGTCACTGATATTTATCTAGGGAACTTCACCCCCAATACATCCCCTCCATCAATGACTTTACGTACATTAAACAACCGACTTATATATATTTTGTTATATAGGTTATATATTTGCTATACTTCAAAATATTTCTCGAAATGTACATTTCTTCACGAAATTACTACCGAAATATATACATTTGCAGTTATTACGCTTTTTTTTCGTACTATAATTAACAACATAATTATCAATTATGGTAATATAGTTAACAATATTGTTATTAACATTACTTAATACAATTTTAAACTATTAAATCAGCACATATAAGACGACACTATATTTTTATTACTTTTATTACTCTATATCGGGATTATCGTCTGGGTACAAATCCCAGGTAGGTTGAAATCTTTAACCTTTTCGAATCTATACGGCCCGATAGTAACTGTCTCATCTTGTTTGGGGATTTTTTCTGCTACCATGTATTACGTTTTGGTCTCTTAGATATCTAATTAATCTATAATTAATATTGATATACGAAAAGGAAAGAATTGATTAAGGTAATTATAGAAAAATATTGGGAATTGTCCAAGAATCTGATAGGGATCTTGGTGAAATTGGTATGCCGAATGACAAGATCATAAACTGGGATGAATTTAAACGAACGGTGATAAACCTGAATGTTTTTACCAACGTTTTTAAGTTGGGAGAATAACTCAAAAGGAGAAGCTTTTGTCAGAAGATGAGGGGCTAAAGATGCACTTGAAGGACATCGAGGCTGGTAGAAGAACAAGATACAGAGATGGGAAATTAATTCGTAGCCCATAGTAGCTCAATACGAATGCAAAAATAATATTCCCATAAGATCTGTTTTCACATACAATCGCAAAATTTTTACCACGCTTTTATTAGTCTAGCCTGTATGTACTCATGTAAGTAACGGAATCTTTGAACTCGAGTGTCAGCCACTTCCAAATATCGAATTAAATTGACACTTTACAAGCCTATCCATTGTATGTCATCGGTCCATGATGACAATACAATGATTTGATAATTCTAAATCATACATGGCTTAATCTTTGAGCTATGCACATGACTACTGGCACGATTAATGCTGGAGTTTCGTATATTTTGAAACAAAAAAATAATGGTAAAAATAACCTAAAATACACCTGTTTTTTAAAAAAAATTTAATGAAAATAAAAAAAATATCGAGTTTTTAGCATTTCTTTCCCATTAAAGCGTGTTTTTTAAACTAGTATTTATTTTCTCCTAATCGTTGAAAGGTTATAAGCCGAGCTATACAGAGCTCAGTGAATCCTCAGGAAGATAGCCCGGCTCCGTGTCGAATTATTGCTATTGGAACAAAAAATTAAATGTCCTATGTGTTAAAGAGTAACAACGTGCCATTCCATCAAATAATGTATTGAAATACTTTGAAATTAAGAAATAATGATAATACAATTAATACAAAAATCTATTTACCAAAATGAAATACAACTAAATCAAAAAATCAATATTTTTTAATCATTAATCCTCTCATTGAATGTTAAATACACGAGCGTCTTAAAACTCTCGAGTTTCGAGTTTTCTCTATTAGCTTCTCACTTATATTTTTCTGAGCAAGTAAATTTTTAAGTTACTTCGGATTTGATTAAAAGACAAATTGTAACTATTTTTGTAATTTTGTAAAATAAAAATAAAATAAATTATCTTTATTAATTGTTATTTTTATGGTAATTATTAATATTAATATTTTTTGTTTTAATTTAGGCCAGGATTCGAAACCGGGTCGCCTGCATCTCCGGTGGAGTGCTCTAAACCACTGAGCTACCAGGGGTCGCATCCAAATCAGACAAATCCGTTCTCTTCACTGAACCTATATAGATCCAGACGACCCAGGTTCGAATCCTGGCCAGGGTAAATCATTTCCGTTCAAAACAAAAATATTTAAAAATAATTACCATCAAAATAACAATTAATAAAGATAAATTATAAATAATGTATTGCCGTAAGCCAACAAGATCCTAATTAAAGTAATGTTCAATGAACATTCTTCTCCTTGTAAAGATCGCAAAAACTGCGAGAAAACGGATTAATTTCACAATTAATCTACCAAATTTCAATATGGAAAACTAAATTAAAAAAAGTAAAACATTCTCCCCCAAAACATCTTAGACTAGTTTCTATAACAATATATGATATTTAATAACGGATAATTTTTAATTTTAGTAAATAACAAAAACAAAAGAATAAAATTCATTTCGGCTATACAATCTACTCAATAACCAAATAAATTTGTAAAAATCACACAACAGTGACATTTCTGAAACGATTCCATAGATGCTTAGAAAATACCGCAACATTTCGATTAAGGTATTGAGGTTTAGTATTCTTCTGTTTTTGGTAGTGTACTAATTAATTTTCGATTTATTTAAATCGAAGTGATTAATCGAATGATGTAGATTCCTGATTTAATTAAATTTCAGTCTTCTCCTAATTAATATACCTTATTCAATTATCAAAATTTAAAAATGAAATTTGTACACTCGTTACTTTTAGCTAATTTAATATGTATTCCCTATTTTCTTTTGCAGAAAATTTCAATCAGTAATTTTTCCATTATCTCGACCGTGAAGAAAAGTTATCACTTTTCCTCTCCTCCCATCTCTCAAAGGGGAAAGGCGTGAAGAAGGCTCCCGCAGTTTATGGAAATTTTCCGTCCCACAATCCGCATCATGGATATTCATGGAGCGCAAGATTGGTAATTACCCGATTTTTCCTGCTTTAATTAAAAAGAGTGTACACCTCTCATAAAGAAGGAGGGAAAAAACATGGACTTCATAGAATGGCTCTTAAAAAGTAAATAAAAAATTAATAAAGAAATTTTTATTTTCTATAAACAAAAATATTCCTACGCCGAAATTTTCGGGTTCAAATTTGACAGTGACAGATTTAATCGGTTCACAGCCGTGATTTAACCCTATGCGACCAGACGAACTTCCTGGAGCTCTCCCACCCTATATACAGTAAGTTACCTTCATTGGGGGAAAACCTGGCGTAATCTCAGGTGATAAGCGCTCACAACATGGATCTTGTTTCCAATAACCAGAAATAAATATAAATGCCATTAGTTCAATTAGCTACCTCAATTCTACTATGTCCTTCAGTATCCTCTCGAAAAGGTCGTCATTTCTGTACCTCTGCCTCCACATAAACTCACACAAATATGAGTCAATCATGGAGCGATGAGTGTCATTTTCTTTTTTGTTTCTTCTTTTGGCTTTCGAACACATTGACTCAACTGTCAGAGTAAGAACACCAGTAAATGGATCGACGAAATGTTTTGAATGATTCACAGTAAAATGTTTATAATCCATTCCAACCAGTTTTTCGATTCTATTGTGGGACTTTATAATGGAACCTGGTCTAATTGATGCTCTAATAAACTCCGCCAGGGTTTGAGTTGTTCTATCTGGTATTGTGTACAGAAAACATTCTTTCGTCTCACGACAGATCCCGCCAAAGACCCATTGCCGGATGGGTCCAACGTTATACTTGCGACGAGAGAAACACGACTCGTCAATCTCAACTGTCAATCCTTACCCTCCAATAACTGTGGGGGTTTTCAATAAACTGAATGCGCACACCTCCCTCAGATAATTTTTACAATCAGCAATAATACCCTATGTCAAATTCTTTCGTCCTTATTATGAGATGAATATAATACCAATCTCGACGATAAGATTCTCGGCTATTCAGTACATTTCAGTATCTTACTGCAGCTGTTTAATTTAGCGTCAAAAAAGGTGGTAGTTCTGTGAATAGAGTGCGAAGTTGCTCTGCTGAAGGTTACAGGTTCAAATCCGGGTATGGCAGATAAATTATTTAATCTGTTAACAGCCGCGATTGGACCTTGACGACCCTCCTGAGGATCACCCAGGCTCTATAAATTAAGTAGCATTAATTGTGGGAAAATCTAGCAGTTTAGCGTGTTCTAGGACAAATCACCTCTCTGTACAAATATATTCCTAGAAACGCTATCGTCTTATTGTGTACTGAATCCAAAACCGTTCATGGGTTTTAGTGGAACAAGTTTAATTTTTTTAAGTTTTTTTTAGTTATTTCGTTACATGATACATTGATGAACATTAACTCTACAAATATTATTACAGAAGCTTAAGTTCAGAATAGCATCATGATGTTAGGTGCAAATGGGTTATAATAAAAAATGTCTAAAAATTAAGTTTTTGTATAAGTTTTTAAGTTGATCGTTGCTTTAAAAAAGTACGGATATTTAAGGTCTCACTAAGGCTCTTATTTAAAATTATACCCAGACCATCTTAAATATTATTTATTATTATTTTTTTACTTTATAATCACTCATTAAATCTACGGCATTATTAAGTACATTATAAAAACGTATTTCTAAAATGTACAATAAATCCATTAACAGACACTAAACCCCTTCGTTCATTTTGACCTACAGTCTCTACCATGTACTGAACGCAAGAACCTTCATGAGTTGTATTGGTAAAGGTTTATTTTTAAAAAAAAGTAGATTAAAATTGGATTAATTATATAAGTAGTGTTTCTTTAATAACAATTTTAAGGTTAATAATTAATTTTTTAATGTACGGTATGAATATATCCTAACTTCTTGTTGAAATAAAAATCTGAATACCAATTTCTAACTTAAAGAAAGAAAATATTTTTTTTAACAGCTTTGTTATTTTACCATTATCTTCCTTATTCCCTGATGTTGCTGAATAATATCCATTTAGGTCATTTTCCTTATTTCTCCAGCTTTATTTGTTTATAATTACATAATTAAAATCATGAAATGTTTCTGAACAAAAATCCAAATGAATGATGTCTGTCTAATTTAATCATTATAACAATAATTAAAAATATATTTAGACGTTAATGAATAAGTTCCTTCCAAAAACAAAATAATAAAACAATAATTTTATAAGAAAAATCAAAATAAACATACAATGCATGTATAAGAACATCAAGAACGAATAAACAATTGTGATATTGAAAAATAAGACAAAATTAATTTAATTTGGTTACACCAGATTTAAGACCGGATTACCAGCAGTCCAAGGGGCTGTAGCATTCAATATAGGCAAACCTATTTCATCCCCAAGACTAAAACCAAGACTCTTGAAAGATATTCTGATGTGATCTCAATAGATAACCTTTCTCACCAATCGTTTTAACAAAATGTAATATAATCATGTTTACTTTTAGTTTTTCGTTTTATAGTACTGTAATAGCTCTGTTTATTATTACATTAATTTTAATTGTGTTTACTTATTTACATATTTTATATTTAAACTACTAACATTCTTTTATATGAAAAACACTATTATATATTTACATCTTCTCTGTAAATAATCTGATAATGTACAGTTAGGAGTGCCTCTTGCATGAGACGAAACCCACACTTTCACTAGGCGTTAAACCTTAAAATTCATTATTAAATAAACCATGTAAGGCTAGGAATATCCGATCTGGAAATAAAGATAATAAAAAATATAAAAAAATTAAAATTTAATTTGCAAATTATAGAAATATTCGTAATCCATTTTTCACATCTTTATTCTGGTTTCGACCGTGTCATCAAGTTCTTTGCCGAAATTTCGCTGGCCAAACAGCTAGCAAACTCAGGGCTTAAAGTGAGGCTAAAAATATCCTACGCTTCGGTATTTATAGCTTTTCGGGTTCGGGGGCTTCGCCTAGTTCCAGTTATTTGATTGGCTGGCTTCTGATCGGTTTATCTGTTCTTTCAAGATTATTGTTTTCTTTTTAGCCACAAATATCTTTGGAAACCATAATTTGCTTAATATTCATCTTGTGTGTAAAAATTTTCGGGGTGCTTCAATATTTCGATTCCTTCAAATAACTTAATTTATGTCGTGTTATTGCATTTTTTAACAACACTAATATTGTCAGACCCAATAGGATGATTAGTATTAACATAATGTTCTATCATTGCTTGCTATCCATCTTCTTCACGTTTCTAATCGGTTCTGCAAGTATTCTGGATATTAGTCTTCCCATTAGCCTAAAGTACTCCTATAGGAACATGGAATGCTGTAGATTCCCGACGTCTTGAGACCTAAATCGTTTCGCACTAAGCAGAACCTGATTTACTTATCAGTCAATTACTTGTCCTTATTTTGAATTTCTTAAAAATTGTGGTTATTATATCCGGAGTACTCTTGACATATAGAAGCACCGTTATATCTAGTCTATATTCTTCTGTTTTATATACATTTGTTTCTTGAGTTTTTTTGAGAGCCCACAAACTAGCCCCCGTTGTTCCAATTTTCTTTTGCGTTCTTGGCATTCTTCTTCAATAAAATTAAATTTGTACGGGCAATTTTTATTTTATTCCACCTTGTTTATTTATAAATTTGATTCACGACGAAAAAATTGTTTCATGCAGAATATAGAGAGCTAAAAATAGAGAATAGCTAAGTATGATAGAGAGTTAAAAATCATATAATATAAATAATAAAAATATTTATTTAAGAAATTATACAAATGCCATTAAGCACATATTTTCTTTTCGATCTTCGTGGTTCGTCTCTTGGTAGTAGATACTGCTCCAGAGGCGTTTCAGTCTCTTTGTCGGATTCTGTGATCCTTGATTGTACCAGTAAGTTTGAACGTCGAGTAAGTGATTTATGAAATCGTTTGTAGTTTTTCTTTATAGTGTCTGTCACGAGTGGTATGTTGAAATCTTTATACAATGATTTATTAGTTATGTAAAAGGGATAAAATCAAATAGCAAATTTGTCTTGCTTTATGATAAAAATACTATAAATTATATTATTGCATGGAGGGGAGAAGAGAGAGATAACTTTATTGGCATTATCACTTAATGAAGGTGTTAAAGCCAGCCCAATCAAAGTTGAATGGGAGGCCTTCGTGCCTTGGCTTACTATCGGAGTTGTTTGAAGGAATTATTGCTCCGAGCGTGAGTCTTATCAGGCCTTCTTGTTCCCCGCAATTGATTCCTCACCTTTTCGCTAATTGTTCTCTATTTCGGACTTATTACGATTATCTCATAAGGTCCAACTAAACTGACAGGGTTTAGTATCTGCTAAATGATATATCGTACATATTAGAAATGTGTTAGTATAATATCATAATATTTTTGGTTGTAGAGAGATATTAAAATAAAATAAAAAACAATAGTGTTTTAAATAGAATTTTTTTACTATTCCACTATAACCTATAAAGGTCCTGGGTTCAGTACATTATAGAGACCATACAATGAGTCTCATAAAGGGTCGGCAGATTTCACAGGATCTATTTGTGGCTGATAATAATAATTATATTTAACAATTCAGCTTATTCCTTTTTTTCCCGCCATCTTCAAAGGATTTATGTGTTATGCATTATTTATATTTAGTTTACCAACCGTATATTAACAATATTGTTACTCCGGTTATGTACGGTAAGTTGTTATCAATTATGAAAAATAAATTTCGGAGAAAAAATAAATCAAAATACCATATTGGAACTATTTATTAAAAACGGACGTTTTGAACAAAGTCAATCTGACACTGCAGTTCATCATCAAGTCCTGATTGTCATAAGTACGAAAAGAGACGTTTTCGTTTATTTCTTCCTTTAAATCCTTAGTTAGTCAGTTCATAAAGTGGTCCAGGTGGACCCCCAGGGGAGACTCGACGGGGGTCTATGTTGGCTTGACAAAAAATGGGGGTTACAAATCGTAAGCGGGGGTCCACGAAAATAAATCTGTTTTCGATAGTGAAGAACTTAAATGTTGGCTTGACTTCCCTTATCAATGTAGATAGATAATATTTTAAGAAGTTCAGCGACTGTTACTTGTAAAAACTTTCATATTCCATATTCAGTACAACGTCTCGAGATTTCCAAATCGCCACAGTCGCCGTCCGCAACGTTTGTTCAGACGTGCAAAAGGACCTGTGGTGTGTCTGCTTGGATCCTTCCATTAAATAGTTTGATTCTTCACAAATATAAATACGAATACCAAGCAAAAACGTTACTCATTTGTCTCCGGAATTTCTAAAAGTAAAGTAAAGTGAATCGACGTTAGTGCTCGCAAGTGTCGGAAAAAGCTTTTACTTCGACTATTTATTATTTATTCGAATTTTGGGAATATGGTAGAAATGTAGCTGCAGGGGATCCACCGGAACCAGCTAAATTTTGAAAGTGGTCTATGAGAAAAAAAGTCTGGGAACCTATGTTTTAAATGACTATTCTTCGATAATTTATATATTTTTTAGTTATAAGTTATTCCAACTGAGAATAAAGGATGATTATTGAAAAATTTAAATATACCCTCCCCAATTAAAGGTATTAACTTTACACAGGCTGGGTGAGCCCAATGAGGGTCAGTAGATCCCATAGGATCCATCGTGGAAGTAAACATATTTAACACAATGTAAATTCGATAATAATGTGAATACTGGTCCTTGATTATTATTAGGTCCTTGAACGTATTCTGGGAAATGGCGAGTGGATTATTAAAACTGATGGCTAAATTAGAGATGAACCAGATATATCTTAAAGAGTATTTAATTGGAAGAATTTATAAGCAAATAAAATATCTAAGACTTTATACTGCTCTTTCAATTATACTTATTTAATTTCAAAGTAAAGAGAGATCCATGTGAGAAAGAATCCTATTATAGTAAAGAGAGATCATTGAGGCCCCGTAGCAATAAAAAAGGTACCCTTTTCAGATAATAAGATTCAAAAAACTTTTTCTATTGATCAACAATTTTATACAAAGAGAAAAATATTTTAAAGGGAAGAAATAGAGAGAGAATATTCTGAAATTTCGAGAAAAATAGGATGATAGAAGGTAGCTTTTTTTAAAATTATGCAGCACTCATATTGAAGTTGAGTTTTCAAAAGGCTAAAATGTAAAAAAAAAATAGTATAAAAAGGTGTATATAAATATTTTATATTAAAATTTCTTAATTTATACATTCGTATTTGTCAAAAGAAAATATTTATATTATAAAAGCTGCACTTGTATAATGTTAAGACTCTTGCCCCAACAAATTCTTGACTAGGCAGGCTCTTGAGAGTGTAACCTCTTCGATTGTGTTACGGTATAGTCTTGTTTGTAAAATGGTATTCTGTGTGTCTCCAATTTCCCTTTGTTTCATGAAATCTGTAACTTTTCGTTTGTTTAAGTACATTGTGTGAGTGAGAATTGAGCTCCTTCTCTACATAAAACATTTCTAAGAATATTTTAAAATTAAATATAAGAAAGGTTTCATTCTGGATTGTTTTTCTTTAGATTTATGGTTTCAACCGACCATTCCTAAAAACTACCATGATACTCCTTCCAACTGTTTCAATTGAACAACGAAATGTTTATTATAGAAAAAAAACCTGAACCACTACAACCCATGAAGTCTCTGGGGTTCAGTACATAGTACAGACTGTTCTATTTCTTGGACAACGGTTGTGTACCTCCCTGCTTCGATTTGTCCTAGATCAGGCTCGACCGCCAGATTTTGAGTACCCACTTTTAGAGGTTTAGTGAGTCCCAGGAGAGTCCTAGATCTTTTAGGGTCCATCTCCGGCCGTTAAGAAATTAAATAAAAGTTTGCCAGCGAATATGAGAACGGTCGTCTCGAAACGCGAACAAAAAAGGAAAAAAAAATCATTTATTTTTTTTTAATCTAAGTAAAACCGTTCGATTAAACTGTCTGATATAAGCAAAGTTGTACAGTTTTAAAAAAAATTTAAGGCATTTTCTGTTCTTCTATTATCATCATTAAGGATTGTAAATAAATCAAGGCTTAATCCAAAACTATTAAATTGTAAGAAATAATATATAAACATACATGGTAATAGTGTTTTTAAAAATTCTGATTTTGGTAGCTCTTGAGTAAGTCTTGTGTGACCAAGTCTCAAACGAACCAACCTTATCTCTAAACATTTCCGAGTCGATGAACACAAGGGCATGTTTTTTAACTTACTTGGAAGGCTTCCATTCGACATGGGCTCCCAACTACTAGAGTTATTATCAAACCTTAAATGTGAAACCTAAATATTTTCTTAATAAATCAACATAAAGTTGATGTATAAATAAGATTAGTGAGAACAGCGTTCATATATTTTCAGATATTATTCATTTTAAAAATATAACAATAAAACAAAACCGGTATAAAGAGGCTAGAGTTATAAAATATGCTGTTTTGCAAAGGATGAGGGAAAAAAATTAGTGATTACTATAAAAAAAAACAACAACTGCCATACGTTGGAAACTTAACGAGTGAGTTCAGTGCAGCGCAATGGATCTCACCTAGACATTCATCTAAGTGACTATTCATCTAAGTAACAGTCAATTTAGGCGGGAGGTTGTCCAATCTAAAACAGCCCATCTTCTTACTCTAACATCTCTGCCTCTTTGTAGCAGAGGCAGAGACCTCTGTCACTTCCTAGGCCAACAACTAGTGGCACAAAATGGCCAGATAGTACAGTACAGAACAAGCAGTAGACAAGTAGGCGAGAAGAACATGTACATACATCACATGATGGAGTAGAACCCTCAGCAGAACGCCAAGAGTATGAGGAACCCGCAACCACCAAAAGCCATTCACAGGAGGACAATAAAACTCAGCAATAAACTAATTATGTCATTTTATTTCTTATCGTTATAATACGTACAGTCATAATGCCTTTCATTTCATTATTGCCGAATTATATGGCATACAATCCATTCACACCATAGAAAGAAGGTACCAAAGCCCTAAGAATGGAAGTTATCTTCTTCTAATTTAAACACATGGAGATAAATATAATATTATAGAATAGAATAATAGACTCGGGATCTCCGGTCAACATCCCTTCCGAAGGACGGCATAATTATGGATTTTTAAATATATTAAGTTGCAGCTGATGTCTTAGTGAAAATGAATTTTCTTGGTTATGCAGATGATGTGGCACTGATTGGACTGTCCCTCAAAGGAGGCCTGTGAAAGATTGCAAAGGGAATCTGGGAGAATGGGGCTATCCATAAATGAGGATAAAACGAAACTTATTGTGCTTAGGAAGAAAACGCCTATAAACCCAACGAAGCAATATGTTGTGGGACACTATGCATTCCAATGCGTTTCTAGTTTTAAATTGATTATTATTATTATTTTATTTTATTTTTATTGTTATGTACATATGGAATGAATGATCTCTTTTAGCTCTAATACTCATTGCCCAAGATAGTGGCAGAGTGTATTATTTCTCAATAAAGCAATTTAAAAAAAAAGAAAAAAGTTTTAAATATCTCGGCTCCATAGTAAATAATCGGGTAGACGAAGAAGAAGAAATTCAAAATCGCATAATGGGGGCTAACAAAGCATTTTTCGCCCTAAGAAGTTTAATCTTTAGTAAATTACTAAGTCGGGGTACCAAAATGAAGCTCTATAAAGCAATCATCCGACTTGTGCTGAGCTATCTCTGTGCTACCTGGACCCAACGGAAGGTCCTGGCTGAAAAGATTGACAGGTTTGAAAGGAAAGTGTTGAGGCACATCATGGGGCCTGTTAGAAAAAATGGTATATACCGTTTAAGAAAGAACAAAGAGATCTACGAATTATACGACGATCTCCGAGTTTCCAATTTCGTGCGAATTCAGCGCTTCAAATGGCTGGGACACCTTATCAGAATGGATGATGGGTGAGCAGCAAAGAAATTATATTATGGAACCCCGGACGGAGCCAGGCCACGTGGAAGACCGAAAGGAAGATGGAAGGACGCAGTGGCTGAGGACATGAGGGTGATTGGAGTGTCCAGAGGACATGCTCCTGACCGAAATGAGTGGGAGAAGGCAGTTGAGAGGGCCAAGGGCAGCTTCAGGCGCATGTCGAGCCGATAAATAAATAAGTTGCAGCTGATAAAACAAGGAAAAACTTAATAATGAAGAAGCGTAGTATTAAGACGATACTCTTCATTGTAACCATCGTTCAACAATAAAATAGTTCAAGTGCTCCAGAAAGCTTTTCCTATCTGACGTATCCAAAGAATAGCCATGGTGATTGCCGACGTTCGAACAGCAGAAGAGATGGGACTTGAAGAAGGAGGTTAATTTTAATAATATTGGTATGAAATGGTGAGGGGGTGTAGTCAATGATTATACAGATGACTTATTTTAATATGTCTATGTTTCGGCCAAAGAGGTAGGCTATCTTCATTGCAGCGAGGTGATTCAAGGCCAGGTTGTTCAACTGATAAGTTGGAGCATGACTCTTCACTTCTTCACCTTGCTGCCCGGAAGATGGCCTGCATATTCCGCCGAAACTTAGACACAGTAAAATAAGTATCCGTATATCGTGTAATTATTGACTAGACTATTTCACACCGCTCTTAAAATTATTCAGTCAACTATTTTCCACTAGTTAATTCCAAATGTTAATTTTAATAATCCTACTACATTTAATAACATGAGGATCGTTGTATTTTTCCTACTTACTATCATGGATCTAGAAATTATGTTCAACATTATATTTTTTTTTCATTTTTAGTTTAGGTTAACAAATTAATTAGATCTCAAAAGTTTGAAAGCAAACGAACCTGAAAATTCGCTATTCACTGAAGGAAAAAAAAAAGTTTGAAAACTCTGCTCCATTGCCCAACTAATTATTCATTATTTTAAATATAAACCTCCTGATAATATCTAATATTATACCTGATATAACCGTGAATTTACTCGATAAGGTTGTTAGGTTGTTGAGCGGATTGGCGGAGCTCCAACTTGCTCCAAAGTTATGGCACAGCTCCCACGCGGTCACAGTTATTTTTGGTTTCTTCTCATCTTTCCAGTGCATTCTTGCTAAGCGCTGCATTTATTTCAATTCTACCTTATTCAATACTACTTATCAATATCAGTATTATTAAGAATATGGATCTATCATAATATTACTACGCACGGTAGCTTACTCTTCACAGACATAACTTCATATCTGCATTTTACTATGGCTTAGAAGATACAGTTTAATGGTCTAAGCTAAATATACACATTAACAATTCAAATTCCCACAAACCTCGGCAAACCAATGACTTTTTGTTCTCCTGAATCCTTCAATAATATCCCACTGATTCCTGTAGAAGCAGCCTTCGACGATGCCTGAATGCTTCAAAGAGCAGATATGATACTTAGGACTATATCTTGAAGAACGTTTAACTTGAAATCCATTTACTACATTGAATCGAGAAGAAACTCATAACCGCTTCAGGCTACTTCAACACTCAGTTTCTTTGGTGTTTTTTAATCACAAACTCACATATAACAAAAACTGTCAGCAGAGTTTTTACAACCGCGATTAGACATTGTACTGTGCACATATACAGGAAACGTGAAAGTGAGGTTAGGCTGACAGTAAACAAAACATCAGCTGTTAGCAGAAAAATAATCAATCTTTTTTGGCCAGCAAATCTGTTTCAGCAGTGCTACCAAATTCACCCACACCAATAGACCTCGTTTTTCAGTTATTTATATTTATTTTTTAAATATTAAAGCTGTTCAATTCTTTAAAAATCGCTTAATTTAATAAATTTAACTATAAAATGTGGGTGATAAAAAGGTGACAGCTTTTTTAATATCATATTTGGATTCAGTGCTCTAAAAACTATAGGAATAAGGTATTTTCAGTTCTATAGTTTTTTCATCGTTGCCCTGTGTTATCGATAATCAGCACTTAATTGATCGATAATCGTTTGGATCAAATTATTAAAATTAATTTAAAACATAGAACATCATATCAAGAAATAATCAAAGATAGTCAATGTCTTCAAACAAATTTAAATAATACTTTGGTAAATCAGATAAGTATGTTTAGTGTACGTAAATTTATGGGGATACAACTAAAATCCATAACTTTGGTCATTCATTTATTTAGAGTGTTGATGTAAGATGTGCTTTAGTCTATATTGTCGGCATTTATTTCTATTTATATGAAGATAGAAACGATGTACAGACCTTATTAACTCCGTTCTTGCACTGGAATTTCACACTGTCTCCTCTCCTTCAAGTGTACCTCTGGCGTTACACCGACGTTCTCCATACATTCCCTTCCCGGCTAATGTTAATTCAATAAGCTAGTTCATTGTTCTCACTTTATAACATTGTTGGAAAACCCAGAGGTTCGATGCCAATACAGCTAACCCCCTAATATATCAATATCTCTTCTGATATAAATATCTGAATGTATACACAAAAAATATATCTCTGTTTACCAATTTAAATAGAGAATTTGACAGCATCGATTTATAAAATAAATCAAGAGACATATTGCTCGAATTTACTTATATACCATAACTTTTTTTAATATATAAAACAAACAAAATACAAAAAAAAATCATTATTTTATTTATTGCAGATTATACAATATCCAATACTCACATGAAGGGGGGTCAGTACTTAAGTGAACTTCAATTTCTAGAATAATATTTGGGTATTTCTACTAAAACATTAAGAACCTATTAAAAAAAGGGCGACCTGTGGTAGCGTAACAAACTACTAAACCCAAGATCACGGGTTCGTAGCCCGGCAGGTGGCGGTAGGATTTAAAGGGAGTAAAAAATCCTTAGTTACGCCGTCCTTCGGAAGGGACGTTAAACGGGGGTTCCGATCCTGTACGATGCCTGGTACTCGTTAAAGATCTCTATCCTAATTAAACCTGAATAGCAAAATTTAGAACTCCCACTGTAGCATCGTCCGATTAGCCATAGCAGCATAAATTGACGTTAATTAAACAAACAACCTATTGAAAAATTTAATATATGCACATTCTGTAATAAAGTTGGATGTTTGTGCAATGGAAGATCGAAGAACAAGAGGATTTTGGTAATGTTTATATTTGCTGTGAATTTATTAATTCACAGAGTGAATGGTGATTTAAGTATCGTGTGATTCGATCTATGTTAACGTTGGATAAGTATGTGTTTAGAAACGTGTAATTATTTTTTTTTAAATATCTCTATATTATTGTTTTATAGTGGGAAGTTCAAGATCTCTATGCATAGTCGATAACATAATTACTGTCTAGAAGTACGACTATTTGTCACAAATAGCGGCCCCGAACCTGTCTGATGTCAGGTATTGCTATCCTAATTATACATGGACAGGAAAAATTTAGAGCTCCGACTGAAGGATAGTTTAATTACCCATAGCACCTTATAGTGACATTAAATAAATGCACAAACAAAAGCAGACAGAGGGTACGTAAAACAACGGTTGTACAGGGAGATTTTGTACATGTAGATCACACTTTCCAGGTTTCCCAACCCCACAATTAAGGACACCCACTTTATAGGTACTGAGTTAGCCCCAAAAGGGTTAGCAGATCTAGGGTTGTTATCAGGTTAAATAATTTATCTGGTATATTATTCGAACTCGAACGAACATCCCAGCAACTCTTTGGATTAAATTACCCCACCTCTATATTATTATAGTATATGCTCCAATATTTAAAGCATATGAGTATGAAGTCCGGTATGGAGTCGGGCCTTGTTTCAAAACTGAATTAAACATTAATGGAGGAATGTTAACTATACAACCTAAACTTTGGAAGTGGTAGAGGAGGAAACAGGGTTCCTAACGAATAACTGGGACAGGGCGGGCGGCTCGTGACCGGTGTGCAGATATCTTTGTATCAATGGCTGATATTGATTAAACATTAGCCCGAATCCGGAGCACAGCTCGCGAGCAACGGGTCCGCATTTAAATGAGAGTCCGAGCCAGCCTTTTAACAAATGTCATGGCTCTCCAAGAAGTAAATGTTACAGCCTTAGGGTGTTATGTCTCCGCCGTATGGAGATGTGTGTAGATAACACATAATGATTATGTTCAAATCTCTACTGATATACTATTATATGCATAAACTAATACAAAATTTAATATAAATGAACAAATTTATTTGACATGTAATATTTATGAACTTTAAAAATTTAAATTAAACCCATTTAAACAACATTAATTTTTTTAAAAAGGAAATCCTCATAAAAGTCTGAAAAGACAAGAAACTGCTCGCCGCTACTGCGACACTTACTAGACAAATGCTCTAAGCTCCCAATTAATTACTCATATACATGACCTACGGAGCAGAGCTTTAGAGTTCCACTAAGCCATCGAATTCCTCTCCTATCCAATTCCAGCAATCCAAAATCCTTATGTTGTTAATAATAATGATCTCAATGTCCCGTTTGTTGCTGATTCGGCTCAGTGTTTTCATGAAAAACATCATTCACACTTAAGCCTACTAGTTTGAAACCTAGCGACTTCTTCATTTCCTGATAATCCTCCTAGGCGTCTGAAAATAAGATTTCGTCACCTTTAAGTTGAATTTGTTATTTAAGTGCTCCCAGCTTCTCTACTTGCCGTTATCTCACGTTATTATATATCTTTCATCTTATTTGCTTGTTTTTTTATTACTACATAGTAGTAAATTCAATAAATAATATTTTATTTTAGGCAACGCGATCGATTTCCTAAAACTAAAAGAAGTTTTCATCCAATGTAATTTTTTCTATTGAAATTTACAACTATATTGTAATAATTCAAGTAAATATAATGAATGATACAACGATAAAGACAAGTAGAGAAACCAGTCATTGGTAGTGCTGAAATAAAATTAACTTAAAAGGTCATGTAGTCATCTTCTTTTCAGACTACTTGGACAAATAGCAAGGTTTCAAACTACTAGGTTTGAGTAGGAATAAAGTTTGTCATAAAAGGAATGGTAAAAGTCCAAATCAGACATTGTGGTCATTACGGACGTGGTCATTAATCGAAACAAAGTAAGGAGCATTGAGTATTTTACAAAGGATTTCAGATTGTAAGGATTGAATACGAGAGGAGTTCGATGGCTTAGGGAAGCCCCAAAGTTCTACTCAGTCAGTCCAAACGTGTCCTTTTTTAAATTTATAAATAAATTATAGTCTGAACTATTTTAATTTCATAATATGTAAATTAGAATTATTAACATTTGTTTTGTTTTCAACATTACTTAGATCATCTGTACTTTCAATCGTTTCATTATATTCCAAAAAAGATACTAAGAGATAATAAGAAACAAATAATGTTAGACGGAATTTTATATAAGTATCGTGTAAAAAGATCGATTTTCATTTTATAATTTCGATCATTAGACAAGCTTCAATTAACCATTCAGTTAGAGGTAGATTTCTATATTATTCAAAATAGATATTGAAGTCTCCACTTAACATCATCGGTACGTCGTAAAATTCTTCGAAGTATTTAACAAATATTCTTTAACGTATATGACAAATAAAATCTTTTAAGGAAAACGAGAAATTTTTGTATACGTTTAAAAAATATTTATTGTCGATCGAAAGAAATTAGTCAAATGGCACTGCTAGAGCGCAGCAGCGTTCAGAAGTGCACTAAATATGTTTAAGCTGGTGGGAAATAATCTTTCTAATAAGCAGATTTTTTCCAATAAGTTAGATTTTAAAGACTGAAACTCCCGATGAAAAGTGTCGTGATAAGACTGGATTTCGTTAAACTATAGACTCACTAGATTCTGGCTGTAGCCAAATCGTAGTTTCATAGAACGATAGAGTCAATCAATTATGATAATAAATTTTTTTATCACTTTTTTGTGTTTATGATTACTCAACCACTTATGAGATGGGATTGTGAATATTAAATATTTTATTACTATAGAACTGCACAATTAAACGACTTCTTAGTTAAATATTATTCTATCAATCGAATTGTAGCATTTAAGTCTTGGGCCGCTAGGTGTTCTAGTCTCGAGCATGTTGCTGACTTGAACCCACAAGTTTATCCTCTTCCAGGAGTCGCTAAACGCGGCTAAAGAAGTTTTCACTTCAATAATGTAATGTAATTGAAATAAAATCATATTTTTTGTTAATTTATTTTTTATAATATAATTTTTATATATATTATTATTCGTAATTTTACTAATAACAAGGCAATCATTATATTTTATAACTAAATCATCCTCTGGTTATTTTTCTATGTTTTATTATCTTCATTTTATACGATTTGTTATCGTTTCGTACATATTAATTCTCATCAGTTATTTCATAATTTATTTTATCGCCAGTCTCGCGCAACACGTCACGAGCATGTTGGTGACGCAAAACCATATGTTTTTCCCTACAAAAATGGCTAAAGATTTTTTTTTACTTCTAGAACTTATTAAAAGTTCTTTACAGCTCATTGGACATGCTGTTTACATAATGATATAAGGTTTGACATTTTATTTTACTTGACAACCACACGCAAACTCCTGAGTGTGCCCTCCCGACAAGATCGGGCTGTTGTAGGAGAATAAACTGAAGGCAGGACTGAGCAGGCCGCGGGACTAATGACCTGGAAAAGCCTGAGACTCATCGCCGGCCTCTAAATCATCGCGGACGTCTCCTTTGTTCGCCGCCTTTTTCAGCACCAGATTAGCAAAAGCGCCGCTTTAAGCTGGATCCAAAATGGTGTCGGAGGGATCTTCTAGAAGTCCCCTCGAGAAATTAAGCATATTGAAGTTTTAATTATTTATTAAGAAAAGGAAACTTTTAATTAGAAAATTATTTTATAATTAAACCTGCATTCGTGCAATGAATTAAAAACAAAATATGATAATATAAAATAAGTATTGCACCATTTTTTTAATTTTTTTTTTAAATTCGTACCACACCACATCGGTTCAGTACATGTTAGAGACTGTACTGGAACATGGATGAGACTGTTTCAAGAACAACGGTTGTGCAGGGAGTTGATTTGTCCAAGATCAAGCTCAACCGTGCCAGATTCCCCCCCCCCCATTTGGAGTAACCACTTTATAGAGACTGAGTTAGCGACAGGAGGTTCCTTGATACCATATGTTCCATTTCCGGCAGCTAACAGAATAAATTACAGTATAGAGAGAGATATAAAAATAATTTGTGATAGTAAGAATAACTGAAATGGATAGAGTAGTAACTATTTTTATAATGAATAGGAAAAATATTTATAAATAAAAAGTAATATTTACCTTTCCTATATCAACACCTTTCTTTAAAATTTATTATTCTTGGCGTTTAAATCTTAAAAAGCAAACTGGAGTACGAAATATTTATATTCTGTAATTTAAATTATTGATTAATTTATAAGCACGTTTATAAGCATGTTATCGAGAAAAAAAAAACTTGAAATAATGTCTTTAAAGAGATAATAATAATCACTAAATAAGAGAACACTTAGAACCATACATTTACTTGGGAACGATGAACAATTCAAAAAGGATCAAGGTATCGAAATATAATAAAAAATTGAAAAAACAAACGCAACATATAATATCGTGAATAAATTTCTCACGAGTAATGACTTGCTTATTCCTAAAAACGCATGGGAAGAAGAATTTTAATAATACTGCAACAAACTGAATTAAAGTAAAAGTAGATAAATTAAATATTAATTGTTAAGGCTCTCATCTGAGGTCGAGGTGTGCTGACTAAACATTTCACAGGTCCACTTCTGGTAAAGAGGCCGGATATTACTCAGGGGGTTTTCACTTACATCCATAAATTAATAGAGCAATTCATTAATTATATTTTATTTCAAGAATATCTTGTAAATTTTGTCCACAAGGAGCAGCACATCCCGGACACGGGGGTAAAAATGGCTATGTTAGCTCGAATGAGCCTTTTATACCCGTTCGTTTCCCCTCATAAGTCACAGTTGAGAACTGGTACTGGCGGAGAGCAGGATTGTGGTCCGATCGGTATGAGATGAGCTGTCAAGGTAGGAGACTATGTTTTTGTAGTCTTGCTAGATTTGGGGCGTGGCTAGATGTTATTTCAGTTGTTGATAGGTCCAATCAAATCCGACAATTAAATTTTTTTTTCCTCTCGTTCATTGAGTTTCGATCACAAAACAGATGGGAGTTATTTTATTTAAATTGTAATTATTATTAGTGCCCATATGATTATTGTTATGGATGATGTATCTTGTTGAAAGTTATAATTATTATTTTTTTTAATGCCTTTATGACTATTGTTATTATAATTATTAAATGCCAGGTGTAATTGTATATTATTTTTGGTTTAATATAGCAGAGTTTTATTTTTGATAAAAGGATGTTCTTGTTTTATTTCTTTACCCAGTTTCCCTACGTGTCCTCGACGATACTATGTCCTTACACCCAGCCCTTTTTAGGCGTCCACGAGGTCTAAGAGAGGAGCAGCAGGTAACAATACAGTAATACATTTTAATAAATAATTATTAACAAAGTATATAATTATATCTCCCTTCTTATAGAACGGAATAATTTAAAAAAAAACCTATAACACTACAACCCATAAAGGTCTTGGGTTCAATACGTGATTAAAACTGTACTGTTTCTTGGACAAAAGTTGTGCTGAGAGAGCCAGCAACCGCGCCAGATTTTCCATCTATTTTCGACACCCACTGAATACAGCCTGGGTTAACCCCAGGAGCGTCCTAGATCCCATAGGATCCGGTTGCTAACAGATTAAACAAAAGTCAGCGGGATTTGATTAGTTCTGATTAAATAATTATTTAAACGAATCGCTTGTATAAATCTAAACAAGGCCTGAAGAATGTTATTTCGAAGAAGACGTCGACTGGGAAGGTCAGCCTCGGGGGATTAATTAGAGGAGGAAGGTGAACCAATTAAGAAGGTTCAGCTCCGGTTCCAGAATAAACAAAGAATTTTCAATTTCGCTCCTTCTTGGGGCGAACCCCCGCGAGCTGGCTAACTTAATTCAATTACATTTTTAACTAGAGTAAGCAGTCAGTTTAGGATTCAGAAGCGGGGGAGTATGAACTTGTATTTCTCTCTATCATACCCTACAGGTAATAACGACTCTAAAAATGGATTCATAAAATCCTTCTTGTTCTTGTATATTGGATGACTTTATTTAATAGCACAATAATAAAAATTGGGTACGGAATAGAAAATGTATAGTGTTCTGACTCCCTCTCCTGAAGGTACCGGGTTCAAATCCCGCTGAAGTAGATAAGTGGGATCTCTTGGTGACAGGATTTCAATTCCACTTAAACAAGGTTTCAGATATCCAGGTCATTAAGGTTGCATGTACTACTAAAAGAGGTTCTCAAACAACTAGTAATTTTAATAAATGTAAAAATTTACTACCTGTGTATGTAGTACACACAAAAAAAAAACATACATAAAATGTTTAAAAACTCATTATAATTATTACATAATCTTGTAATATGAAAATAAAACAATGCGGGTTACACATATATGTACAATTGTATTAGTGAAAGTAATTACTTATTTTTTTCGGCATCTCACTTTGGCTTTTGATTTTTTTTTCTTTGTCATATAATCATCAGCTCCTTTATTCATTTCCAAAAACGTTTACAACTTCTCCATACAATTTATTGCATCATTTTTGGTGATTGGTAGCCTCTCTGGCTCTTCTGCATTTTCTTCGCTTCTTCTTCTTCTTGGTCGGGATTGTCCAAATTTTCATTGTCACCTGACATTTTAAATTTGTCTAGGATTTCTTCATCATTCAGTTCTCCTGCTGTTATAATTTCGCCATCCATGTAAAAATACTTTTTAAATGTTCCAAACTTCTCAAAGGTACATCTTAAGAGTTTTTCCTAATCCTGTGGCTGAAGTCCGTGAGTATCTGTTTCCGATTCAATTTGCACATCATCATCATCAGCCGCGTTTTTTAAATTTAAACATGTGCTTAATGTTTACACTTTACGTATCAATGAAACCAAAAAAAAAACCATCTATCGCTTCACGTTTTCATAGTACATAGTAATGTAAATTCCACTTATAGTGGTAATTACAAAAATTGTACCGTTTTCAGAGGCAATTTAAACAAAAATTGATTCGACTTATAGAGGGAGAAAAATTCCAGTTATAGAGTTTATTTAAGGGGAAAATCATGGGACAAGTTTTGTATTGCTTATAGAGTTATTTCACGAGCCAAAGGCCACGAGAATGAATGGATTCAGCTTCCCTTAGTACAATTAATTAGTTTTAGATGATAATCTATAAAACTACATCCACCGGAGCTGGAGATATATATAAAAGAAGTTATACTATGATTCAAGTGAAGTAAATGGTTTTCTCAAAATCTTCTGTTTCCTTTCAAATATTTCTTCAAACTCTTATATAAGAATTTTCCAACTCGTTTATAGAACTAGATATAATGTGTGCTTCGGTGCATATTCGATTGAATGTCCTGAAAATTCCAGGTTGTGTTTAAAATTGAAATAAAAGGCACCCACTCGGTTCGTTAGCTACGTAACTCCGTATTCAGACAATTATTAAATAACAATTTATGGACGACTAATAAAAATATAGTTTTATGGCACTATTTGTGTTCTTCACGAATCAGTTCTATATATTATTAGTTAATAGACAATAATAAGTAGTCGACAGTGTATACATTTGGGCATAGTTTAAAATACAGATATAGGATAGAGATATAGGGTACCCAAAATAAGGGGAAAAAATCTGGCGGTTGAGCAGGACCTAGGAACACCTCCTTGCAGAACCGTTGTCCATAAAACATTACAGTCTCTACCATGTACTGAATCCCAGACCAGTTCAGGGTTGTACAAGTTTTTTTTGGTTGTAGTTTAATATAAATATTGTTTGGCTTTGCTGTCGAAGTCGTCCTAAAAATAATATCTTTGTAATATTTTATTAATGGTTTGATTTGTCTGTATTTGAACAAATTTTTTGCAGATTGACATATATTTTTTTTATTTTCAAGACTTGATTATATTTTATTTAAAAATAATGAAAATAACTTTACAATCTTAAGTGTGAAAACAAAAATTTTACATGTGAGTATAAGCTCAATTCTAATTGGTCAATTGGTATTTTTTATTGAATGTTGGGCAACATATCACTAAATTCTAACACTTTCACGGTGAAGTGGAAGAAAATCTGCCGTAGTAGGCTATATTTATCACGGCAGGTAAATGAAAACACGGAATAAACATATCAAATAATCAATGCTGCGAAATAGGCTAAGCATAAAAATTTATCACCGACTCGAAGGAAAATATAAAATTGATTAATAAAATACAGCAGATTTTTTTCCTCAAGCAAGCCAATTACGAAGCCGACTATAGGCGGATCTAGATTTAATCATAGCACATAATGGTCTCGCGAGATCGGTTTCAACTGTCACCGACAGGCAATGACCTACATTTCTTCCGCTATTTCGTACAAAATTTTGCTTTTTAAAAGGTCAATAGCTCTTCTCTTCCACATGTTTAATCAGAGCAATACATTAAGTAATGATAAATGTAATTAGATAATAATTAAAACAAGCAATTTACTCTTTAAGTGCTCTTTAAAATTTAAACAAGTGAAAAATAGAGAGAATGCTGTCTAAATTAAACCTAAGACATAGAAGGTACGAGAATCATGGGAAAGAGAAGAATAAAAATAATGATTTATTTCTATTTAATTATGTTTTTTATAATTTTTATCTTTAAGAGAAAAGATTTGTCCTGGCCGGGATTCAAACCCTGGTCGTCTGCACCTCTAGCGCGGTACTTTACCAACTAAGCTACCAGGCTCGTGACCAGACCAGACAATCCATTCTCTTCACCGATCCTATATCCCCAGTTCACGCAATTTTCGCGATGTAGACACGGTGAAAAATGTTCATTGAACATTACTTTAATTGGGATCTGGTTGACGTAAGCCAATTTTATATTTATAAATTATTTTTATTTAATTATTATTTTTTTATAATTTTAAATAGTTTTATTTATTACGAGTCTGGTAGCTTAGTTGGCAAAGTACCGCGCTTCTTTAAAACAACTGGAATCGAAAAACAACTGGAAAAGACAAAGAGGAAGCGAGTAGAAGAATGGCTAAAGCATCCAGGCCCTTCAACGGTCTCTGGCCCTTCAACGCGGGAACGTACTCTCAAGAGGGAAACTACTTGTAAGCATGGCCCTGAAGAATTTCGAAGATGAGTTAGGGGTTGAACTGGAGGATGACATCGATTTCGAACCAATGGATGTAGAAGAAGACCAACACAATAGTGAGCCTGAGCAGAAAAACAACATAACAGAAACTACCTGTGACATATGCAGGAAGTACGTATGCAAGAATCACAGTTCGAAGAAAATGTCGTGCCAACGATGTGATGAATCTACGGACAGTGATGAAGAAAACTAAAAACGGTAAAAAAAAAAATTGCTGTGATCCATTGACAAAATGTGATCTATCTTTATAAATTTTTAATAAATGTAATTACATTTTTTGTAACTTACAAGACTGAAAAGTTCATATATTTTCTCATTCCATGTGGAACTGTGAATGTGATATGATTATTTCGTTTATTTAATATTTTTTACTAATTTTGAGTTTTTTTACTTGTCTCAAAACTGATTATAGAATAGTGCTTCTCGAAGTGGTACTAATTATGTTCTCTTCTCTATTGTACTTCATGATAGTCTTGGAAGTCAGCTTTCTTTTCCAATAGTTTATTATTTTAGATGTCTTAAAAAAATGTTTGTTTCAATTATTGATTAAAATTATTGGAAATAAATTAAATAAAACTTGTTCGTTGACGGTCTTCGTCTCTTATTCTATCATCCCAGATCGAAAACTGAATAAAATTGGGAAGTAAACAGCGCAGAACGACGGGAGGTCTAAATCCCACCATGCGCTCACTTACGTTATGGAAAAAGGCGCTCGCGACGGAGGGTTAAGAAAATGACCTAGTACGCCATGAATCGATCTAAAACAGCTTGTTTATTGTTAAGTATAAATATTTACTTGTAAATAAAAAAAAATAATGGTAGTTTTAGTAGGCACTACTATGCAGGGGGGGGGGGCACCCAGTTTCTCCGAGGTTTTTCGGCCACACAAAAAGTTTTCCCATCTGTTTTTAGGTTGCAAACTTGGATTTACACTGCTCAGGCATGCCCTTACAACATGTTTTAGAATCCAGAATCCATTTCCACATCAACAAGATGAAAATAAATTACTGTAATATAATTTTTTTATCTTCATTAGCAGAAATAGTAGCACTTTTAAGTTCGTAATGTTTATAAATATACAAAAATAACCTTTTTTTTAGCTAAATTATTCCTGATTCGTTTATTGTATTCTGCTAAGGAACATAGATTTAAGATATTAATTTAACTCTTGCAAATGTTTTTTTCTATCAATTTATGATTTGATGTGAATCTGTCCTCTACCCTGACCATTTTCTTACACACAGATTATTTCAATCCTTAGTTGACAATTCGGCATTACCATTCAAAATAGTTTCAAAGATGGTTTGGTTCTAATTACTTGCGGTATTGGTAGAACATAGTATCCTTTATAAGAATCGTCGTGAAGAGGTAATTTTATGAAAGTATGAATTATATTGTCTCCTGTTGAGAAAAAGATTTTACTATTTGTCCATAGGATTTCAGAATTATTTGATATTAACTTCACTGTTTTTGGTAGATTTCTTATTACGTCTGTCATTAAAAGTGTATGGAACTATCCCGAGTTTACAAAATTCTAGAGATAAGGTTAAACTTTTCATCATAATTAAATAAAAATATAACATGAATATAAAATTGTCATTTTGTTTTAACATCTTAAAGTTTTGTCGGTTAGTCATAAATTTTTTATTAATTGTTTCTACGTTGTTCTTGTAGTCCTCTATAAGTTGTTTATTCGTCATTGTATGCTTTTTCATCTCCATCCACCTTTCCAGTAATCCAGCTTATAATATTGCCTAAACCGTTAACTAAGCCTCTTTTATGGCGGTTATTAAGTCCCTTAAAATACATCAAATGGAGTTGTCCCGTGGCGTCATTAGTTAAGTCAGAAATTACCTGATACATCTTATGATCCTTAAAATTAGTTAAATGAGTTTGTATATTTGAAATGTCTTTTTGTAATAAACTATAAACTTAAATTATAAAAGTGATATGTTTCATAAAATTTATTAATGACTTTAATATTATTTATTGAGCCATATTATTTATTCAGTCAGATCTACAACATAGATCACCCGAATCATCGGAAGTAGTGTCAGTAATGTTAACGCGTAAAGAGTCTTTTTGTCACAAACTTAAAGTTGGGTGGAATTACAGGTGGCTCCCAAGTAAACAATTCCTAGGATGATAATAAAACACCTAAAATTGTTATGCACTTTCAGATGCAGACGGCCATAGTAAACAATAAACAATTCTAGAGAAATAGTATCAGCATGGCTCATCCTATTTAACCGCCCCAGACCAAAGGGAAGGGGGGGGGGGCTTTTGTCCGTGGTCACTTGTACAGTTCAAATCGCTATTGATTTATATTTATTTTATATATTTGTGTATCATTCATAATAAAGTTGTATTTACTGCTTTTTAAAAAGTATTCTATCCGTTGGGAACATTTGACTATATATATATATTAAAATCACAATTTGTATTAATATAAATTAATTTTGAAAAAGGGAGCAATAGAGACACTAAATAAATGTTAGAACATTAGTGGAAAAATTCCAACTAAAAACCTTAAGTCTCTAAACTAAAACATGAAATTAAAAATAAAACTAATGTATTAATATAAATTCATATTGATTTTACGTTCCAAAAATTATTCGAAAAGATATGTTAAAACAAATAGCCCACTGTTGCACGGAGAAATAGCAAACTATTACAATAATTGATTAAATATGTAACGGGAATGAAATAAGTAGAATAGAAAAATAATTTTATTTTTAAATAATTTATATTCTGACTAATTTTGTGCCGAAATTAATAGAAACATATTTGCCCAAACCCAGCCGGCCGGCCGCAAATCTTTTCTCTTCAAAATATCCGAAGGGAGGCGATCTCGGCCGAACTTAGATTCAAATAAAAATATTTTAAAAGGTTATCTAAGGTAACAGCTAGAAATGTAACTTATAAAATGTGACCGCTTGTGCATGCGTACAACATTGGCCTACTTTGGTCGTGCATTATGTACACAAGTACCTTATTTTTAGTTTGGCCAAATATATTTCAATATATATCCGAAGGGAGGCGATCTCGGCCGAACTTATTAGATTCAAATAAAACATGGAATGTTATAATAATGGAAATAAATAAATCGAAGTAATAATAATATAATTGAATATATAACATATAATAAAATAATGAAGTATATAATGTAAATACATATAATAATGACATAAATAAATAATAAGGATATAATGTAAACAAATATAATAATGAGATAAATAAATAATGCAACATATATAAACTATTTAAAATTGAAATAATTATTTAAAAACATAATATTCAATCGCATTTGGGTGGAAAATGGGTTGATATACAGTTTAACATGGATTGAAAACAGTCTCTATTTCCATCCACCTAATGTTGTCGCCTTATAAATTCTGCTAAAAAAGAGCACACTCTTTGATATTGCATCTCCAAAACTTATGATTTTCAAGGTATAGCTTCATTTTATGGGAGTTGCTACATTTTCTCTTTTTCTGTAAAATGTTTCTCTCCTGGCAAAAAGAAATTGCATCTTCCTCGGTTTTTGGCAAATCCCAAATAAGCATTGTCGTATAATTATAAAACACCAAACAACAAAAAATGTACATTAAAACACCAAACAAACAACAAATGAGCAAGCAACACAACAACTCTCGAACACAGTAGTAAACAAACAATGATGTCTGTCAAAAATGTAAGGTTATCCAAGGTAACTGCTAGAAATGTAACTGTTATAAAATGTAACCGCTTGGGCATGCGCACAACATTGGCCTACTTTGGGCGTGCATTATGTACACAAGTACCAAAAATAATATTATACACACACACACACACACACACACACACACCCTCCACGAAGTAATGCCTACGGCTATCCCCGGAGCTGTCCCGTGGAGTGTGGAAAACAGTTGTAGGGAGGTGGTTTTAGTGGGTAAAAATCCCACACACGGATAGGTACGGGCCAATCCGCGTCTTTTGAAGATTTCCACCTGCCCACGTAAAAAAAAAAAAAAAAAAAAAAAAAAAAAAAAAAAAAAAAAAAAAAAAAAAAAAAAAAAAAAAAAATCCAATCATACATAAATAAAATACGTTTCCATTTTTTTTTGTTTCTATAAAAAACATAAATCCACATGAGGACTCCATAAAGATATATATAAATATGTATATTAATTTTATTTTACAATAAAAACCACGGCTGAATCTTCTTTCGTTTCGGAAGACCCGGGTTCGAATCTAGGCCAGGACAAATCTTTAGGAATATAATATAAGGAAATATAATATAATATAATATATATATAAAAGGAGAAGATAGTTGACTGGATAATACTAATAATGGGCTCAATTGATCAGGGGGTGCAGTAGAAGATAACGCATTAAAAGCAAAACTTATTTTATTGTGCCAACGTTTCGGCCTAAGGTGTAGGCCATCATCAGGGCTGCCGGGGAGGGGGGGGAGCGATGTGAGTCCATAGAATTTCACTTAACAACTGACCTAAGTTGGGAAATTAAAATAAAATCTGCTTATTTTCTGTTACCTTTGCACCACTGCACAAATTCATGCACCATCTGACCAATTCAATCCATTATTATAATATAATATATCCAAATATATTTGAGGAAGCATGAATTTACGTTATTAAAAATGTAAAGCAGAAATTAACAGAATTCACCAAAAGAGGAGGAGGTGAAAATATGAAACCGAAACCAAAAATACGGTTAGAAGAAGTGAGTGAGTGATAACAAAAACAACATTGGTAAATTAAAAAACTATAAATATGAGCATATTTATTACTGCATTTGTCTTTATTTATTTGTAATGTATTTATATATATATATGCCTTACGGCAACACGGGTTTTGACAAAAATATATATATATCGGTTTCTACTTATATTGACTTATAGAAATTATATATTGGTGATTCTCGAGTTCCAGTCAGTTCTTAAATTTCTTTTGGCGACGTTTCGAGACTAGGTTGGTCACATACTCATGTCCTAAATGACAGATGATAATGTACTTTTAGTAAATACATTAAATATCACATATAAAATAAACATAAATTGACACGTGTAAGATGTTAAGTTGATAAGTTGTATTTACACAATACTTCATGAAATGTAAATATTGTTACAGTTATGATCAATGAGTAAGTAATGTTTATTGCTGAGTATGAGACCAACCTAGTCTCAAAACTTCGACAAAAGAAATTCAAGAACCAACTGGAACTCCAGAATCACCAATATATATTTTCTATAACAAAGTAGAAACCGACACATATATATACACATTAAAAATAATGCAAAAACAAAAAAATGCAGTGACAAATATGCTAATATTTATAAACATATTTTTTATTTTATTGACAAAGGTAGGATGTAAAGGGTTTTGTATATAAAGTTTTTATTTCTTGAAAATATGACAATGCCTGTTGGAGTAGACGATACTAAAGCCAGTAATGGGGGTCGGGTCTTCGGTAATAACACTTGGAATAAAGGGCCGGCTAGGGCCATTGTTTCTCGAGTCCTCTCTCCTATAGTGGGGGGGGGGCAAAAAAAAAAAATTGATCGGCTCGAAACTGAATAAAATGTATCAAACATAACAATCGGGGTGGGTGATTAATAGGCTAAGTGGGGAAGAGGGAGAACTGGGTAGGAGTGGGGGAAGGAAATAGGGCCGTATATTAGCGCCCTCTATTGTCCCCCCCCCCCCGAACCTCGGCCCGAGCCATGTCCTCATCTGTGGCCGAGGCAAGGACTTCCAGGCCTTTTTTGCTAATTAACAAATCCACCGAGCAGGGGCGATATATTTCACCCGGCCTAGGGTCTGGAGGTCCTCTTCTATAATTGGTTGTACTGATGAACCCAACTTTTTTTCGAGTGGATATATTCGTTATTACATAACTCATTTGTATAAATCTCACACGGGTACAAAAAAGAATAATAGTGTTTAAATTAAAGTTTCTATAACATATTTTCCCTCTGTTTTGATAATTAAAAAAATATATTGCTCGTTCAAAAGGACAACTCTTAAAAAATTGGCATTTTGTGTAAAGCCTTCAGGATTGATTATATCGCCTGAAACTTTTTAATTCAAGAACGGCATATCTGATATTCCATTTCCTACATTTTTTTCTTTTAATGAAGTCATATTTATAATTTTTTCTTTTATATTTATAATAATATTTTCTTGATCCTTATTGATCACTTGAGACCTTTCGACAATGTGTCATTTTCAATCTATCATATTTAGCTTTCTGCATTTACAAAACTTTATCACAGTAACAAGTCCAAAAACTCTGTGGAAAAACAATAACAACGACACTAAATTATGTAATTCAACAAATATAATAAATATAATAAAGTGTCCAAAATAACTAGTAACAATTTAAGTATAGATACCTCCATGTCACATTCATTTTAAAATTTATTTAAATAAAAACTCTAGAGGATCATCTATCCTCCATGGTCAAGGTAATATTAAATTAAAACCAAACTTTGATCCTTGAAAGACTATATCTCTTTTAAGTACTTTTAAATATTGTTTAAAAATTAAATATATCAAATCTACAATCCAAAATCCTTCGTAAAATCCTAAACGCTCCTTATTTTGTCACAAATAAAACCATCCATTATGACCTTAACGTTCCATATGTTACCGATTTAGCCCATTCCAGATACCTATCATTCCATAATAAACTCCAGGCCCATCCAAACCCACTAGTTTCCACCCTTGCATCCAATTCCATCCCGGACAATCCTCCTAGGCGTCTGAAGAGAAGATGGCCTCGGGACCTTCTATAATAGAAATGTAATTAGAGTGCTGCCAAAGAATAGTGCCTCAACATGTCCTTTCATGTATTTATTTATTCATACAGCATTTGTACTAGATGTATATTTCACAGTTGTACAATTCAATAAAATAATTTAAAAACAAACAAAAAAAACACGTAATTTTTCAATAGAACTATCTGAAAGTTCCATGTGAGTTAAAAAAAATAAAATTTGGGAAACGAAAAGCATTCCTGATCGTAATGATGGAATTGAAATTCTATTATTAACCATTAGAACATTTTTAAAAGCTTGAAACTTTTTTATTTTTACTTATGCCATTAATCCGATAAAACTTTAAGTTTAAACATTATACATTATTATTAATAAAAATGTTAATAAAACGGTACAGTCTCTACCTTGCATGGGTAAAATCCTAGAAAAACTCATCCTCAAAGGATTGTACCCCATCCTTGATGCAAATCACATAATACCAGATCACCAGTTTGGATTCCGAGCATCCCACTCCACTATTCAGCAATGTCATCGTGTGTTGGACATAGTCTCCTCTGCATTAGAACGTGGATCATATTGCTCGGGTGTCTTTCTTGACGTGGAACAGGCTTTTGACCGAGTCTGGCATCCGGGCTTGCTCTACAAACTCCGTAAATTCCTACATCATACCTACTTTCTCATCCTTCAATCCTATCTCTCAAATAGAACTTTCCATGTAAACCAAAATATTGTACTTTCATCCCTCTTCTCCCAATCTGCTGGTGTTCCTCAACGTAGTATCCTTGGCTCAATCCTTTATACAATTTATACAGCTGACATCCCAACTCATCCTAATATCCTTATTACGTATGCTGATGATACATGTGTATTATCACTCAACACCAATCCAGTTATTGCATCCCAAATCACTGATCCCATATCACTGATCTTGAAGAATGATGTCAAAACTGGAGTGAGTAAGGTAAAAGTGATCGCATCAAATCACTTTTACCTTACGTCGTAAAGCAATGACTTCCTGCCCTTCAGTATCCTTTAATAATACCCCACTGGTGCCTGTAGAACAGATCCGATACTTAGGGTTGCACCTCGACAAACGATTAACCTGGAATCCTCATACTAGACTGAAAAGACAAGAAACCGCTCGTCGTTTCAGGCTACTTCAACACGTACTAGACAAACGCTCAAACCTCCCAATTAACTACAAAAGACTCATCTACATGACCATCATACGACCTATTTGGACTTACGGAGTAGAGCTTTGGGGCTCCACTAAGCCATCGAATTCCTCTCGTATCCAATCCCTACAATCCAAAATCCTTCGTAAAATCCTCAACGCTCCTTATTTTGTTAAGAATAAAGTCATCCATAACGACCTTAATGTCCCATTTGTTGCTGATTTGGCCCGAACGCGGTATCTATCCTTTCATAACAAACTTCATTCCCACTCAAACCCTCTAGTTTCAAACCTAGTTCCCTCTTCGATTCCCGATAATCCTCCGAGGCGTCTGAAAAGGAGATGGCCACGTGACCTTCTTAGTTGAACTAGTGATTTGAGTACTACCAGTGGGTAGTTTCTCAACTTGCCATTAATTCATGTCATTTTGTATCACATAGCCTATTTACTTGATGTATTTTTAATACAGTTGTAAATATCGTAAATACATAAAAAATAAAAAAAAATGTTGGTCTTATTTTCAGCCTCTCCTTTCCCCACGACAGTATTGCAGATTTGATAATAGACACCATTAGCTTTTTGTTTTCTATTTGATATTTCTTGGTCTATTTTTCCATTTGTTCCGACTTTATAATTTATAAATATTATCTGTATTCGAATTGTCATGACTGAATGTTGGCATCTTAAATCTTTTCCTAATTCATTCTCATTAATCCTCCTATTCCGTTCGTTGAGCTCAATTCGATTTAAAATTACAATTCTTAAGATTTGTTAAGCAAATGGGAAAAGTACCTGCCTCATCTACTCTCATTAAATTCCTGTTTCTTATTCAGTTAATTACATTGAATTAGTTAGAAAGAAATGCCTCAATGTAGGAAGGCATGTATCGTCGCTATCTGGCGATCTAAGTCAAAGGTACCCCTTTAAGGCAGTTAAGGAAAAAAAGGTGAATCAGATTCTATTTTAGATAATCCTTAACGAATGTTCGGAGCGCCTGCTTCCCCTCCCTTAAGATAGCAAGACGGTGTAGTATGGCTGTTGCATCTTTGTCTATTATCTAAGTCCGGAATAAATAATGATTAATATTATTCATTAAAATAGGATTTAATCATACTTTATTATGTTAAATTTCTAACTTCGAACACCATTTACTATTGTCTCTAATTACTATCGCTAGGAATTATTAAATGAATGATAAAACTTGTACCAGTACAACCCAAGAGGGTCTAAGAATCACTACGTGGTAGAGACTAATGCTACTTGGACAACGGTTGTGCAGGGAGGTCATTCATCCTGGATCACCCTCAACCGTCAGATGACTTCCTTATTTTCGGTATCCAATATATAAAGGCTGGGTTAGCCCAGGAGGGTCCTGATCCCAAAAGATCCATACCCGTATTTGAATAGCCTAGCTAAATAAAAAAGAGCAGTAATTGACATTGTGAATTCAAGCAGGGAAATTCTTGAAAATGAAATGCCAGTTTGAAATATCTATTTAATTTCACGGTTTTTACAGTTTTCATGAAAATTTAACGATTTTGACGTAATTTGGAAAAAAAACAACAAATTATTGTAATTAAAACTTTATTTTTAATACAAATACATTGATGATACTGCCGTATTTTTTAAGTTTTAATTTGGGGTTCTTACTTCACGAAAATTATATCATTCATAATACGCATTTTGGTTAGAGGGTTTGAGTGGGAAAGTTTGTTATGAAAGGATAGATACCGGGTTCAGGCCAAATCAGCAACAAATGGGACATTAAGGTCGTTATGGATGACTTTATTCTTAACAAAATGAGGAACGTTGATGATTTTACGAGGAATTTTGGATTGTAAGGATTGGATACGAGATGAATTGGATGGTTTAGTAGAGGTTTGGAAATAATCGTATTAAAAAAATAAAAAATGAAATTACTTTTTCTCAAAAACATGTTAAGTTGGATATTTAAAAATAATGAAAATAAAAACGTAACGATTCTCAAAACAAAAATATTTCTAAACAACGTCCAGCTTTCTAAATAAATTCCATGAGCAAGGAAGCCAAATATATATTTAATAGAAGTAAATATGACTACAAATTAATAGAAAAATAATCATCCATTACTTAATAATCAAATAAACACTGTATTTCTATACTGTTTGGCTAAATGTTTGTTTTCAATAAATTGACGAAGGGGTTCGTCTAACCGCAACCTCGGCGTATTAGGTTCAATTATTCTAAATAAAAATCTTTGGGGGGCAAAGTAGGCACATGACCACAGCGGCAAAATTCGAGGATCGGCAAAAATGTAATTTTTATGTATTTTTTAAATAATATATTCGTTGAAATTTACAACTGTATTGTATCAATACAACAAGTAAATGTCAGGAATGGTACGTATTGGCATGAATAAAGATATGCCAATAAGTACATACAAATGATTGAAGTGTTTTTTTGTAATTGAATTGATTTTTTGTTTCGTTTAATACATTTTCATATATTTTGATGTTTAAACTGAGATTACTTATTATTTATCACAATAAGGTATAGAATATAGATTTACATGAAATGAATAAATGTGTATTCTTCAGAATCTTGGAATGTAAGGATTGGAAGGATAAAACAAAAGACTATAAAACATATGTTACAAGTTTTCTTACTTTAATAGTAGGTATAAGTTACATTACTGCTCCTAAATAAGCTACGTATTTATAAACTATTTTAAATATGTGCATTTATATTTCTGAGGAATAAAATTGTCCGGGTGGAGCTAAAATAAAAATTCTCTTAAGCAGGGATAACGCGGAGATTTGACTCCATCGCAAGCCCTGAAGAAGGCCTGCAATGTGGGTCGTAACGTTGGATTTCCAATAAACAGTTCTCCCAACAAGATAATTTTTTTTTACCTCCACTCAGACCATTTTCTTCCTCACACATATATAGTGTCAAGTATAATAATAATTATTATTAGTTATTGTTCTAAATGGGAGAACGAACAGATATATGGAAATGCTTTGATTTGGGTATTAAGAGAATTTCTACTTCCTGAGTTGAAGGGAGCAAAGAGGGGAGAGTTTTTATTGGGCACGGGAGGAGATATGCAAACGATCTATGATTTGTGAAGCTCGCATGAGATATGGCCTACCTGGGATCGGCATAATTTGGAGATCCGATAGCATGGGGAGTTCTTAGATATATGTATGGGGACCGTTAGTATTCATGGTGCTCCGCCCCCCCATATCCGGTATTATTCCACAATGATAATACTACTCAATAAAAAAAGTAAGGCTTATATTATATACGGTGGGATATGGGTACCTGACAGAGTAGTGTGCGGAGTTCCTATACTGAAGGATTCAAATCCGGCTGTAGGATATATTATTTATTTTGCTACACTCCTGGCACTCACACAGCGTCTATAAAGATTTATAAACTCAGTTTTCATATTACAATTTTCTAACTGAATAATGAATGTTGTGTTTTTATTTATATATAAGAAAATTTATATCATTACTTATATATATTTATATTATTGACGCAGATTTTTTAAAACAAATTATATTAGTGTTTTAAGCCCCATTCTCTATTCTGTTTACACCTCTGATATTTCGGAGCATCCTTCCACCAACATCTATACTTTCGCTGACGATACAGCCATTATTTCTTCTCACAGAGACCCAAACCTAACATCTATAGCTATTCAAAATCATTTATTTGATTTAGAAAAGTGGTTCTTTAAATGGGAAATCAGAATAAACGCCTCAAAATCGAGCCATGTAACCTTCTCTCTACGCAAAGCTTCGTGTCCAGCAGTCAAAATTGACAACGACGAAGTACCTTCCAAAATTTATGTACGTTATCTCGGACTATACTTGGATAAAAGACTTACATGGAACGTAAATAAAAAATTACTGGATTACAGATCTTCACTTGACTTAAGGAACAAACGACTTATCTATAATAGTATACTAAAACCTTTTTGGACATATGGAGCAGAACTTTGGGGTCAGCAAAAAAAGTCCACATACACAAGATACAAACAACACAGTCCAAAATTCTCAGAAAAATTGTTAATGCACCATGGTATATTTCAAATCACACCATACACAACGACATGAACATTCCCACTATAAAATCATAACAAATACAGGACATTCCACTCATCAACACAATATCACCCAAACCCACTCGTTCTTCCGCTTTCCTACACCCTGTTACCTGGACTTGATAGGAAAAGATTAAAAAGACATTGGCCAAGAGACCTACTCATCTATTGATATTTTTACTCCATCATTATATAGAAGATCATGTAGAAAAAAAAAAGAGTTTTCTCTCGTTTTCACTCGGATCAAATTTGCTGAATGCGCAATTGCGCAGGTGCAAATGAAAATTAAATAAAAAATAAATAAAATTATATTAGTTGATAATGTTCATATTTTTGTTTCATTTTCAGCTTTTTCTGTTTCTACTTGACATTGTGATTTGCTTACATATGTAATTATCTATTGTTTCTCTCAATATAATTATTGTAATCTTATCTCTGTTATTTTATATTTCTTGCACTCTGTTTTTTTTCTTTAAATGTTATCACTGGATGTAATTCGCAATTTTTTTCTCATTAATTCTTTCTCATTTGTAATTTTAATTGTATTAATTAATCAAATGTAATTAAATAACACTCAGAGACATAATAACATACATATTAATACCGGTAATGTTATTCTAAAGGGACTTGTCCCATCATAAATAAAGACTTTATTATTATTATTATTATTATTATGAAAGTGAAGGCTTAGCGTGATTTCTGATAAATATTCTCTAAAAACAACCGTTGTCCTACAAAAACAGTACAGCCTTTACTACTTATTGAACCCAAAATCCTTCATGAGTTGCTCAGCAGTATTTTTTCAAAGAATTTATATAAAAATGCTTTATATTTTTATTAACATTTATCGTGGGTACTGCTGGATCTTCTATGTTCGATCTTCTCAGGGAACAATAACCGAAATTGGGAAGGCATTATCTCAAATATGAAATCCATTGAAAAATATCATTATATAAAATAAAGAATTTTATGTAAATTATAATTATAACATTTAAAATTAATGCTAGATAAATGTAAGTAATATGGGGTTGCTATACTGAAGGTCCCAGGTTCAAATCCGGCTGTAGCGGATACATCTTTTAACAAACACTGATGGAGCCTATGGAATCTGCAAACCCTCCTGGGGCTACAAAGTGGGTACTACTTCTTGGGAAAAAAACTGGGCGGTTGAGCGTGATCTCGGGGGCAAATTGTTTCCCTGTATTGCCGTCATTAACAGTACAGCCGAAAACTGTTAACGGGCTTTTTTTTATTTTTATATTTACGCGTTGACTAACTTTACTAAGTGATAGAACTGTAAGAAAATATATCAATCAGAAACATTCCAACAAGAGCATAGATGAAATAAGTTAAGTACAAAATTTCATATATCATTAATTAGACATATATATGTACCAAAGCCTATATTTAAGAGGTTGACAATAAAATTTTCAATACTGAATTTTAAATCTAAACACTTTTAAAACATTTTTTTAGTATTAGTGAAATATAAACTGTAATATTTATACAGCACTAATGATGGTTAATATACGTAATTTGTAAGTGATGATGATAATAATGAACATAACCACTAATTGTAATTGTAAGTACAGTTATATTGATTTATAATTGTTACAAACGCAGTCTTAATTTCATAAACAACTCTATATAATTACACGAATGTTGCTTAACAAAATAAAAAATGGGCTTAATAGACGAATATTAAATTTGCTATCGTTGGTAGATTTAAATTTTAAATGTCCCAATGTCACAAAATGTTTAGATAAATAAACTATTTCCGCAAAAATTCATCCTAATACATTTAAGATAAGTTAAGAAATAAACCTAGGTTGATGTTAGGATTGGAAGGAGCAGAAGAAGAAATATGGTCTGAGGGAAATAAAAGAACAAAATGACAGGCGGTCGGATAGAGAAATTATAGACGAAGAGTTGACACGGCAAAGATTATTAGATTTTTTTACCTATTCCAATATCGTTCTTTTCCACTAAAGTTGTGGTTTTACAGTTCAAAAAATTTTAATTTGCTTTAACATGTTCAAATCCACACACCTTAATAATAACTAAAAAGAATTCACCTTTTTTCTAAAAGGTATATTGATTTATGAATTGGTCATAAACAAACCGATATCCTTTAATCTCTTAAGTTCTTTACGAAGTTTAGTATATACGACAATTTCTAATATTCACAAAACCTCTCTAGTACCACTCTGATAATAATTTCATTGAGTGTATATTAATTTTTTCTTTTTTTAAATTCATGTTTTCAAAGGACTGTAAATATTTTAATTCTATTTAATCTCTAAACTTTTTTAATCCCGCCCGACTTTTTCCAAAAAATCATCAGTTTAGTTATTTGTTTCATGACAGTGTTCTCGTAATTTTAAGGCATTACTGAAAATAAAATTGAAAGCTACTGAAGTAACTCGTGAAATTATTAAATATGTGAAGGTGTCCTTGACCAGCGCACAACACGGTTTTGGTTCGAAAAATTAATTGTTATTGTTTACGACGTCGGAAAGAAAGAAGAAAGGCGACCATTAATGGATATTGATGAGGTTTTGCAGGAAACTGTTGAGTATAATCCATTCATGAGTACTCGTGAACTTCTCAGGAAGTGTGGTGTGTCGAAATATACTGTTAGTCGCCACCTGCGCTCTATTGGGAAGGTGAAAAAGTGCTGTAGACCGTTCCCTCACGAACTTACTCCTGAGCAACCAGCTGAAAGGTTATAAATTTGTGAAAAGTTATTGAAAAACTCTTCTGATATAAGATTTTACCGGAAGATTGTGACCTGTGATGAAAAGTATGTTTACTGGAAAAATCCGAGTGCTTGTGAGCAATGGCTTTTCTGGTTGCTGCAAGGGAACAATATAAAAAAGATCCACGTTTTTAGTTTTTTGGAATTTTAAAGGTGTTAATCTTCACAAATTTGTTCCTGATGGATGCCCTATGAATTCTGAACTCTACTGCGAACAACTGGAAAGATTTTACAGTGGTAAGATTGTAAAATTGTCAGAGCGTTATCCTGCTTTGATGAACCTAAGATAATGCTCGTCCACACACTTGCATTCGAACCAAAGAAAAGTTAAAAGAACTTCTTGTGTTACAACTGGTGCCTTATATAGTACAGACCTCGCGCCATCGGATTACTAATTGTTTCCATTCATGGCCCATTTTTATCAAGGGAAAAAAATGGATAATTTTGAGGGAGTTGAAATTATGGTCCAAAAATTCTTTGACAGGAATCCCAATAGTATCAGGGTGAGATCGAGCAATTGGCTAGCAGATGACTAATGACGATAGATAATAATGGATTACTCTTTGAGTATTAATTGTATTTTACAGTCCCACAGATTTCCTTATATTGAATGCATTAAATTTTGAATCATCGTGATAGTCAAATTTAAATTGGAAAAGTTGTGGTTTGGACCTAATAACTACATAAAATTAATCATTTAGCGCTTGCTAGTGCGTTTATTATTGAAACGATTTTCATAAGGTTGCGGAGTTAATCAAATTGACCTTTTAAAAACAATTATTTATTATTCAGTGGCCAAAAATTTCTTGTGGTTTAATGGTGTTAAAAAGTTATTTTAAAACCAAGTGCTTTTACACATAAAATTAATTTTTTTCAAAAAGTTAGTCAATTTGTGCAGTGAACGGCTGGCATATAGAGTTAATAATTAGCTGATAGTTACATTAGTCGATCAACTAATAATGAGAGAAGCAATTACTTTCTCACTCTGTGAATACAAGCATACCAGCTTTGAGGTCTTGCCGCTGCTCTCAAAAGAAACAGAGCGCTCGAAACCGCCAGCCTTGTACCCTTACTCTCCTTATCGGCCATTTATTCCGCCCTTATCCCGTACCTTATCCCGTACCTTGCCGGAACCGCACAGGTTAATGCCGCGGAATTGCTAGGAGGAACAAACTACAACCCCTTTCCGCCGGAATAGAACGCTACCGCCTCTCCTCCTTTCCAATGGCCTTCTTTATTCTCGGTAATATATAATGCTTTATTTCTCTTTCTCTCATTTCCTCTTCGTATCGGGGTAATACCGACCAATTCCCGATGATAAATGTGACTTAGAAAAGAGAAAAAATACATTGAGGAAGGTCATTTTCTTTATTTATTATTTTTTCTAGAGATATTATAGAAATGTCATCGTTATATACATATACGGAGCACGTATAATATAGAAAGGAAGAAATAAGCCATATCGAATCAGATCGGATCAATCAAAGTAACGAAAGGACTTAGCGAACCGTTTGATATAAAGTTTTATATTTCATCTTTTTATTATTATTATTTTAGTTTCCAACCTAGCAACGTCTTCAATTCCTGATAGTCCTCCGAAAAAGAAGATCGTGTGATCTTCTTAGTTCAATTCGTTATTTGGGTACAAACAAAAGGTAGTTTCCTTACTTGCCTATTAATCATATTATTGCGTACATTTCAATTTACTTTTTTTATTGTTATAATACAGTTGTAAATTTGAATAAATAAATGTTTTGAAAAATGTTGATAAAATACACGTTACGTAAAAACGGAATAAATACAATAGTTTTTATTTATGTGTGTAAGAAAATGGTCCGGGTAGAGGTCAATAAATTTATCTTAGATGTAGAGAAATGTTTATTAATTAGTTATTAATTTCCTTTTTATTATCATTTTAACGACTTTTATCCGGGATCATCTTAACTCACTTTTTTAATTTTAATTATATCTTCACTTAACTACATATCATTGTCTTTTTACATTTATATTAGTCCAATACACCCCATACTTTGTAACTTACTTATCGCACTTTTTATGCAATTTTACATGTTAATTTAATATCTACTATGTTCTCCTTCCTCGCCATGTCTTACCACTTATTGCATATTGTACTACATCTATCCTTTATACTATTTCATGAACATTTGTATACATTATCGTCCCCATTGGTAGTAAAATCATCATTGTTTCTTATCAACATTTTCATTTTTATTACACTATGCCGTATTTTTATTACTTAGTTATTAATTACTTTATTTATTACGTACTGTGTTTTTCATTATTTTTTTACTTACTGTAGTTTTTATTTAATTTTTGTTATGGTTATTTATGCTCCGCATGATCATCCTTGCTCTTTATTGATATATATCTCATGTTTTCCCCCCACTCACCCATCTTTATTGTCCACCACTCAGATATCTGATTCTTTAGTATTTTTACTATAATATTTACCCATTTTAATCTTTAATTTTTATCTTTATTACCTTATTTTCGAATTTTTAACACTTTCTGTGTTATTCTTATTGTATTTTTAATATGTTTTTTAAACTCCAGGCCCATCCAAACCCACTAGTTTCCATCCTTGGTTCCAATTCCATCCCGGACAATCCTCCTAGGCGTCTGAAGAGAAGATGGCCTCGGGACCTTCTATAATAGAAATGTAATTAGAGTGCTGCCAATGGGTAGTGCCTCTACAACACGTCCTTTCATGCATTTATTTATTCATACAGCCTTTGTACTAGATGTATTTATTACAGTTGTAAAATTCAATAAAATAATTTTAAAAAAAATATATATGTTTTTTACTACCTTTGTATTTTAACCTTTATATTTACCATGCTTAGCAATTTTTTTAAATATTTTTTAATTGTCACTATTTTGCAAATTTAGCCCTGAAGAAGAACTGCAAAGTAGGTCGAAGCGTAGGCTTATTAATAAACATTTCTCCAAATCTAAGAGAAACTTATTGACTTCTACCCGGACCATTTTCTTCCACATAGATTATCAAGGTCAACTATTATCATTCAAGGTTTTTATTTATGTATTGATGTGAGTATGGCACACAGGGTGGCTTAACAAATTCCGTAGATTCCTACATCCAACATACTTTTTCATTATCAAATCCTATCTAACAGGTCATTCAAAGCAAACCATAATAGCGTCTATTCGTCCCTCCTTTCTCAATTTGCTGGTGTTCCTCAAGGCTAAGTCCTCCGGCCAATCCTCTATGCAGATTGTATAGCTGACACTTCAACTCATCCTAATATTATCCTTATCGCGTAGGCGGATGATAAATAGTCAAACATCGCATACTCTTCAATCCCATATAACTGACCTGGAAGAACAGTGTCAAAACTGGAGGATTAAAATGAATTTCGTTAAATCACCTTTCCCCCTCCGTCCTAAAACAATCACTTCCGGACCTCCTGTATCGTTTAATAACAACTCATTGATTCCTATAGAACAGATCCAATACTTAGGACTACACCTTGACAAAATATTAACTTGGAATACTCATATTAGTCTGAAACGAGTAGAAACAGCTCGCTGTTTCAGGCTCCTTCAACATTTAATAGACAGATGCTATAAGCTCCAAATTAATTACAAAATACTTATACATGACTGTTACTAGAGCCACTCGGACTTACGGAGTAAAGCTTTAGGGCTCTACTAAGCCATCGAATTCCTCTCATCTACAGTCCTTACAATACAAAATCCTTCGTGAAATCCTCAATGCTCATTACTTATTTACGGATTATTATGGACCTTTATATCCCATTTAATTTATCCCGAATCCTTTATCAAGCCTTTCATCACAAACTTTATTCCCACTCAAACCCTCTAGTTTCAAACCTATCTACTTCTTCAATTCCCGATAAACCTCCAAGGTGGCTGAAAAGAAGATGGCCTCGTGACCTTCTAAGTTGAATCCTTTATTTGAGTTATATCATTCGGTAGTTTCTCTATTTGCTTATATCTCATTCCATTAAGTATCATTCATTCTAATTACTAGTTGTATTATTAAAATACTGTCGAAACATTCCATAAATAATTTTTCTTTAGCTCTTGTGGTTTATTAAAATGTTGTTAAAATGTTCTTCACTTAGGTACAATTAGGGGGGGGAGGCGAATTCCGATTCCTTAAGAAATTCAATTAATATCTCAAAATATTTGATACGATTAAAACCATTCAATACAACAAATATAGTTGAAGATATTTGCATTTTTTATTATGAAAAACGTACCAAAAAGAAAACATAAATTATATCATATAGTAAATAAAATAAATTCAATTACTAAAAATAGTATTCGAATTCTTTCGTTTAGTGACTAATTAAGGCGTCTGAAAAGAAGATGGCCTCGTGACCATCTCATTTTTATCTCATTTCTCTTCTGGTTTGTATCCCATACCATTTGTTCTAATTACTTGGAATCCTCATGCTAGACTCGAAAAATCCACAATAAAGCATCAATCTTCTCTCGTAACCTAAAGCTACGTAAAATCCTCATTTGCTGCGAACAAAATCGTCCATGATCACCATAATGTCCCATTTGTTACAATCCTTTCATCACGAACTTTATTCCCACTCAAACCCACTAGTTCTAAGCCTAGCAACCTCTTAAATTCCGGATATCCTCCAAGGCATTAGAAAAAAAATGGCCTTGTGACTTTCTAAGATGGATTTATTACAAATTCAAATACATAAATACAATACAATTATAAATACATGTACTTGGAGTGTTAATAGATAGATACCGAACGAGTAAAGAGGAGTGAGTGGAACCGCATCGGAGAGTTAACAAGTAGCCGAGAGAGTTAGCTGCCGAAGCTGAGAGGATAATTAGCTAACTCAATATTTGCCCAGGGGGGGATGGGTTTTCATTGTACGCGCCCATCTGCTTCTCTCCACCTCCCGCCGTTACTTCATCTGCATATGTCCGAGGATCATCCTCGCAGGCCAAGAGATCCTGTCTCCGGGGCATAAGTGGCCATCTGTTAGCCTTCCAGGGAGTCATTTATCCTCGCAGGGGTCCCCGAATTGGCCCGACTTGTAACACTTAGCTCTCAATAGGATACGTATTACTAGATCGTTCAATTCCCTCTGGCAGTTGTACAATTATTCCAGGGTAGTGACTCCGAAGTGGTTCGATTCGTACTCAAGCGATATGGACGATATGAGCATACTAATTTACTTATAATCACTTTTCATTAATACAAGGACTCCTAGACACAGTTAGGAATGGGAATAATAAATAGCATATATATATATATATATATATATATATATATATATATATATATATATACATACATATTATTCACATTCCTCTGCCGTGATAGCGACAGAGCCTACTTGATATAACAGCTGTTAAAAATAAAAGATATAAGAGGCTACACTTTTAATGGAAGGTTATAAATTGTTGTGGGTTGAATAAACTACAACTTATCTCCTGAAAGATATTAAGAAACACAAGGTAATGGTTTTAACTGCTGTTTTTTTGTTTTTTTTCAGGTGAGTCAATGTTTTGCTAGAAATTATTTAAGACTTGTAAATAAATCTTTTGTTTTTTTTTCAAGAGAAACACAATTCAGTATTTATTTCCTTATCCAAAGGTATAAAAATATTGGTAACGGCTGGGATTTAAAAACCGGGAAGGTTACACTCAGTACATTTCTATTGAACAGTTATAAATAAATAAATAATAGGCTTAACGAACCCGAAGGCTCGATGCCGACACCACCAATCTATGTTTACAAACCTCCGTCCACGGAGCACCACCCAAACCCAAACCCGCTAGATCATTCCTAACGCAATCCTCCCACCTACGCTTCGTTCTACCCCTCATACGCTTCCCAGTCGGTACAGCGCCTATTAACATCTTGGGAATCTGTTTGTTACTAAGCCCAGCAACTTTACATGCCCATCTTAATCTTCGCGACTCTATCACCTGAATAATATTTACCGGATGCATGCTGTCACAATTCCGTGTTATGTAATCTCCTTGATAATGTCCTGAATTGAACAGTTAAAGAAGAATAATAATTTTGTATTAGTGAAATATTAATTTTAATATCGTTTCTATTTTTACAGATAAGACTGTATTATAATATTGATAATATGAGTAATTAAAACCTGTTATAATAAAAAATAATTTATAACTTTTAGGCAGATATATATATATATATATATATATATATATATATATATATTTTGTGTGAAATGTGAGACGTATATATTGAGAAGTTCAAAAGAACAAAAAAAAAAATGTTCAATAACAATTTTCTCCCAATCCTAACGTAATGACGCGAATCTTGGTCTCTTAGGAGCAAACATAAGAGTCTACTACACGGCATTAAAATTACTCAGAAGTATTTACGGGGCGAAACAGAAGGGATAGGGATGAGGTGACTTACTAATTAGGACATACGACCACCAGCAGAAATGGTTGAAGAAACAGAATGAGGTGGCTCGGGAATGTCTCCGTATGAATGAAAATCGTTTGGCAAAAACGAGACCATCCTGGAGAGTAGAAGACCTCAGGGGAGGAACCAGGAGCACCTGGGAAACAGGGTTAAAGAGGTCTTTGATCGAGAGGTTTGGGCTGGACAAGGAAAAAGTTGTTGGAACGCAAGCGAGGCAATTGGATCAAGTTGTATCAGCAGGCTCTTAATAGTGCTTAAGCGGTAAAGTAAGTGATTGAGTAAGTATATATTTATAAAACTATCATAATAAGAGGTACCGTCTTAAAAAAAAAATGCAGCTATACTAAGGCAACAAAATTTTCTTAAGTTGTTTGGTTGGACATTTTAAGAGCAAAACTTAGTTCATTAGCGTTCGATCCATGCAACTGCAGGAAAATAAAAAACTATAAATATTAAGAAAAATGTTGAAACCTATTAAAGATATATTATAGACAATGAACTTAGTTAGCCCAACCATAATCGTCCACTAAGACTATTGAGATGATTTGTGGTTATGCAATTTCGTTCAATTTACAATTGTTCATTTATTCATTGAACGTCATATTATACTTTTATGCCTAATCAGACATCGCACAGGCTCAAAACCACAATAGTACGTCCCCTCCGAAAGAAGGCGAAAATAAGGATTTTTTACTCTCATTAAAAACTTTAGACCCGCGAACCCGCGACATGGTGCTGGAAAGTAGCTACCCTTACTATTACACTCTAGGTGACAAGACGATTTCCAAGCTTCTAATTCTCTCTTAAATAGTTTTTTTTTAAAATGTATTTATTGAAATTTACAACTGTATACTGAATCATCAAGTAATATAATGATAGATAAATAACATCGCGGGTTAAAGGCAAGTATAGACTCTATCCAGTGGTAGTACTCAAATAAAAAGTTCCACTTAGAACGTCACGAGGATTATCAGGAATTGGAGATGTTGCGAGGTTTGAAGCTAGTGGGTTTCAGTGGAAATGAAGTTTGTCTTAAAAAGATTGATATCGGATTCGGGCCTAATTAGCAACAAATGGGGCATTAAGGTCATTATGGATTACTTTGTAAGGAGCATTGACGATTTTACGAAGGATTTTGGGTTGTAAGGATTGAATACGAGAATAATTCGATGGGCCCCAAAGCTCTACTCCGTTTGTCCAGATGGGTCTAATGATTGTCATGTATATGAGTCTTTTCTAATTAATTGAGAGCTTAGAGCGTTTGTCTAGTATGAGGATTCCAAGTTAATCTTTTTTCAAGGTGTAGTACCGGACCTGTTCGACAGGAATCAGCAGGATGTTATTAAACGATAACGGAGGACAGGAAGTCATTGGTTTCCGACGAAGGGTAAAAGTGATTTGACGGGATTTGTGAGAAAGTTATATATTTAAATTATTATATTAATAATATCCATAAATACAAATTTCTACTGATTGTAACCCTAATGACGATAAAACTCATTTTTTAAATTATTACGGATTTTAAATTATTACTGAGGTAATAAAGTTCAGTACACGGTAGGAACCGTACCGTTTCCATGACAACGCGTTATTACCGAGAACCCGCTAAAACGCCAGGTTACCCCCTCATTAATATTACTGACTTTATAAAGGCAGTGTTAGCTAAACACTACTGTTAACACAATAACTAATTTATCTGCCATAGCCGATTTAAAATTCCCTACTGAATTACTAATCAGTCTCCAAATGGGGTCAATCCATATTGTGTGGTCTAATGAGATGGTTATTCAACCATTTTTAAATATTTTGTTAGTTGTTTTTATTTGCGAATATCCCAAAATGGTAAAGTTCAAAACAGTTTTCAAAAACCAGTTTACCATTGCACCGTTACTGATCGACAGCTATTTTTATTAGTAAACTAGCGACCCGCCCCAGCTTTGCACGCCCAATAAGGCATATTATGCATAAATATTTTGTCTGTCTAATGTATTTTTTTTCCCCAAGAATCGGCCAGCAAGGACCACGCGAATATCACTCAAATCTTCTTCACACTCTCTGCCTTCCGTCTACTCCAAAACTCTCAATTTCCTGGACTGTTCCTCTCGCTCTTCCCTAGTCCATTTACTCCCACGTCTCTTATTCCTTCCCGAAAGAACCCCAACTTCTTTTAGTTTTTTCCATAAAAGCTCACTGTCCAACCCTTGATTTTTAGTCTATCCAGATCCTCTTTTATTTGCTACACATATCCACCCATACCCTTGTAGCTTAATACTTTATTGAAGATTTTTTTGTTCAGCCTCCCATTGTTCATTCTGACCATGTGGCCGTAGAACCTCAGTCTCCTGGTCCTGATGATTGTTTCAAGATCTTCCAAATTTTTGTATATTTCTTCATTGGATTTTCGCCTATACCCCTCTTGTGTTACTTTGGGCCCATAAATCCTCCTCAGAATTTTTCTCTCAATCTTCAGGACCTTCTCCAGACTCGGAGGGCTGATTGTTTCCATACCATACAGCATTACTGGTCTTACTACTGTACAGTAGTGTCTTATTTTTGCATTGGAGGACAAATGTTTCTTGCTGTACATGTTACAAGTGGTAAAGTCCAGTCTTTCCAGTTTGGCTATTCTTTCTTCCACGGATGCCCTATCTGTTCCGTTGTTACATATTATCTCCCCTAGGTATTTAAACTTTTTCGTGACTTTTATTTGCCCATATTTTGTGCTCAACATTTCCTTGCTAAAGCTGGCATCCGTTGTCATAACCTCTGTCTTTTCATACGAAATCTGTAGTCCCGTTTTCTCAGTTATTTTTTTCAGGGTCTTTATCTGTTTTATAGCTTCCTCCTCTGCTTTTATTAATCAAATATTACAAACATAAAGACAAAACAAAATATTTCTTGTAATACGAATTTATTTTCATGCGCGTTAATTTTTTGCTGTAACCCACCCATAAGATACTCATTTAAATTATATGGTATAAAATATTCTACATTTGCCTATGGAATGCTTAAGGTAACTAAAGCAAATACAGAATTGTACTTTATCAATTTTTTTGAAGATAAAATAGCCAAACTTAGCTATTCTTAAAAAAATACATGCTAGCTCTGACTTTTTTTATAGATCTATAAAAGCGGAATATACAGCCATGCATTGTTTCATTATATGTCAAAATCAGGCATGAAACCTCCCTACACTTTCAACAATTATTGTTATATTCCTACCAATTTACACAAAAACCATAACAAATTATATAACAAAAACTTTCTCGTGAATCGCTCTATATTTTGGTGAAAACCGCATGGAAATCCGTGCAGAAGTTATTGAGTTTACCGCGAACAGACAGACAGAGGCGGCCGAGGACTTTGTTTTATAATATGTATAGGTAGATAGATAAGAGATGTTATGTTTCCCACAAGGACCTTAATTTCTTTCAATCTCTTCCCATAGTCAACCCTATCGAACAGCCTTGGTCGGTTATTTTCAGTCTCTCAGTTTCTTCCTTCATCTGTTTGATACACCCCCCATTACTCCTGTATCCTCTCGTTTTATAGAAGATTTCTCTATTTAATCTCTTCGGGTGCATCCTCACCATATGTCCGAAGAACCTTAATTTTCTTATTCTTTTTTCCGTTTCCAAATCATTTACTTCTTTGTATATTTCCTTATTAGTTCTCAAGCTAAAGCCTTCCTGTGTCTTCTTTGGGCAGTAAATTCTTCTTAGTATTCTTCTTTCTGTCCTTAACATTTTCCTTACCCTACCTGCTACGAAGGCGATTTAAAGCGAACGCGAAGCGGTGGACACGAGAATTCGACGCAATGTTGTCTGCGCGGCGGCTCTGTCCTACGTGCGTGTATCGTTACCTATAGTTTTATAGGTAAACTTTTATGATAATTATTATTACTTTCATCCCATAATATAGGACGTTCTTAGTTAGCATTAAGTAAAATTTCTATTTCCGACATTGTGTTTAACAAAAACACAATAATAATAATATATATAAAACAACACGACTCGCCGCGCCTATGTGCGTTGGGTCATTACATTACTTCTGTAGATTTTAACTGTTGGTTTTTTTTCGCGCTGCGTCGCTTCGCTTCGCGTTCACGTCAAGATTTCTCACATAAGACACCACCTTAGACTGGAAGGGAAGCGGTTTCCATTCCGTACAGGATCACAGGTTTGACGACCGTATTGTAGTGTCTTATCTCTGCGTTTGTTGTTAGGCTCTTATGTAAATTGCTTGTCGCGAAGCTTAGTCTTTCCAATTTAGTTATTTTCTCTTTTATCCTTTCCTTCTCCGACCCATTGCTACATATTTATAATAATACGTATTATTATATCATATGTATTATTATAATACAATAATAATAATTATTATTACTAATGTCATTATTATATAGAGATCAACAAACATTCTCAATCATTAATAACAGTTAAATGTTAAATGTTCATCAGACGTTAAATGTTCATTACATGCATCAGTTATTGCATTCCTTAACTAGACACTTAGGGAAACAATTCGAATACTATATTCAGTAATAAAATTAAACCATTTAACATCTTTTAAATGTACCATTTAGGATTTCGATAAAATTAAAATAATGTATCTATCCTATCAGCATAGGTTTACTAAAATATAGAAAAGTTCTAGCTGAATTAATACTTCTTTTTTTTTTCAAGAAAGACAGGTAAAAAGAAACTGAAGAAGAAGAGCAACAGAAATGAAACATATGATACCATAAACATGTGATAAATTCCGCTTCTCGCCTGCTTTATGCTAATTCCGAAAGGGCGGAGGATGAACGAAAATAAAAACTCGGGTAAAACTGCATAAGTAGTTACTTTTTTGATAAATGTGTTGGTGGATTTTGGGCTTGCAGAAGTTTCTTCTTTAATTTATATCTTATATTTCTCCTTCCACTTAACTTTATATGTTCCCAGGAGTTCTTCCAGCCTTCTCCTCAGCCTACAGGATCGTAGCATCGGTATTGTTTCCTCTACCTCAGCCTAATTTAAATACTCCCCTACTAAATTCGCCGAGCTACATAAAAGGAGATTTATCTTCAATGAGACGTAATGCAGAATATTAAAACTAGGTCTTGGGAACACTTTAGTAACTAAGTTCGCCCAAACAAAAAAACAGTTTAAAGAGGTAGCGGGGGCCCCTACTTTTTGCACTCGTGGCGAATTAAGATGGCTTAATATGAAACTAGATTTTGTTATAATTTATATCAGCAATTAAGAAAGGGTGAAAAATTAACCTCGGTTAGCTATTAAGTAGATTATTATTTAATAAATTACTGAATTATCGGATGTTATTTAGGTAACTCATAAAGAAGCTATTTTTGTTTGAAAAATTAAATATGTATACGGTTTTAGTTCCAATTCTAGATAATCAGTCGATACTAGTCTTAAACAATGTTTACAGAACATTTTTTTGTTTATTATACCAAACACGAGTATCGGCAATTACACATACAAAAAAGTTTTCAATTACAAATACCATAGAAATTCATTTACAATTACAACTACAAATTCAAATATCGTTTTTAATTCGATAATTGAAACCTAAATAAACCTGATCGAACAGCTCCCACTATATATTTCAGAAAAACAAAACATACATTCAAATTTGATAAAACTAAAAAATCATACTATATCTACAGCCCCGGTGAATAAGCGATTAAGCCTAATTTTCTCTAAAACGATTTTCTTGTACTTAAGTAAGCGGAATCAAGTTATTTTCGTTGTGAATAAGGAGCTAAGTAAGATATTGGCTTGAAAATGAGTTATTGCTTATATTACAACTTATCTGAAAGCAGTTAATATAAAATATATTTTTATTTTGAAGAGAAAAGATTTGTCCCCCATCTGGGATTCGAACCCGAATCTCCGCCTTACCGTGGCAACGCTCTAAGCATTTGAGCCACCGGGGTCGCTCCCTACCTAGGACAAATCTGTTCTCTTCGCTTAGTCCTAGGTAGGGAGCGACCCCGATGGCTCAAATGGTTAGAGCGTTGCCAAGGTGAGCCGGAGATCCAGGTTCGAATCCCGGCTGGGGGCAAATCTTATCTCTTCAAAATAAAAATATTTAAAAGTTAAAAGCAATTATTAATAAAAAAATATAAGTAATATAAAATATATTGAATGATAATAGTTGACCATGATTATATAGGTGGAAGAAAATGGTCCGGGTGTAGGTAAATAAATTTCTCCCATTTTTATTTCATTTTCCACCACTTAGATACCTTGATCTTATGTTTTTTAATTTTAATATTTACCGTATTTAGTAATTTTTCACAATTTAGTAATTTCCAATTGTCAGTATTGTGCATATTGAGCCCTGAAGAAGACTTGAAAAGTGGGTCGAAATGTTGGCTATTTTATAAACATTTCTCCCTAACTAAGAGAAATTTATTGACCTCCGCCCGGACCATTTACTTCCACGTAATATAAAATGAATGAAATATTTTACTATTTAAATATAAAAGAATGTGCAAGGTCTAAATTCGTGTTGTTTACAGTTAACAAACTCTTATTGGCAATACAAAATAATAATAAATAGAAATGATGTTCAAAAAATAAAAGTAAAAAATCCTGATGCTTATTCACACTATCTGAAGCAAACAAAAAAATAAATCCAAACTTTGCAGATTTTAACACTAACCAATTCAAAAAGAGTGGGTACAGGCTATATGTTTATATTATTATAAATATTATAAGCATAATAAATTGAGTGATTATTATATATAATTCATTAATAATAATATTATTCACTAAAAGCCTGTTGTTTTTGGAGTTTACTCCTTAAGAAACGATTTTCATATTTAGCCCACGGTATGAAAATTTTATGAGGATTAAGATCGAATTTTAAGTAAATGTGGCGCGTAAATGCTCCTTTCTCGATAATATTGTATTATTTGTTTTACATCATAGATAGAAATTAAAAGTTAAATTCCGGGACTAATCTGGAAGAGATTCGTGTGGTATCTATGGTAACAGTGTATTCTATTGCTTTATTCTCAAAGTGTTGAAATGCGATAATTTCTTAAAACCTCAAATTAAGGTTAGCTTTGTTCGAACTAAATAAGCAGATAAATATATAACCTCGATGTTATCTTTGAGCTTATATTTTTTTTATGCTTTGTTATTAAGAGAATAGATTTACAAATGTTTTAAATGAGGTTTAGTCAATAAACTTTACTGTAAAATATAAATAAAGTGACTGCACTCCCCGATATAGCTTTTATATTATAGCTTCAAAATCATCAGATTGAAATTTTTCAAAAAAGTCATATACATAGCTTTATCACTGATTGAATATCTTTCTAAGCTTCGTCAAGATCGCCTTTAAATTGCAAAATACTTACAGCAAAAACAGTTTTAATACGAAATAATTTATCGTTAGTTCTTTCAAAGATGAAGATACAGTGGATATCAGTTTATTCACTTAACGTCACTAAGTAAAAGTTTTTAAGTGCAAAGTAAATTTAATTTTCATTAAGTAGAGATGAAAGTTTACACTTAGTGCAATTCTTGAAAAATGAACTTAATTTAGACTTTATTTCTGACAGATTACTCGGGATGACTAGATATGGTACAACTCTTGATAAAATGTTTTCACGATTCATAATCCATGTAACTTCTGACATACACGTGTCGTATTTTAGTTACCACAAACCTATTGTCGCAGTATTTAATAATGATGATAATACTATTCACGGACTAAATACTGTTAAAAATCATGTTAAATGTCAAATGTTCATGGTAGAACAAACAAATCTTTCTGAGAATGATTTATATAAAAATATTAACAATTATTATTATGTGAAATAGTTGATGTTATATATTTCATTGGAATGATGTAAACTATATGAATAAATATTTATATATATGCTTCGATTATTTTTTAAGGTGCTTTCATTTACCCTCTTTTTACATAATCTACACAATACTAGTTCTTAAGGAGTAAACTCCAGTCGTGCGACAGAGCTGACACACACATGTTTTTTTTCACCAATGGGGCATGATTATGAGTACAATATAGTCTCGAATCGTCGAAAATACAGTTCAACTAGTATACGACCAAATCTCAATAACTGTAAGTATAGCTATACGGCTTATATTAGCCGTTAAGTAAAGAAAAAATAAATTGTTTAGACATTGGTTTCTGCGCTCGTTCCGTTTGAAAATGTATTTGTTTAATTTGTAATTTTTAATTTAATAACAACAATGATTGTGCTGAAGGTTTCTTACACCATTCGAGACCGATTGCACTTATAGCAATTGATTTCCTAGGCTGTAAGACGGCCTGCTCGCCGTGTTTGCAATAACAGTAATGCGCAATTATCAGCTATTCTAAGTAAACTAGTCGTCGAAATAAGATTTTTCTTGAACTAATGAAATCTTTAAAGTACAGGAAAACAAAATTCGGTATTGGTTTTACTGTATGGTTTTTTATGATTGAACTTTTTTTTAAAACTTTTTATTACTTTCTAAAAATATTGTTTGTATTATATTCTGTTCTTTATTATTAAAAGGAAAATAACGATTTTATATTATCCAATTATTTTTTAAATAAATGTTTAAGAATTTTTTAATGATGTATTTTCATTTTACCTGTTTCATGATCATGTGTGCAATGGTGTTCAATCCGCTCCTCGCAATAAAATTTTTCCGAGAAGCGAACTGTATACCCCGGCGTGCAATGATCTTATTTATGTGAATTCACTTACGAATTGGGTGATTTCCATAGTAAAAATCTTTTTTTATTAAAAATGAACAATATAAAGAAAAAAAAATCACTCTTGGGGACCGTGTTCGAAAAAATTCGTCGTCTTGAACGGGTTAAAAACACTTATAAAAGCCAAAGAAAACTTCTTAAATTAAGGAAATTGAAATTGGTGTCCTTAAATGTTATAAATATTTGATTCAATGATCAAAGCGATTTTTTTTCCTATTTTATTTTGTAAAAATACTTGATATTAACTTTGTGAAAAATATTTAAGCTATTTATGATTACATATAAATCGTCTAACTACTTTTGTGTTTCTTAAAACATAAGTGAGCTTTATTCATAAGTCATGTCCATATATATATTTTTTATGTAATAAATTCTCCTTACATAATTACTTACATTCTTATAACTATGCATACCAAAAGCCAGTGATAAAAGAGAATCAACAAAGGTAGCAAAACATACCTGAAAAAGAAATTACAATAAGTTATTTAGATAAATTATAATAACAAGTAAAAATTATATTTGTCTAACAAAGATTATAATAAAATTATGCATCAAGGTTACACGAACAGTGTACTAATTTCTGATTCACTATACATTCATATAACATGATTGATAATTCTATTAAGGTATTAAGTTTGAATGATTAGTAAATTTGTAAACACACAACCAACCTCTTTAAAGTATCCAATCTAAAACATTTATGAACATTAAATAATCAGTCGATTAATTATCTTCAATAAATACTCCTGGATCCCACTATTAATAAATATGATACTTAGCCTCATAAGGAGAGAAAATAATATTTATGAAAATACATATTTATTTAGAAAGTGAATAACAATACTTTAATTTCATTTTCTAAGTAAATATGTGACATTTTATAAATATTATGTTCTGACCAACAATTATTTTTAACTTTCATAAAACTCAGCAATATTAAAAAAAAAAAAAGTAGGCAGTCATGAGGAGTCCCGAAAGAAGTGAAAGTTCAAAACATTGGAATAACTGCGTTATTTTTTTAATTTTTATATCAATTTCAGTCTGAATTATTTAAATTCCATAATTTTTAAATTGAAATCATTACCATTAATCTAGTTTTCACTTATACTGGCATTCCGAACCATATGTATGTATTTCAAGTACTTTTTTTATTAATCAAAACATATGATGGACTGAACTAATTCAATGCAAAATATCAATATTTTTATTGAAGTAATAGTTAATATAGGCTTACATTATTTATACCTTGTATTTGTAATTGCATTAATATTTGCATTAATATCCTTAGTTACTTTCATTTTTAGCATTATTATCATCATCGTTAAGTTCAAAAATACTAAGATCAATTCAGGTTTCAATCATATTAAAAAACAAGGCTTTTAACTATAGTAAAATAAAATCTATTAGAAGAACCGAAAAAATCAATTATTTATCATTATTATTAGTATCAATTGCACCACTATTAAACGACCTTTTAGTTAAATATAATTAATTTTAGATCAATGGAATTCTAAGCTTTAAACTAAAGTTGATTAAAATAAATTTTATAATTCACAAACAGGACGCTATGCGTCGCCAGTCTCAAGGGTTATGTCACGAGCATGTCGGTGACGCGAACTCATACGTTTCCCCAATAAAAAGAAGCTAATAGGGTTGTTGTTTTTTTAAAAATTTATTTATTGATATTTACAACTGTATTACAATAATACATCAAGTAAATAGACTATGTGGTACATAATGACATGAGTTAATGGCAAGTAGAGTAACTACCCACTGGTAGTACTCAAATCACTAGTTCAACTAAGAAGGTCACGTGGTCATCTTCTTTTCAGTCGCCTCGGAGGATTATCGGGAATTGAAGAGGAAGCTAGGTTTGAAACTAGAGGGTTTGAGTGGTAATGAAGTTTGTTATGAAAGGATAGATAGCGGGTTCGGGCCAAATCAGCAACAAATGGGACATTAAGGTCAATATGGATGACTTTATTCTTAACAAAATAAGGAGCGTTGAGGATTTTACGAAGGATTTTGGATTGTAGAGATTGGATACGAGAGGAATTCGATGGCTTAGTGGAGCTCCAAAGCTCTACTCCGTAAGTCCAAATAAGTCGTATGATGGCCATGTAGATGAGTCTTTTGTAGTTAACTGGGAGGTTAGAGCGTTTGTCTAGTAAGTGTTGAAGTAGCCTGAAACGTCGAGCGGTTTCTTGTCTTTTCAGTCTTGGATGAGGATTCCAGGTTAATCGTTTGTCGAGGTGCAACCCTAAGTATCGGATCTATTCTACAGGCACCAGTGGGATATTATTAAAGGGTACTGAAGGGTTGGAAGTCATTGGTTTACGGCGTAAGGTAAAAGTGATTTGATGCGATTGATGAGTGATATGGGATTGGAGGCTTTGGTATGCAATAATTGGATTGGTGTTGACTGATAATACAAATGTATAATCAGCATACGTGGTAACGATAGTATTAGGATGAGTTGGGATGTCAGCTGTATAGACTGTATAAAGGATTGGGCCAAGGATACTTCCTTGAGTACTAATTGGGGGCTAAAGAAGCTTTCACTTGAAAAATAAGTTAAATAATAATAAAAACAATGTAAAGGTAAAAAACCCAGAATAAATTAGGCTATTTTAATTATGTATTGTGGATCAAGAAACAGGTATTTGAGTAATACTGAGGCAATCAATACTTGTTTGTTCTGATAACTGTAATACCATTATAACTGTTCCTTCCTGATAACTGCTACTCAAATCCTAAATCGGGTAATAACATTTAGGCAATATATATATAAGAGTATTACAAGTGGGGCAAAGTGAAGCCGTTTGATAGGAACTTAGGGAACAGTAAATAGGAGCTTCAATGGTTCTAATGAGGGAGGAGGGCCGTGGTCAACCCTAGCAACTGTTTTATGGACAAACTTACTCACTCCGCAAACTCTAATTAATACCATATGACTAAGTTTTAATTGCTCTCGTTCACCCCACCCCTTCCTTCCTTACCAGTTGCAACATTCGCAGAACAGAATATACTGACAACCAGTAAGCCAGTTCAGAGGTTAGTATAGTTATAAGGGTACATCGTTTCGCTCTATAATACAATATAAAAAAAGTGCCTGTCATGCAAGAAATTTATAAAACTGTTGTGTAATATAATAAGCTGATCTAGAAGAAGAATATTCCATTCAGATAAAATATTTGTCAGAAAATAACCAAAAAGGTTACCATAAAAAACTAAAATGTGGCTTTAGAAGTAAAAAACATACAAAATAATTTTTTGTAAACCAAAAAAAAAATTGTATACAATATAACAATTTTACAACATGAGAGTTACAATAATAAAAATCTTAGTATCAGACATATATTTGAGGAATGCAACTTCTAAAAAAATACTAAATCAGCTCAAAATACCTCCCGATGTCAGAGAAGCACTTAGAAACAGCAAATCTGAAATCGAAAAAGTTGTGAAATTTATTACAAACTGTAAATTAATATCCAATATTTGACGATCCATTGTCCCTAATATAGATGCAATTGTTGTTTTTTCCGATTGTTTTATTCCCTTATTATTGTAATTTTTATTTATTAATTTTTTTAAAAGATAATTAATTATAAAAATCAAAAATCTACAGCCGTTGATGACCCTGGGGTTTTACGGCTCTAAGCAACAACAAACAGCATGAGAGTAATTTGAAAAATTAAACAATAGGAACGAAGGGAGTTGTTTCACCAATGGTAGACAATGAAAGAAGAAGTGATTGCGGCGCTGTCTGCAGGTAACAAGTGCCTCCATTTCCAGCAAAAACGTTTAAGTTTAAAATTCTATGTAAAACGGCTAAAATAGTTATATATAAAACTTTCCTAAGACCCATAGTTACTTATGGCAGTGAATCCTGTAACAAAAGAAAAAGAAAACTCAATATATGAGAAAGAAAAATACTCCGGAAGTTATATGGCCCAAAAGAGAGAATGGTACGTGGAAAACCAGACCTGGTATCGTTTGTGGGAAAATCCCGCCTCAAATCGCTAGGATACATGGAACGGATACCAAGAACTATGATGCCTAGACGCTTACTATAGGAAAAAAATGGAGAAAACGATGTAGAGGAAGACCGAGAATGAGATGGTCAGATAATGTCAATGAGAACCTGAAGTTGGATGGAATAAGGAGATGGAGAGAGAGCGACCATAAAAGGCAGAAAGGAGGCCTAGGTCCTTAGCGCTCATCAGTAATTAGCTAGACTATTTTAAAAAATAATAAAAATGTCTTACTATCTATATGATAATATTAAGGCGATATTTTCTGTTCCGCAGGTTAAAGCTACAGATTATTGACAGGAATATTTTTTTCAAACGCACTAGAATTAATTTCCAAAGACGTTAAGGATAAATTGGCTAGATCTACTCAAGTTATAAAATAATTTTAAAAAAACACTTTTAATAAAATTTAAAAAAAGCAAAGAATTAAATAATTAAATCTATCCAACTAGGGACAACACCATCTCAATGTCCCAATAATCAACGACACGTTTAATTAATTGAGTCTTTTCTAAGGAAAGTTTATAGGCTTTTCTCATGCTCTAATAATTGTTCTTACAATATAGCGGTTGGCCTGAAGATGTACGTGAAATGTGGACAAAAAAATATAATAAATCATTTCGAGAAGAAATTTGATTCAAAATAACATTATACTTATAAAAAAAAAATAGGGAAACTGTATCGGGTTCAATCATTAATAAAATCTACACTTAGTCCAGTTGATTAGGACAAGATTGATTGCCCAAAGTGTCCTTATGTCCATGAACTCAGGACCATAAGCACAACAACTCAGAACTCAGATACCTAAATAATATACTAAAACAAAATATAATGGTTATTCTTTTAGGTTTCCACGGCCACTATTTATACAAAAGACTACAGTGGTATTTTCTGGTTGGTATCTCGAGCGGATCCGAGCAGGTATATAAGACCGAGGACGAGCGGAACGTCTTCATTCTCTTTTCTGCCCTGTCAGAAATAAGAAATCAGCATGTCTGGCGAAACGTTGGCCAAAAATTTAGCGACACGGTCTAAACCAGATGATACCACTGAATTCTTTTGTATAATTTTTATTGTTTGTTTGTACGTAAACTTTATACTTTAGGATCGGTTATTTTAGCTGTTCTAGCCCGACAGTATTGGCTGCATTCGTTCGACGCTAAGAAAGAAGTTAATCCCCTAGTGTAGGATTTAATAGTTTTTTATTGTTTTCCATTTAATTTACTGGGCTAAACATACATAAGAAACTGTTTTTATTTAATTCAAAAGTTGTTTTTTAATAATTTCAGTTATTCTAATAAAAATAATAAAATTCTTTTATTTCTCTTTAAAAAGTAGAATATTAAATGTTAGGAATTATTTACGATATCGAAATAAACTAACCACGGTAGAATAAATGCGTAGAAAGGGTTATTCATTCCTCTTAAACAGCCTGGGTGAGCTCCAGAAGAGCCTGCAGATCCCACAGTATTCAAGTGTTGCTGTTAACAGATTAAAGGTCGTAGGTTCGTAGCCCGGAAGGTGGCCTTATGATTTTTTAAAGTGAAAAATCCTTCGTTATGCCGGCCATCGAAAAAGACGTCAAACCGTGGTCCCGAGTCTGTAAAATGTCACTCGTTAAAAATCCCTATACTAATTAAACCTGGACAGGATAAAAAAAGAGCTCCCGCTGTAGCGTCATCAGATTAGCTATAGCAGTAATTATTAAGTAACGGAAAATTAACGAACAGATTAAATAGTAAATCTAATAAAGCCGTATTACAGTTTATACAGCTGACATCCAGACTCATCCTAATACTATCCTTACCACGTATGCTGATGATACATGTGTATTATCAGTCAACACCAATCCAGTTATTCTCACCAAAACCTCCAATCCCATATCACTGATCTTGAAGAATGGTGCCAAAAATTGGAGAATTAAAATAAATTCTCAAAAATCCCATCAAATCACTTTTACCTTAGGTCCTAAACCAATGACTTCCTGCCCTTCAGTATACTTTAATAATATCCCACTTATGCCTATGGAACAGATCCAATAGGGTTGCATCTTGACAAACGATTAACCTGGAATCCTCATCCAAGACGCTCTAAGCTCCCAATTAATTACAAAAGACTCATCTACATGACCATCATACGTCCTATTTGGACTTACGGAGTAGAGCTTTGGGGCTCCACTAAGCCATCGAATTCCTCTCGTATCCAATCCCTACAATCCAAAATCCTTCGTAAAATCCTCAACACTCCTTATTTTGTTAAGAATAAAGTTATCCGTAATGACCTTAAATGTCCCATTTGTTGCTGATTTGGCCTGAACCCGCTATCTATCATTTCATAACAAACTTTTTTTACACTCAAACCATCTAGTTTCATCTAGCTTCCTCTTCAATTCCCGATAATCCTCCGAGGCGTCTAAAAAGAAGTCACCTTCTTAGTTGAACTTGCTATTTGAGTACTACCAGTGGGTAATTCTCTACTTGTCATTATATCATGTCATTATGTATCACTTAGCCTATTTACTTGTTATATTATTGTAATATAGTTGTAAATATCAATAAATAAATAATAAAAAATAAATAAACCCGTATTTGAATTCGGGAACTTAATCGCAGCAACAAAACGTTCTACACACTGAGTTGAGAAAATAGATAGTGAATTAGGAGGTGGTATTGGGTAAAGCGGAGAGTAGTAGCGTTGTCTCCTTCATCACATATAGGATAGGTTAGCCAGGAGTTTCCAATAAGGGCCAGGGTATCTGTCAACTGAAGGGCAAGATATTTCCGGGACACCACAATCCCAGCTGTAACAGCACAATAACCTCCTGCCGATGACAGTTCTGGCCCATCTTATATCTCCTTACACGCCGGCCAACTTCATCCACGGTTATCTGTCGTCCTCTTCCTAATTAGGAACCCTTCACTCTACCCCAGCCGAGTACCCGGGCACACAAAGATCCGATCTACGATTTATTTAGGCTACAGGAGTACAATATTGGTCTCCTGGTGCAAATATCTGATAAGGTTCGGAAATATTTTTAACAAAACAATGTAGGTTATATATTAAACAATTTGGAAAAAAATACAACATTACATACCAACATTTTGAGTAATGTTGGTGGCACTGGTGTTATTTTGGAAAAAATTAATTTTAGCTAGCTTCAACAACTGTTAACTGTGCCGTTTAGGATCAAAACCGGATAGCTCAATTTATTTATAATTTCAAAAAATTTCAAATGCACATTTTGCGATAGTGTAGTCATGCAGTTTTATATTCATGAAATTTCAGGTTCAAAATTTCTGAAATTTCAGAACCGGGCTAAAACCCTGAGAAATAAGGCGGCAAAATGTCGAGTTAAACGAAATTGCTTAACTAAACTATCAAAATATGTTAAAAAGTGAACTTTTGAAATTCCTGATCCTGAACGGCTGAATTAATATTTCATAAAATTTATGAAAGACAGAAAAATGTCGGTGACGATGGTTGCTCAATTTAACAATAATATTACGGGATTATTTTAAACTTCCTGTTCAAGAAGAAGCTTTTCCTTGATAAATGAATATGCAACCGGATTAAATTAGAGAAAAGAGGAGATATATTAAAACCTTTTATTCTATTTTCAAAATCTCTTCATTAAAGTTTCTTGTATTAAAAAAACATTTAATTTTATACTAATAATGCATAAATAATAATGCATTTAATAATAAAAGTAATTTAAAAGTGGTAGGTAACATTACTACACCACAAACTTTTCAATCTCTCTATCCATTTTGGAGATAAAGTAAACTATTTATACATATAGGAGCTGGTTAACTTTGCGAATTGCTATGTTAAGGGTTTCGGGTTTTGTGGTGAATAAATTATTTAATATTTTAACATCCAGAGAAGGGTCCTAGGGGAAATACAGACCCTCCTGGGGCTCGCCCAGCCTCAATAAGCCTCTATAATAGGGGAAAAATCCTGACAGTTGAGGGTGTTTTCGAACAAATCACTGCACAACCGTTGGACAAGAAACTGCTAATCATATAAATTACTCAAGACCTTTCATTAGTTGTAGTGGTACAGGTTTTTATGTATAGGTGCAATGAGAAATCGTGGAACATAAAATTAATACATTTAGAAATTTTATTAACCTCTATTTATTATAAAATAAACGAAATGTATCACTGTATCACTACAAACCACCAAAGGTTTAGGGCTCAGTACATTGTAGAGACAATGGCTGTGTAGGAATGTGATTTGGTCGAGGCCAACATTAAACAACAGGTTTTCCTCCAAATAAGAGGACAGTATATAGGGCATGGGTCAGCCCAAGAAGAGTCTGCAGATCCCTCAGGATCCGTCAATGGAAGTTAGCAGATTAAATAGTCTGCCAAAGCCGGATTCAAACCCGCGTTTCCCCATTCTCATAATAAAATAAGACTTCTTTAATACATCTATTAATCTTTTTTTAATTCTATATAAGTGCATTTTTATTTCAAAATGTAGATACGAATTAAAAGAAATTGAAAAGCTCAACAAAATTGTTAATAGATAAATGTTAATGCGACCTAAAGATTCCCATTATGTTTCCTTTATTCCTCGCAACAGAGGGCTCGCCATGAAATATAGCTCCTCCATTTTTAAAGGAAGGGTTAAACAAAAAAGCCCTTGTAGATAATTGAAGACCTACTAAGTGCTTCATCTTCTCCAGCGAGGTCTTCCACCTTATTCTACATTACCCTGCCAGGAAAAAAAAAAATTAACCCGACTAAATTTTAACATGAATTATTTTTTTTATCTTGAATATTCTAAAGGAAAGCCTTACTCTATGGAAAATATTAAATATAAATGGGGAATATTAATTAATTCAAAGAGAAGAATAGAAATAGTAGAATACCCAAAACGACTCCCGGACATTGAGATTCTATCTGGGCGTGGGGATGTGATGGCCCTTGGGCTATGAATATTGAATACCCATTCCATTATTCCGGTAAAACTATGGAAGATATTTCCTTTTATTCCCTCTTCCGAAATTGGTAAAAAAATACACACACAAAAAAAAAAGGATCAATAGTTGAAGAGCCTTGAGTACATCGTACTTTGTCTCAGGACAACGATTGTGCAGGGAGATAATTTATCTGAGATCATCCTCAATAGCCAATAATTTCCCCTAATTAAGGGCATCATTTTTAGACAGGCTAGATGAGACCATTAAGGGTCTGCAGATCCCACAAAGTCCAAATGTTAACAGATTAAATAATTTATCTGACAAAGGTGAATTTGAGCATAAATTTTTATAATTTTATATGGTTTATTTAATGTTTAAAAATATTATAAAATTTTTTGTTGAATATAATAATTGTAAAATATTTGTTTATAAATAGAAATATATTATTCCACAGTTTTTATTACAAAATGACAGCTGTTCTTTCCATCGGAAATGAAAATCAGGAAACCACAAGAAAATTAAACATAACAATGGCAAGTCTATTATGATGGGCCTCAAAATGGAAAATTAAATTAAACGAGTCAAAATCTGTGCATGTTGATATTACGAAAAAAAAATCAACAACAAATTTGAATACGGGATTTCAAATCAGGCTAAATATCTTGGGATGATTCTGGATGCAAAACTCCGATGGAAAGAACACGTTAAAAAAAAATAATACAACTCAATTTGAGTTAACAAAAGTTATATTGGCTCCTAGGCAGACAATCCACACTGTCTGTGAAAAATAAAATATTAATTTATAACCAAGTCTTAAAACCAATCTGGACATATGGAACCGAGCTGTGGGGATGTACGAGGGACTCCAACAGGAAAATAATTCAAAGATTTCAAAATAAAGTGTTAAGGAGCATCGTAATCTTGGTACATCAGGAATGATTATCTCCACAGAGATCTTCGGGTTCCGACCGTGGAGGAGGTAATCCAAAAATTCGCCCAGACACATCAGGGTCGCCTGCAAGAGCACGTTAACACCGAAGCCGCCCATCTCCTCAACTTCAATGCACTGGTGAGAAGGCTAAAGAGAAGGAAGCCCCATGAACTAATATAAAGTTGTGTTTTATCTTCAGAGCTAGCGACATTTGAAGCTCCTTAATCTTGAAAAATAAAACTATAATATGTTTCTAACTATAATGTTTCAAGTGTGTAATTATTATTATTATTATTATTTTTATTAGAAAAAAATTGCTAACATGGTCGTAAAGAGCTTGATGGTAATATAAAAAATGAAAAAAAAGATGTTTTATATTCAAATTAATAAATGTATGATTCATATCGATAGATCAATTTAACCCACAGAACGTATATTCAATACTTGGACGTTTTGTAAGTGTATATAAATAACAGTGTATTTTTAATTTTTTTAAAATTAAAATGCCTACTTAATGGTTAATGTTATGATTAAAATAGTGTTTGATTTTAAATTTGTAACAATTTACTGTCATTCACTAAAAACTTAATTAAAATTTGCCTTGTTTGTTTATTTATTTATTATATTTTGGCAAAAATAGAAAATCATACTTAGTAATAGCAAGCTTATCGTTTATTACCTTACTTTTTTTTTTCAAAATCTACACTTGTCAAATTATTTTATCGACCATATAATAAATAATATATATTTGAAAAGTGGTTTAGTTGAATTTTGCCCAGAGAAAGTTAATTGAAATGCGAGTAGCGGAATGTTATCATTCTTGTAGTTTTTAGCTTGAAATGAAGTTGTAATACTCATATAAGAAGCAACCCATTTCAACCCAATGCCTGATTTAGCCCCTCATTCATTACGATACCGCTTCCCGAAGTACAAGAAACTCATATTGGTGCGAATTCGACTTAACCACTTAATGACCTGGGCTGTAGAGATATTGTAAGTATAAAATATTTAAAAAATATAAAACTAAAAAATGAGGATTCCCATTATAGTTATAATTCAGGAAACATCGATCAAGAAAATATCAATATGTATGTATATATATATATTTATTTATATATATATATGTATGTATATATATATATATATATATATATATATATATATATATATATATTGTTACGCTCAGAGCGGGAAGTAGGACCGGCTTCTGATCTGCCTAGAGCGGATTAGGCAAACAATGGGATTAAGCGGAAGAGATTATAGAATGGCGTAGACCCTTCTAGATCGGTCTAGGTGGTCCTCGTCCGTGTTCCGAGTAATGCCCCACCACGACCTACCTTGCCTATATAAAAAGGACAGCGTTTTCGGCCGCGGCAGTGGTATTAAGACGAGCAGTAATAAGCAGTGAAGTAATAAGCCAGTGAGTAGCAGTCGTTAACTAGTGATAGTGCGTGAGTTACAGTGAGTTAGTATCAGTCTGTAATAAGTGCTTAGTGACCAACAGTGACAATTAGTGGCCGTGTAATAAGTGTAATAAACTGTGTGGCAGTTTGTCATATTTGGAGAGTCTTACGGTCGGTGGACTTAAGTTAGCGAACTGTAAGTGTTAATTTGTTATTGTAAACTATAGTGTAATATTATTGTATTTGTACAAATTTATATATAAATAGTTTAGTTATTTAGTATTAGAAATATCTTATATTGTTTGTATATTATCTTAGAAATTAGATAACATTTAGTAGAATATTGTTATTGTAAATTGATATTAGTTTAATAATTTAACTGTTTTAAATAATCTCATTGTATTCTTTCTAATTTGTTAATAAATATTAGGTTTTTGAATTAAGTAATAGTTTAGTCCATTTTACACCCAGTAGCCCGTAACAAATTGGTGTCAGAAGTGGGATCTTGTGTAATTGTTATTTTGTCTAGCATTTTATAATAATTGGGCTACTGTTTGAAAAATGGCTTCTCAAAGTCTTAAATTGATGGATTTAAAAGTTGCGGATTTAAAACGGGAATTAGAAGAACGTGATCTGGATTCTTCCGGAAATAAAAGTGTACTGCAACATCGCTTGCGTCAATTTTTTGTAGAGTTAGGGGAAAATCCAGAGGACGTTCTGTTTGAAACTGATTTAAGCAAGTTGTCTGCAACTTTTAAAAATGAATTAGGCAATGTAGAAAATAAGCTAGGTAATGAATTAAGCAGTGTTAAAAGTGAATTAGGCAATGTAGAAAATAAGCTAGGTAATGAATTAAGCAGTGTTAAAAATGAACTAGGTAATGAATTAAGCAGTGTTAAAAATGAACTAGGCAATGTAGAAAATAGGCTAGAGTCTAAATTAGGCACATTAGAAACTAAGTTAATGGAAAATGTAGATAATAAAGTAGCTGATGTAGAATCTAGGTTAGGAGAAAAATTGAATTCAATTGAAAGCAAACTTAGGCAAAGAGTAGAGGCTCTAGAGGGACGTATGAGCAACCCACCGACGAACGACACCGACCGTTCCCCCGAGGCCAGTCTTCATAAAACTATTCTGCCCGCCAATAATGGGACGCCACCAGCTCACAACACCATTCCAGTATTCGACGGAAAGACGCCGTGGGAGGACTACATGACTCTCTTCGAGACAGCGGCTTCGATCCACGGGTGGTCACAGGAGACCCAAGCTTCAGCGTTGTGCCTGGCCTTGCGTGGAGACGCCTTGGGAGTTCTGCAGGGGATACCCATGTCGGAGCGGTCCAACTACGGGGAGCTGATCAGAAGACTGGAGATGCGTTTCGGCCACCGCCACATGGACCAGCTGTATCGCTCACAGCTGAGAAGTAGGGTCCAGAAGACCAACGAGACTTTGCAGGAATTTGAAGCGGATATTGCCCGGCTGGTAAGGAACGCCTACCCATCGGTCACCGACGATGTCTACGAAAGCTTGGCTGTCGACAAATTCCTGGATGGACTTCGGGACCCAGAGACACAGCAAGCAGTGAAGCTCGCCAGGCCGAAAACTTTAGGAGACGCATTATCCCAGGCCATGGAGTTCGAGGCTGTTAGACAGTCTGTACGGGGCCATGCGCGAGTACGAGCAGCAGAAGCGGAGCCAAATGCGGTCCCCAGCGTCGAGGAAATTGTGACGAAAGTTTTGGAGGCTCTCAGGACCCGTAAGAAGGAGATACGCTGTTGGAGCTGCGGCCAACTTGGACACCCTAGAAGCAAGTGTCCATTGAAGAAGCAAGAAAAGCCACAGGAAAACTAAATAGGGTTGATGGGAAGGGGCAACTGTCAACCCGTAACGTCAAAGGCCCCAGGAAGACCACCAGGGTTGCGTCAATAGGAAGCAGAACGAACAGTTTCTACGTTGATGGGATGGTGAACGGACAGCTGCAAAGTCTGCTAATAGATACCGGCGCAACCATGACAATCTTGAACTCGAAGACACTTCCAGCTGAGAAGATCTTACCAACAACTTGGGCATTACGGACTGCCACGGGACAGCCAGCCAAGGTCTACGGGGAGACAGTTGCCACCTTCATCATCGGGGGTCAACATCTGAAGCACCGCGCTCTCGTGGCAGAGATCGATGAAGATGTCATATTGGGCATGGACCTCATGATGGCATACGGGATCAAGCTGGACATGTCGAGAGGTGTGCTGACGATGGGAGACGAAGAAGTCATCCTTCGGCAGGGAAAGGATCTCTACGCACGAGTGCTCTTACTAGAAGACACCACTTTACCTGCACGGAGCCAAATCGTAACACATGGGACAGTCGAAGGACATCTACCGGAGGGTCAATGTGTACTAGTTGAACCCGGAAGGCACGAAGAACAAGAGATCGGGCGTGGCGTACTGGTTGCTAGGTCTCTCATCAAGATCGGACCTACCACTCCAATTCGGCTAATGAACCTGAACAGCTTCCCGGTAACGCTGAAGAAAGGAACACCAGTCGGGGAGTGTACCACCGCTACCTCAGTGGTTCGTCAGCTGCAACGTCATCCCACCGAGCTTCGAGGACTCCCAGAGGAACTTAAAGGATTTTTGGACGAATCATGTCGCGACCTTTCGCCCGAACAGAGCGAGGAAGTGAAGAATATGATTATCCGATGGCATGACGTCTTCGAGATCGGACCAGGACCACGGGGCAGAACGGATATCGTCCAGCACAAGATTGACACTGGGGATGCGAAGCCCATCCGACAGGTTCCGCGGAGGCTGCCGTTAGCCAAACGGGAGGACGCCGAGGAGATTATAAAGGAGATGGCGGCTGACAGTGTCATTGAGCCTTCGAGTAGCCCCTGGATGTCTCCTGTTGTATTGGTGAAGAAGAAAGACGGCACAACGAGGTTCTGCGTAGACTACCGTCTTCTGAACAATGTCACCAAGAAGGACAGCTATCCGCTTCCCAGGATTGACGATACGCTGGACACCCTAGAGGGGTGTAAACTCTTCTCTACTTTGGATCTCCGCAGTGGATATTGGCAGGTTGGATTGGCGACTGAGGATAAAGAGAAGACGGCGTTTTCAATTGGCACTGGGCTCTGGCAGTTTACAGTAATGCCATTCGGGCTTTGCAATGCTCCTGCCACATTCGAGAGGCTGATGGAAAACGTGTTAAGAGGTCTCTCTTGGGAGGTATGCCTGGTATACCTAGACGACATTATTGTGCTGGGAAAGTCCTTCGCTCACCATCTGAAGAATCTGGAGAAGGTCTTCGAACGACTGCGTGCAGCAAACCTAAAGTTGAACCCGAAGAAGTGTAATCTCTTCCGAAGGCAAGTCAACTACCTGGGGCATATTGTGTCAGACAACGGAGTTGCTGTTGACCCAGAGAAGATAGCAGCGATCACCAACTGGCCAGTACCTCGAGATAAGCACCAGGTGAGAAGTTTTCTCGGGCTCTGCACCTATTACCGGAGGTACGTGAAAGGATTTGCTAACATCGCAAAACCTCTTACCAGGCTAACCGAGGAGAAAAGGACTTTTCATTGGGATCACGAGTGCCAGGCATCCTTCGAGGAGCTGAAGAGCAAATTGAGTAGTGCTCCTATTCTGAGCTATCCACGTCCCGAGGGCAAGTTCATACTTGACACAGATGCCAGCAACATCGCCATTGGAAGTGTCCTCTCTCAGCTCCAAGACGGAGAAGAAAGGGTGATTGGATATTTCAGCAAAGCACTCTCAGCTCCGGAACGCAACTACTGTGTCACAAGGAAAGAGCTTCTGGCAGTAGTAAAATCCATAGAGCACTTCCATAAATATCTATACGGAAGAAGGTTCCTGCTGAGAACGGACCACGCGGCTCTAATGTGGCTGCTGCGATTCAAGTCACCGGAGGGACAAGTGGCGAGGTGGATCGAGCGCCTTCAAGAGTACGACTTTGAATCTGCTCATCGTTCTGGAACGAGCCACAGGAATGCGGATGCGCTGTCTAGAAGACCATGTGAAGATGAAGAATGCAGGCATTGTTCCCGACAAGAAGAGAAGCAGGGAACAGTATTGAGGACTACAGTTGTCATCGACAGTTGGCAGGACGCAGAGGTGTCAAAGGAACAGGACGAGGACCCGGACTTGAAACAAATAAAGGAATGGAAAATATCGGGGCAAGGAAGACCAACCTGGCAGGATGTTGCTCCAATGTCGAAGAATGTAAAAACGTACTGGGCCCAATGGAACTCCATTTTAGTGGACAACGGGCTGCTGAAACGGGCATTGGAGAACGCGGAAGGAGATCAGCGTAGGCTACAGCTCATCGTTCCAAGGAAGAAAGTGCCCGAAGTTCTTAGGGAGCTACATGACGGTGTAACTGGCGGCCATCTTGGAGTTCACCGTACATTGGAAAAAGTTCGTGAACGCTTTTACTGGGCAAACCTTAAGGACGATGTGTTGGACTGGTGCAGGCGTTGTGCGAATTGTGCGGCTTCTAACGGACCAACAAGAAGAAAGAGGGCCCCTATGAAGAAGTACAACGTGGGAGCACCGTTTGAGAGGATAGCGATCGACATCGCTGGCCCTTTCCCTGTGACGGACGAAGGTAACCGATATATTCTCGTGGCCATGGACTATTTTTCTAAGTGGGTGGAAGCGTATGCCCTTCCGAATCAAGAGGCAGTCACGGTTGCAGACGTACTTGTGAAGCAGCTCGTCAGCCGGTTTGGAGTACCCATGGAACTTCACGCTGACCAGGGAAGAAACTTTGAGTCTGCAGTCTTCTCCGGGATGTGCGAAGCACTGGGAATACGGAAAACCAGGACGACACCTCTTCACCCTCAATCGGATGGCATGGTGGAGCGCATGAACAGGACAATGGGTCGATATTTGTCTAAAGTGGTTTCCGACCATCAGCGGGACTGGGACCAGTATCTTCACTTGTTCCTGTTAGCCTACCGCAGTTCAGTCCATGAAGCAACGGGGCAGACCCCCGCAAATGTGGTGTTCGGCCGAGAACTTCGTTTGCCTTGTGATCTGAAATTCGGGTTCAAGCCAGACGAGGAAGTTAACGGAGAGGAATACGTCACGAATCTACGGAAGCGGATGGATAATATCCACGAGAAGGTTCGTGCAAACATCCAGGGAGCCAGTGACAGAATGAAGGAGCGTTACGACATTAGGGCAGAGAAAGGTGGATTCCAACCTGGAGATTTGGTCTGGCTACATGATCCTCGAAGAAGGCGAGGCTACTCACCTAAACTTCAGAACTCCTGGGATGGCCCGTTTGAGATCATCAATAGGATAAACGACGTCATCTATAGGATCAGGAAGCAGCCAAAAGGAAAACCCAGGGTAGTCCATTTTAATAGACTGGCCCCATACAAAGGAGACCATGGCCCGACAAAAGACCAGCAAGTCAGGTATCTCAACAACGTGGAGACCAGTAAGGTATCAGTTGCACAACCTAAGGTACAAGGTTCCCGTGGAATAACTCAGACAGTATACAGAGATATCTTCTCGTTACCCGCGGACTATTCTCTGGCCCATTGTGTCGCCGAAGATCTGAGGACTTCCCGAGGCATTGCAACGGTCTTCAGGAAGAAGTTTGCTGGAACTGAGGAACTGGAACGCCAAGGACCAAGCGTCGGGAAAGCACTCCACCATACGCACGAAGGACGACACCTGTTCTATTTAGTTACCAAGTGTGCTACTGATCAGAAGCCCACATATGACGCACTGCGGCGAAGCCTCGACGACTTGCGGAGTAAGCTTCTGAGACTGCGTGTCACCAAGCTCGCGATCCCTAAGTTGGGCTGTGGATATGACGGCCTGGAGTGGAAGGTTGTTAGGAACATGCTTGAACAGACATTCGCCAGCTCTGGAGTCGCCATATTGGTGTGCACGTTCAACCCCTGGAAAGGAAATGCGTCTCCATCGAGGGAAGCTCATGACCGCCCGATTTCTCCGGACTATGCTCTGGGGCAGAGCACTTTTAAGGAGGGGGCAGTGTTACGCTCAGAGCGGGAAGTAGGACCGGCTTCTGATCTGCCTAGAGCGGATTAGGCAAACAATGGGATTAAGCGGAAGAGATTATAGAATGGCGTAGACCCTTCTAGATCGGTCTAGGTGGTCCTCGTCCGTGTTCCGAGTAATGCCCCACCACGACCTACCTTGCCTATATAAAAAGGACAGCGTTTTCGGCCGCGGCAGTGGTATTAAGACGAGCAGTAATAAGCAGTGAAGTAATAAGCCAGTGAGTAGCAGTCGTTAACTAGTGATAGTGCGTGAGTTACAGTGAGTTAGTATCAGTCTGTAATAAGTGCTTAGTGACCAACAGTGACAATTAGTGGCCGTGTAATAAGTGTAATAAACTGTGTGGCAGTTTGTCATATTTGGAGAGTCTTACGGTCGGTGGACTTAAGTTAGCGAACTGTAAGTGTTAATTTGTTATTGTAAACTATAGTGTAATATTATTGTATTTGTACAAATTTATATATAAATAGTTTAGTTATTTAGTATTAGAAATATCTTATATTGTTTGTATATTATCTTAGAAATTAGATAACATTTAGTAGAATATTGTTATTGTAAATTGATATTAGTTTAATAATTTAACTGTTTTAAATAATCTCATTGTATTCTTTCTAATTTGTTAATAAATATTAGATTATTGAATTAAGTAATAGTTTAGTCCATTTTACACCCAGTAGCCCGTAACAATATATATATATATATATATATATATATATATATATATATATATATATATATATATATATATATATATATATATATATATATATATATATATATGAGATGTAAAACTGTTCCAAGCCGACAGGACCTGGTTATCCTGCTGGGTTAAGGACCTCGCTGTCCCATCATTACAACGGTAAGGCCACGGTTCTCTTCCCACGGCCGCCAATCCCATTGTGTGAATATTGTACTCAGTCCGCTCCACATTTCTTATGTACCCTGTTATCTTATCCGAACAGTACCGAATGAGGTACCACTTTGGCAATGTCTTCCGGACCATCCATCGAAAAAATGTAATGTCTTGGAATCTTGGAAACTATCAGGCTAGAAGCTAATACTTAAATATATGTTTAAAAAATGTTCGATCGTTTTCTACACCATTGGCAGCTAGAAATGTCATTCTCGTAGTTTTTGGCTTGAGATGTAGTGTAAGCAAAAACTCCATTTCAAATCACGGATGACATGGATTTGCTTTTCTCCCTACAATTAACTCATTTTGAACGCAATTATACTTTACGTTATTCGCCGGGGTGGGTTTAAGATATAGTATGGCTACTAAAGAATGAGCTCATATCTTTCTTTAGAGAAAATACTTACAAATATATATGTATTATAAATAAATACATATAATAATATGTATTATAAATACATCTTTTTGGCCCAAATATTGATGATTGTTACCATTGTTCAATTTTTTATTTCAAACATACGGATAATGGAATATTGTAAGAAATGTATTATTTGTATAAAAAAACAAAGCAAGAACCATGAAAAGAGTGGGTCAGTTATCAAATTTATAATACATTTATTTATTTATAATACATATATAATATGTATTATAATTATATATGTATTATTATAAATTACAAATGTATTATAATAATAAAACATTTGTTTAAAGGGAATTTCCCAATTAAAAATAAGAGTCTATAGATCTGCGTTAAATATTTAACCCATTTAATTTAAATGTTCCAGTTTAGCATAGTTTTTAATAGTGATATACACGTCAGTTATCCTGAATAAGCTGTCTGAAAAACGGCTGGGGAGTATTTATTTAAATTCATAATTAATTATTTAGTCAAGCACTACTTAATACTATTAAATAGTAATCGCACAAATTAATCATGTCTGCTAAATTTTTTTTTAAAAATTGCTAGTGAATTTTTGAATCCGAAAAGCAAACATTAAACATCAATATCTGTTAATATTACAAAAATAGAAAAAATAGCCTGAATAAACTCAATTGAATATACTTCTTTATGATATTAATAATATACCATTCGAATATCTGTAAAGGTTTTCTCGCTTCTTGTGTAGATTTTAATTCATATATCCATTTATTTTTTATCAGAATGACAATAAACCAAATATGTAAAGAAAAGGGAGGTCAGATCCATAATAATATAACCTTATTATATAAGATAAGATTATTATCCGTATGCTAGCGGTCGAGATGCTGTTTCTTCCACCCTCCTGAAAACGCGAATCCTAGTTCCACCGCTGCTACATCAACGACAGGACCGAATGGGAAGAATACAGGAGAGGAGGAAGATAAAGCATGCAAACCAAGGCTCTATTCAACTACTCCCATTTCAACCGCAGTCAGCCCACACCTAAGGGTTCCCATTAACATTTCAATTCACCAATACTAATTAGTACATCTCTATTTCCCACACACACCTGTTGCACTATTCCTCATCGGAATTTCACAAACAATAAAATTTAAATTATATAGTAATGTTTTATTTAGTTTTGACAGAAATTTAAAAAAAAAGAAGAAAAAAAACAACGAAAATACGAAAATTTAACTTAATTCAAGATGAAAATTTTAAAATTATGCAGTGAATACAAAAATGATAGTTTAATAAGAATTGATGAAGAAAGAATTAGAATAATGTTTGATAGACTACCTAAACATGTGGATCAGGTATCTAAAGAGCGTTCCAAGTTAGTTAAAATAAGAGAAACTCCTGTACCACAAACAAACCAAGAAGAGACTTACATGGTAGAGAATACACATGAAAAATAGATGGAGGCACTACACATATTAAGCAAACCGTTGAAAAATATATCTCTCAAAGTCCAAATAGAGGGTAGATATTTAGAAAAAACTTTAGAAATTGCAGCTTTTGTGAAAAATGAATACCTTATTAGAGTAGATTTTCAAGTGGGTCAACCATTCTCACCTATTGAAAATGCTAAGATTCCACATATTTTAGTTCATTATATATAAACTCTGTATATTGGTCTGCACCATTTAAACTAGAAGATTGAGAAAAACTAGATTTTCTTATTGTAACAGACCATTATGAATAAAATGTTATGCCTTTCGGGTTCAAAAATCCATCAGCATTTTCCAATGAATTTCAGCAAATATTAGGAGAAATGGTTTTAGTGAATTTACTATGAATTTTAATGATCAAATATCTCAACCATTTAAATGAATTTTTCAAGGTTGTAAAGAAAGAAAAATTTAAATTTAAGATAACCAAGTGCATGTAAAATATCTGGGTCACACAACAAAATGTGTCATAGAACAGAATATATTAGTACTGCTAAGAGAAAACTTACACAAATTACAATTAAACACTTCCCGATACCCACTATAGAGAAGACTGTGAGGCAAATTTTAGGTAAAATCAATTTTTATCCTTCCGAATTTTAAAATCATTCCGATACTCAAAACGTTTGACTACACGTGATAAGTTACAAATGTTGTCGATTTTGAAGAAATATAGGATGGCATTTAACCCATGGTAAAGAATTAACATCATATAAAATAATTAGTATAGATAATGGTATAATTTATAGGTTAAGCATTGGAAATTTTGATTTTAGAAGTAATTGTTCAATTTTTTATTTCAAACATACGGATAATGGAATATTGTGAGAAATGTATTATTTGTATAAAAAAACAAAGCAAGAACCATGAAAAGAGTGGGTCAGTTATCGAATTAAGGCCTCCCATAGGCATCATTGGAACTAATGAGTCTAGATACAGTGGGAGGCTTCTCCAAATCAACCAAAAATATTTGCATATTTTGATTGATCATTTTACCAGGTATTGCTGGTTCAGAGTTTCTTCTTCACAGAATTCGAATTATTTTTACGAATTTATTAAAGAACCATTAAGACTGAATAGTATAAATCAAATTCGAAAAGTCTTAAAGGATTTTCTATAGCCAAAAGTAATGACTGAACGATTCAATCAATCTATAATGAACAATATTAGATGTGTGATAAACACAACCCGGTGAGCGTCGCAAATAGCGTAGCATCGCATTATTTACTAGTTTAATTACATTTTCCTCCCTCTAAATCGCACATGGCGTTCCCCAAACAATACAGTTTGTTTTAGCCTAAGAAAGCTGAACCGTTGTTATTTTTTAGCTTGTTTGTTCCGGACGAGATTATACAATAATCTAAGCTTAATGAATAATATGTTAGCTATTATGATTTTTATTATTTTAAATATAATATTTATTTATTGATGATGGGAGCTACTACAAAGATATAACAGAACAAATCGTAAGAGGTAGAAAAATGATTGGGTGTCTAAACTCTGTTCTGGAGACGTTGTTATTCCATTTCCAGAATTCAACACGTCCTTAACTGTACGGTAAGGTAACCTGTAGAGCAAGATACAACTATCCTCTACACAATAGGTGCAAAGAGACTACAATGGTATCGTCACCTTAAAAGAATCTCAAAGGAAAGATCGCCAAAAACAATCTTCGACTATCGCCCTACAGAAAGGAGGAAAAGAGGGCGACCCAAGAAGAGGTGGTTGCAGGATGAGGAAGAGAGTATGGCAGCGAGGGGTCTTAGAGGATACTGTCTCGACTAAGATCTTCCAATAGCATTGTGATATTGAAGCAGGAACAACTTACAATCCAAACTTAGGATTCTAAACGCCAAATATGACTTAGTATTTATTGCGAAGTGCATTGTTGAATCAATAAGACAGAAGTGGACAGCGTTTGTACATATACAAATAATCTCTTCTTGGTCTATAGGCATATTCCAAAATATTCTAGCATCTTCTACAGCAAAAATGTTTATCACTTGGGCAACCACAAACGGTAGAACTCTTTTTGGAAATGAGTATGGTTAGAATAATTAAAAAAAAAAAAAATCACAGACGGACCCCAGAACTGGGAGCAGCATTTAGAACAACAGGACCTGAGCAGCACTCCCTTTATCTTATTTTCTTCTAATCCTAATTATTGATCATGTTCTCCAATATAAATAAATGTATAAAACTAAACAAAAATCGCCTATCGAACATTAAGTTCTGGAGATTGTAAGAGACACGGAGACAAAGGATCTTCTAGTGACCAATGAGATCTTCCAGAATGGTATTCTTCCACCCTCCCCGGAAACAATGGGATCCCCCAGGCGACCCCATCTAGCAGGAAGGACAATCCCTCCAGATACCAGGGACCATGTTCGATTAACAAGTAAGCCATTACCTTGTGTGATGGTGATGTGTGGCGCAGGGTGGAACCGAGGCTACTATTTGTCAGGGCCCTAAACACTGCCCTAAATTAGATGGCCAGGCCCCAATCTGGCCCCCACTTACCTTGATCTAGTGCTCTCTTCCTAATGGCATTGTTCCTATCCTATTCTTTAACCCTCGTCTCCCTCCACTAATTGAATGCTAGGCCTTTCTCTCTTTCCTTATACCTCTTGTCCTTTTACTCTTTTCTTGTTTATATTTTAACCCATCCTAGAGCTTTTAATGGTCTTGAAACGGGATCGAGCACTTTTCCTAACTCTTTCAGGATCGGATTTTCACTGAGTCAAGCTTTAGCATTAGAGAATGGATTTTCGAGTAGTAAAAAAGTAAAAAAATGTGTATTAAATTGTAGTTATTTCGATCGAACAAACGTGTTCTTTATTTGTTCATCTAACGTCACTTTATGCTGCCACGGCTAATCGGACAATGCTTCAATGGCTGTCTTAAAATTTGCCTATCCTGACATAGTTAGGATTGGGATTTTTAACGAGTACCTAACCCCCCATTAGGTCCCTTTCGAAGGACGGTATAACAAAGGTTTTTATTCCCATTAAAAATGCTAAGGCCACATGCCGGGTTACGAACCCGCGATTTCGGGTAATATGCTAACCACTAAACCCTCGAGCCACGATGGAATACGTCTGTTTCAACTTTTCCTTTCATATCTTCTATAAGTTTTCATACTTTCCCCGTGTTTTTGTTTTCTATCCGGCGTTCAAATGGGGGCACCAATTGAATCTTTTTTGAAAAGCTGGAAGATTCTGAAGTACCTTCAATACATGAGAGATGAACTTCCTTCCATACCATCAGGAGAGACCTCGAGCTGTTCGATGTCTATTTCATTGTCCCTAATCCAAGTGTTGGAGATTAAGGATTAATCAAAAGGTCATTTTCAGCTTTTTAAGATACGAGAATACCTTGATATGTCTTATAAACGTATAAGAATATTATTGAAACGTTAGTAACAAGTCCACCAAAAAATTGAAACAATGTAAAAACCTGTAGTATTTTTCTATTAAGCAAACTAGTTTTTGGTAATAATACTTCGGCGTTTCCAGGCAACGGATTTTTTTTTAGTCTTTTGTCCGGCTCAGTTAATTTAACTTGAAATTGAAACAAACCGTCCTATTCAAAAAATAACAAACTAAATATTATAACAGGTAAAAGTCTTCAATGAAGTTTTCCTCCATACTATAAATAGACATCAAACGGAAAAAATTCAATATTTTTAGGAATGTCACTCCAAGAAGGAATTTAATATCGGACTTTATTTATTTATTTTATTTTTAGGATAAGAGTGTTGGTAGCTATATTAACAAAACAAAATAAAAAATGTATGCTTAAAATAATTTATTTTTCAAGTATCAATTTTTTTTTAAATACTAGAGAAATAAATTTCAAAATTGGAAACGTTAAAGACTCCCCAAAATAAATTTTAAAATTCTGTATTCACCCCATTTTTTAATAATAACTGATTTAAAAACCTGATGTTCAGGGAGAGGAGTACTTCATTGGTTGAGCGCTTAGTTGCCATGCCGAAAGTTCTGGGTTCGTATCCCGCACGCTGGCATATTTTTATTTAATAAGTTAGCAAACGGAGATGGATCCTATGGGATCTGGGGCCTTCCTGGGGCTCATCTACCAAGTAAAGGGGGTTATAATCTGGCGGTTGAGCGTGATGTTGGGCAAACCAGCTCCCTGTTCAACCGTTGTCCTAGAAACAGTAGAGTCTCAACCATGTACTGAACCCCAGACCCATAACAATTATTAAATACATAATAAAGTTAAAATATGTCATCTATCAGTTAACAAATAAATAAATACAAAAAATATTTTTCAAAAATTAGCTGAATGTAAGATCTTTTTCAAATATTTTTTTCAAACCTCGAACTTCTTTTCCTACTATCTCATGTGTGCTGCTAAGCGTGGAGTAGCTGCCTCTGACCATCTTCTCCAACGGTTCCTGTACTGTGCAAGTCTGCATACATGAGCCTTGGTCTGCCTTGAGGTCGACTTCCTCCCGGTCTTGCTTCTAGAAGCCACCTGGCATTACGGTCATCTCCCATTCTGTTAACATGCCCGAACGACTTCAGCTTTCTTTCTTCAATCGTCTCTAGATCTAACTCCTAATTCATCACGCACCCATTCATTCCTTATTCGGTCTCCCTTGTTTTCCTAATATTTTCCGTAGGAATCTCATTTCCGCAGATACAACCTTACTGGCATGGCGGTCCAAGGATGTCCAGCTTTTTGATAGTAGCACTGGGAGAAAAATTGATTTGAATAGCAGAATCTTCGCGTTCCTGTTTTCCTATGAGTGTCATGGATATTAGGTAGAATATTCCATTGGCCTTTTGTACTCTATTCATGACCTCAGTCTATTCTTCCATCCTTGCATATCATTGTTCCCAGGTAGCTGTAGGTATCGGTTTGCTCATTGCAAGTGATTCTAAGATCCTCGTTCCTTCGTCCATTGCACATAACCTTGCTTTTGGAGGCACTGATCTGCTTGTGTCTGAGTTGCAGTTCTCCTTGCCACTCATCCACAGCGACCCGGAGGGATTCAGCAGTATCCGCAACCAATACCATGTCATCTACGTACAACAGTGCCTGTGCGAACACAGGGGTCATATTCCCAATTTCCAAATGGCATCCATGAAAATTATGATGAACATCGACCAATGTTTAATATTATGGGGACTTGACATAACTATTCTAGAGAATATTGAAACTAAAATAAAAACCACTAACTACAACTAATTTTAACGCACGAAGCCATAGCCTAGCATTTACACCTGTGTAAACCTCCCCTGCTTCTTGAGTGGTTAGGAAGGTCGATGTTTAATTAACTAAACAACAGGTAATGGATTTGCGACATTGATGTTGTGATTCCTGAGCTGCTTAGCTCCTCCCTAGCGTCTTAAGAAAACAATGGACTGATCAATATAATGATACTGAATACATTGTTATATTAATTAATTGCCACAATTAACACAATAAATAATTCTAAGTTTCAGGTAAATAGACATAATCGAAATTGGCATTTAGTCTTCAATAGCAATTGTATTGGTTGAAGCTGTATGATTCAGGAACGATATATGATATTCCATTTCCAATATTTATTTATTTTTTTAGGAAAGTAATATTTTGAGATGTATCATGATTGAACTTGAAGTTTTATGGGAATAATGACTCGAGTTAAAATTAAAAAAAATATCAAGCTTTTAAATTTGTTCTAATGGTTAACGAAAGAATTTCAATACCATCAGTGTTTTGATTTACCTATACCTGGATTAGATTTGTTTAAACTCACGTGGGACTTACGAATACCTCTATTGAAAAATTATGTTTTTTGAGCAATGGCATGGTTCTTTTGAAGGAACGATATGATAAATAAATAGATTCCTCAAAGAAACTATATCGCTTATAGGTTTTTTATATTATTATATTAAGGAAAAATATTGGTGAATTGTGATAATTAAAGATTTTTTTTTAAATTATTTATTTATTGATATTTACAACTGTATTACAATAATATAACAAGTGAGAAGGCTAAGTGATACATAATGACATGATTATAATGACAAGTAGAGAAGCTACCCACTGGTAGTACTCAAATCGCATGTTCAACTAAGGTCACGTGGGCATCTTCTTTTCAGACGCCTCGGAGGATTACCGGGAATTGAAGAGGAAGCTAGGTTTGAAACTAGAGGGTTTGAGTGGAAATGAAGTTTGGTATGAAAGGATAGATAGCGGGTTCGGGCCAAATCAGCAAGAAATGGGACATTAAGGCCATTATGGACAAATTAAAGATTTTAAAACTGATTATTAGAAAATGTATCAAGATTTTATAATAGTCTGTGATAACTATATCCAAAACGAAAAGCCATAAGGAACTGTATTTAAGTATTAGATAGATAATAAATAATTGCTGTGTTTCCAATCTTTGCAAAGTATCGAATTACATATGAGCCGCTAACAGCAGAAAGAAAACTAGTCCAACTTTCAAGATTTTTATTTTTAAAATTTTAAACTTTTTCCAGAAACAGAAAGCCTAGAAGCCATTGCTTACTAGGAGACTATTTCGAAAAATAGCATAGTCGGGACAACGCTTTCAATATTTTGATTACTGCAGATACAGAAGTTCAGAATAAAATCCTTTTTTTTTATCTAGTTTTCATTCAGCGGTTAGCCATCCATATTTCATACTTCATATTTTTTTAATAGAATGAATTGGTCAGGTCAGTTTTCTTTTCTAGCCCTGAAGATTGCCTTCATCGTGTTGTCTATGACTAGGCACCCCCTGACCAATTCAATCCATTATTAATATTATCCACCCGACTGTTTTCCACTCAAACATTTATTCTTTTTTAATGATGAAGTCCCCTAAAATCTGGATACGGCCAATATTCTGTTAATGATGGTGAGTATTTATATTTGATAATGCAAACCTTTTTCAAAATTCCAGGGAGCACTTAACCGATGGGGTGAGCACTTAGCCGAGAGGAACATCCGAGAAATATATTTTGTTTTCTTTATTTCTAGAACGCTCCCCTAAATGGTAAATCAATTTAATCTTCTTGTTGGAATAAATTATTGAAGAACGATTTTCTTTTTAGAGAAAAAAATTGTTACCAGGAATAAATAATATTTTTCTAAGCTTCTTCAGGCATACGTGCTTATTAAAAAAATAATAAAAAAAGTGATTTTTTGAGTTATTCTGCTAGTAAAACTGATTACTTTTCGATTGACAATAAAAATATATTTCTTAATTTTGGAGAGAAAAGATTTGTCCTGGCCTGGATTCGGACCCAGGTCATCTGGGTCGTATAGGATCGGTGAGGAGAACGGATTTGTCTTAGTTGGATACGACCCCTGGTAGCTCAGTGGCTTAGAGCACTGCACCAGAAATTCAGGCGACCCGGGTACGAATCCCGGCCAGTACAAATCTTTTCTCTTCAAAACGAAAATATTTAAAAATAATCACCATCAAAATAGCAATACAAATTAATTTTATTAAATTAATAAAAATTTATATATTTTTATGTAAAAAAAAGTTATCGGTAAAACAAAAACTAATTTAAATTTTGAGATTGCAACTGGCTTATAACTACGTAATAAATTATTTGCATTTTAATTGCACATAAATTCATAACTATAAGTTACTCAGTTAGAAGTTTAGTTAACCAAACAACTGGTTAACTCTTAGCCAACATTGGACGGTATTGTTGAGTTGCAAACATTAGGCTAGTGTTGAGCCGGAGCCACTGTTATTACCTTAATGAATTAATAAAGCCATAAGTTAATAATGCATAATAAATAAAGCTTTATAATTAAAGCTCGGTGATCAGGAATACTAGGATGTGCTTTGGTAACTCGGCTTGAGTTAATCCTCCATTTCACCGAATACAGGAAAACCAGTCTTCGAACGACCTACTCGGTTGAAAATGACTAATTTTGGCAGAGAAGACAGTGAAGGTTTAGAATCACCTGTAGTTTTGTGGTTAGCGTGACAATATTGTATGCTCTATGTGGCGGATTCACAGCCCGGCAATGGGCTCAAGGATTTTTTACAGGGAGTGAGAAATCCTTAGTGAAAAATGGGGGTTCCGAGCCTGTGCATTGTCATGTACTCGTTGAATACCCATATCCCGATAATATCCGATTAGCCATGGCAGTATAAAGTGATGTTAAATGATTAAACAATAAACAGTGAAGATTTTAGAATGTAAAGCTTAGAATTGTTCCTGGAGCATTTTACATTACACCTACAGCCGCTCTACAAATGAACTTCTTAATATGTCCATGCGTGCTCTTTTTCCAGTTATTTCTTCTAACGACTTCCTATGTATTTTTCTTTACTCTTAACATTTATTTATAACAACACTGTTATAATAAAGGGATGGAAAATGTTGTAAATCAGTTTACCCGTAGGGACTACCAATCTTGAAAGGAAAATTCGAGGGCCAATAACAAAATGTTAATTTATAATAAATACACAACTCCAATAGACTTCTATACACAATTGACGTTAAAGTTCGAACATTACATTTCCAAATTTCATACTGAAATATTTTAGTATAAAAAACAAACAAAAGTTCTACAGAAAACTTTTTATTTTATTTATTGATCATAAAATCAACCAATGGAATTTTTGACGTTGTTTGTCCCCAACAAGTAAGTCGATAACTAGATTAAAAACGGAGAGTTTCAGTCTCAGATCACTTTCGTCATTCAATTGTTTTAGTATTTATTTTTAATAAAATGTAATGTTGAAAAGCCTTTTTCTTATAGATAGGTTAAGAGCATCAAACGTCTTAGTTCAATTCCGCTTTTGTTGATAAGCCATTTTGCCATCATTAAGTTTACAGTATTGGAAATCCTGTGCGATAAACTAAAACAGAAAACGACCTGTGCAGAAGGCATGCAACACATTGAGAAGCCCTACCACCTAGCTCGATTAACTCGCACTTCTTTCTCTTCGCGGATGGTCTGTTACTATTGCATTCTCTTGGAGTTATTATTGTTGTTTTGGGTGCGATTCGGCATTGGTCTCTATTTCCAACAAAGGTTTGGTGGGGGACTCCCTCCACCACACCTCCTCAGTCCCGCCTCCGATTACGTCGCAGGTCGTTTACTAATTTGTCAGTCTATAGATTATTAATAGAATATAAGAAACCTTGTTTTTTACGTTTTTGTCACTTTCTCTTTGGCTTTGATCGTGCTAAACTCGTTGACAGATCACCCTATCTCGGACCTGGGCTGAATCCCAAACTGAATCAGACCCTCTTAACTGTCCTCGACGGATGGAGGTAAAGAAAATTAAACAAGACTCGGGCAAACAATGACCCGCACATCTAAGTCCATTTCTCAAGGGAACGGAACGAGCACTAAGGGCTTTAGGCGCTCGTGATGCTAATCAATTTGGTTCCGCCTCTTCTATCTTTTGTTTAGTCCCAACCTCGCCCTGGGTTGAAATGCGTCTCTAATTACGAGCCAACCCTATCTCATTGTTCCTGCATAACCTTCCCCAAAACAACATTATGTATTCAGGTATAGGGACACATGCCAAATTGAAAGGGGTGGCCCGACTCGAATAGACTATACAGAATGAGACATGAGAGGTTTTTTAAAATTCAATCCAATCCAATGGTTTTATATATTTATTAATTTACGGTATTTCAGTTAATAATCAATGTCGTAAAAGAGACGTATCTAAAAACAATCAAGTCAATTAAAATTTTGTAATTTAACCCAGTGCAGAGATATTCAAATTACCGCCAAAGCCATCAAATTGAAAAAAATCACCGTGCATTAACAAATAAAAATGGCCGCCATTCAGGAACAATGCAAAGTATGGATTTATTTAATTGCTTCGCGACCGAACACAATTAAAAGTTACTAATGCAAAAAAAAACTAAAGAAGATAAAAAATCTGAAAATTCAAAGCTTCATAATTGTTTTTTCTGAAAACAACTTTAACTTTAGCAAAAGATTCCTTAACTAAGCAAAAATATGAATTACCAGGAAACAATTGTAGTAAAAATAATGTGTTAACCATAGATTTAATAAATCTATAAAAACTAATAAATGCTTAACCAGATTACTATATTTATTGTGTAAGAAGAAACAGTTTTTTACATTAATTATAATCAAACTAAAAACTAGTTAACACTTATATACAAACAGGGAAAATATCTTATCAATTCCGAGATTTGCATAACATAATCTAGTTAATTACTAGACACATGCACAGTAAGTGGCGTTGTTAGTTCACAGTTTAATTATGTTAGTTTCGAACTCAAGGAGCAGTTGGAAGCTAACAGAAATCAGGAAACCAGCCGTTTCAGCAGCTCATTAAATGGAACAGAAATTAGCATTGTCATTAAAAGTCAAAATTAATATTCAAAACTCTAAGAGATTATTAAAAGTCAGATATTTAAAAATGTAAAAAAAAAAAAGAAAGGGAAAAGTCTCCTAGTTAATTTAAAGAACTAAAAAAGTTAAAAATTTTCGTTAACCTGAAAGAAATTAATACAAGAATTTATAACCATAAAAGTAGAATACAAATAAAAATTCATCTCCTTGACTGGTTGAATATTCTAATAAGGTCGGAATTAATATGCAGGGTTATGTTTGTGTAATCCAATTAGCTGTTGAGTGAACCCATTAAATTTTGGTGAACCCGACATCCTAATTTCTTCCCAAGGTCTTAAATCTAGCACATTCGGCATGAGATTTTCTAATATTTCTAGTATATTATTGTAGAATTATTTGTAATTTAAGAATTCAGCTTTCTTGTGTATAAGTTAAAAAATATTTACCAGGTGAAGATTAAATTTAAAAATAAGACTATTTTTAATGAAGATGAAAGTGACACAATAGTATAATAATGGAAAATATATATGATGTACAAGCAAATACAAAAAATGTATGGTACATACTAAAAAATAAAAACTGTACCACTACACGGAGGATAGTTTCTTTAATTTTTTCTTCCGGATTATTTGATAATCTATCAGTATTGCAAAAAATAAAATAAAAACTGTACTACTGGAACTCATGAAGTCTTGGGTTGAGTAGATGGTAGAGAAACTACTGTTTCAAGGACAACAGTTGTTTCTGCAGAATGGTGATTCGTCTAAACCCGCGTATACACTTGAGCATTCGTTCGGCCTGATTCGCTGAGATGAGTACAAGGCGAGCCGAACGGATCCGCACTGTTCAGCCCGAGCCGAGAGTTGTCGATACTTCAAAATGAGCACGCATTCGTTTCGTGTTCGGGAGGAAAAGTCGGTTCCCCGAATGGCCGAACAAACATCCCATCTCTACTCTGAATTCCCCCTTTTTAAGCCGCCTATATAAAATTGAGTTCTATTGAAAGTTTTTTTGTATAATATTTTTCTTTCATTGTATATGTGATTCTGTAAAGATAAATTTAAATTTGTCCAAATTTTTGAAGTTTGAGACTGGTCAGTTTGGTATAGCATATTACTTTCTTGAATTGTAGTAAATTATATTAGAAATAAATATATATATATATATATATATATATATATAAATACAATTGAGTAGTGAATTCTAACGTGTACGCGGCATATATATTGCGCAATGTTTTTAAAACATTAAAAAAAAATGGAAATCACTTTTTCTGTTTGTTTTTTTTTATGGTTTCCTGTATGTAAGTATAGGAGAAACTGGCAACTAGAAGTTTTCTGTTCACCATGGTTGACAGGGGCTCAGGGCAAACTCGATTCCGTATTAGGGTTCGAGCCTCTGCCTTCCCAGTTCAGTGCTCATGTTGTGCGTGGACGTGCGGGGGAATGCTCTTCCCTCCCGGAGGACCGCATGCTCATTTGGCGCGATTGCTTAAGTGTATACGCGGCTTTAGATCACGCTAACCGCCAGGTTTTCCTCCCACAATTTAGGGTACTCACTTTATTGAGGCAGCATGACCAGAAGGGATCTGTAGAACAATCACAGTGTCCATCCGTGACTGCCAGCAGATAATAATCTATCTAGGGAATAGCGGCAGTTTACAAACTGAGCTATTACGCTTCCTAAACTAGAAACAGAATTTTAAACTTGTTGTAATTTGTTTAATATAAGCGTCACATCGATTTTTTGAGGGGTTAATCTATGACGAAATACTAAACTTTTGACATAATTAGTTATGAGCACAAGTAGATGAACGAAAGCGTACTTACAGAATGAGAGATATGACCCTACAAATCTTTTGGCTGGGAGACATCAGTATTCCTTCTCTTATACTTTACGAGATGGCGAAACTTTCTTGGAAGTTGCATAAGATAAGTAAATATAAAGTGAATAGAACCAAAAAATGGATGCTTCTGCTTGTCTGCTTTTTACCTGATAGTTTCAGAACCATAACAAATAAATTTTTTAATTTTCAAACTATAAATAGGAGAAATTGAAAGAAAACTTTGAAATGATACAGAATAAGCTGTGGATGAACAATAATCAATATGAAATACTAATAGAAACTGTACATAAGAAGAATAAATAAGAAAATACCATTAATACCATAACCATTTTGTAAAACAACTCTAAAGTATTTATTTGGTTTCAATCAGATCCCTCATCAACTCGATCCTCCTAATGGAATCTTCTGGACAACTAAACTGAATAATCCCCAGGAGAATACATTAATACTTCAAGTAAATAGGCTAAGCAATACATAATGGCTTGTGAAAATGACAAGTAGAGAAACTACCCACTGGCAGTAATCAAATCATAAGTTCAACTAAGAAGGTCACGGGGCCATCTTCTTTTCAGACGCCTCGGAGGATTATTGGGAATTGAAGAGGAAGCTAGGTTTGAAACTAGAGGGTTTGAGTGGAAATGAAGTTTGTTATGAAAGGATAGATAGCGGGTTCGGGCCAAATCAGCAACAAATGGGACATAAAGGTCATTATGGATGACTTTATTCTTAACAAAATAAGGATCACTGAGGAATTTACGAAGAATTTTGTTTTCTAGGGATTGGATAGGAGAGGAATTCGATGGCCTAGGGGAGCCCCAAAGCTCTACTCCGTAATTCCAAATTGGTCGTATGATGGTCATATAGATGAGTCTTTTGTAGTTAATTGGGAGCTTAGAGCGTTTGTCTAGTAAGTATTGAAGTAGCCTGAAACGTCGAGCGGTTTCTGGTCTTTTCAGTCTCGAATGAGGAATTCAGGTTAATCGTTTGTCAAGATGCAACCCTATGTATCGGATCTGTTCTACAGGCACCAGTGGGATATTATTAAGGGATACTGAAGGGCAGGAAGTCATTGGTTTACGACGTAAGGTAAAAGTAATTTGATGAGATTTTTGATAACTTATTTTAAATCTCCAGCTTTGACAACATTCTTCAAGATCAGTGTATGGGATTGGAGCCTTTGGGATACAATAACTGGATTGGTGTTGACTGATAATACGCATGTATCATCAGCATACGTGGTAAGGATAGTATTAGGATGAGTTGGGATCCCAGGTGTATAAACTGTATAAAGGATTGGGCCAAGGATATTACCTTGAGGAATTAGTTCTAAATATATATGCGTCTGTTGTTTAAAATATTTATTATACTTTATTCGAATAGCAGATGTAATTAATTAAATTATAAACAATAAGGAAGCAGTCACTTGAAATCTAGACCCCCCTCATACAGTTTACCATTACGATTGAAAACAATAACGGAATAGGGGAATAGGGTGGCGGTAACCTGAGGAAGGTAGATAATGCAGAGGAGGAATTGAATTATTTAGTCACCTGATAGGAGGGTTATCCGTTATTCATAACGTGTAAATTCGGGAGGAGGCTGCCAGGGCGGAGGCTAAGACAGATAACTGAAACATCTAGGCCATTAGATCTGATTCAATCTATTATCTTAACAGATTTCCCCAATGTCGGTTCCTTGATGTTTCAAGCATGTCAGTTTTATCAATGTACTAAGCGCTCAATTACTGGCAGGGAGAGTGCGAGAGCGAGAGAGAGATAGAGAGTGAGCGCGAGAGACAGAGAGAGAGAGAGAGAGAGAGAGAGAGAGAGAGAGAGAGAGAGAGAGAGAGAGAGAGAGAGAGAGTGAGAGAGAGTGAGTGAGTGAGTGAGTGTGTGTGTGTGTGAGAGAGAGAGAGAGAGAGAGAGAGAGAGAGAGAGAGAGAGAGAGAGAGAGAGAGAGAGAGAGAGAGAGCTTGCTTTGATAATTCTGATTTTTGGAAAAGGAACAAAGTTCAGACCAGTCGTGCATTGAGTCGACTAGTCCACGCCCAACCGCCAGGTTTTCTCCCAATTAACAACATCCACTTTAGAATGGATACGTGAGTCCCAGGAGGGTCAGCAGATCTCAAAGGGTCTATTTATGGATGTTAACAAATTAAATCATTCATCCGTACTAGTGTATTAGATGCACCACCAGAAAAGGCCAACGATGTACGCATGCCCAAGCAGTTACATTTCTAACAGTAACAATTACATTGTTTACAGATTCATTCTTCTTCGTTCCTTCCTGTGTTCTAGAGTTGTTGTTGTATCCTAATTTTTGATTGTTGCTGATTTGTTGTTTGTTTGGTGGTTAGGGATGGCAAGGGGTAGTTTTTATTTTAAATTGTTGATGATATATTCCATTATTTATTTCTATTATTATTATATTTTTTTATATTATATATTTCATTATTTCTAGAGTTGTTTTTGAACTCCTTTTTTCTTTGTTGCTGATTTGTTGTTTGTTTGGTGGTTAGGGATGGTTTTTGGTTTAAATTGTTGATATATTCCATTATTTCTTTCCATTATTATTATTACATTTATTTATATTATATAATTCATTATGTTGTTATATATTCAATTTTATCATTATTAGTTCTATTTGTTTATTTACATTATTATTATATTGCATGTTATGCAAATTCTAACCCCAATAAAAATATTTAAGAAGGTTATCCAAGGTAACTGTTAGAAATGTAACTGTTATAAAACGTAACTGGTTGCGCATCGGCCTTTTCTGGTGGTGCATCTAACGCACAAGTACCCGTTCATCTGTCAGAGCCAGATTTGAACCCAAGATCCTGAAAATTAAAACTCAACACTCAAGCCACTCTACTAGCTACTTATAGATTTTCCTTTAAAAAAAATAATTTCATTTTAAATTGTTGATATATTCCATTATTTCTTTCCATTATTATTATTATATTTATTTATATTATATATTTCATTAATCTCTGGAGCGGATTTGGAGTTATTTTTCTAAATAAAAAGTTATCTTTGGACTAGGGGTTTTGTTCTATTGGAATATTTTCAACATTTAAACTTAATCAATACAAAACATTTAAATCGATGTTTTTTCATAAAAAATCCAATCAAATAAAGAGAAAGCATAATTTTTAAATTCACGCAAAGATGTCCCATAAGAAGATAATCAAAATATAATAGAATATTTTTTTTTAAATCTTGGCTCTTCTAAAGCTTTTTTTTAAGTGTCAGGCATTCTTCCAAAGTATAGCAAATTAGTTTCACCAAAAAATTATTTGGAATCCATCTTCCCTTGATATTGGCTAAAAAAAGTAGTGCGATCTATTAAAACGTAATTAAATACATTTAAATCGTCTGGAACAACATTGCTAAAAAAAAATCAACATTAATTAATAGAAATAATGGAATTACGAGGAGCGGAGTGGCTCAATGGTAGAGCACTGAGTTGCCATGCCGGAAATCCTGGTTCATGACTTTTGTTTAGCATCTTTGCAGCGGGGGATGGATCATATAGGATATAGGACCCTTCTGGGGCCCACCCAGCCTCTATAAAATATTATAATAATAGGGTACCCAAAATAAGGGGGGAAAATCTGGCGGTTGAGCGTGACCTAGGACAAGCACCTCCTTGCAGAACCATTGTCCATGAAACAGTACAGTCCCTAACATGTACTGAACCCCAGACCCTTCATGGGTTGTAGTGGTACAGGTTTGTTTTAATGGAATAGCGATATCAAGTTATATAATGATATATTTATTGTATTTTTAACACACGACCAAAAAATAATCTGAAAACCATTACATCAAAAGAATTGAATAAATGGCCCCAACCCAAGAACAACTCCTATCCCACGAGTCCCATGAAGAGAATTTATAGTGGAAGAGTAAAAATGAAACATAAAGGTAACGATAATAAATGGAACATGAAAGAATGTAAAGAGAAACATTTATACTCTCCCCCCCTCACTCTCTCTCTCTCTCTCTCTCTCTCTCTCTCTCTCTCTCTCTCTCTCTCTCTCTCTCTCTCTCTCTCTCTCTCTCTCTCTCTCTCTCTCTCTCTCACTCTCTCACTCTCTCTCTCTCTCACCTCCTGACCCAAAAGTAAACTCATATTTCAGATTTGGAGGATTTAATTAAATGAGAAAATTTAGTTATAATTTATTTAAATAAATTAAATATATATATTATGTAATAATTATAATTAATTACAGTAATAATTATTATCTTATATTCATCAGAAGTGGTAGATGATTACCGTAAATCTCGTTATTTTAGATTTTTATGCTATTTATTTATTTATTTTTGCCTCTCTAATAGAACATGTTTTTTAGTTTACAATACATTTTCATGGGTTTATTTATCTAATGTATTATCCTAATGATGTAGCCCTTTGGCGAAATATATATTTGTTAAATTTTGCACACATCCGTTATTAATAATGGACCTTGTCCCAGAATAAAACTCTTTTTATGCAGAATAATTTATAGAATACAGAATAATAAATATATATATATATATATATATATATATATATATATATATATATATATATATATATATGTGTGTGTGTGTATATAATACTTTACTTTGCTACAATATTTCGATTATTCACTAATGACACAAGCATGCATATTTGTATAAGAAAATACCTATTAATACGTATAACGTCTATAGAACTAATATAAATTTTATGTTGTATTAATTTTAAAGTTTACATAAATATCAATAACGTTTTATTTTAATATGAAAAGTATTTATCTTTCTATTACATGTTCAATATGCTAATAAGTTTCAATTATATGTAATATGTTTTTATTATATGTTTAATATAGTATAGTATGTTAATATTTTAACATGTAACAATATTTTTACAAAGTACTAATGTAACAAGGATGTACATATGTATTTATGTAGGTAGTGTAAATATGAATATTCTCTAGTGGTTAGGGCAATAATAACCATTTGTAGTCGTTTGCCCTTAAAATAAAACCAAAACAACAACAGGAGTGTTTACTAATACAATAATGTTTATATTTTTTAACTTACATGGAACTTTCAAATACATCTATTGAAAAATTAGGTTTTTTTTGTGTTATGACATTGTTCATTTGCATATACGTAATATTCAATTGTTTATCTTCTTAATCATTTCATGTCTTACCGTCATCAATAAGTAAAAAAATTGTATCTGTTTATGTGATTCTATTGAAAGAAAAACATTGTATACCATTTAGAATAAAACTGAATGACAGCTAATCAATGTGCTTTCTTTTAAAATATAAATATTTCTTCAGTATAAATATAATATATTTTTCATCGAATAAATAAATTGCGGATAAAGGAAAATTATTAAACGAATGAGAAGCTCTTTTGTATAAATCATGTGAAATATCACCGAAAATCCTCAATATATCTTACACAGCCACCAGCCCGCAGTGTTTTATTTCCAATAACACGGGAGAGCTATATCATTTAATACTTATGAGGACCTACAGTGATCAGGATTAAAGTCTTTGTATTTATTGCCATTGTTTCATGTTAGATTCATAACTATATGTTTAAAAATTAAGAGGAACATAGATGGTAGCTTTTAGACTAAATGCTTGCTTTAAATTCTTTAATAATGAATTGAAGTCATCAATGACTCGATTATCATTATTAAATGTGAATATTGGCGTTATCATTAAGTTTAATACCTTATTTTTTAATAGGTGTATGCAATACATATCGCTATCAACTCCGTCTCTGTAATTTTAAAAGTCTACATTAAATTTTAACAGATGTAAGCTTTGGATTGTTAGAGGAGAGAAAGAGGATTAATAATCTTTAAGAATTAACGTAACCTGTAACCACTACGAACCGTGAACGAGCCTGGGGTTCAGTACATGGTAGAGACTGTACTGTTTCATGGACAACGGTTCTGCAAGGAGGTTACTTGTCCTAGATCACGCTCAACCGCCAGGTTTTTCCCTCTTATTTTGGGTGCCCTATTATTATAATATTTTATAGAGGCCGGATGGCTTCTCTGTAATTTTGTAAATAAAGGAGGTTAAAAAAAAAAGAAAAGAAAAAAAAAGGATTGTTAGAGCTATACGTTCTGCTAATTTTGTTGATTATTTACAATAAAAAAAACCTATACCACTACAACTCTGGAAGCTTCTTGGCTTCAGTACATAATAGAGACTGTACTGTTTTTGGAGAACGCTTGTGCAGAGAGGTGATTTGCCCTAGATTACACTCAACCACCAAAGTTTCCCCTCATAATTTGGGTACTCACTATATCGAGGCTGGGTGAGCACCAGGAGGGTCCTAGATCCTGTAGGGTCCATCTTCGTCCGCTAACAAATCAAATTAAAGTCTCCCAGCCAATGGGATTTGAACCCATGGCGTTTGGCACAGCAACTCAGGGTCAAAGTGACATTTAACGAAATAAAAAACATGCCTTTCTGGGGCTTTGTTTACCACAGATAGATGCACATTTTAATGTTTTGTGATGCATACATAGAAATTCTAAATTAATCAAAAAAACTCATAATTATGTTTCATATCAGATAAATTAGTATATAGACAGCGTGCATATTTCAGCAAAATTAAACCATTTTTTACTCAAATAAATAAAAAGTACATGAAAAGTTGATTTCAGAAGAAAGATTCACAACTTTTTATCAATGCCACGTGGACATTGCAGACTGTTAACAAATCTAGATTTGTTGCAAATTAGACCTGAAGAGTGTAACAAAATTATATCTTGGAAGTTGACGGAATTCTAATAAGAACAGCGGTATTGCGAAATGGTTTCTAGAATTTAATTTCGTTTCTAAAATTATAAATATTTTATTGAAGTATGGAGACAATATATTTAACATCACTTAAAAAGAGACATGCACGATTTTACCTCCAGATGGGATGTAAAAATGCAAACTAAACGCTATAATATTTTATATTATGTTATGATTTACAATAAATTCAAAAACTGAAATTAAAGGAAATTTATTACACCATTTTTTGAAGTCATCGTACGTTTTATTATAAATCTGACTTGATTTAGCTGGGAATAAATTTTAAATAACAATATTTGCTTCTTGTACAATATGTGGTGGATCCATTACTTACACAACCTGAACACAAATGAACTTCTGTTTATCAGTTTTGGTGTTTTGAAACAACAGCTGATTTAAATGGCCGGTGGACCAACATAACCAAGAACTTTTTCAGTAGAAAACCTATATTATTTTGACGAATTAGGTTGTCATATTTTTACTTTATTCCCTGGGGAATAAAGTTAACTTTTTGACTTAATTTCTAATGCACAGGGAGAAAAGACGTACTTTAGTCCTAATTAATTGAACCAAAAACACATGTTTTTGTACCAGCTGTAGATAAAAACATTTTAATTATTACAATATTACATCTTTGGCTTACTCAATGCGACAAGCTCTCACTATAATAAAAATTAAATTATCTTGAACTCCTGTGTGTAGGTATGCACAGTAGCATTCAAGTAGTATTAATATTTTTTTTATATAGTATTGATTAATATCATGAATTAACTTGTCCACGCTTCTGCTTTATTTCTCGTGGTTTTAGTTCGGTTTTGAACCTGAAGATTTGGGAGCATATAGCATTGTGGTAGACCAAACTAGCAAAAAAGGCAATCATGGAAACTTTGAAGTTAATATATTTTTATCGTGAACGCCTTATGCAATTGGAGCAATGGAGTTGGTCTTCCAATAGAAGAACTAGGGGAGGGGGGGGGGGGTATTCCCCTAGTTCTTTAAAATAATCGAAGTATTTTTGTTGGTGCATTAAAGGTGCATCCTGCCATGTAAAAATTGACTTACATATATTTCACATGTAGTTTGCATCCGTCCGTGTGACTTTCTATAATGCCTATTTTGATGTAATACATATCGTCGATACAAATGTAAATTCTTATGGAGAAAGACCGTTTTTAGGTTCATTTAAAATTAGTGCGTATCGCAATGCATTTTACTATTCTGTACTCTATTCCTTACAGATAATTACATGAATCATAAATCAATTATCGATTCTAAAACAGTCGCTATAGATTTGTTATTTTCGCATTCCATACTTGAATTCGTATTTACAATATACTAATAAAAATATACATTTACGTATTAAACTGGGGTCTAATGGTTAGTATAATTTTCTATACCCAAGAAAGCGGATACGCAGCCCGACAGGTGGCCTTAGTATTTTTTAAATGGAGTAAAAATCCTCAGAAGCGAAGTAAAATTGGGGTCTTGTGAGGAACTCGTCAAAGATTCCTATTCTAATTATACCTGTACTAAAGTTAAAATTAACCACAATAGCATAAAGTGACGTTTGATCAATAAACAAAAATGTGAAACTGTCTTTATAGATGTATGTATATTAAAATGGATAATTAGAAAAAAAACTTGCTAGAACATACAGCGTATTGTTTGGAGTGAACACAAGAAGAGCGCTCTATAAAATATTACGTATGTATGCAGAGGTAAGGATGCAATTGGGAAGGGCAGAACACGACGGCACAATTTGAGGGCTCCTATTGTTATTCCGAGGGATGGGCTCGTTCCGGCTAAGTGTCCAAGTCTCTTTGTTGTATTAAATTTTGCCGCAGCAGGTTAGGACCGGGGTGGGAAGGGGGAGGGTGTTGGAGCAGAAAAGGCACTGGTCTCATTAAAGATTAAACGCGCCACTTCCACGACCTGCCTCGACTCCACCAACAATCACACTCTTTTTTCAATAGTCGAGTCCCTTACAATTAACATTAGTCCATCAAATATTATCCATAAAAAATCGCTAGATATATTATGTTTACTGATAGCATATATCACAATTTATAAACCATTGGTAGTCATAAAAAAAAATAATCTCTACCACTACAACCCATGGAAGGTCTTGGGTTCATTACATTGTAGAGACTAGTTTCTTGTAAAACGGTTGTCCAGGTAGGTTATTGGACCGGTATAACACTCAAAAACTTGTTTACTCAATTTAGGATGTCCAGTTTATATGGGCTGGTTGAGCCCCAGGAGAGTCTTGAGATTCCACAGAATCCATCCGTGATTGGTAATAGGTCTAATTTATAGTAATAGGATATAATTTATAGTAATAGGATATAATTTATCTTCTAGGCTTGGGATTTAAACCCGGAACCTCCAGCAAAGAAACTCAGCGCTCTACAAACAGAACTAAAAATATATTTCAATAAATGGATTGATTTCAATTTTAATTTTATTGAATTTATCTTTTCAAAATTCAATAGTTCACATCTTGAAACCCATTTTTTATTATTATTTTTCAATTACTTTTTAATCAGTATTGCACAATTACAGAACACGTGATTTTTTTTTTTAAGAAGAGCTTTTGGTTTATTATTAATAATTTTAACTTTTTTAATTACTGTGAGAATGATTAAAAATGATTACGTATATCATTAAGAGGAAAAACCCCGGGTCCTCTGTCTTACCGTGACAGGACTCTACCAACTATGCCACCAGAGTTGATACCAGCCGGTGACAAATCTTTTCTCTTATCTGATCCCATGCCCCCGTGATCTCGCAAGTTTTGCGATGTATACACGAGAACGAATGTTCTTTGAATATAACTTTAATTTTAGGAACTTTTTGGCATACGTCAAATTACTATTTATAATTTATTAGTTAGTTGTTTTAACCCCGGCCGGGATTCGAACCGTATGTTCGAAGAACATTCGTTCTCGTGTATACATAGCAAAACTTGCGAGAACACGGGGACATGGGATCAGATAAGAGAAAATTTGTTTTCCCAGGCGGGTATCAACTCCGGTAGCTTAGTTGGTAGAATCCTGTAAGACAGAGGACCCGGGTTCGAATCCCGGCCGGGAGCATATATTTCTCTTCAAAATAAAAATGTTTAAAATTAAAACAACTAACTAATAAATTATAAAAAGTTACGATTGTTCATTTGTTTAATATATTTCATCTTAGACATATTGTGCTCTAAGTTGCGTAATTTGTTTAAGTTGGGTGATTACGCATTTTAATAGTAATAATGTATTATATGTTAGCGAAAAAAACTAAAAACAATAGAAATAGTTTTTCAATACATTATCTAATTAAGCTAAATGCCAGTAAATAAAAGTTATCATATTACAAACTGACATGGGAGTTGGCGAATATACAAAGTCGAAAAAAACTTTACCTAAAAAAAATCAAGGGCATGCCAACATTAGGAAGAGTATTTAAATAAAGTTTGTGAAAAAAATTAAATATGTTTGGAGCTCTTTTTGTTTTGAAGTCCTTTGTGCAAAAATGGAAAAAAAAGTCTGGTTTGAGCTCTGGCCGACTGTGACTTTGCACTAAAAATTATAAAAGGCGTAATTTACACAGTTCTATCTCTCTCTCTCTCTCATTAATGAAGTATTTTACAGTTCATTTCTCATTTTTAATTTTTTCTACCCTTTAGGCGGTTAGAAAAAAAAAGGTGGGGGAAATGAATTAAGAGATGTAATTCGTTAACTGCCTTAGGGACTATTTCTTTTCGTATTCCGAATAAATTTTTTCACATTTTACCCAATTTTCATATTAATCTTATTTCAACTTTTCTCGCCTTTCAGAGAAAAGGCTTAAAATGGAAATTGTCCCCTAACTGGTCACAGTAGCTGTGGAAGAATATTTATCGCATCCTTTTGTCAGTGGCAATAAAATCTGCTCCGGTTCGGAGCTCGTGTTAGCGATAATTGAGATGGCGATAAAGAATTGCGGATCTTCCTTCCTAGATTTCCAGATTCATTCTCTTACTAAAGTGGTTAAAACGCACAGCTTTTGTTTTTCTTGAAAATTTGTAAAGTTCATATATTTATCTCAGTAATAGTGAACATAAGATAGGAGAGAGTGGGGGAAGCGTATTTAGCTTAATATAGAAAACCATAAAATATAGAAAACTGCGATCTCAGTTTTCCATATGAGACTTAGCTACATCAGTGCGTATGTGATAAACCGATCATACGTGAAATATTTGAGTGAAGTGCGTTTTTATTTTGTTTAATTTGGTGTAATATCTAAGTCTCTTATAATTTAGCAGTCAAATATATAATTTAATTGTAATAAAAATATTAAATAATTTCCTAAACTCGTATAATGCTGAAGTTGTTGGCACCTACTTTGAGTTGATGTACACTGTTGCCAAATGAGATTTTAATGACAATTAATTTAATTTTTTCTAAATTGGTTACTATAGGGCAAGTGCGTCAAACGAGGAAAAGCAAAGAAAAAGCGATAAAACATATGTTATTTTCTGATACTAAAAAGACAATTAAAGGCAAAACAAGTGCAAAAGTGAAAATTTCGGAGAAAGAAAATTCCTTGCTTGTATTGTATTCGCGGATTATCGCCGAGAGGAGTGGATTATGTGTGTTCAGTTGATGCAGGATGATTGCACGGACAATAAAAAAGGGTAAAATGATTAATTTGCGACATTTGTCGTTAAATTTTGGTCATGACGCACTTACCCCGCTATATTGGACAAGTGCGTCACTTGTCAATCGTTCATAAAAGTAAAAGATTTATTGTTAAAATATTTAATTTTACTTTTTTAATTAGTGACTAAAGATTCTAAAGAATATAAATTTATGTTTGTATACATCAGTTTTTATACCTTATCTGCGACCTCTAAAAGATCAAAGCTTAACGTGACGCACTTGCCCCACTTTTCCCTATATAGTATGAGAAGGCGGTTGTAATAGAGAGTGGTACAGGTCTAATTAGTGAATGTTGAAACTGTTGTAACAAAGCAAGCCATAGAAATAAATAAAATTGAAGCATATATTATTATGATACGACAAAACCGAACAAATAAAAGAAAAGCGTAGAAGTAACGAAAATATACATGAAATGGACAAGTTCTTACTGCAAACATAACGAAATGTTTTTAAAATTTTGATCATCAATAATTTGAATTATATTATTATCATTTAAATAAAAATCCCAAAGAAGACCTTTAAAGCAGATACTATAAAGTAGATACAGAGTAGACAGGCTTCACTCTTAATTTTAACTTTTTTTGTACATTTTTTTTTATAATTATTTCATTGAATTGTACAACTGTAATATATATATCTAGTACAAGGGCTGTATGAATAATTAAATACATGAAAGGACGTGTAGAGGCACTACCCATTGGCAGCACACTAATTACATTTCTATTATAGAAGGTCCCGAGGCCATCTTCTCTTCAGACGCCTAGGAGGATTGTCCGGGATGGAATTGGATCCAAGGATGGAAACTAGTGGGTTTGGATGGGCCTGGAGTATATTATGGAATGATAGGTATCTGTAATAGGCTAAATCGGTAACATATGGAACGTTCAAGTCATTATGGAAGGTTTTATTTGTGACAAAATAAGGAGCGTTTAGGTTTTTGCGAAGGATTTTGGATTGCAAGGATTGAATACGAGAGGAATTTGATGGTTTGGTGGAGCCCCATATTTCATTTGTACATTTAAAAAAAAAAAAATTTATTGATATTTACAACTGTATTACAATAATACATCAGGTAAATAGGCTATGTGATACATAATGACATTAGTTAATGACAAGTAGAGAAACTACCCACTGGTAGTACTGAAATCACCTTCAACTAAGAAGGTCATGTGGCCATCTTCTTTTCAGACGCCTCGGAGGATTATCGGGAATTGAAGAGGAAGCTAGGTTTGAAACTAGAGGGTTTGAGTGGGAATGAAGTTTGTTAGGTAAGGATGGATACCGCGTAGGGGCCAAATCAGCAACAAATGGAACTTTAAGGTCGTTTGGATGACTTTATTCTTAACAAAGTAAGGAGCGTTAAGGATTTTACGAAGGATTTTGGATTGTAGGGACCAAATACGAGAGGAATCCGATGGCTTAGTGGAGCCACAAAGGTCTACTCCGTAAGTCCAAATAGGTCATATGATGGTCATGTAGATGAGTCTTTTGTAATTAATTGGGAGAATAAAGTCATCGATAACGACCTTAATGTTCCATTTGTTGCTGATAGAGATCTGTTGGAGATAAGGTGGGTACTTCGTAACCCAGCTCGCTTAGTCTCGTGGACTTGAGGTCTGCCCTTGTTCTGTAACATAATACGTGGTTTTAATTTAACAATGGAGGTTGTTATTTGTCCCATTTCCCACTTCTTGGTTGATAAGAGAAACGAATTATTCTTGACATTGAGCACCATGCAGAAACCAATATTTTTTTCGGATTCAAATTTGATTTTAGCAACTTTTGTCCCTGTCTTTCATCGATATTTAATCTTCCCCGAACGCGGTGTTAATCTTTCAGAACCTTGCAGCTTGGGCATGCTTAATTTCATTAAAAAAAAAAAAACTCGGTAATATCCGATGGGATACAAAACAATGTTTGTTCAATTGTAGTGATAGTAAATGTTATCAAAAGAAGTGAGGATTAAGAACATTTCTTTACGATCTGTAAACTTAACATTGTAAACAACAAAAGCCCATTAATTCCACTTTTAATTTTAGAAATTATATAAACGGACATTTCATATGAAGCGACCAATTACAATAATAACGGTACTATTAGACCCAGAGGTTCGTTGCCGACATCAACCATCCCTTCCCATCCCACCGACCACCTCCAAAACCCTAATTATGCTATGCATTGCGGGCAAGGTGGTATCCCTAAGTGACAGCGACGAACGTTGAGGCTAGACTAGGTTTCCGCCCTCACCGCACAGTTTGGGTCTGAGGCTTAAACTTACTTGATTCTTCCCGGAGTTATGGCTCGTTTACTGTGATGGAATTATTGGTTTTGGGGTTTATGAACGAAATAAGTAAATAAAAATAAAACATTTGATGGAAGTTGAAAAATATCAAATATTAGTTAGATTATATCTTATGAATAAGAGTTGATTGAAATTTATCTTTGTAGTTTAGGACTTATTCACATTGTCTTGGACTGCAGTACCTACGAGAACAGATATTGTTAATAATAAGTTAACTCTTAGGTTTAGATAACCAGAAGGTTAGATGCTTGTACTCAAACCTGTTTAAATACTTCTGAATACGAACGACCATCCTCATCCAAATCCATAGGGAACAGAATATACACTATATATTCTTACAATTATTATAAAAAGTATAATAAATTTTGAAGTGCCTGTGGAGGGAATAACGTATCATTTGTCAAAGGAGGATTGACCCTAATGGCCTTATATTACTTACGAAGTCTAAAACTACGTCCAAACTATGAGAGATACATACTTTCTCATCCTTCATTCCCGTCTCACAAATAGATCTTTCCCAGTAAGCCATAATAATGTCCATTCATCCCTCTTTTCCCAATCTGCTGGTGTTCCTCGTTTCTCTTATCAACCAAGAGGTGGAACCATCACATCCACATTGTACAGCAGAGATATTAGCAAAATGGGACAAATAACAACCTCCATTGTTAAATTAAAACCACGTATTACCTTAAAGAACAAGGGCAGACCTCACGTCCGTGAGACTAAACGAGCTGGGTTACGAAGTCCTCCCACACCCACCTTAATCGCCCCACTTATCTCCAACAGATATCTATCTGTTCATAAATTTGTAGAATTTATTTAATGATAAAACTTTTGAAAATGATTCTCCAATCCAAAAATCATAAGAAGACCTTATTATCACTGTCACTCTAAGTTAGCTGTTTCAGGCTAATTCAAAATTCCCTAGACAAACGCTGTAAGCTCCCAATTAATTACAAAAGACTTACAGGCATGACTATCATAAGACCCATTTGGTACTTACTGAGTAGAGCTTTGGGGCTCCAATAAGCCAACGATTACCTCTCGTATCCAATCCTTACAATCTAAAATCCTAAATGTCCCTTACTTTGTCAAGAACCAATTCATCCATAATGACCTCAATGTCCCAATTGCTTGCTGAATTGGTCCCAACGGACTATCATTCCTTAAATGATAAAGTTTATTCCCACTCAAATCCTTTAGTTTCAAGTCAATCTTCCTCTTCAATTCTCGATAATCCTCCGTAGCGACTGAAAAGAAGATAGCCTTGTGACCAGAGTTGAATTTGCTACTCTGCCTTTATCCATTTCATTATGTATCATTCATTATATTTACTTGTTGTAATGTTATAATAAAGTTGCTTATTTCAAAAAATCCATTTTATTTAAATTATATTTATTCAACAGTTAGATTTGACTTGATAGCAACAGCAGTATATTTAGGCCGCGTAATGAGGCCTAGCAGCGATAGTGCATACTACCTCTAATGTAGTAATCAGTTGTAATTGTTACTATACCAATAAACTTTTTCTTAAGTATTTCGTCAGTTCAAGTTGGCGCCCGAACAGAGACTGCGTTAGAACGTTCTTAACCATTTTCCGTTCTCGAGGCCAAAGGAAGACTCTATAGTTGGTTTTATCAAGAATATTACGAGGATCGAATACCTCTCGTACTTATGAAGATAGACATGAGAAAATTAGGGTAAATATTTCGAATAAAAATGTTTTAATTTCATTAATAACCTTTTATTTGTAAACGGCACAGCAGAGTGGCTCAGTGGTAGGGTACTGAGTTGCGATGTCGAAAATACTGGGTCGAATCCCGCTGCAAGCAAGACATTTTTTTAGTCTGTTTGCAGCCGGAGTTGGATTATATGGGATCTAGGACCCTCCTGGGGCTCACCCAGCTTCTATAAAATGTTATAAAAATAAGGGGGGAGGATTTCCATGAAACAGTACAGTCTCTACAAAGTAGTGAACCCCAGTTCACGGGTTGTAGTGGTACAGGTTTTTTTTTTTTGTTTTAAAACGAACATTTCATACGAAACAAATAATTATAAACTTTTATAGTTAAGCGAAATATAATTATCAAACGACCACTACACCGCTAGAGTTTGTCGCGAAGTTATTAATTGAAACATAAGCAGTTGAACAAAAGCCTAGCCTGAGCGCGGTTTACATCTGATATAATTGCGGGTTCACCTGAGCGCGGGAATTGTAGCACGGGAGAAAGTTGGCAGTAGTAACAGCTGTTACTAAGTTGCTGGGTGGGACTGATACATTAATTAGCGAGGAGCGGCGAGGTGCGGACTGGCTAACTAGCTCACGTCCTCCCAGGCTCCGCCAAACTGACAAACTTTCCCCAACATCCCAAGAAACTCGGTGTCAGTGTTGGTCTACTTTTATATTCAACCGGCAATACCTCTATCCCCTACCTCCCACTCCACGAGAGGTTTTAGGAGAATCCCGAAGTGTGAGGAGCTTCGGATAAAACTTCGACTCTAGGCGGATTACTACAATTTGAACAAAGCAAACAACTCTATTTTCGGCCTTCGGATATCTTCCATACCAATTTCTGCGCAGTTCCCTTTTATCTCATAAGTTTAATTGAGGGTCGAGTATTAGAAAGTAATTCTGCAGCATGCGCTGTGATACAAAATGAAATATAGAATAGAAAAATAATTTTATTCTGGGACCAGGTCCCTTTAGAATAACAGAAAAGAACAAAATAAATGACTATATATCTGGCCAAAGGCCTACATAAAAATAAAACAATAATTACATAATATCCTGAAAGTAAATAACTAAACAGGTATGTTTTGGTAGAGAATCAGAAAATGTGATACAAAAATAAAAGAACAGACATATTTACAATAAAAAGAAACAAGCTTTTGGAAAAATAAGTGAATAAATAATAGCATCTGATAATAATAAAAAACATAAAAACAATGGCATTATTATGAATGAGGACTATTTACAGTAGTTCATCAATCGATCAATTTGAATATATCTATAAATTATTTATTGATTATAAAGCATCTGATTGGGAATTTAGAAGATGTAGGAAACATTTGTATTTAAATGAGGTTAAAGAAGACGCATGGCGGATATCGAGAGGAAGAGAGTTCCAAAGAGAGATAGAACGGGCTAGAAAGGAGCGCTCAAAAGTTTTGGTTCTGTGGGACCGGATATAAAGATCAGAATATATAGTACTTGTATAAATTTAAACTTTAAGACAACAAGAAATACCCATGTGACTTTGTTTGTTCTTTGTTTATTTAACGTCACTTCATGCTGCTATGCCAAATCTGACTATGCTACAGTGGGAGCTCTAAATTTTGCCTATCCAGTTTTAATTAGGATAGGGATTTTTAACGAGTACCTGACATCGTGTAGGCTCGGGACCCCCGTTTAACGTCCCTTCCGAAGGACGCCGTAACCAAGGATTTCTTACTCCCATTAAAAAATCCTAGGGCCACCTACGAACCCTCGAACTTGGGTTTAGTAGTTTATTACGGTAACCACTAGACCACAGGTCGCCCCCTTGTGACATTACCACCGAACCAAGGACTAAACTTATCAACCATATGATGCAGAAGGACAGCTGGCCAATCAGTGTTAAGGATTTACACTGGAAGTATTCCCAGCAATTCAAGGAATTTGCTTATTAAATTGCTCATCACTTTCAAAAATAACAGCTAATTTATTTAGCCACATCAACCCAATTAAGTATACTCGAATAAAAGTGTTTTTTAAAACAGCATAGCTTATTTATAAATAATAATAAATAAATGAATCTATAAAAAGTAATTATAAAAACATAGATAAATCTTCTTTATGTTACAAAAGGAAGTAGTCGAAATTCACGAGTCAATCAGAGGACAATCTCATTGTCTTCTACAGATTTTAATTTTGAAAGACTCCCTCGAATCCCGTGCTCATACTTCGGGCTAAGTCGTGATTGCTCCATCCTCGCCCCGTTTAATAATGACACCGGGATGGAAGGAATCAATTAGGGAACTTAATACGAGAGGAAACAGTTCTATGATTATGGGACCTCATTGAGCAGAAATCGGAATTTGATTCGATAATCCTAGCCCCGCTCTGCGTAGGCTGAACTTGTCATTTGTAATGAGGAAATAATTGAAGTGGGGAATGATGCCCCCTCCCCCCCTGAGCCGGTAATAATCTCATATGGTAATTATCTCTGGTAATGCCGCGTCTCCATCACAGCTCAGTAAGTCGCCGATTATTGCTGTTTATCTCTCTTGTGATTTAGAGGAGGGGGGAGGTTACAGGACGGCTTCCTCTTATCTTACCCAGTCATTTCTTATGCGGGCAATCGGGCGAATGGACCCTTCCTGTTGTAAGGGGTTCTGGATTATCAGTCGGCCGTGTGATTTTATAGAAGAAGAAAAATCGAAAAACAATCGTATGCTCTACAAAAGTACTTGATTCCCCACAAGATAAAAACCTATGAGTTAATATAAAAACTATTATACCGTCTATTATTCTTTATGGCTACTTTAATAAGAAGATAAAACTCCTTTCCTAAAAAAATAAAAAACTGTACCACTCGTAACGGTGATCTAGTCCTTCAGGTGTTTCTACCTATCTGTGATCTCATTTTACGGTGAGCTATCGTCACAGATGGATGTATACCATTGTTTTTATTTGGCTAAGTAATTACCAAAACTTTGATTTACCTTAACTTTTCTTTGCAGCTCAGCTAAAAGCTTCTTATGATAATTTGTAAATATTATTATATGTAATCTTCGTTTTTGTTTTAAATTAATTATTGATTTATTATTTTTAATTGGCGTTATGGCTTTATGCTATGATCTTATGTTTTTTTGATGAAATAATACAATAGTTTTATAACCAACAACATCATATGGTAGAGACTGAACTGTTTCTTGGGAAACGATTGTGCAGGAAGGCGATATATCCAAAATCACGTTCAACTGATAGATGTTTCCCTCCAAACTGGTGAGTAGCAGGAGGGTTTCAGATCCCAAAGAATCCATCCCCGACTGTTAATAGGTTTAATAAAATCTGCCACAGCCGGATTTGAACCCGGGACCTTCGGAACGGCAACACATCGCGCTACCACTGAGCCAGTGCTCCTTTGTTATTCACGCCTGCTTAAATAGGAAAAAGATAAAACTTCTTACAGTCTATACAGATAAAATATCAGTGGAAAATTTGGTCCGAATGAGGATGATGAAGAGTACAAAATGCAGAAGCCTACACGAAGTGGCGTATTCGTTCGTGAAATTGATGTTAACCGGTACCACTACAACACATGAAGGGTAGGTTCAGAACTTGCTAGAGACTGTAATGTTCATATAACAACGGTTGTGCGAGATCACACTCAACTGCATTCCCTCTATAATGGTTACCCACTTTTTAGATTCTGGGCGATCCTCAAGAAGGTCTGCAGATCCTAAAGGGTAATCCTTTACTGTTAAAACCTGTACTACTACAGCCCGTGAACGGGTCTGTGGTTCAGTGCATGGTAGAGACTGTACTGTTTCATGGACGGTTCTGCAAGGAGTTGACTTCAATTAGGTCATAGGTCACGCTCAACCGCAGACTTTTCCCCTATTTTTATAATATTTTATAGAGGCTGGGTCAGCCCAAGGAGGGTCCTAGATCCTGAACGATTCATCTCCGGGTGCAAACAGACTAAATAAGTCTCGCCGCTGCGGGATTTGTAACAGGATTTCCGGGATGGCAGCTCAGTGCTCTACCACTGAGCCACTCCGCTCATTTTACTGTTAACTGGTTACATAATTTTTCTGCTACAACCAGATTCGAATTTAGAAGCACTCTACACAATGAGCTATACCACAGATGTAAATGTAAATGTTTACACAAAGGTTTTTGGGTTTTGAGTAGGCTCGCCATGGGATTTGTGAAAGTGGCCATAGAAATGTAATCGAGCCTAATGGCTTTGCTCTAATGCAACGAACAATCAAATCAACCCCGACAATAAATTACACAATGGCATGATATGACATGTAATATTTCTCATACTTAAATAATAAGCATTTTTGAAATATATTTTTTTTATTTATTGAAATTTACATTTGTGTTGTACGATACAACAAGTAAATATTACATAGATGATACATAATGACATGGACGAACACAAGTAGAGAAACTGGGTGGTAGTAATCAATAATCAAATCCAATTTAGAAGGTCACGAGGCCATTTTCTTTTCAGACGATTTGGAGAATGAATATATATTAAATACGAATTGTACCACTACTGATCTTAAGTGTTTAGAACCTATTAAGGAACTTGCAGGTTAGGTTATTAATGATAAGCCTTGATAGTGCTCAACTTCCAGGGATTCTGCCGATGATGAACATTAATTTTATAGGGGCTAAGGGTTATTAGTAATAAAATAAATTACTATAATAAATTTTATAATATTATGGAGGTAAGAATGACGTCTGAGTATTTTAATTAAATATTATTCTCAATTGCCCATCCATTCATAATATCTAGACATTGTACAATAATGGTATTGTTTAGTGCTTCAACACCGTTATGACGATTATGAATATGAACCGCGTCAGAGAGAGAGAGTGAGAGAGAGAGAGAGAGAGAGAGAGAGAGAGAGAGACAGAGAGAGAGAGAGAGTGAGAGAGACAGAGAGAGAGAGAATATTACTATTAATAAGGTCTACTGAACAATAAAGGCAATTGTTAGAGGCGAATATGACGCGCTGAATACCTGTCAGCGTTGCAGTCAGAAATGACTGACACAAATTGAAATAGATTGCGACAGAATAAATATTTTATCGCAGTCGTTTATACAATTGTGAAAGGACACTCCGGAACCGGGAAAATCGGGATATTAGACTAGAATAGTCCTGGTTACAACCGAACCATGTAGTCCTCGAACCTTCTTGATTAGGTATTGTTTTATATATTTTTTTGTTTATACCATCTTCTACTCAGGAAATGGTAGGAATTACAAGTTGAACTTCTTCTCCAACGAAATACATACTCCATTAATGGTAAATATACGAACATATTAAAATCATTAAAACCCCATTTTACTTTACATATAGACTATCTACGATGTATGTTGCTATACAAAGAATAAAAAATTAATTATAGCCTCATGTTTATCAATGGCAAAACATAAGTAGCAATATATTACAATAAAATTCAGTAGTAATATTTAATTGTAAACTATAAAAATGAGTAAAACTTCCATATCAGGTACAGAAATGTAATTATTAAAATCTATTCTTTGTTTAACAGTATTTTATCCTCTTGGAAGTTGTTATCACTTATTGATATCCGTTTGGGCTGTTGATGTAAGATGGGTTCCATTTGATTTCTTGTGTGTCCTGGGCGAACGATAGCTCTTAAGATAGTTTCGAGACTTATAGCTTTGTTTATATTACCTGCCAAGGTTGTAATACAAATAGATGCTTACGGTGAAGCAACTATTTGAATGCAAGAAGCATAAAATAGAAAGAATAAATTTGTATATTGATACGCGCCAAACGTTTAAAGATAATAATATACTACAGAAATCTCTGATGGACTTAAAACACACGAAATTAATTAAACAAATTTAGAGCAGTCGTCCCTAATGACATCAACAGACGAAGCGACGTTACAGGAAATAAAAAAAAATTCATTTAAGGTAATTACTAATCTGCTTAAAGAGGATCTTTTTGGAAAGCAAGGAGATGTTGGAAAAACAAGGATTTAAATGAGGATAGTGAAGAAGCATGGAAGATGATAGGAGGGATTGAGTTCCACGCTGTGATGGGGAAAAGGGACTTTCGACTGTTTTGGTTATGTGGGAACGAGTATAGAGATCGAAAAGGAACGATCTTGTTTCGTGGTGCTGGACTAATGATTTGAAATGGAGGAAACTAGATATATGAAGGTTCTTGAGAGTTAATGGATGATAATAACAATAACTACGATGTACAATTCCCTCCTTCAGCTTAATTATCTTAACATCGGGGGGGGGGGGGATTATCTTATAATCCCTCTCTAATAAAGGCAAGGCTTGGAGTAGATTCGGGGAATGAACAAGAGAGCGGAAATGGCAATACCACATCTGAAGGGGTTCCGCTGGATAATCGGCACTGACGGTTCTTGGGGGTTGGAAGAAGGCTGTTAAAGAGGTTGAGGATCGCCTCGAGGCAGGGAAATTTCAATCGTCACCTTCCCACAGTTTTAGATATCTGATTGTAATTTCCTATATAGAAACCTCATTTCCAGACTTTAGCCCCGGGCGACTCCGCTTCGGAAGCTCCTTGATAATGTTCCTGGACCCAATAACCCCAACAGGAAATAAATTATTTTTGAATGTGTTGCCGTTGATTCCAAACCCCACTATATGCCAATCAGAGAGATAGATTTAGTTGACATATATGTATATATAACATAGAGACGAACACATGCATGCATATGAACCGGCAGATTCATTAGGTCTCTACAGCACAATAATCCATCAGGATATTGGTAGTGCAAACCCTATTTGATTACGAACTATCAAGCAATCATGCATCGTATAAGAGCCAATGCATACATATTAGCCTAGGTTAATGATCGAATTTAAAATATCTTAAATGTTTAAAAACAGAGTTTTATTTTATCTAAAAGATCGAAAATAACTACTGATAATTTAAGGACTACAAAGCTAGTTAATATTTGGCATTTAGTTCGGTTAGTGATGACAAAAAAGGCTTTACTGCTAAAACGTTTTTTGGACCCATATAAACAAATAAAGCAGTTATGTCAATTTTAAATAACTAATCCCATACTTTAATCATACTCCAACATTCATTACCATGTTTGGGCTAGGCCAGAGCCCAAAAGTCTTATTATATTATAGATGTGTAACTTTTTCTTGGTATAATTTTTTTTTTCCTTTTCAAACATTTTTTTTTAATTTTATTTATGTCTAATATAATTTGCTTCAATTCAAAAAAGTAATATGCTGTACCAAACAGACCAGTCTCAAACTTAAGAAACTTAATAGACAAATTTAAATGCACCTATAAAGAATCACACATACAATAAAAGAAAAAAAATATATACAAAAAAACTTTCAGCAGTGAGAAAAAAAATTATAATCAAAATAAACAAAAATTGTATCTATACATTCTTAGTAACTTATATACATCTATATGAATAATAGCAATAATATTATCCTATAGTAATAAATGCTTTGTTCTTTTATGTACGTACCGCTTTGTACTATTTTTTGTGTAGTTCCCTATATTTTTTATAAGTGGGTTTTTATTGTGTTTACACTTATTAAAGAATTTTGTGCATAATTTATTGATAAATTCATTAATAAAAGGTATATATAATTCTTTGTGCATAATTTTAACTTTACTGTAATATGCATAGTTTTCAGCAATTTTTAGGCATTTTTTTTTTTTTAACTTTTCAAACATCAAAATAAAGTAATTAACGAGTAAGTGATTTGAGCGAGTTGTTTAGCTGCTGAGAACATAGTCTTTCTGGAAATTATCTTGGGGCCACCTTGTATTATCCAATTGGAACCAATCGCTTAAATAATGAAAAAGAGGTAAACACCAATGTTAAGGCCAGATGAAGTAGTAAGTTTATAAAGTATTAACAGTTTTAATCAGAAACAATTAAATCATTTTTTCTTAAAAGAAAGAACAATATCATTTCTTATTTTTCACATTTTATTTAATATAATAATTTAAACGTTTAATTTCATAATTGTTTAGAATAATTTAATTTAAGAGGTAATTTTATTTGTTTAGTTATAAGTGTAATATTTGTAGAAAATGTGAAACATATGTTATAAAAGTGAAGAGAGAAAAACAAAAGAGAGTCGATCGGCTTTTGTTCGCTCCGGCTAGACCAGCAGTGTTGCCACGAGCCTCTTGACGTGCACATCGTATGCTCTATAGGAGCCCAAAATTGTTTTGTGTGAATTTGAAGAAGATACTAATTTGCTGCCCACCTGCAGGTGTAATTAGTTTAAACCTCGTCATCTATTCGACCAATTCGAATTGACCTAGTCGATCATCTCAACGTCTGTTGTTTCACCATCTTCGCTCGCCCTGCCGACGAAAATCCTCTGTCGTCTCAACATCCAGCTCGCCCTGCCGAGAATCTACCATCTACTGAAAACTACTTCGACAGACAGATAAGAGTTTTCATTATTATATCATTGCAATCAGAAAACCGCATAAACATTCATTATTTTGTAATAGATTTTATTTGTAATTTAATAGAGTTAAATTTACTATCGTAAGATTAAATAATATTTGTTTTCTTTTTGTTATTAATTAGTTGTTGATAATTTAGTAAATATTAGTAACTTCATTTCTCATTATAAAAGCGTTTAAATTGTTCTTTAATTTAATTAATTGTTTTTTTTTCATTCTCAAAAGTATTATTTATTTAATTTATTAAAGTGATTTATGTTATTAATTTAATAAAAGGTTACAATCAAAATGACATGCGATCTGGTATAATTGGATCAGAAATTTATTTTCCTTATCCATTTCGGAGCTCTCATCGAAAGGTCCAATAACTATTTCGAGGTTGCTCAAACAACCAACTTTAATGGTAACCTGAAATCAATCAGTATTAGTGATAGCAATTCATATCGCAATCCATGGCGGCCTTTATTAGAAAAGGAATAAGAATTTAGAAAATAAGGGAAATTATGGTTAAATAAAACCAGGTACTAAAAGGTTACTTAAACAGGTAGCAATATAACCTAGGAGGGGGTAATGATATCTACAGAAGAGACCCGGAAGACGCCTTACCTACAAATCTACCTCAAGTACTCTTTTTAGATACAGATAAGTTTTAATTTTATTAAGTACGTGCTTTATGGTAAGACTTTACCTGAATCATTAAAATACAATTATGGAAAATAAATAAATAAATACATACAAGTTAATAAATATCAATAATTAAACCAAATGATAGTAAATTGTATAAGTAACAAGGGATGCCATTTTAACAATGCTGTTTTATTGAGATAAAATTACTTTATTAATTTTAAACATTTTATAAATGCTACATACTTTCATTTAAGATGCTATTAATTTCCATCTATTTTGGATTGCCACGAGTAATTATTGAAGATAATTACTCAAATTTATTATATACTTCAGTGTCCATAATTGTTTTAGATTGAATTGTTTTCCAGAGGCTGGCTGTGTGTTTACCAATTTACTAACCAGTCAACCTTAATACCTAAGTATAAATGTTAAAAAGTATAAATGGAAAAAGGATTTTAATATTCATTTTAACCATTAAAACAAATATAATTTATATCAATTTCTAAGCCCATATTTATTTTTCTAATAAAGCCCGATATATATATAAATTATAATACTTATCGTATAGTTTAGTTGTGTAACGTAATGTAGTACAAAATATTTCATCATCCGTTTATAAGTACAACTTATGTATTATTATTTTCAATTAGCTTGTTATTTAAATGTTAAAAAAATATTTAAAGTTAATACATTGAACTTCGGTTTTCTTACGAAGAAATGATGGATATCGTTTTTATAAAGGAGAGACGATTATTAATTAAAACAATGAATCGTTTTATTCAACAATCTTCTTATATTTCCCAAAACGTTATACTACAATTTGATATAACTGTCATCACAATTATCATCATCATCATCATCATCATTCGTTGCGCTACAACTCTTGTAGAGTAAAGGCCTCCTACAGCTTGGTTCGCCAGTCTTCTCTATTGGTTGCCACTGCTCTCCAATTGCGGATTCCCAAGATGGACCTGGCATCCGCCGCCACTCCATCTATCCATCAGAGCCGAGGTGTTCCCACTCTTCTTGTCCCATAAATCCTTTCGTTTAGGACCATTTTAGGAATCTGATCCTGGGCCATTCTAATTATATGACATGCCCATCGAAGCCGGCCCACTTTGATTGCCCTTAAAATATCTGGGCTCTTGTAGAGTCTTGTTAGCTCAGCGTTCGTCCTTATTCTCCATATCCCATTGGTGCAAACTGGGCCATAAATTCTCCTCAAAATTTTCCTCTCGAACCTTAGGAGAAGGGCTTCCTGTGAACTGGGAGTTACTAAATAGTTAACTGGGAGTTAGTTAATGTCCAGCATTCGGAGGCAAAAGCAAGAACTGGTCTTACTAGGGTCTTATACAAATTCACCTTCGTGTTTTGAGAAATAGCCCTGCTTCTAAAATGCTTCGGTAACCCAAAATAACATTTATTTGAGGACATAATTCTGCGATGGATTACTGCTTTTATGTCATTATCCGCGTTCACCTGCGATCCAAGATACACAAATTCCTTCACCCTTTCAAATTTACATCACAATTATACTGTTACAATTGCTGTAATCCAGTAGGAATACAAAAAAGGCTAATAAACAAATAAATAAATCCTACCTTTAAGTATTAGTTCAGATGAAACAGCTTATTACATACCTGTGAAAAAAAAAAAAAAACCTATTACTTATAATTTATTTGTAACAATTAAATAAAAATAATAACAATTATTTTTAAATATTTTTTATTTTGAAGAGAAAAGATTTGCCCTGGCCGGGATTTGAACCCGGGTCGTCTGCCTCCGTTGTAGTGCTCTAACAATCGGCTAGAGCTGTAGCTTCCAGGGGTCGTATCCCAGTCAGATAAATCCGTTCTCTTCACCGACCCTATATCCCCGTGTTCTCGCAATTTTTGCGATGTATACACGGGGAAGAATGTTCCTTGAACATTACTTTAATTAGGATCTAGTTGACTTACGTCAATATATTATTTATAATTATTATTTTTATTAATTGTTATTATTTTAAAATATTTTTGTTTTAAAGAGAATACATTTGCCCTGGCCGGGATCCGAGCCCGGGTCGTTTAAAAAAATGTAAATATTACTATTAAATGTAAATACAATTTTAATTTAAAGTTAGTGAATAAATAAACGATTTCCAAATTAATGCTTTATATCAATTGGATAATATATAAATATGCATATACGAAAGATTCGTAAAATTTAAATGTAATAATAAATATAACGGTTTTAAACTATAATATTACAAATCACGAATAAATATTTTTTTAAATAATTAAGATAATGTCTGTAAGTGTTTGAAGGCATAAAATAAATATATAAATGCACTATGAGGAATATAAAACGAAGCTTGGTAGCTTAAGGAATATTAAAAGGCCTATCGAAAATAAGCGTGAAATACCTTCATCGAACTGTTCTTACCATTAAGAGTCCCTCATTAGACCCACGATGTAATCAGTTGTATTTCACACGCAACTCGTGAACAAATTGGTCAATTATACCAAGCTGGTTATTTGTCTGCAACAATTTTGTAGAAAAATCAAAATAACCTCATAATGGATACATATTAGGCCAAAATACGGCTATAAACGGAGGGGGTGCTCGGATTAGAGATCAAAAAGCACAGAAAAAAATCCAAAGGCGTGTAAATACACCATCAAGTGTGAGATAAAAGATATTCCAAACAACACGTTTCAAAATTCCTCAAATTAGATACTGCCACGATTTCAAAAACTGTTCAACACAATCAGCTTATTACCACGTCATAACGCAACACTTAATCCATAATAAAAATGCAAACACTGAAATTAAAGCCAATTATATGGAGAATAAATAACATATATATATATATATCTAGTGTCTCAAAAGAAAGTTTATATTTGTTTAGGTTTCTGCGTGAACGCTACGAATCTGAAGGGGGGGTATGTCAATCGGTATTCTGGCTCTTGGGAATTCAGTCGCTATGGATCGTTTCTCTGGTTCGGACCGTGTGTTGTGCGTGCGAGAGTTTTACAAAAACGGTGATGTTTTTGTAGGGGAACTGCTTTAAGTCTTTCTGCAAAATGTGATGTAAGGATGATCTATGCACATTTAAAGCACTTGCGCGCTTTCGAATTGAGAGGTTCGGATCGTTAAACACTAACGCGATTAACACTAGCCACGTTTGTTACCGATCTCGATGGCCTTGGCCGCTCTGACTTAGGTTTTTCCAATGTTGAACCAGTCTCTTCAAACTTTTCGACCCATTTTTTAATCAGAGGAATGCTTGGTACATCATTCAAGTGGCGAAAACCTCGAATACTGGGAATTTTCCACGCGCTACAGTCGCCGAATCACATTTTTTGTAAAACTCTCACACGCACAACGCACGGTTTTACAATGGTTTCACTTGCATCGTGGTTTCATAAAACCACATGACTTTTTTTTTTACATCATGTTAGTATCCATGCAGTACGGTGTGGATGTGATGATTCATGGTGTAATCTGAATCGAAATGGTTCTACTATTTTGTTAATTATAGTGTTAAGGATATTTAAACGTAATAATAATTATGAACAACCCGAATACTATTAAAGTAAGGAGCAGAATAGAACGTGTGCCTCTAAACAACCAAAATATTCGGTTTATTCCAAGTCTGAAGTGTAAATACACACGATTCTTAAAATACTGAACTCTTCAGGAGACAATGTCACTTAATATTACTCAGGCAGAGGAATGACACAAATTAAACAGAATAAAACGGAAAAAAAAAAGAAAAAAAAATACGAAATAGGCAGGAGAGAGTTATTCTTCTGTCAAGAGGAAGCCTCCTAAGACCATTACGGAAGGTAATTTAGCCAAAGAAGATGCCGAGGCAAAAACGCGCGCGTGTTAATTACGAGTGAGCCAGATCTACATCACCTCCCCCCCTCCCCTAGATCACCACCCCTTCCCTACATCAAACCCCCCCCCAACTAAGTCACCATGGCAATTTACTTAATATCTCATTTGCTAATTAACGACGCTCTTTCAAAGGCTAAAGATCAAAAGTGATTTCTGTAAGGTGGAGGTTTCTTATCATTGGTTTTTATCCTGGGGATCTGCAGTCCTTCATCATCATTAACATAACACGTCTCTTAGTAAGACCCTCCCTTTGCCTAAACCGTAAAGGAATGGTGAAGGACTACAAACATAAAACACCGTTGAAATTATTTATCATATAATCAATCAACCAGATATATCAACATCCAGGAATGAATAAGTGGTTAAGTCGAATTTTCTTTAAAATTCATTTGCTTAATGAAGCGGAATAGAGTTGTCTTCTTTATGAATAGAGACTGAGCAAGGAATTGGCTTGTAAAGGAGCCATTCATTATATTACAACTCCATTTCAAACCAAAAACTATGAGGATAACACGATTGCGCTTTCTAAATAAAATTGACCCACTCTGGACTAAATTCAACTTAACCACTTAAGTAATGGGGCTACAGATATAATACTTTCGGTGCTAAACGGTCTTGGATTCAATACATGGTAGAGATCATAATGTTTCTAGTACAACGGTTATGCAACGAGGTGATTCGTCCGATATTAAACTTACTAGCCAGATTTTCCTCCCAATTAGAGGGATTATATCCGCAATAAAAAGGTTAAACAACCATCTGCACACCACCACAATATTCATTAAACCACAATCCAGAAACTGTGCACAAAAAGTCGAAGAGTTAATTAAATGATTTACTATAAACATTTCTACTCTTATAGTGACATTATTACTTTTCACATTTTAAACAAATATATTATTAATTTTTTTTAATACTGTTTATACAGAACTGTTTATGATTATTATCAGATTCAAGGAATCGTAAAAAAAAAAATCCAAACTAAATACGATTTCTGCAAATTTAATTACCTATTTTAAGAAATCTGTGTTAAAAAGAAATATTAATAGGGAGTATTTTATAGCATATTAATATGAAATTTAACACAGCTGTTTGGTATTAGAAAACATTTACAACACGTGTAATCTGAAACGATATCTCCGGAACAAATCCACGTGCTTTGCATCAAAATATCCAAGCTAAAATTAGTGTTTATTGATTGGATCCCAAAGTGCCACAGGTTATACAATAGCTGAACCAATCTAGACTCATAGTATTTCACTTATTATTAAGATATTTTTGGAACCTAACCACAACCTTAAACCTCATAAATAGGTTTAAGTTTTCAGGATTTTAATTTGTATTCAAATTCTCCAGTCAAATCGCCTATATAATAATCGTATACCAATGAATTTCCGTCCTATAGTATCCTTTAATAATATACTTAACACCGATTACCGTAGAACAGATCCGATACTTAATAAACAGACGTTTGACTTGAAATTCTCATACTAAAATGAAACTACAAAAAACAGCTAGAATACATACATGGCTGTTAAATGACCTACTTTGACTTACGGAGTAAATCTTTGGGGCTCCAATAAGCCGCCGAATTCCTCTTGTATCCAATTCTTACAAACCAAAAAATTCGTAAAATCCTCAATGATCCTTATTTTGTTACGAACCAAGTAATCCATAATGACCTTAATGTCATATTTATTACTGATTTGGCCTGAACTCTTTATTTCCGCTCAAACCCACTAATTTCTAATTTTTTTCTCTTCGATTTTTCTATACCTCCAAGGCATAGAAAAATCGAGGACAAAATGAAGTTTTCCTTAATCCAAGAACTGAAGCCTGGAATCCTTCCAAACTAGATCGTGTATAATACAACTTGCAAATACCAACTACTTGACCAACCACGTCTGCTGGAAAAGTTTTTTTTCCAAAACTGTGCAAAACCTGAGACGTGATCTCAGTATCAATCAAAAGAAATACTCTAAATACATATTTACAGAAATCTTGAATACTTACTAGAATAAATATATAGAAGAAATGGGCAACAAAAACTATTTATTAATAATCAAAAATAATAAAATAATTTCACTATTTAAGACGTTATTGTTTTACCTCCAATCGGACCACTTTAAAAAAAATTAAATTAAATTTAAAAAAATGTTTAGTTACTTTTTGCAGCGAGTAGCCACTCCTTTTGGCCCTGAAGATGACCTACAAAGTAGGTCGAAACGTCGGCACACATAAAATATAATAAGTTAACACTTATTTATTGTGTAAAATTTTGACTGCATCCCCAACCATTTCCATCCTTTATTTTAAAAAATATGAGAATAGATAATCTTCAAAAGAAATTTTAAAGATATATTTAATAAACATATTTATTGGACATATTATACATAATAAATAATAAATATATGATAACTATTATATTAAATGAAGAAAAGGTGTATGTTATAAATGTTTTATTTATTAAACTATGATAAATGGTTACCGACAATAGCATCTTATCTCCGACAACTTTCAGGCTAAGTCGGTAGGTTTCGGAATTCGATGTACTGTCAGAAACATGGCCCACCCATAAAAAGGACTTAAGAAACTACTTCCATTAATTAAAAATAGCAAAATATTTGCAACTTTAATATTAAATATATATAGTTAATATTAAAAAATAATTATTAAATATTGCAGTTAATTATATAGTTATATCAATCGGATTTTAAAATACTGTACTATAATAAAAAAATTTCATTATGTAATCTTATGAGAAAAAAATAAAAAGCTTAATGACAATAGACTATTTTAAAATTTGGTTTGATGGAATAACAAGATAAATGTGAATAATATCAAAATTAAAAAACCAATCGGAAGTTTTTTGTATTAACTAAAGATATGGAGCGGAGTGGAGCAGTGGTAGAGCACGGAGTTGCCATGCCGGAAATCCTGGTTCAAATCCCGCTGCGGGCAAGACTTCGATTATGTCTGTTTGCAGCCGGAAATGGATCTAGGACCCTCATGGGGCTCACCCAGCCTCTATAAAATATTATAAAAATAGGGTATCCATAATGAGGAGGGAAATCTTGCGGTTGAGCGTGACCTAGGACAAGTCAGCTTCTTGCAGAACCGTTGTCCATGAAACAGTACAGTCTCTACCATGACCTGCAGACACCCTCGCATTCACTTCTTCTTTCATTCTGTTGTCATCTGCTTTGACAGATTCAAGGTACTTAAAACTGCCTAAAAATTGCGTTCGCCGATCATCAAATTGTAGTGTGGCCCTTGGGAGTTTGAACTTTCTTGTTATTCCTTCGTTTAAATGAAGACCCACTTCTGTCGATTCCCTAACAAACTCTTCAAAAGCCCCTGTTTTTCCCTCACCCTCACTTATTTATTTTAAATTTAAGTTTATAATATTGTATCTTGTGACAGTCAAAATAACTATTTTGTTTTGTTTCATAACATTTATTGTGGGCGTGGTTGGATTTCGTTTTAACAGGACGGGGGCGTGGTAAAAAAATGTTTGGGATCTCGTGGTCTAAATTGTCATATACCTCTTTCATTCTAAATCAAACTATCATCTAGGCCCATCCTCATATTACTAATTAGCGGCATTGTACAAAGAGGAGATTAAAAGTGTGGAAAAACTGCGATTATCCAATATTTTTAAAATATCACAGAGTTTTCTCGGTAACTTAATATAGGGATGAAAAGAGGAAAACTAATTTAGTAGTTAAAGGGATGATGATGATCCTGAAGTGAAAAAGAAGAGCTTCACCACCCCTTCATTAAATCGAAGCAGTGATCGTGAAACAAGGTTGGTACTTGCAAGTAATCCTGTAATTCGAAGATCCTTCTAGATCAACTTTATCGCCGTTGGAGAGGACTACGTAATTACGAACAAGATGGCGGAATTCTCTTTTGAAAATGGTTTACAGAAGGTAATTTACGACTGAGGAAGAAAACGGCGCTAGGAGGACTTCGAGGCTAATCGGTTAATTGCACTTTTCCCTTCCTCCTTTCCTGGAACTTCTTCTTCTTTCTTATCTGATCTCTATCCTCTGAGGGAGGGCGAGGGTTGGGCGGGAAAAAAATGGTCTCGGAGAGCGCTAATAACCAAACTCTTAAAAACTGTCAAGTTGTAGCAATTAGCGAGTTTCCGCATCCGCTAAGGAAAAATTAAAATACCTCAGCCAATTTAATTGAAACAACTTATTTTCTTAGAGAGACCAATGGTGGAAATTCGTTAGAGACCAGAAAGTAATCCATTTCCTCAGCCCGATTCCAGGAAACGAGTTCTCGGCTTTCCAACCTTAATAGTCGTTAACACATCGGGAGGAGAGTGGCTCAGTGGTAGAGTGCTGAGATGTCATGCCGAAGGTCCAGGGTTCAAATCACGATCGCTGGCAGACTGTTACTTAACCTGTAAATAGCCGAATATGGATCCTGTAGGATCTAGGACCCCCCTCAGGCTCACCCAGCCTCTATAAAATGGAGACATAAAAAAGGGGGAATAATCAAGCGATTGAGCGTGATCTAGGACAAATCTTCTCCCTGCACAAACGTTGTCTAAGAAACAGTACAGTCTTTACCATGACATCAACGATCATTGGTTGAAGAGGATTTTTTTTTTAAATAGCCCTTAACACAGAACCAAAATAATGAAGCGTTCTTTGTTAGAGGAACTCAATCCTACCTAACATCTGCCATGCTTCTTCCTTATCCTCATTCAAACGCATGCTTTTCCAATGTCTCCTTAATCCTGAAGAAGTTCTCTATATGAATATATCAATTAGCCGCTTAAATAACGGGTCCGTAAAATAATGCAGGATTTTATGCGTTCTTGAAAATGCCTCTCCAATTGGGAAACTGTTTATGCTAGTTGGGCTTTTATACTTCATATAACATTGTAACATATAGTAAAATGTTGACGACCATCTTAAGGCGATTGGTAAGGTGAAAAACTTGAAAGCTGGCAGAACTTCATCCACGACCTGCTTTCTCTTCAAGGCTCAAGTCTTCCTCTCGAAATTTCTGGAACCGCTGGAGTGCACACATTCTTACTCCTTCGTTAAAATTGTTGGCTGTTTGGCCGAGTTTGAACTCGTAAAACCAAATTATGCGAGAATCACGCTTTGAAACCTTAGGCTACACCTACATTGGATCCGGCGCGATTCGATGAGACGTCGCTAGGAAACCAAATGACTGAAATATATCGAGAGCGCCTACATTGGATCCGGCCTTAATCAATCCATATTTATCCGACCAATCCCAGGGATTTAGTCGCTCGTGGAAACGAAATAGTTTATTTATACGAAAGTGCCTACATTGGATCAGTCACGATGTTGTACGATCAAGTGTGATTTTAACAAATCGAAATCATTAGTTTTCAATTCGATAAGCCAGCCGTTAGCATGTGTGCCAACTTAACCTTTATTGTCTAAAATGTTTATTAAAAAATATACATTGTAATTTGATAATTAACTACTATATAAATATCCGTCATAAATCAAAATTAAATATTGTCAATTCTCATTAAAATATTTTATTACTAAACTTCATGATCCATTAAATATAGTAGCGAAGGTTATTTTTCCGTTAAATAAAATTATATCTATCAGAAATGTCCATAAAAAATATACCTACATACAATTTTAATTCGTCAAAGAAAATTGGAAACATTAACTTTTGATAAAATTATCATCTTAATGTTAAATTTATTTGTTAAACATTTAGCAAGGGCTTTTCTGATTTTTTATACTCCTTTGCAAAGATGAACAACAAAATAAATAAAGATTACTCATAGAATTAGTTCAAAAGGAGCCTCCATTGCGGGATCTATGAAATAATAATAACAAACAATAATTTATATATTTTTTTTTTATTGAAAAACAACTAAATTATTAATTTATAGTGAAACAGCAAGACAAAAATATTCTAATATAGCTCATTTTCATAACATTTGGTTCTTTAAATTTATAAAAGATTATTTTTAATATAATTATATTTTACAATAATTAATATAGAAAACAAGAAATAAAAGAATAAAATTAATACCATTATATTCAAAAGGCTAGTTTCATTATAGGTTTGAATAGAATAGATTTACACCAGATTAGTGTAGGCTGTGTGAAATAAAATATGTATTTAACTGATCAAGTTTATCAAATACATTACACCCTCATAATTATCAGAATAATTTTAGCTTTATTGAATGTATATTACAAATTCATTTTGATATTACATGAGTAGATCATTATCTCATCATCTATAAGCTCAATAAACAGTGATTTTTTTAATGAAAGTTCAATACCATTATAACTACATTGAGTATTCTCAAGATTCCAGTTTTAGAAAATTGTTTATTTATAAATTAGCTATGTGAGCATGGAAATAAAGAAATATTAAAAAATGTAAGTTTGATTATTTTCTGTTTGTTCTATTTCTACAATCCTTGATTGTTCTATTCAATCATGTCATACAAAAGTTACTGGTATTACTCCTATAAGTCTTTTATTATTGCCATTATTATCCAATTGATATGAATAAACATTTGTTTCGATTAATATTTTGAACCCATTTAAGTAAATATTGTAACAATCTGTCAAATACATATATTTATGCAAACTTTATCTATATCTCTTATAGAGTTATAGTAATTGGAAAGTATAATATTATGATAATAGCAATTAATTGAGTTTTTAAATTCATAGATTATTATCTGGTATTTACTGTTATTTGTTTTATGGGCAATGAATTGCATGTTGGAAGGAGTTATTGATCTTTTTAAAAATGCTTCAGATTATTTGCATTACCAATTTATTTTATTAACCTAAAAGTCTAGTAGAAATTGAAAGCAGGTACTTAAATATTATGGTATGGTACCACCACTCTAGTACTCACTGTGTAAAAACCATATAATTACCAGTTTACTTCACATGTGTTTTATAATCATGAAATTCAATGGATTCTATTAAATTCTAAAGTGGTGATACCATAACAAACAAGTACCTGAAAGTAAAATCAAGAACCTCTTGATAAAACGTTTCTTAAGAACTTATAGTTATCATATGGGATTCCCAATAGCATTCTATTTTTTCCTTATATTCATAATGTCCAATGTTCTATCGATGCTCCAATTTAATATTATAAAATGAAAGTTTATTATATTTACATCACTTACACATTCACAATTAAAGGTATGTTGATTGAAGGTCAAAAATCAAGTCTCGAATAGTAAGCAATTGATACATTTATTAGCTTATCAATGTTTTCGACCAACATTGCAGGTCTTCATTAGGGCTTATTTACACAAGGTACAAACAAATAATATAATACAAAAAATATACATTAATAGCAGTAATGATACAAATAATACTTAAAAATATTTAGGTGATAATATAATATAATAATCATCTTATTATAATGATTATATTAATATTTTTACCTAAATATTTTTTAATATGATTTATATCATTTATGAATTATCATATTTTACATTTAATATTTGTATCTTGGTAATTTAAACCTGATGAAGATCTGCAGTATTGGCCAAAACATCATGCAAAGATCATCATATATTTAAATTATGTTTTGAAAAATAAAAGAGGACACTAGCATATTTTTAAGGAAGAAAATAAATCATTCATAGAAGAAAATAAATCATTTATTCAATAACATGCATCAGTATTTACTTATAAAATTAAAAGAATAAAATTTAGGATACACATTTTTAACAACAATATTAGAATTAAGTGGAAAAATAAATGAATAACACAATTAAATATTTCGAAATACAAGTTAAGAAGAATTACACACTACAAATTTTATAAATAATAATTGTCGATTAAGATACTAACATATTAATATGATAAAATAATACATAGCAATAATATATAATTTTTAATATAACAATTTTATATAATAATTGAGGTGATTGAGGAAGATCCTCTGAAGATTTAGATTGGAGTGTTTTCAAATATATATTGGCTTAAGATGCCTTGAATATCCACCATTAATTATACAGTATTTACTCCCAAATTGTAAGATCTTTTTTTTATTATTGGACATCCATTAAGAAAAGTATACACAAAGGTCTAAACCAAATTTCTTCTGATACTTGATATACACAATCCAAAAAACAATATCATCTTCGCCATATATGTTCACTTGTAGGAGTGTCTGCTAACATGAATTTGAATAAAATTGAAATTTGAACAAGGCCACTTCCTCATTGGACAACATATTTCCTTTCTGTTTCTGGAAAAAATAATGTTTTCAGATACGCATTGATTTAATAATAAATAAAAATTAATTTAAAGTATTCCATAATAAATCTATTAGGTACCTAAAAAAAGTTGAACTTTTTACATTTGTAGCATTTTTCAAAAGAAGCTAAATATTTATATTTATTATTTCTGTTCAGTCTAAACTTATTTATTTAATCTGAGGCAAATTTATTCTAAACACTGTTGTGGAATTGTTCTTCGGTGAAATACAAATTAAAATTAATACTATTTCTAGTTCCATAATGGATTTTTTCAACTGTAATTGTTTAATACGGGTGTTATTATTAGTAATCCTAATGTCCACCTGATTTTAATAGTTAATTTACTGGCTAATTGATTCATACTTGATTATATGATATGGGGTTATCTTACAAACAATTATTCTGAATGAATATCAAAGTTTAACAATAGAAATCACTTATCACTTCAACTATTTTCAATTATTCTCATAAAGAAAGGATGAGAAAGATTAATTAATGGTTCTTGTCACTCTGTGACTCCTACCAAAAATACATATTGAATAAACATATTTAATGACAATTTTTAATGAAGAAAAGTGAGTTTAGGTGAAACAAATTTTTATATGTTATACTACACACAAACATTATTATAAAAATAATTACACTTACCTTGTTCAATGTTTTCACATCAAATCCTTTGAAAAAAGTTAGGAGCCAGTAGGAGATCAATTAAAGATTCAGAATCAAGCAAAAATACAGTAGTTAAGTAAACACTAGTTGAGATTTGATATTACTGGGAGGTTTCAAGTATAACCGCTCCTATTTATGAATTTAATTGCAATCGTTAATTTAATTACAAACCAAATAGATTTAAAAATATCACTACTATTCCATTAATAAATTAACTCATTATATAAAACATGAATATCTAAAAAATATAAATTCTATTTTATGAAATTGAAAAACTACTAAACTATTTATTGATAGTCAAACAGCAAGACAAAAATATTCTAATATAGTAATATAAGCTCATTGTTATAACATTTGGTTCTTTAAATTTATAAAATTAAGATTATTTATTAATCACTTTTAATACATTTATATTTTACTATAATATATATATATAATATAAGAAATAAAAGAATAAAATTAATACTATTTTATTCGGAAGGCAGTGGCTAGTTTACTATCGGATTCACAAGAATAGAATTTAACCGTAACTGATTCACTATAGGCACTCTGGGAAATTTCAGTCATTTGTTTGCTCACCCCAGCATCGTATGTGATAGAATAAGATCACGTCGCGCCGAATAGGATCCAATGTAGGTGTACCCTTAGTAAAGACTGAATTATTTCCAAGCAGAAAAATAACCTGTACCACTACAACCCATGAAGGGTCTGGGGTTCAGTACATGGTAGAGAGACTGTAATGTTTCATGGACAATGGTTCTGCAAGGAGGTGACTTGTCCTAGGTCACGCTCAACTGCCAGATTTCCCCCCCCTTATTTTGGGTACTCTATTTTTATAATATTTTATAGAGGCTGGGTGGGCCCCAGGAGGGTCCTAGATCCTGTATGATCCATCTCCCGCTTCAAACAGACTAAATAAAAATCATGGCCTGTAGCGGGAATTGAAACAGGATTTCCGCCATGGCAACTCAGTACTCTACCACTGAGCCACTCCTCTCCCTAAGCAGAAAAATATCAGAGAGTAAACGAAATTTTTTTTTTTTAAATAGAATTAATAAGTTTTTTAATTTATATTTTAGGTTAATATTAAAGATTTAAAAAATAATTTATAGTTTAAAGAAAAATGCCTTAATCTCATTTCATTTCACTCCATTCCCTTTATTGAAATGAAAGCCCTGAAATCGAAATATTGGAATAGGATGTAGCTTGTTTTATTTTTTTTTAATCGATGCATCTCATTTTTTTTTATTTAAATGCAAAAACAGTGCAAATTTTGTATAAAGGCTTAAAGATGTCCGGAACAGAGGCATTGTGGTTTGCCGATTTTTAAATAAATATATAATTTAACTGATTGAGCACGAAAATACATAAAACAAAAAGAAATCCGTTACCAGGCAACGCCGATAAAATATTACATAATTAAAAAAAATTGTATTTATAATAAATGTATAGATAAATTTATATCCATTCCGAGTCTCTAATACAAGAACTTAAAGTTTATTTTTTTCGCCACACATTTTTACACAATGTTTTGATATTACAATTGTATTTATTATGCCAACAATTATCATCACATTCTGTAATAAAGCTCAATGAATTCACTACAAAGATCACAATATCCGTTATTGGCCAATATACTTTAAGTTACTTACTTAGGAGGTCACTTAAGAACTTGTTTCTATTATTAAAATTTGCGTTTGTTCTGAATCGTGCCCACAATAAAAAGTTTAAGCCCTAAATTTTCAATAAAGTCAAGGCGACCGGACTTGGTAAAGCTTCCGAAAGAACAATAGGATCTGCATGGATGAGTTGGTTTATTCATTGACCAATAGCGGCTCGATATGAATTGGAAATTCAGTTCCGCACATTTGCTTAAGCTCTGTTATTAATCTGATTTGATTATTAAAATAATTTTAATGAACCATATATTAAAAGGCATTTTATATAATTAATAATAATTATTCATTAATTTATTCATCCATATTATTTATTCATATTGAATAATTATTAGTTGGCCGTATTACTGCGTAGTAAAGTCCAGGTAGAGCTAAAAAAAACTAAATAATATATAAAAATGAAATAATTTTATTGTAATAATATATACAAAATCAAATATAATTAAACAAATAATAATGGAAAACTGTTTATTCTGATTTACTAATAAAAAATAGGTAAAAACAATATTTAGATAAAAAAATTAGACATTCCAGTAATAAAAAAAAACTCTACCACTACAACCTAAGGAGGGTCTTGTGTTCAGTACATGATAGAGACTCTACTGAGGCAATGGTTGTGCTGGGTGATGATTTGTCCTAGATCACACCCAACCGCCAGGTTTTTCCACCATATTTTGGGTACCCACTTCTAGAGACTGTGTGAGCCCCAGGAAGGTCACACTCGAATTAATATGGAAAAATTACGATAAGACAGTTTATCACGAAGACACTGGTGTAATGATAATTAAAACGTTATAATTGATTATTATTAATGTTATTAAGTTGATAGGGAATAAATAAAAAAAATTTTAGAACATAAATATTAGTCTCAAAACTAACAGAAAACTTATTAATATTTCACCAATCCTGGGCATCATTGGAAAGAAGTAGACTACCCGTAAATAAAGGTATATACAAAAATCAATAAATAAACAAACAAAAAACAGCTCGTCCCAAAATACAGGCCCAGATAGGCATTAACCAGAGAGAGGATTTTTACTTATGATCTTTTTTTTTTTTTTTGGTAATATTACATACATTTTAAATGCACAAAACTAGTTTTCTATCCTCTCACTCAATTCGGGAGGGGAGCTAAAGGTTGGGTAAGGTCTTAAAAATAAATCAATAAATTTCAAAATTATATAAACAGAAACGTTGATTATCCGAACTAATGTAGAATGCAAATCTCCTCAATCTTTTTTCATCAAAAAACTAAAATGCCTAATACTTCTTAGACGCATGATATTGATCCAGTTATAGCATCCCTTACTCTTCAATCCCATATCACTGACCTTAAAAAATGGTGTCAAAACTGGAGGATCCAAATAAATTCCCACTAATCTCATCAAATCATCTCTTAATGACATTCCATGATTCCTATAGAACAGGTCCGGTACTTAGAACTACATCTTGAGAAACGCTTAACTTGCAATCCTCATACTAGACTTAAAAGATAAAAAACACCTCACCGTTTCTGGTTACTTCAACATATACTATACAGACGCACTAAGCTCCCAATTAATTCCAAAAGACTCATATACATGACAATCATTAGACCCATCTGGACTTACGGAGTAGAGCTTTGGGGCTCCAATAGGCCATCGAATTCTTCTCGCATTCAATACTTACAATCTAAAATCCTCGTAAAATCTTTAACTTTGTTATGAACAGAGTAATCCATAATGACCTTAATGTCCCATTTATTGCTAATTAGGCCCAAATCCGCATATCAGTCTTTTCATGAAAAACTTTTCCTTCCGGCTCAAAGCCACTAGTTTCAAACCTAGCAACCTCTTTAATTCCTGATAATCCTCCAAGACGTCTGAAAAGAAGATGACCTGTGACCTTTTAAGTTAAACTTTTTATTTGAGTACTACCATTGGGTAGTTTCTCTACTCACTTTTATCTCGGGGCATTATTTATCTTTCATTATATTTACTTGATGTATTCAATACACAGTTGTAAATTTTAATAAATACAATTTTAAAAACGCGTGATTATTACGAAAAAAACAAGAATGAAGTTTAATTATAATGGTTTGAGAAAATCTAATTTTAAAGTAAATACTCTCCAAACGTTTTCTTTAAGAATGACAAAGCCTATTCTATCTCGTATTTTTTCCGCGAAACCACTTCGTCCAATCGAAGGTTCGGATAATTTAAGTGAATAAGTACATATATGTTCCCCTACAATAATCTAGAGGGAATAGTAGAAAACTATCTATTATTTGCATAGAAAATATAACTTTGAAAAAATAACCCAAAGTAATAATTAATAGGTTGTGTAAACTTCATTCATCATCATCACTGGCACTACAACCCGGTATGGGTCTTCGCCGCATCAAGACGACGCCTCCAATCATCTCTGTCTTGCGCAAGGGTCTGCCAAGCACTGGTGTTGAGGAGCTTCTTTGCGTCGGCTTCAACCTCATCTGCCCTTCTCAGTCGTGGCAGTCCTCTCCTTCTCCTCCCATCCACATACCCAAAGAGCAGCCTCTTGATAGGTGTGTCCCCGTTCATTCTTGCAACATGCCCCGCCCATCGTAGCCTTGAGATCCTTATAAATTGTACCACATCCGGTTCCCGGTAAATCTGGTACAACTCTGCATTTTGTCTCAGCCTGTGCTGGGCGCTATCCCTTACAGGTCTAAACATTCTTCTCAGAATTTTTCGCTCAAAAACCTGCGAGCTGATAGGAACGGTGAGTGATAAAGGCCATGTCTCTGAGGTGTATGTCAGTACAGGTCTTATTAAAGATTTGTACAGAGCGATCTATGACTTTCTTGCCAGCAAATGACTTCTTAGTATTTTGGCTAGGCCTAAATAGCACCTGTTTGCTGTCGCTATTCGTCTCTGAACCTCCTGACAGGGCATATTATCTGCACACACTAGGGAACCTAGATACACAAAACTATTAACGCTTTCAAAGGGGTATCCTTCCAATCTAAGAGCAGGTGGTGGTGGCCTTAGAGGGTTAGCAACCATGTATTTGGTCTTTGCTTGGTTGACTTGAAGACCCATTTTCCGCCCTGCTTCCTCTATAGCCAAGAAGACCCGTTCCAAGTCCTTCTGTGATCTTGCTATGACGTCTATATCGTCTGCGTAAGCTAGAATTTGGATTGACTTGGTGATAATCGTACCGTTTCTTTCCACTTCGGAGTCCCTTATCACCTTCTTTAGTAGTAGATTAAACAACAGGCATGATAGGCCATTTCCCTGTTTCAGGCCCCTTGTGGTCGTGAATGTCTCTGACAGGTCTCCCTCTATTCTGACTTGACATCTTGATCCTATCATCAGCAACTCTTTAAGATGTATCAGTTCAAGTAAACTTCATTAGAAATCATAAATTATAGAATCAAACGTTGACGACGATACATATTTTATTATGATGAGTAAAGATTTTTTTTTTTGAAAATTATTATTGACACGAAATATTCGTATAATGTAATACAAGTAATTGGCAATGGTTGAAAACCCAGTTAGCTCTAAAGTTTAGCAACAAAGTCAGGACAAACTGAGTTGAATGTTTGCCACCTTACTATCTCATCAAGTGATTAAATGTTGAAACTTTGCACAAGTCGCTTTAACTGCTCTCTAGTTCGAGTCTGTAAAACCTTATATATTTAGTTAGCGCCTTTAATCCCACTTGAGGTATTATATACGAGATCGGAAACTGGCGCAAAAACGATCATTAGAAGTTTATTGACATATTTCGGATGAGGGTATTTACGATTTATAATAATGCTAAAACTGGCTAATACCGTTGTTAACTGCTAGCATTAGAGATATTTTATGGCTGAAAAGTAGTAAAGGGAATTAATAGAATAACCTTATTCCACTAACAGCAGGTAATATCAAACCTTCGTTAATTTTTGAAATAGAAATAAACCATTTTATTAAAACTTTATAACTAGTAATATAAACCTTTTTATATTATCCCATGTAAATTGATTGGAGAGGGTAACGAACACATTCATAAATAGTTTACAGGCAAACGCCTGAGGAGTAGACCGAAGCGTATGTGGGAGGATAGCTTTAAGTTAAATACAGATTAGTGGTATCAGCATCGAGCCTTTGGGTTCATTATGTCATATTATTATTATTAGTCGTAAACTTGCCAGAGTGGAAGACGACAAGTACAGATGGTTCATTTTCCGTTCTTCTGGTTCTTTTTATTTGCCAACCAGTTTTTCATTCTCTGCGAGAATTTAATTTTTCTTTCTTCGCTCCATTTTGTTTCAATTCTCGGAGGTTTTGTCACTGGTTTGACCTCCCATTTTTATTCTAAAATTGTCTCTTGCGTCTATTTCTTCTATGTTGATTTTTGCTAATTTCAAGTCTTTTTTTAACATTTCGGATCCATTTCCCTCCATTAACGAGGTAGTATACGTATTTTACTATTCATTTTGTTAGTCTGTGTTCGGGAAGCCTCATTATGTGGCCATAGAATTTGAGAAGTCTTTTCCTCATGTATGTCTCTATATTAGAATATTCTTCAATTTTAGATGTTTTCTGTCTTCTGATATCTTTATCCATTTTCAGTCCATCTTGGTCCCATAATTTTCCTGATTATTTTTCTTTCTTCTTTCTTCAGATTTTCTATATCAGTTTTCCCGTTGAATGCCAAGGTTTCGCTGGCATATAACATTGTTGGTTTAATAACTGTGTTATAATATCTGATTTTGGCATTTAAGGATAAACATTTTTTATTATAAAGGTTTTGAACTAATCCCAAACCTTTACGAGCTTTTTGTATTCTTTCTTGCTGTGCATATTTTTCAGATATTATTTCTCCTAGATATTTTAAGTATGGTATCTTATTAATTTCTCCATATTTGGTTTGTAATTTGAAAATTTCTAAATTTGTTGTTATGTCATATTATTGTTATTAATATTAATCTCACAACAATAGAACAATATAAATGCTGAAACTATTTTTTCATACTTTTTGTATGCTACTCCGAATCAATCATAGCCAACTTCACAATCACGATATCTATCGTTAACAGCTAAAGCAATAGACCAGTGCTTCAGACTGCAGTCTTGATCTTCAACTCCCTCTCTTGCCATCCTCTAGCATTGTATGCTGTGAGGCATGGCTCTGTACGTAATATATGTGCAAACTATCAGAGCTTTTTCTATTCTAATACTTCACTGGGTATTATGCAGAGATCTGTCCTTTTTTTCTTGTTATGTACCCGGTCTCTTTTTATTTAGCCTTCTACCTTCTTAATAAGCGTCATTTAGGAAGCTTGAAGCATTGGTACTTTGTACTTTCTCCCATGTCTGTGACTCCAAGGAGCATAAGATTAGTAGAAAGGTAAACTTGTAGATAGCCATATTTTTTTCCACCTCGCGTCTGTTCAAGAAGCCTCCTTTCACGGCGTTGAAGATCCTGCTTGCAGCCCCAATACGCTCTGTTATTTCGCTATCGATACAGCTACTCTCTTGCATGTGAACTCCCAGATATTTGGCATTCAATGTATAAATTATAATTTTATCTGCCGATTAAAATTGTTTCCAAGGCTCTGCAAGGCTTATCTTTTCAATCCTTATTACCTTATATTCATTTTATTCAATAAGTTCTGTATGTTTCTTCATATCGACGCAATAGTTGTATTCCATAATAGTATGAATAGTATCCTTAATCATTTTTTAGGATACTAAAATTAGTATAGTATAATAATTTTAGTATCCTAAAATGCTTAATGAAACAGTCAGTAATGTTCAAGGCTGTTAAGAAAATTATAGGAATGACATGGTGGTCTAATTTTTAGGCAATCGTCGAGGCGGAAGGATGTCACAACTGAGTAGGACAGCTGGGGACTGGTTACGCATGGATTTGCCACTGTAATATAAATACATAAAAACTATACAATAATGAACTAAAAAATAAATATTAATTAATGACGGTCAGGTAATAAATATTAAATAAAATAAAATAAATTGAGTGGTTGAGGCAGTGGCAAATCCCTTTCACACAAACCTCTTTGGTTACCCAGCTGTTTATAACCTTCACTATCTTTCACTGCCGTTACACTATGTCACAAATATATGTTAAGCAAGAAATATAGATAAGCGAAAGATTTATATTAACAGACAGGAGTTACCGTATTCAAATACAGTCAAATATCATGGAATGACATTGGATGCTAGACTAAATTGGAAATAGCATTTTGAAAAAAAGAGAGATCTGAATATAAAGTTTATGAAAATACACTGGCTGCTAGGAGGAAACTCACAACTTACAGTTAAACCGGTATGGACTTATGGAATTCTGCTCTAGGTTTGTACCAAGAACAGCAACAAGGAAATAATCCGAACATTCCAAAATAAAGTACTCAGAAGTATTGCTGATGCTCCATGGTACGTCAGAAACGACAATTTCCTTAGGGACCTCAAAGTAAACTCTGTCAGAGAAGAGATTGGAAGGTTTGCGGATAGTCACAATGAAAGAATTATAATCCACGTAAACCCAGAAATGCAGAGTATAGTTGAGGACGCTTCGCATCAAATAAGGCGGCTTAAGAGAGTGACGCCTTGCTATTAAAGTGAATTACGCAAGTCAATAAATTAAAACTCCAAATGAAAGAAAATTCCACTTAATTGGGAGATTAACCAATGGGCTATATCCCACACCCGAGATTTTGCACATGAAAGAGGAGCTGCTTGTTGGGATATCTCAGTTTTTGGACAAGGTTTTAGTGGGTTGGAGTCCCACACTATCTGAAGAATTTTGGTCTCAGGCTTCTATTAAGATTTCTACCTTGTATAAAATAAAATAAAAATAAAAAAAAAAAAAATGCTGTTTAAAGCCTTCACGTTTTTTCACTCCCGTTACACTATCTCACACATATATCTTAAGCAAGAAATATTTCTTATATTAGATGAAACAGGCTAGGAGTGCCTTCAATTACTCCATATGGGGAGGTTACTCCAACCGCGCATCCAAAATACAATATGTGCCAAATGGCATTTTTATAATTTCAGTAAATAAACATTTATTATTATTATTTTATTAGTACCTAATCAAATCCAAATAACTTTTATATATTTTATAACATCATAAGTACTTTTTACAAATTCGAAATCGGAAATGACTAATGAAGACTCTGAAATCTTATCAAGAGAAGATCCACTTCTACTTCTCATGAAAAGAGAGAGATGAATATGAGAGTTCACGAGACGCTAATTTATTGTGGCGATGTGAATGCGACATAACGAACCTCAAAATGAGAGCTAATGCTCAGAAACGAGGCCTCAATTTAATAAGAAGGCCAATGACAAGAATGGCTCCGGAACCTTGAATACACGAGTCGGGGAGGAAAAAGTGGGATCTGAAATGAGCATTAAAGCCTTAGAAATTATACTCGTTCATTAGCAATATTGCGTAGGAGTGTGTTCCGAGTATAAAAGATCAGTTGTGAGCTTAATGAGTCGGGACAGAACTTAAGAAATAAAGGGAAGGAACGTCGACGAGTCCTCTATAACGGGGGAATAAAGTGGGGAATTAAAGGGGAAGGATTATTTATAGGGAGAAAAAGCAGGAGGTGATAAGGGAAATCGCCGGCTTAACTCCACATATTCAACCTTCAAGTTATTCTACTGAGATAGAATTTTAAAATAAAATAATAAAAATGTTGTATAGTATACATAATACATTGTATGTATAACATCCATACATTGTAACTCACAACATCCATCTTATATCTATAGTATCCTACAATTCAAATCCTCTATCCAATCTCAGGGCACAAGATCTTTATATCCGTTCCCATAGAACCAAAACTTTTGAGCGTTCCTTTCTCGCCCGTTCTATCTGTCTTTGGAACTTACCCCACTCGATATCCGTCATGCGCCTTCTTTAACCTCATTTAAATCCAAACTTTACCTGCATCGTCTAAATTCCCAAACAGATGCTCTACAATCAATAAATAATTTATAGATATTTTCAACTTAGTCGATTAATGAATTACTGTAAATATTCCTCACTCATAATGATATCATTTTTTATATTATTAGATGCTATTATTTATTCACTTATTTTTCTATAACCCTATTTCTTTGCATTGTAAATGTGTCGGTTTTTTATTTTATTGTTGTATTGCATTTTCGAATTTTCTACCAAAACATACCTGTTAGTTACTTACTTTCAAGATATTATGTAAATATTGTTTTATTCTAATAATGTAGTCCTTTTACCAGATATATATTTATTTAATTTTGTGCATTTCTGTTATTCCTAAGGGACCAGGTCCCAGAATAAAATATCTTGTCTATTCTATTCTGTTCTATTCTATGTAATAATACACCGTATTTTAGTTAAGTATTTTTCTGTCCAATGTTAACAACTTTATCCTTCCAAGTATTGAGGAATTTCAATATGAAACAGATGATAATAATAAACGGAACGGAGTGGCTCAGTAGTAGATTTGTCGTGCCGAACGGGCTCAATCAGATATTTATTAATCTGGTACCAGCCAGGGTAGATCCTTTAAGACCTGAGACGCTCCTGGGGAACACCCAGCCTCTATGAAGTACGTAACCACACACACAGCGTCGTCCAACATTGAATGGAACTAAATCACCACCCTGCGGAACGGTTGTGCAACAAACTGAAACTATGCAGAAATACTAGAAACAGTACAGACTCTACAACGTATCGAACTTCATGTGATGTAGTGGTATATATAATTGGTATACATTATTTATATATTTTGAATTTTAATATATTTTTTGCGTTTATTTTTCATGTTAGCTTATATATTATGGTTTACTTATTTATTATTATCTTGAATAATAATAGTTGACCTTTGTCCAGATGTAGATCAAAAAATTTCTCTTAAGTAGGGAGAACTGTTTATTAAAGAGTTACGTTTTGACACACATTGCAGGTCCTCTTCAGGGCTGTCGAGGGGGGGGGCAGGGGGCCCCGGTGTGGTTTTGTCTAACTCCTAGCATCACTAAATAATAGAAAGTAGTAGCTATTGAGAATTTGAGAGCGAGCTGAAAAATATGAAAGGGTTTCGGTATGAAGATAGACCACAGAAGGTCGGACGAAGCTGGATAGAGGATCAAAGTAAACATGTCGGTGAACAAATGAAGGAATATAAGAGGCAGAGAAAATTCAACCATAGAAAAGGAAATGAATGAAGTTGTTGCGATTGTCAATGCAAAATAAAGAACTACGAAAATTAGAGCAAACAATCTTCTCCTCAAGAAAACAAGAAAGAAGAATATTACATTAAATAATAAATGTTCATGCCAAAAGAATATGATTGAAATGATAATATTCAAATATATCCATCCATAAGGCCATCAAGGCCGCAGGAAATTAAACTTAGCTTTACACAGAAGAAAAACGTCAAAAAATAAAGAAGAATGGATAAAGGAATTCAACTTAATATACAGGAACTTTACCTGGAATTTCAAAATGATGGCCCGTGAAAATTCCGATAGTATAGGGATCCTACCGTCCGATGTGGAATTCGATCAACGTAAAATTTGGCAAAACCTTAAGAAGCATATTATGCTATAATTTCATATAATATATGAATAAGTAATTATAAAGGGCAGGGTCTCACACCCACTCACTCTTACAAACATACACACACACACACACACAAACATATAGATGAGCATATTATTATTATATATTGGGTTGTCCGGAAAATAATATAGGATTTTAAATTGTCTTTAACATACCTCTCCAAATAGTGAACTGTTTATGGCTATTGGACTTTTGACTTTTATAAATTTCAACATTTATTAATCTTCTTTAGAAATAGTTGTTTATCTCTGTAATATTTTGCTATTTGCAAATAATGCAGTCTTTATTAAGATGTAAAAGAGCGATTTTCGGATATTTCTGTTTTGCGAGTTCAAACTCGGCCGGAACGTCGTGACCCAAACGACCAGAAATATCAACGATGTCTGTGTCGAAGACAGTATAAGTGAGTGCACTCTTCAACGGTGGTTCCACAATTTTCGAGGAGGATAATTGAGCCTTGAAGACTCTGTTCGCCGAGCTTTGGTGGAAGAAAATCCAAGAACAACTGTTCGAACTGGCGGGGAACCTCGAACCCGATTGGGAAGGTGAAGAAGTAGCCTTTTTTTATGGCATTCTTTGACTTCAAGACTCAAGTTTCCCTCTCGAAATCTCTGCAACCAGCGTTGAAGAGTCCAATCACTGCCTTTGCCCCAGAGTTCGTTGATATTTCTGGTCGTTTGGGATCCTTTGCGGCCGAGTTTGAACTCGCTAAAAAAAAATTATTCGGAAATTACCCTTTGAAATCATAGAATAGATGGAATTATTTCCAAATAGCGAAATGTTACAGAGTTAACAAACATTTTCGTTTGAAAGATTATTAATAAGTGTGTACATTTATATAACTCTGTAGTTAAACAAATATAAACAGTTTACGATTCGGAGGGTAATTTTATATACAACCCAATGTATATATGTAATGTGACCATTACTATTGTAGCAGCGCTAACTTGTCGTGCCGAAGGTCATGGGTTCAAATCCTCTTGGCTAGCAGACTTTTATTTAATCTGTTAGCGGCCGGAGATATAGGACCCTCCTGGAGCTCACCCAGCCTCTATACAGTGATGAAAATCTGGCGATCCAGAGTGATCTAAGAGTAATCACCTTCTTTCCAAGTTACAGTACAGTCTCTACCATGTACTGAACCTAGACCCGTCATGGGTTGAGTGATACAGGATTACCATTGAAGAAAAACAGGAATATTTTTGGAAAGAATTAATATACTTAATTAAACTTCTCTTTAAACAGTAAATCACTCACTGTCACAACAATTAATTTCATAAATACTTAATGAATAATAAAATACCCCCTCAATTTTCAATTCGACCTTGCCTCAATAACCACCAGGTTACTGCAGCAGCCATTTTCTTCGATTTGAAAGAAGGTCCTTGAGGTTATGAATAGAACGGTGATTGACCTCGCAGATTAGATAAATATATATAAAGGAAAGAAAAGAAAATTCCCTAGTCGACAATTGGCTGTAGGAAAATTGAGTAAAATATCCCATCAGTTACATTGCTCAAATATTCCTGAGCCTTTTGGTATAAAAGTAAAAGCTACGATCTTTCTTCTGGGTTTTAAGAGAGCTACGTAGGGTTTTTACAACGTCACTACTCAAGATTTACAAAGTTATAAATGGTAAGTTCTTTCCATTCAAAAATTATATATAGATGACTCTTATATTACTATTATCTATTAACACTAATGTATTCTGAATGAAAGATAAAGATTTTTTTTTTTTTATTCTGATTCTTACTAATGCATACATGGATAAAAAAAGCGTCGAGGTATTATTCGCATACAGCTGAACTTGAAGCCAAGACTTACAGCTCCACAACTCAATGGTTCTAAACACTGAGGTATCCTCCTTACAATCGTAAATTATCCTTTCTCTTTTTTTTTAAAGAAGAGTGTTACAAAAATTAATAGTATATAGGTTTCACACACACGCGCGCACAGGCACATGAACTGGCATACATATTTACAGCATTCCTATTATGATCATTATGTTCTTTTAGTCCCTTATCATAGTTTCTTTTATTTTTTGTGTTTAGGTCTAGTTAGAACTTTTATCTAAATTTTTTTTACCTCGCATCGCCTGCCGCTTGTTGATAGGACAGCGGCCATTGATCTTAAATTACCTGGGCCAGCCATCTTATAAAGATTTTGCCGGGAAGCCGTTAGGGACTTGATAAACGATCTGTATTAATTCTTCTTGATAATAAATTTGAAAAGTTTCCAGGAGCTATCTATCACAGCTCAGAGGTCCCCACTCCTCATTCCCGACTTTTCCAGTTAACCTCACCCTTTAACCTGGCAAATTAACTCTTGGCTTAAGTAGCCCACGTTATTTTCTATTATACTTCAATGTATTTATAATATAATATAATGTAAGCGTAGGAGTGGCATGTGGTGTAATGGAGGATGACATAAGTAAGAATTATTTATTCCCTTTAAAAAAAAACCTAAAGCCATCAGCTGGTCTGTAAAGACTCGATTTTTGGCACATTTTTCTCATAAATACATCAATACATCAACGTATAACTGTTTTATAGTGGAAAGAAAAATATATCAAATAAATTTTTAAAAAAACTTCTAGTGGCCAAATCAAAAACTTCATGGAATAAAGAAGAGATGGGGAATAGAAAAGAAGGCTAATGCAACGACCCAATTTTTCACGAAACAATTGGGTCCAATTTCCACAGACAATGGGTAATTTCTTTAAGCAAGTGAACAATGTAATTTATTCCCTTGTAAAAGAACTAAAGAGAAATTAAGGGCATTGGCGTAGCTGAGGAAATCTGCACACCAATCGGAAATTCGCCAATTCTTCGCACCCTTAAGGATTATTTGCAGGACTATATTTATAACACATAACTATATTTATCCTTGCCTCGGGTTGTGGGCTAGCTCAGAAGTAGAGCGCTGATTTGCTATGGTGAAGGTCCTAGTTTGAAATCTGACAGATAATTTATTTAATCCGTTAACAGATTCGGAGGGACCCAGTGGGATGTGCAGACCTTCCTGTGCCTTACCCTGCCTTAATAAAAAAATAATCCTTAATTGGAGAAAAAATCTAGAGGTTGAATGCGTTGTCATTCAAATCACCTCTCTGCAGAACCGTCTTCCTAGAAACAGTACAGTCTCTACCATGTAACTTTATGAGTTAACTAGTATAATTAACTCATAAGATGCCGTTCTTGACCGCACAACTCCAAGAATGGTAGACTTATCCCTTATCACCGTCTATAATATATTCAAAAATAATAATTATGGGCAATTTATTTTTTAAAATGGAATATTGGTTTGGAGGGAAATTATAAAAAAAATAATGGAAATAATTATGAAAGGGCTCTTTAAGGTTTAAAATAATAACAAAAATTATATAAATTGTTCACTTTTTCATCAAACATCAAACCAATATCTATGATATAAATATGAAGTATTGTAGAAATATATATTTAAAAAAAGTTATTTATTGAAATTTACAACTGTAATGGTACCCAATGGTAGTACTCGAATAGCAAGTTCAACTTAGTAGATCACGAGGCCATCTTCTTTATTATATAAATATAAATATAAAATTTAGTGTCATTTTTATATTAAGACTAGAGACTCGCCCCGGCTTTGCACGGGCAGTAAAACATATTATAAACACATGTTTTATCTGTCTAATGTATTTTATTATGTAGATATAATAAACATAAAGATTGATAGATAAGATATATTAGGCAGCTCCTTCGATGAAACCACCCAGGCGGCTATACTTTTTCCAATAATTCCAACAATTATCGTTACATTCCAACCCATTTACACAAAACCTCGACAAATTATATACCTAAGCCCTGGTGAATCTATTGGTGAAAACCGTATGAAAATCCGTGCAGTTTTTATTGAGTATAGCGCGAACAAACGCGGCTGAGGACTTTGTTTTATAATAAGTATAGGTGTAAGATATATGTGCCTTAGAGGCCTTCTTAATAATAACTAGTGGCTATTTTATTGTTTATTCATTATTGCTTTTAATATTTGATTTTTTACTATTTTTAAAAATTTTAAACATGAAATCATAAATTTTTTTATTATTTATCCGGTAGCTTACTTGGTAGAGTCCTCTCACGGTAAGACAGAGGACCGGGTTCGAATCCCGGTCGGGGGCATATCTTTTCTCTTCAGAATAAAAATATTTAAAATTAAAACAACTAACTAATAAATTATAAACAATTATAAATAGTAATATGACGTGTGTCAACAAGTTGCTAAAATTAAATTAATGTTCAAAGAACATTCGTCCTCGTGTATACATCGCAAAACTTGCGAGAACACGGAGAAATGGGATCAGATAAGTGAAAAGATTTGTCCCCGGCAGGTATCAACTCCGATAGCTTAGTTGGTAGAGTCCTGTCACGGTAAGACAGAGGACCCGGGTTCGAATCCCGGCCGGGGGCATATCTTTTTTCTTCAAAATAAAAATATTAAAAATTTTATTTTAGTTTTACTTGAAAGAAATAATAGGCATCCTATCTTTGGCCAGCAATCCATCAAAGTTCTTTATTAAAATAAATATACTAAATTTAGCTTTATAATAACGATTCCATAAAGGTGGTTCTGTATGATATTTTTAAACGGTTATTTACTTTTTGCAAATTTAACTGTTTATGCTATTTAGGTTAACATAACAGTTATTACAATACCAGGTTAATTTTTGCAACGCCTCAACCGTGTACAGTGATAAATTATCAACTGGATAAATTGTCGGTCTATTTCATTTAAGGCTTTAATAAATAAAATAAAATATAGATTAATTATTTTTTTGTAACAGTTATTTAAGTAATTCTAAAAGCAAGCTTATCCTATTAGCTTTCATTAAAACAAAATCCGTTTCTCTTCGGTTCAATAAATTAATTTGTACTTTTTATTTTTTGTTCGATTGGAAGGGGAAATACATACAAAAACACATCCTCCCCCTCTAAAAAAGTATTTTCATTTGAAATATATTTGACAGAAGACAGATGTGTTTTAATAGAAAAGTTTTGCCCGGCTGAAAAACGCAGCTGGCATTTATAAGCCGGGTAGTATAAAGATTTCTTCTGTGCTCCCTGACATGGGGCCATTCGTAAGATCCTGGATTTAGGTTGTTTTCATAATTGAGAAGATTAATTTTCCCAACTAAATGATATTTTATTTATTTTTCTTCATTTTGTACACGCTTGATATACTCCTGTGCCCCCAACACTCTTTAAATTAATTCAATGATAAAATCTTTTTACCTTTTATTTTTATTCATGCCAGATGATAATCTGTGTTTCAGATTGGGCAATCAGGCTTGCCGTTATACGCGGAATCCGTTTTATATCCAATAATCAAATATAAATATAATTAATTCCGTTTTTAAAATTGTTCTTGTAATATTTTTATTTCGAAAGGTTCAAATAAATATATAAATGAAAGGCTTAACGAACCCGAAGGCTCGATGCCGATACCACCAATCCATGTTTACAAACCTAACGCAATCCTCCCACCTACGCCTCGGTCTACCCCTCAGACGCTTCCCAGTCGGTACAGCGCCAATTAACATCTTGGGAATTCGTTTGTTACTAAGCCCAGCAACTTTACTTGCCCATCTTAATCTTCGCGACGCTATTACCTGAATAATATTTACCGGACGCATGATGCGCGATTCCGCGTTATGTAAACTCCTATATTCCCCAGTGGTCTCATTCTTTTATGGACCGAATATTGTACCTAACACCTTATTTTCGAATATCTGAAGACGCTGTACATCCTTCGGCGTTAATGACCAAGTTTCACATCCATAGAGAAGAGATGGAACGATAATTGTTTTATTAATTCTGATTTTTAGATTTCTGGACATAAGACGCGAGCTTAGTAATTTCGAGCCCGAATAGTAACAAGCATTTCCCGCCTTTAGTCGCGCCTAAAACGAAATTCTCCGAAAGTTCCTCCCGGCTAAGTCCGATGGACTCGCTGACCAATGAGGTCGGCGCCCCAGGCTTGCTGGAGGGATGTGACCGAGGTTAGAACGCCCTACTCACAATATTTTTTAGTTCACCAAATACCACTAACAGTCACGGGTCCTTCTGAGATAAAACGTTCAAAAGTTTCAAAATCAATACAAATTCAAATCAATCAGTCATCTACGGTATAGTCCAAGACACTATAGGCACATGTGTACCATTACTAAATCCACTAAGAAAAAAAAGTGCCCAAAAATATTATTATTAATGGCTTTATGAAAGTGTTAATATAATTAATTATGAAATTAAAAATTATAATAAAAACTAAAATATTATATCACTCCTTTAAAAAAACAATGCCAATACTCAAAAATCTAATTTTTCAATAGAGGTATTTGAAATTTCCGTGAGTTGAAAAAATTAAAATTTCGGTAAAAGTAATGCAATGCATTCATATTGGAATGATGGTATTGAAATTATTTTATTATTCTTTAGTTTTAAAGGCTAATATTTTTGTTTTTAACTTTTGTCATCATTTCCATAAAACTTCAAGTTCAAACGTGATATAATTTAAAATATGAATTTATTAAAAAAAAAATGTTGAAAATGGAATATCAGATTAATCATTCCTGATTTGGAAAGCTTCAACCAATAGAATTTCAACTGAAGGCTTAAGTAAAAAAATGCCAATTTTTTAGATATGTCATTTTTCATTTAAAAGAACGATATATCACGAAATAATTTAAAATTGTATTAGCTAGATTTGTCTAACTCCTTACTCAAATAGACTTAAATGATTTAGATTCCTAGTTTTCAAAACCTCCACCTCTGAAATATATTGAATATCGTTTAATTAAAATTCTAAACCATCATTCATTGATAGATGTAATAAAAATTGGATAGATTTAAACTAAACTGCAAAAAATGAATAGGTATACCACCAATTTTGTTGTATTTACTTTGCCTAGGATTTCAATATTATTTTTATTATAAATAGCATTAATGTTTATTAAAAATTATACTACATTAAATATTAATGTAGTTATTAAATATATATTAATATTAACGCTAGGTAAAGTATATACTACAAAATTAGCAATATCTTTATACATTTTTGCGCAGTATATAAAATAAGTGAAAGAAAATGGTCCGGTTGGAGGTCGATAAATTTCTCAAAATTAGGAAGAAATGTTTACTCAAGCGCCAACGTTTCAGGTCTTCTTCAGGGCTAAATATGTTTAAAAAAATACAAATGAAAATTACAAATTATGGTAAATATTAAATATGAAATGTATAAGCATCAAGAGTATTAATAACATAAAGTTGTACAAAAAGTAAAAAACAAATAGTTATAAATACTCTTGATGCTTATACGTTACAATTTTAATATTTACTATAATTCAGTCATTTTTAATAATTTAGTAATTTTCATTTGTCTCTATTCTACATATTTAGCCCTGAAGAAGACTTACAAAGTGGGCCGAAACGTTGGCTCTTGAATTAACAGTTCTTCCTACTTTTGAGAAATTTATTCACTACCACCATTTTATTTTACTTATATATTATACACGGTCAACTATTATCATTCATTTATATAAAATAATTTGAGAAATGAATTATTATCTCATTTCTAGTATTCATCTTACAGAATGCTAAGTTAAAAGATTATTTTAAAAAAATCTCCCTCGCAGTTGTTGGACAGACGCATTTCTTGTTTACGAGTAATTTGTGGAATGAGAAGTTGTCTTTATTTATAAATAAAATATAAATTACGGTTTTAATGAACAAAAGTGAATTTCTGCTTAAAAACAAAAGGAAGGGAAATTCTAGGGAAATATTTATAACGGCTTTGAAAATAAATCAATGAAACCACACTAGGACTTTGAAAAACTTTACAGACTACTTGAGGAAGATTTTTATATTTAGAGTGGATAGAAGAAGCAAGCAGATACCTCTAAAAATAATCGCCTCTCAATGAATCCGAAATAGCCTGTGGTAAAGGGAGAATAGCATCTAATATTTCCTCACAATTCATCTTTCCTGAATTATATAGACTTCAACTTTAAATAACACTCTAATTAATTCTACATCAATGTATCAATAATGCCATCTTAGGAATTATTTATATTAAATATTACAGCATTACATTTAGTAGCAAATCAAATATTTCTTTAACCACACCTACTAATATCTGATCGTTGTTGTTTAATAATTTAACACCAGATAAAGCTAATCAGTGGAAGACTTAAATTTTGCCTATCCAGGTATAGACAGGATATGGATCTTTAACGAGTACCAGACACCGTACAGCCTGAATTAACCCATTTTACGCCCCCTTTGAAGGATGGAAAATTGTTTATTCCTTTTTAAAAAATCCTTAGGCTACCTGCCGGGCTGCGAATCCACGATTTTGGGCATAATAGGTTGTTAACCTACGTGTAATGTGTAGGCAGGTGATTTGGCTGAGCTTACCCGACATGTCCCCCCCTCCCTTAATCTTTCATTTAGAAACGATTTTTTATTAAGCTATAAAGAAAGAAGAGAAGTCAACCCTTAAAATGTGGGCGTCTGTAATAAATGTCTGTAACAAATAATAAATTATTACAGTATTTCATTTGCACTTGATTGTATAATAAAAGAACGTTATTAGAATGACTTCACAGTTATTTAGGGAATACAGCGTTTAGGAATTATATATCAATAATATAAAAAAATAAAATAAAAAAATAACCTGTACCACTATAACCCGTGAACGGTACTGGGGTTCAGTACATGGTAGAGACGGTAATGTTTCATAGACAACGGTTCTGCAATGAGGTGATTTGTCCTAGATCACGCTCAACCGCCAAATTTGTCTCCCGTATATTGGGTACCCACATTATAGAGACTGGGTGAGCCCCAGGCGGGTCCTAGATTCCATAAGGTCCATCTCCGGCTGCTAAAAGTCTTGCCGGCAGTGGGAATTGAACCAGGATTTTCGGCATGGCAACTCAGAGGTCTGCCACTTAGCCACTCCGCTCCCCTATTAGTATGTCAATAATACCTACCATAAAATTGATTAATATATCAGGATGTTTTAGTTAATTTCAACTCATTAATATTTTGCCTTAATTTTTTCTTTTACAAACCTGATTGTTTCATAATCTGTCATTCTTTGATACCATAGCTAAAGTAATGCGTATATATCTGTCTCACATAAAGTTATACGTAATATATTTCAATCATAATTAATAATATATGCTTCCATTGCACATTATAGGTTAAAACTGGCAACACGATTACGCTTACCATTCAAAGATCAAGAAGCAAAAAAAAGAGTACAGGATAACCGCATATCAAAAGAGAAGGGTGTAAAGCGAACAAGGTTGATTCAAAGTACACAGTGGATAAAGGACATGAATAGGATATCGGGCAACGGTTCGCGGTTTAACGGAGATGAGCTGCTCAATAGCCGTCAGTTCCGCCCTGAGAGCCATGGGAACATTATGGCGTCGTCATTAAAACCCATATACATTTTGATGGTCGCCTTTATAGGCCGTGATTGTAACAGTCGAGGTGATCCGAAATAGGAGTTTTAACCGTTTTATGTTTCGGCACGATAGGGTAAAGCGATAATAATAATCGTGGAACTGCCCCTGCATAGCAACATTCTATCCAATCAGATTCGCCATATCCCTTCGAGGAAAGGTCTGATGGTATGTTATCTAAGGCCATTCGCTTCATGTCATTGAGTGTTATGCGCAATGACATCAAGGAGCGTTTGATTCGTAATGAACGGAATGTTCATATATATACGTATACTATACCCATGTTTAATCTAGATCTGATACAATATCACCTGGTATTGATTAAGATGAATTAATGAACTGAATGCTGTTTCCTTATCATAATTATTATTACTACGTCTAGAAGTGAATTACTACAGTGTTTGATTAGTTTTATGTGTAGGTATAAGCAATTCAATTCAGTACGATTATGACAGAAACATCTTCCGGGCTCAGAGAACCAACGAACTCAGATTCTTAAATGAACATAATTCCTCAGTGTGTAGAGCCCGTTGAGTCGACATGCCAAAGTCTCGGGTTCAAATCTGGCTGTGTTAGATAATTTATTTAATATGTTAACAACTAAGAATGGACCTTGTGGAATCCGCAAACCTTTCTGTAGTTCCCCCGGCCTCTTAATTGGGGAAAAACTATGTGGTTAAGCGTGATCTCGAACAAATCACCTGCCTGTACTCATCTCAGAAAAACTGGGCGAACGAGTGCTCAAGTGTAATCACGGCTCAACAATCTCTACCTTCTACTGAATCCTAGAACCTTCATGGGTTGAAGTGGTCCAGTATTACCATGAAATAATGATGATTGTCAAAAGCATTTAACCTTTATAAATCATATTAATATTAAATTTTCGGAATTTGGCGATCAGCTATTGTTCCTGAACACCTCGTATATCGCACCCCCCTCCCTCCAAATTTAATGATTATAAACTCCATCATTCTAATCAGCATAAATGGCAGCATTTTCATAATTATGATACCATGGTATGTTATTTAGGATTCGAAAAGAAAAAAAATCCAGTCTCTCAAGTAGATTTAACCTTCAAGTCCTTGGGACATTTTGGTACCTATTTTCTGGAATTTCCGTACCTAGCGGTCATGGGGAATCCCAGTATGACTCAGTACCTTCCTATCTGGCTATTATCTTACTGAATGTGATTCTAAAGTTTGTTCATAGAATATAAGCAGCGCCTGGTCCCACTGACCATACCTTAGTACTGAAACGGCTTCTTTGATTTTTTCAAGGTAAGCTTTCATTTAATGTTTTTTATTTACTAGTTAATAATTATTAATCAGCGAGACTTTTAAATTTATAAGTTTTATCGTAATCTTAACTGTTTTTCTTATTATTTTTTAATTTAAACATTATTTTATTCGGTAGTTCTATTATAATTATGGAATCCCAATCTTACAATAATCAAAAAAAGTTATTAGGACTGATGACCCGATGTTCTGTGACAAATTACACCTCTTGGTAGACGATATTGTAAGATATAATATATGCCCTACAAAAAATGAAGACAACATTTGTGATATATGCAAGTGCTCAAGGAAACTTTTTGTCATTTTCTTGGAATATTGATAATTTTAATTTTGAAAAGTATTTTTATTTTCATTTTATATTCATTTCATTCATTCAAAGTATTTTTATTTCGAATCACACCATACACAACGACATGAATATTCCCACTATAAAATCATATATTCATAACAAATACATGACATGTCACTCATCGACACAATATCACCCAAACCCACTCGTTCTTCCTCTTTCCTACTCTCTGTTACCTGGACTGGATAGGAAAAGATTAAAAAGAAATTGGCCAAGAGAACTACTCACCTATTGATATTTATATTTTTACTCCATCATCATATAGAAGTTCAAGTAGAAAATCAAGGTGAAAAACACTAGGATCAAATTTGCTGAATGCGCAATTGCGCAGGTGCAAATTAAAATTAAATTATAAAATAAATAAATAAATAATAGGGTTTTAATTGTTTAAAATCAAAATTAAATATATTGTAATTACTTTTGTTATAAAAACACAAGTTTTAAGTAGTTTTTGATTTTCACTTACAAATATCAAATATTCGTTGATTGTGGGAAATGGAAGAAGGTTCATACAAGTAATAACAAACAATAAAATGTTTAAATATTTTATTTTGTATTTATTATTGAATTTTTAAATCAGATGGTCCACGGGACCAGTAACACTATTAGCGTAAGGAAAAACTATGTCAGTACTTGAGGTTTAATGTAGTAACCAAATAACGCTTCAGGCATTACCAAGTCATTAAAACTTAATGAGACCACTCGAGCAGTATAAATGATACTAATCAAATAGAGATAGCATTTTAGAGAACTACCTACTGTGGGTTAGTTCCAAAGAAAGAAACCGCCTCTGATACATCAGTAAGTAGGAATATTTTCAAATATGCTAATGCGAACGAACATGAGCTTATCTCTAGGCGAAATGAATTGGAAACGACCCTGATAGTGTTTAATGAACGGAGGGTGGGAAACTATTCCTAACGTATAAATCATTTCTTTCAAACTAACTCGCAATAATGGCAGGCATAGTTAACACGGCCCCAGATCGGATCATGTGCTCCAGCGAGCGGGCACAATCGCAGAAACCAGCTGCCAGGTCACGTGGTCATTATCTCTTCCAATCAATCCCTTCCCCTCCAGTGGGGTGTTCTTTTCAGATTAGCTCTGACCCTCAATGGCCAGATCCGAAGGGCAATGGCAGCTCTTTAAGTGGGTTAACACTTGAAACGTCAATATCAGTTCATCGCTAATCGGCCAAGTAAAAGATTATGTAAGGCTGTTTCATATGAAATATCAGTTCTAAAAGGAAAGGTTATTTATGCAAACAAATGTATGAAATCAAAATATTTACCCTATTGTTCTATACTCCCCCCCCCCCCCGCACGTTTTATCAAACTTACAAGTCTGAAAATGCGTTTTTAACTTCAAACTCATTTTTAAAAATTTACTATTAAGGAAGGTGTCCATCCCCTGTGCCTAAGGGAATATAATTTACCCACTGAATCTGAGTCTGTCGTAAATGACGATTAAAGAGGACTGTTGCCTCTCGCGTAAGGCATATAAATAACGCCACGGTAAAACTGATTAAAATCAATCAAAGTACCATCGGAAACCAGGAAAGATGGCTCCGCCGATAGATAGAAGCTCCTCTACTCTGAACGGCAGGAGAAGAAGTTGTATTGCGAATAAGATGAGTGTGGGAGTACTTCGTACCCTAGCCCATTTAGTTTCTTCACTATCTGTCGTTAAACATGAAGTCTGCTATGGTGTCAAAAGTGGAGGATTAAAATAATTCCCATCAAATCACCTTTACCCTCCGTCGTAAACCAACTTCCTGACCGGACATAAAACCTGTAAACCTAATCACAACAGATTAGATAATGGATCTGTTCATCCTATAATTTCATTGAGCCGGCAATAATTTCTAAACTATAACTAGAAAATGCTTCAGGTAAGGCTTTAGAAGCTTTTAAAATGTCGTATGAAAAGTATCAAACTATGTAAAAATATACTTCAATATTTAAAAAATATATAAACACGAGTATGATCTGAAAGGAATATGAACACAAAAAGGAGGCGAAGTTTAAAAGACTGATTGATTTATTAGAAATGTCTCCGTTCTGGAAGAGCTAACAGGGAAAGAGTATCAATGGGACACAATCTTCTCTCTTCCATTTTTCTGTTTCAGAATAATCCAGCTCGTTTAGCGTAAAATCTCTCCGAAGGGGCCTTTTAGTTCGGAAAAGCTCAAAGCTGCCCCAACATTCCCTCATATTTCCAGCCCTCATTTCTGAATTCCATTGAACACAAAATATTTGTTTTTATTTCGTTTTATATATCTTTTTTAAACGGGTTTGTAAACATAAAAAGAATTATTTAACATTTATCCCTACAACGTATGATGATGGTGCATTTCTATTATTAGTCAAAACAAATCAAGTTATAGCATCCCAAGTATCGTTTCCGCAGGTTGTAGCTTCGAGTAGAATTACAACAAGTTTTAAGAGTTTATTCCCATGTTTTTTAATTTTACAAAAATACAAGTTACCGTGAGCTTTGGCATATAAAAGAAAATGTAATTGTGGGTAATGAGTATATTTCGGTCATCTTTTAATCAAGAAAAAAGAAATTTCAACTAACATTTCGAAGTACATATGACATGTGTTTGTTGAAACGTTCATTCCCAGATGAAATGAATACCGAAGAATACATATTCCCCATAATTGCATTCTCTTTTCCATACTAAGGCTCGTGATAATTGAAATGTCAGATTAAAACTAGCGACTCAACTCGAAGCGACAACATCGCAATATTAATTATTCCTACATATTTGTTCATTTTCCAATCCTATCTCACTAACAGGTCGTTTAACATAACCACAAGCAATTTCATCCCTCTTTCCTTAATATGCTTTTGTTCACCAAGGCTATGTCCTCTAAATAGTTCATACAGCTGACATCCCAACCCATCCAAATACTATCCTTACAAAGAAGATGGCCTCGTGACCTTCTAAGTTGAATTTTTTATTCAAGTATTATTAGGGGGTAGTTCCTCTACTTGCCCTTATCTCATGCCATATATATCTTTTTATACTAATAAATTCTTTCCCAAACAATAAACGAAAACATTTTTTTGGCCACTGATTAATAAATAATTTTTTTCAGAGGTCATTTTGATTAAATTTGTAATAAAATGAATAATTAACTTTTTCTGTGATAAGAAACTTAAAAATGTAAACACAGAATTTTTTCACTTGCCTAATCGATTAACTCTACCGATCAAATAAAATTGTAACATTTCTTACGTTAGATTTTTGGATAGTCTTTCTTTCTCATATAAGTGAAACATCACCCGAACTGCCCAGTATAAATTCATCATAGTGTATCCGCAATCAATCATTTATCCGATCTGATTAAACGGTGAATATTAATCGCCAGAACAATTATTTACAGAAGGAACTAATGAAATGAATAAATGAATAACGAAAGTCACAAAATGGCAAACTGAAATTACTTTTATCCTTTCCCCAGTTTAATTTAACGATGATAAAGATCAAATAAAATAAACGAAATCAATTCGTTTATCTGATTCAGTTTATATTACACATCGTTAAAACTCCACACCTAAAAAAACAGATGAATCTCATTTAGAATGAAACTTAGATTGAATTTCAATTAATTACCCTGTAGATCCTGCAAACATTTTTTTTTATTATGTACATCCATGTTGCCTACATATACTCATATAATATTGACTGCCGATGTAATATATATATTTTTTTATTATTATTTATTTATTGATATTTACAACTACATTACAGTAATATAACAAGTAAATTGGCTGAGTGATACATAATGACATGATATAATGACAAGTAGAGAAACTATTCACTGGTAGTACTCAAATCGCATGTTCAACTAAGAAGGTCACGTGGGGCCCCAAAGCTCTACTCCGTAGGTCCAAATAGGTCGTATGATGGTCATGTAGATGAGTCTTTTGTAATTAATTGGGAGCTTAGAGCGTTTGTCTAGTAAGTGTGGAAACGTCGAACGGTTTCTTGTCTTTTCAGTTTTGTATGAGGATTCCAGGTTAATCGTTTGTCGAGATGCAACCCTAAGTATCGGATCTGTTCTACAGGCACAAGTGGGATATTATTAAAGGATACTGAAGGGCAGGAAGTAATTGGTTTACGACGTAAGGTAAAAGTGATTTGATGGGATTTTTGAGAATTTATTTTAATTCTCCAGTTCTGGCGCCATACTTCAAGATCAGTGATATGGGATTGGAGTCTTTGGGATACAATAACTGGATTGGTATTGACTGATAATACACATGTATCATCAGCATTTGTGGTAAGGATAGTATTAGGATGAGTTGGGATGTCAGATGTATAAACTGTATAAAGAATTGGGCCAAGGATACTACCTTGAGGAGTAATATATTAAAAAAATTATTTAAAAAAAAATTAAAAAGAAGAAATCACCACTAAAAACTGACAAATTAAAACCATTAGAAATCTCAGTGCATGATTAAGAGTCATCTCTCCTTTCCTTAGTGTGGAAGAGGAACCTTAAAATATTGGAACTGCTCCTCTTCCTACAAAATTTACAAAATTCCAATGCAACTAAATAACTGGACTGAATATTTTGAACGTCTCAGTTGTTAAAACAAATCAAATGGCCACCATGTCACTCAATGTGCGTAGGAGGGGTTTGACGTAATGAGTAACAGAAGTTATTGGCACAATGAAGGGGAATTGGGATCAAAAGCAAATAACTCCGAAATTCGTTCTCTTACTCCTACTTCTCTTATCCGTCATGCTTCTTCCTTATCCTCTATATCTTAAATTCCCAAACAGATGACCTCTAATCAGTTATAATCAATAGCTCATGTCGATCAGGAGTAATGGATGAATTGCTGTCAATTTTCTTCACTTATTAAGATATTATTTTTTATAATGTTATGTGTTTTTATTTATCTTTTCCTCTCAACTTAACTCTTATTATTTTAGATTTGTATTTTTTTTTTCTTTACCATAAAGAATAATACAAAATACCTGTTAGTACTTATTTTCAAGTACTTAGGTAAATACTGTACCATTCTTATAATCCAGCTCCTCAGCTAGATATATATTGAATTAATTTAGTAGACATATGTTATTCTTTAGGTACCTTATATATACAGAGTCATTCAGAGGAATCGCATGTTTTTGAAATGATGAGTACTCGGTTGATTTCACATGAATAGTTTATTTATTATCATGAAATTCCTTATTACATAATGTCATTTACTATGTAATGACAAAAATATTTAATTCTCCTATTTACGGAAAATTACATCACTTAAATGACGGCCTCTTTCTTTTTCCCCGCCTCTGTAGTTCTTGCACCAAAACGTTGGTGATCATTCCAATGTAGCGATCTGATGTGACTGTAACAGGGGCACCATGTTCTTTGAAAAAGTTACGGTCGATTGTTCCACATTTAGCTACTGCACATCAGGCTGTCACTTGAGGACTATGCAAGGGTCGTTCATGCATTTGTTGTGGGTTCTCTGAGGCCCAATATCGGCAGTTTCTTTTATTGCGGCAGCGTACTTAGTAATAGAACGACACGGCCTCCTCAATATTGCCGCCCTCACTCTGTCAATTAAATTTGAAAGGTTGAAGGAATTTGTGTACCTTGGATCGCAGGTGAACGCGGATAATGATATAAAAGCAGAAATCCATCGCAGAATTATGTCCTCAAATAAATGTTATTTCGGGTTACTGAAGCATTTTAGAAGCAGGGCTATTTCCAAAAACACGAAGGTGCATTTGTATAAGACCCTAGTAAGACCAGTTCTCGCTTTTGCCTCCGAATGCTGGACATTACCCAGTTCTCAGGAAGCCCTTCTCCTAAGGTTCGAGAGGAAAATTTTGAGGAGAATTTATGGCCCAGTTTGCACCAATGGGATATGGAGGATAAGGACAAACGCTGAGCTAGCAAGACTCTACAAGAGCCCAGATATTTTAAGGGTAATAAAAGTAGGCCGGCTTCGATGGGCAGATCATATAATTAGAGTGACCCAGGATCAGATTCCTAATATGGTCCTAGACGAAAGGATTTATAGGATAAGAAGAGTGGGAAGACCAGGTCCATCATGGGAATTCGCAATTGGAGAGCAGTGGCAACCAATAGAGAAGACTGGCGAACCAAGCTGCAGGAGGCCTTGACTCTACAGGAGTTGTAGCGCCACGAATGATGATGACTCTGTCAATGTTGTCTGGTGTCCGTGCAGTACGAACGGCACCAGGTGATTTGCCTCGAGTTACGGTTCTTGTTGTTCTGAAATTCATGACCGTCTAAGAATAGTGTTGCGATCTGGTACGTCTCCGTGACGCCCGACCTTAAAATGTCGCCGAAAGAGACGTTGTGTTTGGATAACAGACTCACCATTTGTAACGTTGTTATCGTACACGAGCACACGGTGTTCCACATTCCATTGCGACATGGCGACTAAAATGGCAAAGCCTGCTGAAATGAATAATACTGTGTTGGTTTCTCCCACTCTTCTAGTCGTTGTGTACTAGAAGTGTGCGTCTCAAAAACATGCGATTCGTCAGAATGACCCTGCCAATTGCAATTCTTCATTTGTTACTTCCTTTTCCTCCAATATTCTCTCATCCTTTCACATTATCTCTTTTTTTCTTTCTTCCGACCACTTTGTGCCTGTTCTTTTATTGTTTGTACCCTGGAATCCCAAGTCCAACACTATCTTTCTGAAGGCATCTCTCTGTGGTGCAGCTTCTGCTTTTATGTGGAGTATTTCTAAATATTGTTTTAATTTTTCGGATCCAACCAGTAGTTAATTTCTTTTCCTAGAGATACTTAAAGATCCGTTTTGACTGCATGTTGTCAACCATTCTGTATAAATGTCCAACAAAAATCAGTCTTCTTTTCCTTATCGTTTCTATTTTTTTTTCTATTTTATATTATACCCCATCATTGCTTCGTAATTTCTGGGTTTGTGTGCTTCTTATAGGACACAAAATTTTCCTAATAATTCTTCTTTCCAATATTTCCAGTTTGTTTAACCTATAATTGAGTCCTAGGCATTCACTTGCGTAGAGCCATTCTGGTTTCACTACTGTGGTGTAATGTCTTATTTTTGCATTCTTTGGTATGCACATTTTATTGTAGATAGTTTTTGTTATTCCATATGATTGTTCCATTTAAAAGTTTTTTATTGTTATTGCATCAGTAATTAGACAAAAAAAAACTTAGCCTTCTTCACCATAGTATAAAATCATTTTAAAAAAATCGTTTTTAACACTTAAATAGCGTTAAACTGTTTATAAAATCATACTTATATAATTATCATCATAGATATAGACTATTTAGCCGAAAAAAACAGAAATAACACAATAATTTTAATTTTTTATATATTCTTGCGTTCAATTGTAAGTAAAATCAAAGATTATTTTTTATTTATTTATTTTCTAATTGGAAATTGACATTTCTCCAGTATCTTTACAGTGAGTTAATAGAAGCGAATAGTGGATATAAAGGCTGGTAGAGAATAAGTTTTGGTTGTAGAGTCGGCTGGTGAAGATCATGCATGTCTGCTGGGCAGCCAACCGTAGTTCCAATTTTCCCACAGCTCGAACCTTCACTCAAGGAGCGATACCTACTGTCCCAATTCTTTTCCTTTAACAGCAAAATTCTTACAATCCCTTGCTACATTAAAAGAACACATGTTTAACTTAGAATAGATACAATATTATTTATGATTAGGAAATTTATATATTTTAAAATTATATTTAAAATAATAAAGAATTTAAATAAAGCTTTTCTATATCTAATATTTTTTATATACATAGTCACCATTAATTCACTGGAATGGATCGAGCTGTTATTTTTGAAAGTGTTATAAGTCTATTTGGATCGAGAAATGTCGTTTATTCTCTTAAATAATTCAAAAAATTATTTTTGAGTGGAAAATATTTGACTGGATAATTCAATCCATCATTTAAATGATTATCATTTCATAATAGTATATTTTCTTTATAAGATTTTGCTTATATACTGGACTCAATCTTCTTGGTTTATATAATAGGATAGAGAAAAAAACCATATCCCAGTCACTAATTGTTATCTAAACTTTACAAATGATTAAAAAAACAAAATGTTTCGACATTTATTAGTCATTCTCAATTTCAGCAATTCCTCATACAATTTCATTAAAATTCATAAGTTCCTCAAGGTAGTATCCTTGGCCCAATCCTTTATACAGTTTATACAGCTGACATCCCAACTCAACACCAATCCAGTTATTGCATCCCAAAGCCTCCAATCCCATATCACTGATCTTGAAGAATGGTGTCAAAACTGGAGAATTAAAATAAATTCTCAAAAATCCCATCAAATCACTTTTACCTAACGTCGTAAACCAATGACTTCCTGCCCTTCAGTATCCTTTAATAATATCCCACTGGTGCCTGTAGAACAGATCCGTTACTTAGGGTTGCACCTCGACAAACGATTAACCTGGAATCCTCATACTAGACTGAAAAGACAAGAAACCGCTCGACGTTTCAGGCTACTTCAACACTTACTAGACAAACGCTCTAAGCTCCCAAATAATTACAAAAGACTCATCTACATGACCATCATACGACCTATTTGGACTTACGGAGTAGAGCTTTGGGGCTCCACTAAGACATCGAATTCCTCTCGTATCCAATCCCTACAATCCAAAATCCTTCATAAAATCCTCAACGCTCCTTATTTTGTTTTAGAACAAAGTCATCCATAACGACCTTAATGTCCCATTTGTTGCTGATTTGGCCCGAACCCGATATCTATCCTTTGATAGCAAACCTCATTCCCACTCAAACCCTTAGTTTCAAACCTAGCTTCCTCTTCGATTCCCGATAATCCTCCGAGGCATCTGAAAAGAAGATGGCCACGTGACATTCTTAGTTGAACTAGTGATTTGAGTACTACCAGTGGGTAGTTTCTCTAATTGTCATTAGCTCATGTCATTATGTATCACATAGCCTATTTACTGGATATATTTTTTAATACAGTTGTAAATATCAATAAATAAATTTAAAAAAAAATGTATAAGTCCAAATCATTACTTAAGGTCAAACATTATTTCAAAGTTAAAAATATATATATAAAATCCTGGAAGATAGACAAGTAATAGGATTTTATATATATTTTTATCTTTTTAACTTTGAAATAATGTTTGACCTTAAGTAATGATTTAGACTTATAAATTTAAATGAAGTTGTATGAGGAATTGCTGAAATTGAGAATAACAAATGAATGTCGAAACTTTTTTTTTAATCATTTGTAAAGTTCAAGTTACAATTATTGACTGGAATATGGTTTTTTCTTCTCTATTAAATTCATAATAATATTTAAAAGTTATACAGTGTTAAAAATATCACTCATTGCCAAGTCCTTAAAAGTATACTCATATACTTATATTAATTCAAATGCAAACCCTTAAATATCTCGTACATGAAAAAATGGACTTATAGGACTTTCATAAGTAACAGCTCAATCATGATGAGCAAGCAAAAGTAGAATAATTTATAGAAAAAGATACATGATAAGTAAGTATATATAAAAAAAAAATTAGATATATAAATGCTTATTATACCGTAAAATTCACAAGTCCGACCATAGTTCTTTTAATCTAAGGTGTAATCTTATTATATTTTTGGATACATTTAAATAAATTAATTACATTAATATATTAATACTTTAAAATTATTGTAAAAAAAAAAAATGAAACATTGACGCTACTATGTAACACAAAATGTACATTGATAATCAAATGTCATATTTCGTATTATTTTAAGATTTTTTCAGTGTGGTCTTCGATTTATATTAGTGCATTGAAATTATAATGAATAAGTTATAATTTCGATAGTGTTATTTTTATTATTATGTGTAAATTTCTCAGAGAAAAAGAAGAGGAAATGGGAATGAGATCAATTGGAAGAAGTCGAGCACCTAAAAAATCTTAATGCATCTTAAATTCTTAATTAGAAACAAGGAAGTTCTATCTGTGAATACAAACCGGAAGCCATTTCAACCACGAATAGCAGCGTTTAGAGACGCTGACGGTACTCCACTGAACGATGAAAAGAAAGTATTGGAACACTGGAGGGATTATTTCAGCGGTCTCTTAAATGAAAGCGGAGAATCATTGTCAGAGCCTATGGTAGAAATCCCGGAGGGGGGCCTTGAGCCACCAGATTTTGAGGAGGTTCAAGAAGCAATAAGTCACCGGAAGCTGACGGTATTCACGGTGAACTCATGAAATATGGAGGAGAGAAATTAGAAAGCCTCATGTACGATCTTGTAATGGACATATGGCAGTGAACAAATGCCAGATGATCGGTACATGACAGTCATATGTCCTATACATAAGAAGGGGGACATTCTAGAGTGCAGGAATTACCGAGGAATATCCCTACTCTCTAACGGCTACAAAGTATTCTCTAGGGTGCTATATCAGATACTTGTACAAAGCAGGGTTTATTAGAGGTCGAGCAACGGTGGACCAGATATTTTCAATAAGAATTATCCTAGAGAAAGCCCGAGAGTACAATATTACAACGCACCACCTCTTTATCGACTTTCAGAAAGCTTGCGATACCATTATAAGGTATACAAAATCTCCTGGAACTGGGAACTCTCCCCAAACTAGTTCGTTTAGTTCAAATGACTATGAAGAAGGTAGAATGTCCAATTCGTCTAAGCGAAGGCCTCTTAAGAAATTTTCAAATGCATAAAGACCTCAGACAGCGTTCCCTGTCTCTTATTTAATATGGCGTGTGAAATAAGACGGCCAGGCATACAAATTTAACCTTATTTAACAGATCGGGCCAGATCCTTGCTTCCACAGACGATCTGTACATAATTGGAAGAAATATGACGTCTGTGAAGGAGCTATTTCTCGCACACAAAGAGTAGGCCTCACTGTGTAAGAGGCAAAAACAAAAGTATAGGCGAGCATCTCCACAGGGACAGGATCAACATGATAATAATCGGAGACTTCACATTTGAATGGGTAAATGAATTCATTTATTTGTGCTCTCTGGTGAATTCTTAAAATAATATGCAGTAACAAATAAATAGAAGGTTATTAGCTGCAAGCTAATGTTATTTCGGGCTCCTGAAACATTTCAGAAGTAAAAACCTCTCAGTAAAGACCCTCGTCAGGCCTGTTCTGACCTATGCATCTGAGTGGTGGACAATATCGCGAGCTCAAGAGGTCATGCTAAACAGATTCGAGAGACGGATCTTTAGGAGAATTTCTGGACCAGTTTTCAACGATAATGAAAAAAAAACCGAAATAGCAAATCTCTATAATGACATAGACGTCGTCGATACATAAGGGTTGGAAGGCTTCGCTGGGCGGGGCATGTTGCTAGATTGAGAGACGAAGAAATCCCAAAGAAAATACAAGAAGAAAAACTATATCAATATGAGAATCGGCAGGCCAAGACAGCGGTGGGCCGATGGAGTGGCAGAGGATGCGCTGTCCATCTTTGGAATAAGGCGCTGGAAAGTAGCAGCGTGGCACTGAGACGATTGGCGGCTGATGCTACAGGAGACCTTGACTCGCCACGAGTTGTAGCACCGGAAAGAAGAAGAAGTATTTTTTTTATCTTCCAATTTTCAAAACTTTGGTTACGGTGAGTGTAAAGTATAGCTTAATAGGCCAGAAACCTCCGAGTGTTTATTATTTTAACAAATATAAATAAATAAACAGTTCTATTTTTATTTATATTTCTAATAATTAATATTGAATAGTTCTCACAATTCTTATTTTATTTCCCATTATGTAGTAGTTACAATTTTAATATTTCATTAAAATAAGAGAACGTTTTAAACTCAATAAATTGCCAGAATAATAACATTTGAAACTAGTTAGAATACAGAATGCCATATCAATTATATTTTTCATCTTAAACAAAGAAGAGCCAAAAATATATTAAAATTAGCGAACCCAAAAAACATATGTACACTAAACTATATCGGGCTTAGAGATTTTTATATAGACGCAGTCTAAATAAAGGCTGTCAGAATGCCCTAGAGACGATCAGGATGTTTCACAGATGTTTTAGGATCCATTTTAAATTCTATAAGATGACATGAATAGTTCAGATTCCTTATTTATTTTTTAAACAACTATAAATAAGACGAAACAAATTAACAGAAAAATAATATTAAAACAATAATATTCTAATTTTCAGATTGCTATTTAGAATGATCTTTTCAGCCCAAATTTTACAGTAGCATATAATTTCGTATAAAAAAAATTGAAATTTCCATTAAAAACCCTTCTAATTTCGTAGTGGTTTCTCCTGTCAAAAAGTGTTTTGTGAATAAAATTACTCCAATTGAAGTCGTTTCTAAGCTATAATATAGTATTTAAATACATGTATATAAGTTTTTTTAGAAATAACAGAACTCTAATCCGATGATCTTATAGATCATAATTTGTTTTAATTTGGCTTAACCAATTTCATTGTAAGGAGACCTTCGGGTAGACAACTATCGTAATGTTTTGAGAATTAAATTACTCAAATTCTCGTTGTTTCTCAGCAATCTCTAATCTGACAGCCGTGTATAAACTCTAATCTTATAGCCGTGAATATAGATGTGTTTATCTTGTCTGACCTTTCTTCCAAGGCCATCCTCCAGAGCTAGGATTTAAACAAGAACAGTCTATTTAATCACAGTGAAATGTTTATATAAATTATTAAATGAAGTGAACCGATTTCATTTCCTAAAATGTTATTTTTATTAGATATTTTTCAAAGAGAGTTAAATTGTTAATATTCATTTTTCTCAGAGGAATATTTCTTTACCTTTTTAACTAACTAATGTTAATCTATCTTCCGATTCACTAAAAAGATATAATCTTGTTCATATCATACCATAAAGTTTAGTAAAAAAAAAATGGTTTTCCTAGTATCAATTGTAAACTGAAATTAATGTATTACTAACGCGACTATAACACGACAAATTGCTGGTCATGGTGGAAAAACAGTACGTGTTTATCGTGTGTTTGTTTTTCCTCCCAATATCCAACAGAATGCTTTACCGCTGTGCGCCAATGCAGAAAATTAAGGAGTGACCTTGTTAATTTCCAAACGAGGGACTGCACTAACTACAAACCTAGCTAGTAATTTAGAATAGCTTAATGGAGAACCGTCCGCGGTTCAGTAATTCTCTGAGGATAATCATTATGGCTCAAGTTTGTTGTCTCGGTCGTGATTCATGATCAAACTTCTAACTCTACTTAGTAAAAAAAAAGTACAAAATTAAAATACATTTAAGAAGAATTTGTAAAAAAAATAAAATAAATATTTTTACCTAATTCTTTTGAATTTTTTTTTATTTTATTAAACTCTTTTGCATTCTAACGATATTTGTCTAATAAATAATTTCATTGTTCTACGAAATAAAATTGAAAAAATAAGTTGAAATATTATTAAATATTAAAATATAATAACATTTTCAAAATTTATCTAAATAAAGTAAGTAATTCATTTATTTGCGTTTTTTTTTTATTCCTCCAAAATAAATGTACAATATATACAGTACAAATAAAATAAATAAATGTAATGCAATAAAATAAATCAAACAATGCAATTCGCGTAAAATATTTCTGTTACAGAAATAATTTTTTTTGAGCATAGAACCAAATTCTTATATTGAAATATTTATTGACTAGAACCAAGCACATACTTAGACGTTATTCAGACGACAATAAGAAAAAGAAGAAGAATGTTTAGAGAACCCGAAGGCTCGATGCCGATAAACCAATCCATGCTTACAAAACTCTTAACGCAATCTTCCCATCTACACCTCGGTCTACTCCTTAGGGTACACCTACATTGGATCCTATTCGGCGCGACGTGATCTTATTCTATCACATACGATGCTGGGGTGAGCAAACAAATGACTGAAATTTCCCAGAGTGCCTATAGTGAATCAGTTACGGTTAAATTCTATTCTTGTGAATCCGATAGTAAACTAGCCACTGCCTTCCGAATATAATAGTATTAATTTTATTCTTTTATTTCTTATATTATATATATATATTATAGTAAAATATAAATGTATTAAAAGTGATTAATAAATAATCTTAATTTTATAAATTTAAAGAACCAAATGTTATAACAATGAGCTAATATTACTATATTAGAATATTTTTGTCTTGCTGTTTGACTATCAATAAATAGTTTAGTAGTTTTTCAATTTCATAAAATAGAATTTATATTTTTTAGATATTCATGTTTTATATAATGAGTTAATTTATTAATGGAATAGTAGTGATATTTTTAAATCTATTTGGTTTGTAATTAAATTAACGATTGCAATTAAATTCATAAATAGGAGCGGTTATACTTGAAACCTCCCCGTAATATCAAATCTCAACTAGTGTTTACTTAACTACTGTATTTTTGCTTGATTCTGGATCTTTAATTGATCTCCTACTGGCTCCTAACTTTTTTCAAAGGATTTGATGTGAAAACATTGAACAAGGTAAGTGTAATTATTTTTATAATAATGTTTGTGTGTAGTATAACATATAAAAATTTGTTTCACCTAAACTCACTTTTCTTCATTAAAAATTGTCATTAAATATGTTTATTCAATATGTATTTTTGGTAGGAGTCACAGAGTGACAAGAACCATTAATTAATCTTTCTCATCCTTTCTTTATGAGAATAATTGAAAATAGTTGAAGTGATAAGTGATTTCTATTGTTAAACTTTGATATACATTCAGAATAATTGTTTGTAAGATAACCCCATATCATATAATCAAGTATGAATCAATTAGCCAGTAAATTAACTATTAAAATCAGGTGGACATTAGGATTACTAATAATAACACCCGTATTAAACAATTACAGTTGAAAAAATCCATTATGGTACTAGAAATAGTATTAATTTTAATTTGTATTTCACCGAAGAACAATTCCACAACAGTGTTTAGAATAAATTTGCCTCAGATTAAATAAATAAGTTTAGACTGAACAGAAATAATAAATATAAATATTTAGCTTCTTTTGAAAAATGCTACAAATGTAAAAAGTTCAACTTTTTTTAGGTACCTAATAGATTTATTATGGAATACTTTAAATTAATTTTTATTTATTATTAAATCAATGCGTATCTGAAAACATTATTTTTTCCAGAAACAGAAAGGAAATATGTTGTCCAATGAGGAAGTGGCCTTGTTCAAATTTCAATTTTATTCAAATTCATGTTAGCAGACACTCCTACAAGTGAACATATATGGCGAAGATGATATTGTTTTTTGGATTGTGTATATCAAGTATCAGAAGAAATTTGGTTTAGACCTTTGTGTATACTTTTCTTAATGGATGTCCAATAATAAAAAAAAGATCTTACAATTTGGGAGTAAATACTGTATAATTAATGGTGGATATTCAAGGCATCTTAAGCCAATATATATTTGAAAACACTCCAATCTAAATCTTCAGAGGATCTTCCTCAATCACCTCAATTATTATATAAAATTGTTATATTAAAAATTATATATTATTGCTATGTATTATTTTATCATATTAATATGTTAGTATCTTAATCGACAATTATTATTTATAAAATTTGTAGTGTGTAATTCTTCTTAACTTGTATTTCGAAATATTTAATTGTGTTATTCATTTATTTTTCCACTTAATTCTAATATTGTTGTTAAAAATGTGTATCCTAAATTTTATTCTTTTAATTTTATAAGTAAATACTGATGCATGTTATTGAATAAATGATTTATTTTCTTCTATGAATGATTTATTTTCTTCCTTAAAAATATGCTAGTGTCCTCTTTTATTTTTCAAAACATAATTTAAATATATGATGATCTTTGCATGATGTTTTGGCCAATACTGCAGATCTTCATCAGGTTTAAATTACCAAGATACAAATATTAAATGTAAAATATGATAATTCATAAATGATATAAATCATATTAAAAAATATTTAGGTAAAAATATTAATATAATCATTATAATAAGATGATTATTATATTATATTATCACCTAAATATTTTTAAGTATTATTTGTATCATTACTGCTATTAATGTATATTTTTTGTATTATATTATTTGTTTGTACCTTGTGTAAATAAGCCCTAATGAAGACCTGCAATGTTGGTCGAAAACATTGATAAGCTAATAAATGTATCAATTGCTTACTATTCGAGACTTGATTTTTGACCTTCAATCAACATACCTTTAATTGTGAATGTGTAAGTGATGTAAATATAATAAACTTTCATTTTATAATATTAAATTGGAGCATCGATAGAACATTGGACATTATGAATATAAGGAAAAAATAGAATGCTATTGGGAATCCCATATGATAACTATAAGTTCTTAAGAAACGTTTTATCAAGAGGTTCTTGATTTTACTTTCAGGTACTTGTTTGTTCTGGTATCACCACTTTAGAATTTAATAGAATCCATTGAATTTCATGATTATAAAACACATGTGAAGTAAACTGGTAATTATATGGTTTTTACACAGTGAGTACTAGAGTGGTGGTACCATACCATAATATATAAGTACCTGCTTTCAATTTCTACTAGACTTTTAGGTTAATAAAATAAATTGGTAATGCAAATAATCTGAAGCATTTTTAAAAAGATCAATAACTCCTTCCAACATGCAATTCATTGCCCATAAAACAAATAACAGTAAATACCAGATAGTAATCTATGAATTTAAAAACTCAATTAATTGCTATTATCATAATATTATACTTTCCAATTACTATAACTCTATAAGAGATATAGATAAAGTTTGCATAAATATATGTATTTGACAGATTGTTACAATATTTACTTAAATGGGTTCAAAATATTAATCGAAACAAATGTTTATTCATATCAATTGGATAATAATGGCAATAATAAAAGACTTATAGGAGTAATACCAGTAACTTTTGTATGACATGATTGAATAGAACAATCAAGGATTGTAGAAATAGAACAAACAGAAAATAATCAAACTTACATTTTTTAATATTTCTTTATTTCCATGCTCACATAGCTAATTTATAAATAAACAATTTTCTAAAACTGGAATCTTGAGAATACTCAATGTAGTTATAATGGTATTGAACTTTCATTAAAAAAATCACTGTTTATTGAGCTTATAGATGATGAGATAATGATCTACTCATGTAATATCAAAATGAATTTGTAATATACATTCAATAAAGCTAAAATTATTCTGATAATTATGAGGGTGTAATGTATTTGATAAACTTGATCAGTTAAATACATATTTTATTTCACACAGCCTACACTAATCTGGTGTAAATCTATTCTATTCAAACCTATAATGAAACTAGCCTTTTGAATATAATGGTATTAATTTTATTCTTTTATTTCTTGTTTTCTATATTAATTATTGTAAAATATAATTATATTAAAAATAATCTTTTATAAATTTAAAGAACCAAATGTTATGAAAATGAGCTATATTAGAATATTTTTGTCTTGCTGTTTCACTATAAATTAATAATTTAGTTGTTTTTCAATAAAAATAAAATATATAAATTATTGTTTGTTATTATTATTTCATAGATCCCGCAATGGAGGCTCCTTTTGAACTAATTCTATGAGTAATCTTTGTTTATTTTGTTGTTCATCTTTGCAAAGGAGTATAAAAAATCAGAAAAGCCCTTGCTAAATGTTTAACAAATAAATTTAACATTAAGATGATAATTTTATCAAAAGTTAATGTTTCCAATTTTCTTTGACGAATTAAAATTGTATGTAGGTATATTTTTTATGGACATTTCTGATAGATATAATTTTATTTAACGGAAAAATAACCTTCGCTACTATATTTAATGGATCATGAAGTTTAGTAATAAAATATTTTAATGAGAATTGACAATATTTAATTTTGATTTATGACGGATATTTATATAGTAGTTAATTATCAAATTACAATGTATATTTTTTAATAAACATTTTAGACAATAAAGGTTAAGTTGGCACACATGCTAACGGCTGGCTTATCGAATTGAAAACTAATGATTTCGATTTGTTAAAATCACACTTGATCGTACAACATCGTGACTGATCCAATGTAGGCACTTTCGTATAAATAAACTATTTCGTTTCCACGAGCGACTAAATCCCTGGGATTGGTCGGATAAATATGGATTGATTAAGGCCGGATCCAATGTAGGCGCTCTCGATATATTTCAGTCATTTGGTTTCCTAGCGACGTCTCATCGAATCGCGCCGGATCCAATGTAGGTGTAGCCTTAGACGTTTACCATTCGGCACAGCCCTTGTTAAACTTTTAGAAATGCGTTCGTTACTCAGCCCATATTGACCTCCGCTACATTATCACTCGAATAATATTAGCTGGGTGCATTCTCCACAACTCCGTGTTTTGTAATCTCCTAAACTCTACCTTTTCTTCAACCGAATGACGTAGTTCATCCGTCAGCACTAACGGTCACGTTTCACATCCGAAAAGAACAGTTGGAAAAATAATAGTTATTTTAGTTCTGATCTCGGTACTTTACTGACGGGAAGTTATTAATGTCGACACTGGGAAATAACAAGAATCTCCTGGTTTAATCGCGCCATTGTTTTCTCTTGGATTTCGTTTTGCAATTAATTATAGACTAATAGTAGTTAACGTTTTAACATGTTCAAACGTATTCCACCAATAACAATATCACCTAAATCACCCTCTTTTCAATTACTAACCATATATTTAGGAGCGACCTGTGGTCCAGTGGTTAACTCAACAACATACTAAGCCCATGATCGCGTGTTCGCAGCCCGGCAGGTAGCCCTAGGAATTTGGTTATGCCGTCCTTCGGAAGGGACATTAAACGGGGATCCCGAGCCTGTACGATGTCAGCTACTCGTTAAGGATCCCTGTCCTAATTAAACCTGGATAGGCAAAGTTTAGAGCTCCCACTGTAACATCGTCCGATTAGCCATAGCAGCATAAAGTGGCGTTAAATGAACAAACTACCATATATATTTAGTCTTATTCAAATTTAATTCCAGTCCTAATTTGTCATAAACATTTAACAACGTTTCATTGTTTAGTTTTAGTGTTCAAACGTTAAGACATCTCCATTAGAAATAATTATAGTTATTTTAAATGTCTTAAATAATCTTTCTTGAAAAATTCTATTTATCTTAATCCATGTTAGAGAGGAAAATAGTAGGCTGGAAGATGTAGTGGAGGATGGAAATAGTGGGGGGGGGGTGCAGTCAAAATAAAAACCAAATAAGTAAGGACATAGTTACTAATTGTGCCTACTTTGTAGGTCATCTTCAAGGCTATGAGAGAAAAAATAGACAAAACAAAATTAACTATAAAAAACATGAAAGTACCAAGATATATTCTTGTACATATGTAGAGTATAGAAAAGTAGAACTAAAAGTGAAGGATAATTATTAAGGATATATTAATTGATTATGAAGGATATATGAATAAAAAAATTACAGAATAAATGTACAGAAGAGTGATAATGCAAACAAAATACAAACAGAAAGAAAAATGAGATGGTAAACAGAAAGATACAAAATGAAAAGTATAAATATAAAAAGGTGAGATATAAAAGAATGGAAAACCTAGTTAATACAGATACTTTTTCAATTTGTATCTTTCTGTTTACCTTCACATTTTTCTTTCTCTTTGTATTTTGTTTGCATTATCACTCTTCTGTACATTTATTCTGTATTTTTTTTATTCATATATACTTCATAATCAATCCATATATTCTTAGTAATTATCCTTCACTTTTAGTTCTACTTTTCTATTACTCTATATATTATTATATTCTTGGTACTGCAATGTTTTAAATAAAATTTACAACTTATCCGCTTTTGATCAATATTGCCGCTGATTACTTATAGCACATGAGTTTCTTTATCACTTGCATGTGCCAATCCGTACAAACGTAACATAATATAATACAAACACCTTGAAGCTTAGTCTGGTAGCTCGCTCTTACTAAGCAATTATAACACTAATTGGCAATTAGTGTTATATTTATCCTAGGGTATGTGAGATTCTCTATTCCACATAAACACATAGCTATATACTGGATCTTCATAGAGGAATTTTACGCTAAAAATATTCCATTAAGACTATGAATAATTATAAATTGTTGTATAATTCTAAAAGTTTATTACTGAAGTTAATGAGTGTATGACAATAGGTATCTTAGTACTCAATACACCAAGGTCCCTTTAGCTGAAAGAATGTCCATTGAAATTGGAAAGCTGAAACTGTTCAGATTAAACAAGATTCAAAGGGACATTTAAAACCTAAAGTAAATCTGAAACTGACAAAATTTAGAAAAGAAAGTACAAAGCCTGTAGAATATACAGAAATGTTGAGTAAAATAATTACCTCTATACCAGAGCACTTAGTAATATTCACTGACGGGTCTAAATTGGATACTTCAACAGGTTCTGCCTTTGTCACACACGATGCTACCTACAAATGTAAGCTACATCAACTTAGCTGTATACATTCCACAGAAATTAATGCCATCGGAATGGCTCTCCGATATGAAATCACCAGTTGAAAATTTGGTAGTGGTATCAGACTCGTTGAGAGCCTTAAAAGCCATGGGTAACCTGTAATAAGACCACCTTGGGATAGAATGTATTTTAAAACTTAGAAAACAGCTACATGATGTTGGAACATCGATCGATTTTATCTGGTCACCGGAACATGTACCTGAACTGGCTGATAGGGCAGCAAAATAAGCTGTTGTTCTTCCAGGTAGTGGTAAAGCTATCTTGACCATATCCGATCCAGTGCGACCACTAAGACAGAACGTACTCCAAGAGTAGCAGGCATATATAGACATATAAAAACCGATGTTAGACCATGGAGCAGCTCCTGTTGCAGCATCCGAAGAGAGGAAGTGGTCCTTACACGACTTAAGATAGGACATACAAGGCTAACCCACGCTCACTTAATTACTAAAGAACACCCGCCAACACGCGAGAAGTGCAACGAGAGCATAACAATAGCCCATATTCTCGAAGGCTTCTTTTACAGAAGAACGATGCACAGAATGGGACTACCTGCCAATGTATCAATAGTATTGGGAAATGAGGAAAAGTACGTTAATAAGGTCATCACCTTTCTATCAAGAGATGGTTCAATTAAGAATATCTAATACAGTTATCCCCTACTTTAGTAGATACGCAACTCTTGGAGATACACTTTTAAATTTATTTTTATTTAACTATTATTCCGATTAATTGTTATTAAAAATTATTATAAATAATGATAATATATATATACTAAACTAAACCAAAGCGTTGATGGCCAATCGGTTTTACGCCTAAAATTTGAAATAAAAACGCCAACCTATCTTATTACTGAGAGTATCTTATAACCAACAGCGAATTAAGAAGGGACCTAAATACCATGGCCTAACAAGAGGTTGGATGATCACGTGGAGGTTCATTAAATGAAGGAAACCTGTCATATTAATTCATTATTATTTAATGATTTGTATTATTGATTAAAATAATCCTTTGCAAAGGACTTGCAACTAATATGTTGCAATAGCACAAAGCTGGCAAAGCTCCAAATCATGGATACTTAAACATTTTTTATAAGAAAATATATAAAGTATATGGAGGAACCAACTTGAGATAAGTATGAAAAAAAATTAAGGATTTGATTAAAGAAATTAAGTCCTAAAAGGTCCGAAAAAACGAGTATAAAAACTAGAAAAATCGCTATACCCTTTTGTTTTACAGGTATATTTTTATAGAACATATATTCTTCATGTATCTAGTTTCAAGTATCTTAATGTATTAAATATATTAAAGAACTTTGAGAAAATTAAATCACAAGATAAAATTTATAAATTCTATTATTTCATAACATAAGTTAATCTAATGAGCCCCAAAAAAGTGTTCATAAAGAAGTAATTTTAATTCCTTATAGTGTACGTGTTGGGGAGCGGAGTGGCTCAGTGGTAGAGCACTGAGTCGCCATGGCGAAAACCCTGGTTCAAATCTCGCTGCAGGCAAGATTTTTATTAGTCTGTTAGCAGCCGGAGATGGACCATGTAGCATTTAGGACCCTCCTGGGGCTAACCCAGACTCCTTAAAATGGGTACCCCAAAAAAGGGGGGGGGGAATCTGGCGGTTGAGCGTGACCTAGGACAAGTCACCTCATTGCAGAACCGTTGTCCATGAAACAGAACAGTCTCTACCATGTACTGAACCCCAGACCCTTCATGGGTTGTAGTGGTACAGGTTTTCATTTAAGTGACGTGAAATGAATTTACAAAGTATATCTAATTTTGGACTGTCCCAAATTTTTAAGAATCTTAAAATCTTCATAACATAAAGAGGACCCTCTTTACTTGAAAAGTGAGAAGGATTGAGAAAAGGCTGACTGCTCTGTTTCTGTTACTGTCTAAATGTGATCGGCTAGTTCATTAATGGGCAACTGCAAAATTACTCCCATTTGTGGGGCCTGGTGAAGACAAAGTAGTCTTATTTTCAGAATGGAAGCTCGAATTGGACCAGTAATAATCGAAAAAAGTGGGTATAAGAATTACTGTAAAGTTTTGGGGCCACTGGTAATAAAAGTTAGGTCTATGAAATAAAACATTTCCTGTATCAGTAAAATGAAGCTATATATAAGTCTGAAACTTATTTAGAAGGGCTTATGTAAAAATCAAAGGCTGGTATGTATGAATTCAAATGGGAGGGTAACTGGATCAATATTAACTACAAACTCAGAGAGGTTAAATTCATAGTGCTCCCCTGGAAAGTCCAAAATAGCAAACGACAAGCAGTCAAACTGGCAAGACTCCGAATCGGACACACACATCTCATCTATCAACATTTGCTGACTGGAACACCATGACCAATCTGTATGCACAGTATACAGTATTGTAGTACAGTTAGGTTACATACTGTTAAACACCTACTGACTGACTGCATGCGATTGATGGGTACCATGCCATACCATTTGTCGACTTTACTAAATGACAATAGCAAACATATTCTTCTTGATCGGAGCTAAACCCTAAGTTGAGACATGCCCTGCTCCAACATCGACCTCCAGTTTTCTTGATCGTGTCCTGCCACCTTCCAATTTCGGGTACCAAGAAGAATCAGTAGTTACTTAATCTTTACAGATTTTCTGAGACAATAATAACATCTTGCCTAGTTCCATACACCCGCTCACCTTCCGTTGCATTTCTTCAGGGCCAGCCATACTACGTGGCTGGTCCATCGTTTAACGACTTGCACATTATCTGGATCTTTGTTAAGGAAATCTAATTAGTTATTTGTCCTTCCTCGAACAATCGATTAATTCAGATTGGTCTGAATATTATTCGAAGAATTTTCTTCTCAAACCTCAGGAGGGACAATTCAGTTGCATTAGTCATTGTCCGTATTTCTGAGTCATAGGTATGAATTGGGCGGATCAACGTCTCCGCCCATATATAATAAATGCATCTACACTATTATATTATAATAAATATCTATGCTTTGCTACCTTGAATAGAGCTCTGCTGCGAAAGTATTTTTGAAGTGAGAAATAGCATCTGCTTGCTGAGAATAAGCATCTATTTATTTCTTCTTAGATCCTATTTTGAGAATTGACTCTGGCCCCAAGGTACACAACTTTATCATACCTTCTGAAATTTTTTAGTACATACTGCGAAGTTTCCATATTTCTCCTCTTGTTGTTTGAATACAGTCTTATACTTAGTGTTTTTATTGTAAACTGTAATTCTCAGTCGTAAAGCCGAGACCTCTAGGGCTTTAAATGCTGTAACTACAATCTCTGGAGCACTCCTAGTACTTCACAACACTCTTGACAGCTACTCCGTAAACATAGCTACAATAATAGAATCAGAAGGACAATAGCAACCATATTACCGACATGGTTGCGATTAGTCCTATTTATTTATCGTATAATGAAGAAATCCCCTTATATGAATTTCTTTGTAAATCCACAAAGCATCTCAAACAACTAATAAAAATGTATGACCAGCCTTTCGCAATTAGTAAGACAATCTAGGACAGCCTTCCAGCACAATCCTTGCCCTAGCAACAGTACAGTCTCAACCACCTGCTGAACCCAAGTCCATTCATAACATGCAGTGGTATCGATTTTTTTCCACTATAAATTATAATAAATTCTTCTTTTATAGTTTTGTCGTAAGTTCATTTTTATAGAATATTAAATAATGTTTTCTGCTATTTTTTAAATCGAAGTTTTTCCCGATTATCTTTTTATAATCGGAAATATTTCTTAATAAAGTGGGGCAAAAGAACGTGCCATTTCAGACGAGGATTATTGTATTAAAAACGAATTACTTAACAAATCTAATCTATTAAGGAAATAAATGTCATTTATGGATTCAAAAAATAAAACAAACAGAGGGAGGAAATAAAGAAACATTTTTCAATATAGCAGGGCGGGGGGGGGGGCGATAGCCCTGGAGATGACTTATCGCCGTGCCCACGGAGCTAGCTCCTCCTATCTACCTCCCTCCTGCTTATTAAAGGGACCACATTAAACCACCTCCTCAACTTTATAGCCTCGTAAAACCTCCTCAGAGGACTCTCCTCTTTATATCAACCGTTTTTAAATCAGAAACATACTTCAAATTTAACATATATCAAGTTGCTTTAATGGTTAAACAAAAAGGAAATATAATTCAGTTACTAAACTAAAAAACAAAACAAAAAAACAGAAATAAGTGGTGCATCATATAGATAACCTACCACTATAACCCCCGTGTAGATTCTTGGGTCATTTACACGGAAGAGACTGTACTGTTTCTACGATAGCTCAATTCCCCTTTTTCACTCAATTAAGGGTACCCACTCTAATGAGGCTCTGCAGATCCCTGCTAATGAGAGGTAGACCCAGGAGGCTCTGCAGATCCCTCTACAGGTCCCCACTCACAAATAATTCATTAGTCACACCCGGGTATATTTCCAGAACCTCCTTGCCAATTCTGGAGCTAACTCACTCCCTATTTATATACGTGTAATAGCAACCACCAGTAAAGCGATACCCCACGCCTACAAGAATAATTATTTGAAGTGAAAGAAGAGACACTCTCAGTACTACTTCACAGTCCTGGAATGTCCTAAGAGACACCACATTGCTGGTGGTCCGGTTTGCTCGTACTGAGAGAGTCTCATCTATCTTCATATTACTCTTGTAGGACTGGCGTATTGCTGTACTGGTGTTTATAGTTGCACACACTAATTGGAATAAGAAGTAGGAATATTTATTTATTGATGTCTTCCATTAAAATTCAAAAATATAGTTCAATTTTGTACAATAGCTTGAATAAGTCAGGAACTAAATTCTGTGATTTGCCAATTTTTACAAATTTGTATATCTTAACTGATCGAGTATGACAAAGGACTAAACAAAAAGTAGATCTTCGATCAAGTTCATCAATAATATACGGTTGCTAGGCAACGATTATCATCTTATAATGGCACGACAGGCGCCTAAAGCGGTCCTAGGCCAGCTCAACCAGTTTGCCCCAGGATTATCTACCTGCGGCTTGGGCTATATTTATTTCTCCTTGTCTAATGTCTGCCAGTACAATGTCTTCCCCTAGGTCTGGTCCTGACTGCAGTATTTTTGTACACCTTCTAGGATTCATTTTCTTTGATAGGCCCCATTATTCGTCTCAGGATCGTTCTTTCGAAGCGGTCCACCTTCTGTGCATCGGACTTGTTGAGAGTCCGCGTCTCACATGCTTAGGATGCTACTGGCCGTATTTGTGGATCCTCATTTTCGTAGCACGGCTTAATAATCTGAGGGAGAAGTAGGCTCTGTTTGGTGCTGCCAGTTTGTTCTTTATTTCAGCCTCCTCGTCCATGTTTTCAGTTGTAGTAGATCCCAGATACTGAAAGCCAGGGACAACCTGGAAAGTACAGTTTCCTAGCTGTACTTGTTCTGTGACCGTATCCTTTCTCATGATGCACATAATCTTTGTTTTATTCTAATTGATCCTGAGCTTAGCTTACCTTAGCTTCTTGGCCTATCTTTATAAAAGCATCCTCTACACTGCCTAGTAATCTACCAATAATAGGCAACGATTATAACATCACTTATAGGGTAATTCCATATGTGAATGACTCTACATTTGACGCAAAATTCGTCTTATTTTGCTTCATATTATGTTTCATAATATGTCAACGGTTTTAGTTTGAGTATGATCATATAGTTGGTTCTACAATTATACCCTTTAGTAAAAAATGTCATCATAAAACTTTGTAAAGTATGACTTATTTACAAAAAGGAAAATGTGACTGACACAACATGCAAAAGGAACTCGTGTTTGAGAGTGTTTTTAAACTTCGAATATCTTCCTCTGGGCAGGCTTTATAATTTTAAAAAGTATCTGGGGCTGAAATATATAAAACAAACTGTTGGAAAACAATAAAATGAAGAACCTCACTATTTAAAAATCAAATTTATTGCAAAAAGATATCGTGACTGACACTTTGGAGTTCAAAATAATTGTATTTTTCAAAGAAACCTTAGAAACTATTGTAATTTTAGATTGTACAATGTAGGAACCTTATCAACCATTTTAAATATATAAAAGTGTATAAAATTTTATTTTTGAGTACAATTTAAAACATGAAAACGTCACTACAAAATTTCAACTAACTAATACTTATAATTAAAATCTCAACTTTTTTATAAACACGAGTAACAAAATATTAATTAAAACTTCAAAAGAACGACGCCATAACTCAAAAAACTTAATTTTTCAATACAAATATTTTAAATTTCTATTTGAGTTATAAAGGGTAAAGCAAAGCATTTCTGTCGAAATTATGTTAGTGGATGAAATTCTATAATCAACCATAAGAACATTTTTAAAAGCTTGAAACTTCTATAACACTGTTCTGCACGAAAATCCTCCTTCAAACCAAATCATGCTTTTTTACTGTTATCAGATGTGCTGAACACGAATTTGAAGTCAGATTTTGTCTATCACGCACAGTTTCCTGAGAAATTCTAGTTTTTTATCCAAAAAGGTGAGTTTTTTGTGGATTTGACGAATTTTTTTCGGCATCAAAACATAGTGAAAAAAATTCAAAAGCCCGATGATTTTGAGCGCAATGAAGTATATTTGAACGAAAAAAAAATTGATGGGAATATTACAAGTGGTTAAAGAAATATGGCTAAAAGTGTTTTTTCAGTTTTTGAGCTTGAGGCAGGGATTTGGTCTCTACCTGGATCTTTAGGGGAATGACCCTCCTTTATCTTTTATGGTGGTACCCTTTTCATTCAAATCCTTACCTGCCCCCCTTTCACCCTCAATACCCCAACTCCCCCCCCCCCTCCCACTCAGCCCCTATCTTGTCACTATTTTCTTCTAGGATTTGATCAGTACTCTCGAGGCTTTCGCTAAACTCACTTAGTTGGATATTCAGTTGTGCTATCATTGTTTTTGGAACAGTTCGCTGTTTCTCTGTAATGTCACGACAGTGTATAAATAAGCCTGATTCCTTTTGCTATGTTTGTGGTGAAGTCACATTCAAGTCCACTCAGAAACCTCTGACTCCGCTGGTGAAGAAGGCATACGAGTTATACTTTGGATGTAAAGTAAGTGATCAGGACAAATCATGGGCTCCTAAAATATACTGTAGTTCATGCTCACGTTCTCTGAGTGGTTGGCTAAATGGGACACATAAGTCAATGCCATTTGCAGTTCCCATGATATGGCGAGAACCTACAAATCACGTGACCGATTGCTATTTTTGCATGACCACAATATAAGGTTTCTCGTTCAAGAGCAAAAAGAAAATCGTTTATCCCAACATCCCCTCTGCCATGAGACCAGCTCCACATGATGCCTCCATGCCCATCCCACCAAATCCGAGTAAGTTCCGTCTTAGTTCTGAGGAGTGCAGCGATTCTGAAAGCGTTTCACCTCAACATGGAACCAGTCAACAAGAAGAAATTTCAAGTTCGACCAGCCCCTCTGAAACTCAGCCACAGCTCATAAATCAGAGCCGATTGAATGATCTTGTTCATGATTTATATCTCCCAAAATCAAAAGCTCAGCTGCTTGGGTCAAGGTTGCAACAATGGAATCTCTTTGGAAGGAGGCGTGAGTCATTTTTGAGTTGTGTAATATCTAGTATTATACCTGATAGCATGCAGGATTCAATTAATTATATTCTATCGTTGAAAAAGAAAAAAATTCTGTTATAATAAAGACAATAATTTTCAAATACAATTTTTCATTTTTTCTAAGTTTCACCTCTTTTCTCTCAAAATCAGAGGGTGATAGAATTTTTCTGAGTTCGGATTCGGACTCAGCACACCTGAAAACATGAGAAACAGGCAAAATTGTTCAAGGGAGGGGAGAAAAGTTTTTTTTTGCAGAACAGTGTAATTTTAACTTGTCATTATTCCCATAAAACTTCAAGTTTCAACATGATACAATATGACTTGACAACATGACAATAGGAAATGTAATATCTGACATATTCAATTTCTATTGAAGGCTCAACTCAAAATTGGCATTTTGTCGTTTTTCTTTTAAAGGAGCGATATGAGCAGTTATATTTGAAAGTTCATTTGGATTTTTAAAAAAAAATTTCATTCTCTTAAATAATTTTAATATTTATTATTCCATAACAAAATTTAAAAGGTATTAGTATTAAAAACATTACTGTTGGCAAAGCGCTAAGTGTTAAAAACTTAACGTTGATTGAAATGCAAAACCTTAAATATCTCAATACATAAAAAAATGGGCATTAGCGCAACAAATTTAACAAAATTATTTATCTTGTCAATAAATAAATTCTGCTACAATAAAATTGGTATAAGTCTGTTCGTACAGCTACCATAAAGGTCAAAAGTTACTAATATTGCAAGAAGAAAAAATTAAGAAGCTCCCAACCTAAAGCCGGGATAAAAACATATACAAACAAATGTTAGGAAGTCATTAATCATCTCCGTAGGGCGGGCTATCACTGGGGGTCATTAGGGGGTAGTAGGGGTTAGTCTTCTCCCGGCCTTTCTTATACGTGCTTCTGATTCAAAAGATTTTTTCCCCTTCTCCCGTTTCTCCTTGTTCATCATTTTCCTTAAGCTGCCGATTGTAGTTCACCCTATTCCAGTAAACACATTAATCTGCTTCAACAATAAAAAATGCGCAGAGGGGTGGAGATGAAAAAAAAACGTTCTTTGATCGGGGCTAAAGAAATGCGGTGCGCATTACCGATGAATCAGGCGTTCCTTAATGATCAAGTCATCTCTCCGAAATCATTAATATGATCGATCGATTGAGCACAGTGAGTTATATATTGCGTATAATTTGCAATATCTATAAGTCCTGTATAGCTTTAAATAATTATAATAATACTAATTAAGTTTTTATTTATTCTTATTATTAACTTTATTATTTATAGTTATTGTTTACACCATAACCCAAACAAAATCATTCCTCAAGACGGTGTAGTGATTAGCATTACAACCTTCTGTACCCAAGGTCGTAGGTTCAGATTCCGGAAGGTAGGATTCTTTAAGGGGAGTAAAAAAACCTTGGTTATGTCGTCATTTGGAAGGATTGTAAAATGGGGAGACCCTAGCATGTACGGTGTCAGATCCTCGGTAATGATCCCAATCCTAATTATAAATGGATAGGCAAAATTTCAGACTCCCACAGAAGCATTGTCGGATGAGCCATAGCAGTATAAAGTTACGTTAGATAAATAAACAACGATCCAGCAGTTGAAATCGACAACGACTATGAACTTTCCAAAAACTATTTACGTTATCTCGGACTATACTTGGACAAAATTAAAAAGACTAGAACCGACAAGACGCTACAAACAACTATCACATCAGAAGTGTATTGTTTCTTGGATAACCAATGCAGAGGGATGATTTGTCCTGGATCACGTCGAACCGACAGATTTTTCCCTCTATTGTGGATACCCACTTTAAGAAGGCTTTTAGATCACAAATGTAATTAAATGATACTTTATTATAAAATATTTACTCTGGCAATACCGTGTGATTAGATGTAAATCAAATGTAAATAAATATGGTATATAGTAGGAAAGAAACAAAGCCAAAACAGAATATTACAGTAAATTCCTGAGTGAAAAGCTTCACGAAGGCAAAGCCTCTAGTCACGTTCTAAATTTACATAGAAAAATTGAATATCTGGTTTTAATTCCGTGACTGGGCATATAAAAATGAAACACAGCTAGTATTATTAAAATAAAAAATAAAAACTCTCTTCAATAGAATTTCCCTCTTTTCCCCTCCTTTAATAATATTAATTAAAATGATCACGGTGGCAATAATAACAATAATATTAATAATAAAATATATAATAATGTAGGTTATTCGGTAACAAACTTTTTGGGTTGAATCATTAAGTAATTCGATTCCTCTTACAACCTGCCAGTATTTGGAACAATCAAAGCAGTGTTTCTGTCAAATCTGTCTCATATTATTATTGTCGTTGATATTAATATGAAATGAAAATATTGGTTTAATAAGAGACACACGTCAAGAGAACCAAATTGATCTCACAACTATCCATAATTATAACATTATAACTAAACAAATATTATAAATCCAAAAAAAATATCTAGATGCTCATCTAAACGAAAACGGACACATTAACGAAGAAGTGGTGAAAAGAATTGGGGCAGCGGGGAAAATGTTTAATATAGTCCGACATGGATTCCGGGGAAGAAGAGAGGTGAGAAGGCTGGCTCAAACTGGTAGTTTATAAATCGGCCTTATTTCCTATCCTATCTTACTCTTCCGAATCCTGGACCTTAACCTCAAACCACAGAAGTCAAATACAAGCTATTGATACGAGGTAGCTGCGAAAAGTAGAAAGGAAATTCGGAGAGATACGACACGGAACCCAACAATACGAGATAATCTCGATATTAAACCAGCGGAGACTATCCTAGAGGAACACAAACTAAAGTGGTTCGGACATCTACTTAGGATGGAGCCAGGAAGACCTACGAGACCCGCACGGAAGGAAAAAGGCTAAGAGGAAGGCCTCGCATATCATTGGAGGACAGCGTAAGGGATGCTTTCAGGAGGAAGAGGAATAGACTGGAACCAAAGAAGAGAACTGCTTCAGGAAAGAGATAAAACTTAGTCGAGGATCTATAAGAAGGACCCTCACACTGTAGAACTCACAGTGGTAGAAGAGGAAAAGTGTATGATGATGATAAAAAAAAATATATATAAACTATATTGAATGTTGAATTTTTTATAACATTTAGTTGTGTAACTAGATTTATATTATATAACGCCCTTTTGGGTAATATAGTTATCATTATATTACTCAAATGTAGTATTTCGAATTGATATAATGATATATGACAATCTACTTGGAGTTTTTAATATATTTAGAAAAATCAGTAAATAAATCGAATTTTTTATTGTTTCGTAATTAATTCGGGTATGTTAATCTGGCTAACAAATTTCGGCTACAGGTAACAAAACATCAGTGAAACTTAATATGAATTACTGAACAAACTTCAATAAAAAAAAAAAAAACCTGTACCACTACAACCCATGAAGGGTCTGGGGTTCAGTACATGGTAGAGACTGTACTGTTTCATGGACAACGGTTCTGCAAGGAGGTGACTTGTCCTAGGTCACGCTCGACCGCCAGATTTTTCCCCCTTATTTTGGGTACCCTATTTTTATAATATTTTATAGAGGCTGGGTGGGCCCCAGGAGGGTCCTAGATCCTATATGATCCATCTCCCGCTGCAAACAGACTAAACAAAAATCATGACCTGCAGCGGGAATTGAACCAGGATTTCCGGCATGGTAACTCAGTACTCTACCACTGAGCCACTCCTCTCCCTTAAACAAACTTCAATAAATAGATACAAATGAATCACTTTTGAACTTACTAGATAACAGGTCCATATTAATGGATTGTTTTTCAAAATAGATAATAACTTAGGTATTTGACTTGAAACTCAATACACACCTTTATGTTATGGAAGGTAAAGGATTTGCCTTAAATCCACCAAAGTAACACGTAAAATAATACTACAGAAGATTGTCGATTATCTGAACTCCAATTACCCAAAAGTTTAATTTTACGAACTGGCTTCGTGGGAGAGATACGACGATGGATCGATATAGCGATTCTTAGAATATAACTTTGAAAAATATTTTCTCTAAAATTAGATTTCTAAGAATTATTAGTTTTACTTTCTTCTTCTTCTTTCTGCACCACTACAACCCGTGAACGGGTCCGGGGTTCAGTACATGGTATAGACTGTACTGTTTCATGGACAATGGTTCTGCAAGGAAGTGACTTGTACTATACC